>JAKSZU010000029.1:3339135-4539135 GCA_026018925.1 Tupaia tana
GTTTTAGGGTATTTAGACTTTCCCTTCCAAATCAAGGATGGGACAATTAGCAAGAGGTACTCTGACATTATAGTGTCAGCTCCTAAAGAGAGGTGATATCCTCCTGGGAGAAATGGGTTTCATGGGATAAGAGGTGACCATAGTTAGTAATAATGCCCTGTATTATTGGAAATAGATAAGAATAGATTTTAAATGTACTTACTATATATACAAATAAAAAGGTAAGTGTTTGAGTTGATGAATAGGTTAACAAAATCAACCTAGCTATTCATAAAGTATACATATCACAAAATAATATGGGATACAGAATTTAAAAATACAACATTTATTCATCAATTAAAATAAACAAATAAGTAAATATTAAACAAAAGAAATAATGCATGTCTTGGAAGATCACTCATGTTAGTGATAACATAATTTCTATTTTGTTGTTGGAAAGGTCATGAAGTATTTTTTCTGTTTTTCTTCGCAAAAACTCATCATTACCTTTCTGACAACCCAATATTATGTCTTCATTTATGTTTTGGACTCTTTGGGAGACAATTAGGTGTTGAAGGAGGCAGGTAAATTATTGAATGCTTAATATGGCAGTGATTCAAGTTCTAGATATGGTATTTTTCTGTAGTAAAATGACATAAAGCTTGGCACTGACACAGATTTTGATAGGAAAAAAATTATTCTTCTCCAAAAGCAGAGGATCCAAGAGGCAGTTACTTTCATCTGATAGGGACTGAACAGTATCTTTATTCCTACATCTCTTCCTATGACTTAGTAACTATCTGATTCCAGGTATTAATTTTTTTATTGAATAAAATTCAATATGGTACGTTCTCTTTTCTTTGCTTTTTTTCTTTTCTTTCCTATCCTTTCCTTTTTTTCCCTTTTCTTTCTTGTTATATACATTAATCCATTTATTGTAGGCTAGTGATATTCCAAATGTCTGCAGAATTTCCATTGACCTTTCTTTTTTGAGAGAGAGAGATTTATGCTATCAGGCATGTGTGCTTTCTGGAGAGAAAGAAAAGGAAAGTCAGAAATCACTCTCCAAGGAGGATGGCCACACCACAATCCCTTCTTCTCCTTTCTCCTCTCGGGACTTTGGAAATGCACATACATATTCCTGGCATGAGTTTCAAGCTGTCAGGACCAGGACTTGATCTGTGGTGGGCAATGTGGGAGTCCAGTGCCTCAACCATCACACCATCCACCAGCATCTTACAGTTCTTTCAATTCCTTCAGACTTCTGATGGTGGACTTTACCATCGCAGTTGAAGTGGTGGTGTAGGTTTAGGTACCACCAACTACTTTTCTCATGCAGGAACCACAGTGCCATATCCCCACAATCTGTCTCTTCATTTTGGTTTTGCCTCAGAAAGAGCGAGCATACTTGGTGTGCTGGCTCATTTTATTTTCTTCACCATTTTCCAGAGGGAGGCATCACAGTGGTTCTCGTATTTACCCATGATGCCAACCTCCTTGGTGTGTTTAGCCATGTCACCACCAACTAGAGCCAAGGGCAGAGAGGTGTGGGTTCTATTTTCTACACTATACTCAGAGAAAATAACTAGAGGGTTAAAAAATGTTTTTATTTTTTTCATCAGAAATGCTAAAGACAAGATCTTTACAATACATAAAAAAATGAAAGAAATTAAATTCTATTGGGTCACTGGAACAGTCATGACACATTTTGCAAAAGTATGTCATAGGGACAGTGAGTGGCATAGTGGTTAAGGCACTGGACTCCCACGTGGCAGACCATGATTTGAGTACCGGATCCAGTGGCTTAAAACTTATGCTGGGTGTGTGTGTGTGTGTGTGTGTGTGCGTGTACACGTGCCCAAAATCCCTAGAGGGGAATGGAGAAGAAAGGATTGCTGTGTGGCAATCCCTGAGAATGAGTGGTTGATTTCTCATTTTTCTCTCTCCATCTCTCTCTGTCTCTATGGCAAGCACTTGTGCCCTATACCAAAATCTATTAAAAAATTACTTATGATTTTTTCAATTACCCAATATGTATATAAGGTAAACTGCAGATTATTTGTTATGTGATGAAAATATCATAATTTAGGCATCTCAAATCTTTGAACTCTGTTATCAAACACAAGTCTGTAACTCTAAGACAAGGGACTTAGTTATGTAGAGATAGTTTTTTATCTGAAGAGTTTTACCAGGGCCTGTTTTATGTCCTTATTCCTCAGGCTGTAGATGAAGGGGTTCAGCATGGGTGTGACCACAGTGTACATCACCGAGGCTATTGCACTTGCCCTGGAGTTTTGGGAAGAAGCTGAACTAAGATACACTCCCAGTCCTGTACTATAGAACAAGAAGACAACTGACAAGTGAGACCCACATGTGGAAAATGATTTATACCTGCCCACAGCTGATGAAATTCTTAAAATAGATGTTATAATCTTAGAGTAAGAGAACAGGATACCAGTGAGTGGAATAATACCCAGAAGTCCACTTGCCAAATACATCAATAGGTTGTTGAGGAAGGTATTTGAACAAGCCAGTTGAACCACCTGATTAAGTTCACAGAAAAAATGAGGAATTTTCAGCTCCATACAAAAAGATAGTCGCAAAATCATTAAGCCATGTAATAGAGCATCCAGAACACTCAATAACCAGGATGCCAGAATCAGGACACTGCAGAAGATGGGGTTCATGATGACTGTGTAGTGTAGGGGGCGACAGATGGCGACAAACCTATCATAGGCCATTGCTGTCAAGAGGAAGTTGTCTAATCCTCCAAAGAGCATGAAAAAATACATTTGGCTGAGACAGCCTTCATAGGTGATGACCTTGCTCTGTTTGTGGATGTTCACCAGCATCTTTGGGATAGTGGTGGAGGTGAAACAGATGTCAGCTAAAGAGAGGTTAGAGAGGAAGAAGTACATGGGCATGTGGAGGTGGGAGTCAGTGATAATGGCCAAGATAATGAGAAGATTTCCAATGAAGGAGACCAGGTACATGGATAGGAACATCCAAAACAGGAGAGGCTTCAGCTCTTCCTCTTCTGACAGTCCTAGGAGAATAAATTCTGAAATAGTGGTTTGGTTTCCTTGCCCCATGTCCTGGGGAAATGACTGAAATAGAATTAAGAGCATTTCAATGTTAGCCAAGAACAGTAGCTAAAAAGTCAGAATATTTGGCTGATGTAGAAAGGCCTAGGATATAGGTCTCACAGTAGTTGTTTTTGCTTGTTTGTTTGGATGATTTTTGCTATAAGGTGCATACACTTGCTGGAGAGACAGAGAGATGGAGGAAAAGTGAGAAATCACACCCCCAGGGAGAATGGTCATGCCACAGTCCTTTCTCCTCCATTCCCCTCTCAGGATTTGGGACATGTATATACATGTGCCTGGTGTGAGTATCAAGCCACCAAGTCCAGGACCTGAACTGTAGTTTGCCATGTGGGAGCTCAGTGCCTTAATTGTTATGCCACCTGCTGGCCTCAGTAGCTGTTTTTCATATGTATATGTTATATTACATATGATGTATAGAAATTCATGTCATAAACATCCTGTAAATAGGGGATACTTAACTTCTCCCCACATAAAGTGTATTTTTGCTCCCTCAATTTCTATTTTGTCTAAATTCCACATTTTTGTGTATGTTTTATTTTAGTTTTTAGGTATTTGTCATAGGGCACTAGTGCTTGCTAGAGAGACAGAGAGAGGGAAAATGAAAAATCACCCCTTGAGAAATTGCCACACCACAATCCCTTCTCCTCCATTATCCTCACAGCTTTTTGGGCCTACACATACATGGATCCAGCATGATTTTCAAAGCACCAGGCCCAGGACTCGAATCATAGCTGGCTATGGGAATCCAGTACTTTAACCACCAAACCACTTGCTGGCCCCTAAATTCTGCACTGTTGATTTGTAGAATACAGCTTCAGTTTGTGATATCTGCTCAACTTGTGCTCTCCTCACTGTTGACTTTTCTTTTTCTACCCAAAGCCATACTCTCAACTCTGAGCCATAATTGTGAAATGGTGTCCTTCTTTTCCTAGAGCAGAGTTAATTTCATCAGCATAGGATACTCCATGTGATAAGACATAAGCTTCTCTCTCCTCTGAGAACCGAGTTTTGTAATTTAAGCATTCCAAAGGGGTAGGCATGACTGTAGGATTTTCAAGAACAAGCCATATCTGGGGCATGGAATTTGTCATGATCTGCTATTTTAATGGAGAAGGAGAGAAAAACTAGTGTGCAGAGAAAAAGGAAGTAGACATAAAAGATGGAAAAGAAACATAAGAACTGATTTAATAGAGAAGGAATGCTGGAGAATCAAGTTCTGGTAGGTTTCCATTCCAAGTTACAATCCTCAAACTCCCCCCAAATAATTTTTTTAGAGAGACTTTGCTACAGAACATATGCACTCACCAGAGAGACAGAAAGCAATAAATCACCACCTGTGGGATGGTCATGCTGAAATCACTTCTCCATCCTCCTTTCAGAACTTTGGGCACTCATACACATGTGCCTGGCATGAGTTTGAAGCCACTGGATTGGGTACTCGAACTGTGGTTGACTACAGTAATGTAACTATTATGCCATCTGCTGGTCCTAATAATTTTTTAAAGGTTTTTGCCATAGGGCACATGTGTTCACCAGAGAAAGAGTGGGGAAGGGGTGAAAAGTGAGAAATGCCACACCACAATTCCTTCTCAATTCTCCTCTTGAGATTTTTGGCATGCACCATGCACACACTTGTGCCCTGTGTGAGTTTCAAGCCACCAGGCACTTGAACTGTGGGCAATCATGTGGGAATCTAGCACCTTAGCTACACCTCTAGCACCATGTTACCTTCTGGCCCCAGAAATAAATATTAATACTGAAAATAGCAAACTAGAAAAATATTTTCAACATGTATGACCCCAAAATATTTATATCATCATGTAATCATGATAATTTACATAGGGAAGGAAATCAGGAGAAAAAATAGAGAGGCAAGACATTTGTGGGACACAGAAATTGTTTATTACCTGTTGATGATAACTTTTATAGTATTCTCAACTGGACTGGTATGAGATGTTTTTCATGTTGGCTAAATTTTCCTTACAAGCCAAATGATGTATAGTGATCAAATGTTTTAAAAAAATAAGAATAATCTCTAAAATAGACAAGTGAGATGATATTAGATTAATAAGTTTCTGGACAGCAAAGGACACAGAAATTAATGTGAATCTACAACCCTCAGAATGAGAATATTTTTGTGAACTATACCTCAGATAAGGCACTGATATCCAGTGTATACAGGGAACTCAACAGCTTACTTGAAAACAAAACAAAACAACACAAAACAAAAGATGACCCAGATAAAAGTTTGGAAAATGAGCTGAACAAAAATTTTTCTAAGGAAGACATATGAACTACCAAAAAGAAGTTCTGAGGAAATGCTCAACATTCCTTATCATAAAGGAAATTCAGATTAAAACCACAATGAGATATCACCTAACCCCTGTCAGAACAGCAAAGATTAAAAATACAAAGTGGTAAGTGTTGGCAGTTTACAGTGAAAAGGGGACCTCTCCTACATTGTTGGTGGAAATGTAAATTGGTCCAGCCACTCTGGAAAACAATATGGAGGTTCTTTAATGATCTACAAATAGAACTACCATTTGATCCAGCAATTCCACTTCTGGGTACCCAAAGGACAGGAGAAGGCTCAGTTGGAAAAACATTTGCACATCAATGTTAATTGCAGTGTTATTCCTGATTGCTAAGACATGGAACCAATCCAAATGTCCACAAACAGATAAATGAATTGAAAAAGTGTGGCACATATATTCTATGAAATACTATTCAGCTATGAAATACTATTCAGCTATAAAAAAAAACCAACACCCTGGCATTTGCTAGAAAGTGGTCAAATAAGGAAGATTTATTGTTGAGTGAAGAGAGCAAGGCTATAAAAAAAAGATATTGTATGTATCCACTTAATATATACCAAGTATCTGCACTCTATGGTAGAGATTGAAATATTGGAGGGCATAAACACAGTGAAAATAGTTATGGATGTTGAAGACAGAGTGAAATGGGGAGGAATAGGGTGGGGAATAGAAAGGTATAGATAAAGAAAACAGGAGGAAAAATACAGAGGCATGACATTTGTGGGACACAGAAATGGTTTATTTGATGATGATAACACATATAGTATTCTAAACTGGACTGGTCTGAGAAATATTTCATGTAGGGTAAATGATCTTTACAAGCCAAATGATGTATAGCAATTGAATGTTTAAGATAAATAATAATAATAATAATTTTAAAAATCTGAAAATAAAGAATTAAAAGCTGTTTGCTGCTGCTGATGTGTTTAGTAATGTCTTTGTCTTGACTTATATTAATGGTAATCATGCTGGAAAAAGAAATTTTATACACTGTAAAGATGTATGTGATTAAACGCAATATACAAAAAAATACAATAAAAAGTAATAAAAATTTAATAATGCACTTAAGATAGAAACACTAAAATAGAATTTATACCAAAGATTTACAATGACTTTAAAAATAATTTTATATGTTTGAGAGTTAATTTGGTATATGAAACTGTCATTGAAAAGAATGATTAAAATGCAATGAATTGAGGCCGGCGGGTGGTGTGATGGTAAAGGCACTGGACTCCCACATGACTATTCACAGTTTGAGCCCACAGTGGCTTGTTTCCTCACTTTCCCTTTCTCTCTCTCTGTTTTTCTCTGGTCAAATTAAAACATAATAATAATAAATAAAATAAAATAAATAATTATCAAAATAATGCAATGAATTATACCAAACCTTTAAAGAGGAAGTTCTGCGTGATTGCTTCCAGAAACTAGAAGCAGAATAGATCTTAATTCATTTTGTAAGGTCCTCATTACCCAACTCTAAAACCAAATAAAAACATCATAAAAAAGAATAATTACAGACCAATATCTCTCATAAACTAGATGTAAGGTATTGTAATGGTGGGTACAAGAATCTGAAAGGAGTGGGAAGAACTGGGGAGAACTTTGTTAAGATAGTTAAAAGTGTTGAGTACAGTAGGTGATGAGGTAGTTAAGGTACTGGACTCTCATGTGATTGACTACAGTTCGAGTCCTGAAGTTGGTTTGAAAAAATCACACTGGGCATGTGTGCCTAAAATCCTGAGAGGAGAACAGAGAAGGGATTGTGGTATGGCCTTTCCCACTAGAGGGGATGATTTCTCACTTTCTCTCTCTGTCTCTGTCTCTGGCAAATGTACATGCCCTATAGCAAATTAAAAATAAATAAATAAATAAATAAATAAATAAGCAGTATGAAGAATATTAAAATGTAAATGCCTTTCAGTGAGCTCTGTACTTGACTACAGACTCTATTATAAGTCTTTTGATAAACAATATCACTTCCATAAGCTTCACATTCTTTATCCATAAAATCAGAATTATAATACCAATTTTATAAAGCTATTAAAGAAGTTGCATGAAAACAAATATAAATTGTCCTCCTGGGACTCACATTGATCAGTGAATTTTTGAGTACATTCTTCAGCTCTTCACAGATTTAGTCCTTCCTATTCCCACTTGTACTCGGCTATTTCTATCCTCAGCCTCTATCCAGGTTGACATCTGGAAGACACTGCACAGAGTGATCTTGTTCAAGGACATCACCTGCTTTTTTTTTTCTTTTTAGTTTTAAGAGAGAATCTTTCTATTTAGTTACCAAAGAGAGAGAAAGAGGGAAAGATAAATCATCCCCTGGGGGAATGATGATGCTGCAATTCCTTTCCCATTCTCCTCTCAGGATTTTGAGCATGCACTCACATGCTCCTGGCATGATTTTCAAGTCACTGGGTATGGGACTCAGACTGTAGAGTTGGCTATGTGGGATTCAGCTGCCTTAACCACCATGCCACCCGCTGCTCCCATCACCTGCTATTAACCCTGCACTGGCTGCACTGATTTCAGACAAATAGAACAATAGCCAAAATATAGGGTCTTTGTTATCTGGCTGTTGTCTACCTGACTCAAGAATTTCACTCCCACTTCATGACCCAGTGCAATAATAAGCTTGTCTGTGAAGCCTTGAGTTACCTCCCCATGAAGATTTAACTCCTTGGGATCCATTTCAACAAGATTGAAGTGCTACCTCAAGATATTGTCTTTATTTATTTCCATGTTTCTTTTTCCAGTTTATTTATTTATTTTAGTTTTTTGCCATGGGTGTACGTAATTGTTGGAGAGAGACTGGGAGAGAGACAGTGAGAGGAAAAGTGAGAAATAAGCCCCCAGAAGAGATGGCCATGCTGAAATCCCTTCTTCTCCATTTTCCTCTAAGGAACCTGGGCGATCACTCACATGGTGTGGTTCTCACACTGCCAGATCCAGGACATGAACCTCAGTTGGTTAGGTAGGAATCCAGTGCCTCAACAACTAAGCCACCCACTGGCCCTCTTTTTCTTCTGTTTAAATTGTGAGTTTTTCAAGAGAAGGTGAAATGTCATACTCTTTCCTTCAGCCCCAGGACCTAGTTCAGTACCTACCAGGCAGTAATTACCAAATAAATATTTTTAGAATAACTGAAAGGACAAACAGTGGAATGAGGTTAGACAGATATTATCATCAATGAAGAAGAAAGAAAGCTGTGAAATAAAACAAAATTCCATTCACAGACAGAGAAGGTATGGTTGTGAACCATAGGTTTCTGATTGTGAAGCAGAAAGCAGAGTGAAGAAAATTATTTTAGTGTACCCTGAATCTCTCCCCACAATCTAGGTGAATAACATGATAAGAGTTTATATTAGTAATTTTTTTAAAAAAAATTATTTTATTTTACTTTATTATTATTATTTTTAATTTGGTATAAGGCATGTGTGCTTACCCAAGAGAGACAGAGAGTGAGAGTGAGAGAAAGTGAGAAAGCAAGCTGCCAGATCAAGAGCTCAGACTGTGGTTGGTTATGTGGGAATCCAGTACCTTAACCATCATGCCACCTGCAGGCCCCTGTATTATTAAAATTTTTAAATATATTTTTATAGATTTATATATATAGCTCCTCCTAGATCTTCTACTGATATAAGAGTATCTCATATCCCCTGCACCAGTGAAGATGCCATAACTCACCCAGATATTACTGAGAACTGTCTGAGTTCACCGATCTGGTTTCTTCCTTGGCTGATGAATAAAGTAGAAAGCTCTGTCCCCAGAAAGAGTAGGAAGATAGGACCACTCATGAGTCTTCTGGAAGACACTGTTGGGTTTCCTCATCACTTTAGATTAGTAGAGTAGACTTGAGAGTGGGAAGAAGGAGCATTTAGAATTTCTTTAGCTTTCGAGGGCTATATTCCTATGAGCCCCATTAATGAAATATTATTTTGTCTTTCTTTACTCCCTGAGAGATGCTGTTCTCTGGAGGTGTGAGAGAAAAATTAGAACACAAACTGGTGCCATCTTGGCCCCTAGGGATCATCTTTAGAACTTCATGTATATTTTTTATCCCATTGGATTCCTCCCTCCCAGGCATACATCACCTCTCTCTAGAGGTGGTCCATAGAATGAAGGATACTTTAATGATTGCTTTGTCTATTACTAGGGTGCATCTTCTTTACCAAAGAGAAAAAACTTGATTTTAAAAAATAAGTTCTAAAAAAATTTTAAAATTGAATATGTGTGCTCATCAGATAGACAGAGAGGAAATTGAGAAATCACTCCCCCAGGGGACTAGCTACACCACAATATTCTCTTCCATTCTCTCCTGGGATTCTGGGCATGCATGCACGCACATATGCCTGGGATGATTTTTAAGCTGCTGAGCCTGGGACTCGAATCACAGTTGGCCATATGGGAGTCCAGGGCCATAGCCACTATGCCAACTGGTGGCCACAAAGTTGAGTTTTATGTGCTAGCATTCTAGGGCTTTATAAAATACTTCTAGCCACATACCACTTCATATGGTTCACCACTGTATTATTTTTATTATGACTTGAATTTTGATAAATTGTCCAATATGTCCTGTATGAAGGGAAATCCATCCTTGATGACCTCCCAGGCATGGTGTTCAGTTGTATCTACATACTTGTGGTCCAAAGAGATACAGACATTGATCACCAACTTTTTTAGCTACTGTCTTTAACTGAATAGGTTTTCTCAGAAGACTGGTCATACATAGTGATCAAAATTGCCTTTTTTCTGTCATCATATTGTATGTTTTATAACCCAATAATATTGGGTTGTTAGAAAAGTCATGATGCAGGGAACCAGCAGTTAGCGTAATGGCTATGTCGCTGGATTCCCACGTAGTCGACTGCGGTTTGGTCCCGGACCGGTGGCTTAAAACTCACGCCGGGCGCATGTGGTGCGTGCCCAAGATCCCGAGAGGAGAAGGAGGAGAAGGGATTGTGGCATGACCATCCCCCCTGGGAGGTGATTTCTCGCTTTCTGTCTCTATGTCTCTGTCTGTCTGGCGAGCGCACGCACCCTATAGTGAAAACCTCTCCAAAAAAAAAAAAAAAAAAAGAAAAGAAAAGTCATGATGCATTTTTTCATAGAAAAATGTCATGACTTTTCTGACAACCCAATATATTCAAGGAATTATCTTATTAGGGAAATAGATGACTTTACTATTGAAATCAATGACAGAATTTAAAATATGTTAGAATTTACAGAAAATAAAATATTCTGGGCCAGCCAGTGGTGGTGGTTAAGGTGGTTATATGGCCAACTGTGTGGTTCAAGTCCTGGACCAACTGGCTTGAAAAATACCTGCTAGGTACATGTGGGTGCTTGACCAAAATTTTTTTTTTTGGAAAGATTTTCGCTATAGGGCGTGTGCACTCGCCAGACAGACAGAGAGAGACATAGAGACAGAAAGCGAGAAATCACCTCCCAGGGGGGATGGTCACGCCACAATCCCTTCTCCTCCATTCTCCTCTTGGGATCTTGGGCACGCACGCACACACGCCCGGCGTGAGTTTTAAGCCACCGGGTCCGGGACGTGAACGGCAGTTGATTACATGGGAGTCCAGTGATATAGCCATTATGCTAACTGCTGGTTCCCCTTGACCAAAATTCGAAGAGGAGAATTGAGAAGCAGGGGTTGTGGTGTGGCCATGCCTCCATGTAATGTTTTTTCACTTTCTCTTTCTCTGTCTCTGGGGAGTGCATGCGTTCTATAGCAAACTTAAAAAGAAAAATAAAAGAAATCTACCCAGTAGCTTTTTTAATATTGTGAAAAGAAGTACAGAAAGCTGTATATACATGCAGCACATTTAGAGAAGGATTCAGTATTACTGGGGATATCAGGATTTAAGAAGAAAGTCCTTTCTGAGGGGGAGCCATTGAAGCCTCAATAAAAAGATGGGAAATTTTAGCTTGACAGACATCATGTGGAAAAAAAGATATACAAATTAAGAAGATTCTTTAATGAATTCATTTTCCATCCCTTCACTAAAGCAATGTTGAAACCTATTAATTGATGGGGTTTTGGTTATAAAATTCCTTGTAATATTTAGTCATCAGAAAAGTCATGATGCAATTTTGCATAGAAAAATATATTATAACTTTCTGATGACTCAATATTTCAAAAGAAACAAGTATTTTTGAACTGTGATAATTGAATGCAGTTAGTCAAAAAGTTCAAAAACTTTCCCTAATACCATCTGCATATAAGAGAATGTACTATCTAAAGTATACATTTATGTATTAATGAGTATGTTTTATATATGACTATATTGTACATGTGTGATAAATAAACATATATTGCATCCCAGTAATGGATATACACACACACACACACAAACATGACATATATGTTGACATATATGTCTCTCTTAATCTCTCTCTCTCTCTCTATCAATATATATATATATATATACACACACCCACACACATATATATATATATTCTATATATATATATATGTGTGTGGGTGTGTGTGTGTGTGTGTATGTGTGTCTGTGGTGTGTGTATGCATGTATATACAGAAAAGTCATAACACAGCTAGGGAAAGAAACACAGGAAAGCTCAGAAAAACAACAGAAATGGGACTTCATGCTGGTTGATGCTTCTTCTCAGTATGCTAAGTCCATATGGAAAGCTTGAGTTTGATTCCCATCCCACCCTATGAGCTGAATGGGCTGGTGCAATCCTGTTATCCCAGCTACTTAGGAAACTGAGCAAGGAGGCAGATGAATTCATGACCAATGTGGGCATCATAACAAAACTCTGAAAGAGTCAGAGTGATATTGTGCATCTGTGCTCCTAGACACTTGGATAACTGAGGCAAGAAGATGAAAATATAGCAAGACCCTATATAAACAGTAAAACCAAGGGGCCAGTAGGTGGCATGGTGGTTAGTGTACTGGACTCCCACCCGATCCACCACAATTCAAGTCCCACAATAGGCAACTTACTTTTTCACTTTCCCCTCTCTTTCCCTTCCTCTCTCTCTCTCTGTCTGTCTCTTTCTGGTGAGCACATGTGCCCTATAGAAAATTTAAAAATAATAGTAAGTAAAATTAAATAAATATTTTGTTTTATAAAAGGCAAAACCCAGAACCAAGCCTACAAATGTATTTACTTAAAAGTTCAAAAGACAGGCGAGGCATGACACACCACATAGGTCATGTGAAATAGATACTGGGGCAGCCAGGAAGCAAAATGCCAGAGCCACACATCTATCCTAAATTCTGGTGGCTATCAACATTCCTCATGGCTATATATGGCTGCCTACCTTTTCTCCTTTCCTCCCTCATAAGGATATTTATTACTGATGTCCCCTAGGGGGATGGCCATGCTGCAATCCCTTCTCTATCATTCTTCTTTTGGGAATTTGGGCACACATACATACATGCCCAGTGTATTTTTCTCAAGTCTCGGGTCTGGGATTCAATCCACAGTCAGCCATGAGAGATCCAGCCGCCTTAACCACCATGCCATTGACTAGCCCAAAATAATTTATTTTTTTGCTTCCAAATACATTTTCTTTTTCCAAATAAGGTTATAGTTTTAAGTACTAGGATTAAGAGGTTGATATATCTTCTTATAGGCTGCCACTCAATCCACTACACCTGCCATTCTGGGATGCTGGATTATGAAATCCCCAATCAATGAATAGGTGGAAATTCAAGATTCTTTGGACATAAATAAATGGGTGCTATTGGCCTCAAGTACTGAAAACTACTCCTTCACTCAATCTACCTAGGTAAAGTACCAATCTTTCTTGTTCATTTATAATAATGACAATGTAGAAATTCAGTTAGGATTCTTTTTCTTTAGGTTTAAATTTTTTTTTAGAATTTTTAAAATTTAAAAATTATTATTCTTTACTTTATACATTTAGTCACCACACATCACTTTGCTTGTAAGTTGAACTTACCCAACATGAATATACTTCATAGCAGTCTAGTTGAGGACACTAAACACATTTATCTTCAACAGATAATAACCCACTTCTGTGTCCCATAAATGTCCTGTTCCTCTGTTTTCCTCCTTAATTATATAGTCAGGATTTTAAAGCCTTAAGAAGTTTGTAACCTTGAACTGTTAAATGAGGGAAACAGGTTGAAATTCATTCAGCTTGTTGCATCTGTCAGTATTTTGTTCATTTTTATTACGTAGTGGGATTTCATTGTATAAATGCATTACAATTCATTTATTCATTTGTGTGTCAATGCAGATTTATTCCTGTTTTTGACTATTGTGAGAAAACCTGATCCAAACATTTGTGCATAAGTCTTTCTGTGCACATATGTTTAAATTTTTGTTTGTTTATTTGTAACCCAGTGTGTGTGTACACTCACCAAAGAGAGAGAGAGAGAGAAAGAGAGAGAAGGAGGGAGAAAGCACTCTCAGTGTGGTATGGTCATGCTGCAATCCCTTTTCCATTCTGTCAGGATTTGAGGCACACACACAAACATACCCAACATGTTTTTCAAACTACTGGGTCCAGGACTTGAACTGCATAGTCAGCAATGTGGGATCTAAATCCTTTAACCAGTAGTCCATGAGACTTGCCCCATGTGTTTTAATGTGAAAGAGGAGAGTCTATTTTGGATTCTCTATTTAGAAATTTTAATTTTTGTTGTTGAATTTATAGGAAAAAATGGTGATATGTAGGAAGTGTATAACAATGATTAATTTTTTTACTTTATTTTTAAATTTTTATTTGAGCAGAGAGGGTCAGAGAGAGAGAGAGAAAGAGAGAGAGAGAGAGACCATGTTGGAGTCCAGCACCCTTAACCACCACACCACCTGCTGGTCCTAGTTAGTAATTTTTGTTTTCTTTCTTCTTTCTTTTCTTTTCTTTCCCTTTTCCTCTCTCTCTCTCTCTCTCTCTCTCTCTCTCTCTCTCTCTGTGTGTGTGTGTGTGTAGTGGAAAATGTCCAGATAACTAACATGGAGGAAATAATGTAAAGAGATTACTTTTTAGAAGTTTTTGCTATAGGGCACATGAACTCACCAGAAAGAGACAGAGAGATAGAAAGTGAGAAATCACCCCCCAGGGAGGATGGCCACACCGCAATCCCTTCTCCTCCATTCTCCTATCAGGATCTTGGGCACGCATGCACACATGCCCGGTGTGAGTTTAAGTCACTGGGTCTGGGACTCGAACCATGGTCAGCTACATGGGAGTTTAGCGACATAGCCATTATGCTAACTGCTGGTCCAAAGAGAGTGTTTTTTGATGATTTTCATGTTTCTGAATCAAAGTCCTGAGGATTTGAAAGCTCTTGTCCAACCCTTTTTATCAGGGGTATAATGGATTAAGTATAGTATCTGAATATGAAGGACACTTGTCCATGTACCCTGCTCCCTAAAGAGCTTGCTGAATGTGGCCAATAGGTGGCATGGTTGTTAAGGCACTGGAGTCCCACATGGCTGACCACAGTTCAAGTCTCAGACCTGGCAGTTGAAAATAATGCTGAATGTGTGTGCCTGAGTATCCAAAATCCCAAGAGGAGAATAGAATGGAAGAGAAGAGATTGCAGTGTGGCCATCCCCCCTGGAGTGTGATTTTTTACTTTCCCTCTCACTGTCTCTCTCTGGGAAGCACATGCACCCAATGACAAAACCTTAAAACAAACAAAAAAAACTTACTGAGGAAAGAAGACTGACACTGGTTTCAAAATTACCCCAAGAGATAGGAGTGCCAACACAGTCTACTTTGTTTTAGCTCTTTAGCTTATAGAGAACTATATTCCTCAGAGAATACAGTGACAATGTAACTATTTATTTAATGAGGCACTATGATAATTGAGTCCTAGAAGCCTCACATGTTATAAGGACTTCTGTTATTGTATATCTACTTTAGTTTGGTTTAACCAGTAGCAGAGGGAATGCAATTGTATCTCCTAGATATTTCCTGAGTGACTGTCTGCCTGCCCTTTCTGGGGACAAAGTTTGTTTGTTTTGTTTTATTTCAATTGTTCATGGGAGGAACAGATCCAGGGAAAGTGAACTCTTCAGTGATACCATCTTGAGGAGCTAGGGCATCCTTGTAAGTTTAAGGAGAATTTGGTACAGTGTTATGGTTCCCTTTTAACAGGGATGTTTCCTAATAGGGAAAAAGAGGCAAAAGTTCAGCAAGACCAAGATCTTCCCTTTTTAAGACTCTGGACTTGGAAATAGCTTTAGCATCAACTGCAGCCTTATATTTATTTCTTCAAACATTATATATTTTATTTTATTTATTATTATTATTTTTGTGTTTGCCACAGGGTGAGAAATCAAGTGACCAGGTCTAGGACTTGAACCCCAGTCAACCATGTGGGAATTCAGCACCCCAACCAGTATGCTAATGCTGGCCCCTAATATTTCCTTTTTTTTTACTTTTTATTTTGAGAGGCTTATGCCTTAGAGTTCATGTACTAACCAGAGAGAGAGAGAGAAAGACAGTGAGAGGGAAAGTGAGAAATCATCCCCCAGAGGGGATAGACACCCTGCAATCCCTTCTCCTCCCAGGATCTTAGGCATGCATGTTTACATGCCCACCATGATATTCAAGCAACTGTGCCCAGAGCTCAAACCATAGTTGGCTATGTGTAATTCCAGCAATGTAACCACTATGCCACCTGCCTCCCTCCAATATTTCTTAATATGGTTCCTCTGCTATGGTTTTCAACTCAATAACATTGGTTTCCTTTTATTTTACTTGTACCTCCTTTGCATCTTCCACACTCACTTTAACTTTTTATTCTGTATTCATGACTCCATCTTCCATTTTTAATAACTCCACATGGCAGACCATGGTTTGAGTCCCAGACCTGATGTCTTGAAAATCATGCCTGTTACATGTGCATGCAAGATCCTGGGAGGAGAATTGAGAAGGGATTCTCACTTTCTCTCTGTTTATGACTATCTGTTTCTCTCTGGTGAGTGCATGCACCCTATGGCAAAAACCTAACAAAAAAAAAAAAGACACTATTCATCTCAGTCTAGGGACAATATTCTGAGAATAGAAAAAATAAGGAAAGAGAAGAGGAATCAGGGAAAATGCAAAAAAAAAGTGTAACAAACACAAAAATAAAAAATTATCTGTTGACTTGACTAATATGCACTGTTAATACTGGGGGAACCATGTTGTACATTGTATAAAAGTTCAGTGATTAAATATACATTTTAAAAATGTAAAAACAAACAAACAATGATGCTGAAGTTAACTTTGAAAGAATACACAGACTGTGTTAATAATACTTAAAATATACTACAAAAAATAAAGAAAAGAGGATATCTGAGAGGAGAAAAAATAGAATGACTATAAAGGAAGAGTAGAAGTTTTCAAAGTTAGTCTTCCAGGCAGAAGGAATTGGGGTGCAGAAATATGGAGTAAAAATCATGAAAGAAACCAGACACAATACAATGTATCATGTATGATGCCATTTTTTGCAAGCTCTACAGAACAGTAAATCTATAGAGACAGAAAGTAGGTTAGTGGTTTCTGATGTACAGATGAATGAGGAAAGACTGCTTATGGGGTTAGGGTTTCCTTTGGAGTAACAGAAAATGTTCTGGAGCTATATAGTGGTGATGTTCACACTACATGTGACTATCCCACCCAGTTGTACACTTAAAAAGTCTACAATGGTGGAGACCAGAAGATGTTGTAATGATTATGTCGCTGGGCTCCCACATAGTTGATTGTGGTCTAAGTCCTGGACCTGGCAACTTAAAACTCATGCCTGGCATGTGTGTATCCATGCGTGCCCAAGATCCCAAGAGGAGAACGGGGGAGAAGAGATTTTGGCATGACCATTTTCCTGGGTGGTGATTTATCACCTTTTGTCTCTCTGTCTTTCTCTGTCTCTCTGATGAGCATAAATGCCCTGTAACAAAAATCTCGTTAAAAAAAAATTCCACAATGGTGAATTGTTTTTGTTTTGTTTTTGTTGTAGGACACATGTGCTCACCAGAGAGAGACAAAGACTAAGAAAGAAGGAGAAAATGAGACCAAATGTTAAAAAAAAAATAAGAAAATCTAAGGGGAAAAAAATGGCATTCTAAAATCCTGACTTTTTTTTTTTTTCCTTTTTAGGTTTTCATCATAGGGTGAGTATACTTGCTGGAGAGAAACAGAGAGAGGGAAACTGATAAATCATTGTCCAGGGTGCATGTTGCGATCCCTTCTCCTCCATTTTCTCTTGAGATTTTGGGCATGCATGCACATGTACCCAGAATGTTTTCTTTTCTTTTGAGAGAGAGATTTTTGCTATAGAGTGTGTGCTCTCACTGGAAAGTCAGAGAGATAGAAAGTGAGAAATCACCCCTCTGGGGGTGACCATGCCACAATCCCTTCTTTTCCATTCTCCTTTCAGGACTTTGGGCATGCACACACACATGCTCACTGTGTTTCAAGCTGCCAGGTCCAGGACTCAAACCATGTTCTACCATGTGGGGGTCCAGAAACATAACCATCACACCATCTGCTGGTCCCTCTAGGATGAATTTCAAGCCACCAGGACTAAGGCTTGAACCACTGCTGGCCATGCGGGAATCCAGTGCTTTAACTACCACATCACCTGCTGTGCCCCGTATCCTGACCTTTTTGGTATCTTCAGATATCTTCCTCTTTATCTCTGTGTGCCTTAAGTCAATAATTCCATATGCTCCATGAATTTTATTGTTATCCCATAACACAGACAAGTAATAATTATACAGTTATGAGACATATTATTTGTGTTTTTCTGACATTGCTTTTTTTAAGAAATATTGTTTTAAGTATATTCCTTTTCTTGTTTGTGAACTTCTTTTCAGATTTCAGATCTTTCTTTTTCTAAAAGTAATTTCCAAGTTTAGAATGGAAGTCACTAGGGAGGATTCACTTATTTAAGATGATAATGGGTGTTTCTCCAAATACTATTGTATTGATATTTTTAAGAGGTTTTTGCTTTAAGGCATGTGTGCTCACCAGAAGGAGAGAGTGACAGAGATAGTGAGAGGGAAAGTGAGAAATCATCCTCCAAGGGTCATGGGCATGGCACAGTTCCTTCCCTTCCATTCTCCTCTTGGGTTTTTGGGCATGCACACACATGTACTCAGAGTGAGTTTTCAAGTCGTTGGGTCTGGAACTCTATCTGTTGTCAGCCATGTGGGAGTCCAATGCCTTAACCACTATGCCTGACATCTACTTGCCCTGATAGACTAATTCTTTGAGAATAGAAACCTAGTAAATCTAATTTAAGAGTAACTAGAGGACTATTTCTGTGGTATAGTGGTAATGCACTACCCCAGAGAAGCTACATCCCACATGATCACTGCAGTTTGAATCCCCAACCAGCCCAGCCTGGAACGTTCTCAGCATGTATGCAAGAAACAAGGATCTGACAGATTAGACTTTAAAAAGGACTGAATGCAATTTTTTTGTTAGTTTTGTTTTTTACATTATAAACTGGATGAAAAATTTCCATGTTCCTTATATCTCTGAGACTTGTAATTAATAGTACCTTTTGTAGCTTTTTGTTGTCCTGCATCTCTCCTGTGTCTCCTTTGATTGCCACCTGAATGACCATGTCACAAAATGTACACATAATAGGGGCCAGCAGGTGGTGTAGTGGTTAAGGTGCTGGATTCCCACATGGTTGACAACAGTTCAAATCCTGGATTCAGTGGCTTGATACTCACACTGGGTGCATGTGTGTGCATGCCCAGAATCCCAAGAGGAGAGTAGAGGAGAAAAGATTGAAGTGTGGCCATACCCTCTGCGGAGTGATTTCTCAAATACTGTCTATCTGTCTAGTGAGTGCATATACCCTACAACAAAATCTCTTTCAAGAAAAAAAAAACACACACACACACAAAATACTTACTAGATAGATGGGATTCGGAAATGAGACAGACCATAATCAGTTATCTCTGTCCAAGACTCTTTAGTTTCTTCTTATTTGTTACATGAACATTCGTAGATTGGTGCCCTTGATTGGCAGGTTTCAATCTTATCTATTATGGCAAAGGGATGAGAAATGGACCCATAAATGAATATTATTTCCAATTTGCACATCTTTCTACACTGTACATATGTAGCTAATGATCCTGGGCTTCAATGGCTCTAATTTACAAAGTTTTCTTTCCCTTTTATCTCCTAACACCCCTCCATATAGGAAAGGACTTAAAAACATTTATAGAAAAATGTAATTAAAGTATGAGTTGAGGGGCCAGGAGGTTGCATGGTGGTTAAGGTGCTGGACTCCCACATGGCTGACTATAGTTTGATTTCTGAACCTGGTGACTTGAAACTCATGCCAGATGTGTGTACATGCATATCCAAAGTCCCAGGAGGATAATGGAGAAGAAGGGACTGTGGCGTGTCCATCCCTCTTGGGAGGTGATTTCTTACTTTTCTTCTTACTGTCCTCTCCAGTGGGTGCACATGCCCTATGTCAGAAATACCTTAAAAACAAAGAAAAAAATTATGAGTTGAATTAGGTGCAAAAATTTTAAAATCTCATGCCTAGATTTCTCCAATACACCTTTCCTTGAAGTTTGTGAGGACCTCCATATACTACATGCATAAACAATTCTCTGTACTTCTCTTTCATAGCATATAAACCTATCAAGTGTACCTATTCCATGTGCTATAAATGCTTAACATACATGTTGCCTGTGTCATTGATTTGAATTTCAAAATTATATTTTTCATAAGAATATACTTCCTAAATACTTTACTATGTTACATAACATATAACAATACAAAAAAGGCTAAAGAACTATGTATGAACCACTCTTCTAAAAGAAAAGAAAACAAAACAAAACAAAAAACCAGAAACCTATTTCCCTTAAGGCCAGCAGGGGCATGGTGGTTAAGGTGCTGGACTCACACATAGCTGTTGTTTGAGTAATAGCTCTCATGACTTGAGAATCATGCTGGATATATGTATATATGTGCTCAAAATCTTAAGAGGAGAATGGAGGAGAAGGGACTGTGACATAGCCATCCCCCCTGGGGAATGATTTCTTACTTTACCTCTCACAGTCTCTCTCTCTCTGACAAAGGAATGTGCACTGTGTGGAAAAAAAAAAAAAAAAAAAAAAAAAAAAGGAAAAAAACAACAACTTACAAAAAGGAAGAAAACCTGTTTCCTTGACACCAGAAACTAAAAAGAGGAAGACTGATCTTTGTACTCTTTCAACCCCACATGTGAGGGCATGTCCAGAGAGCATGGCTGTGAAGCCTCCTATAGACTTCTTTCTTTATAGCCCTTCTACAGGAATGAATTTCTCTTTATCCTGATCTCACAATCAAAATTAAAGTCATAATACAAAAAAGAATAAAGTGCCAAGGTCTCATTGTTATTTTCTTTTTTCGATGGCTAAGTAGTATTCCATAGTGTACATGTGCCACACTTTTTCAATATATTTACCTGTCCTTGGATATTTGGATTGATTCCATGTCCTAGCAATTGAAAAAAAAAAGTTTTAAAAATGAAAATACAAAGAAGAAAAAAATACAGTGGGGAAACTGTGAATTTTCATGTGATCAAAAGTACTTTTAAAGGGGCTGGTAAGTGGTGTGGTGGTTGAGGTGCTGGACTGCCACATGGCTAATATGGTTCAAGTCCTGGACCTGGCAGCTTGCTTTCTCATTTTCTCTTTCTCTCTCTCTCTTATGGTAATTTCTTTGACTGGATTGATATGCAGTGTATTCATGATGGAAAAATTCATGTGGTATGCAGTAAAGATACACAGTAACAGAATATTAAAAGAAAAAAAGGAACAGTGAAAAATTAATTTTAAAAAAGTACTTTCAAAAGGCTTGCAGATACCATATGATCCAGCAATCCCATTTCTTGGCATCTACCCAAGGACAAAAGAATTCTTCATTGGAAAAGTCTTGCACATCGACGTTTATTGCAGCACTTTTCACCATTGCTAAGACATGGAACCAACCCAAATGCCTCCGTACTGATGAATGGATTGAAAAACTGTGGCACATATATTCTATGGAATACTATGCAGCCATTAAAAACAACAAAACCCTGGCGTTTGACAGAAAGTGGAAGAATATGGAAGATTTACTGCTGAGTGAAGCAAGCCATGCTAAGAAGGAGAAACACTGTATGTCCCCAGTTAATATATACCGAGTGTCCTCACTCTATAACTGAAACTGATGGGCTAAAGGATGTACAAACACAAGAGATGGGTGTGAATGCCAGATGTGGGGTGTGTGGAGGAGTGGGGCCTGGGGAAAAACTTTCAGAGGAGGGATATGGAGACAGCATTGTTGAGACAGGGAGGTAGTATTGTTATATTTTGATCAACTGGATCGGGGAGAAATGTTCACGTATTTAAATGATCACCTTGTAAGCTAAATAATGTGATTGAATGTATTAAAAATGTAAAAAATACATAAAGAATAAAAGAAAAAAAGGCTCCCAGAAGTCAGCACACATGTCCACTTACATCTCTTTCCTCTTCAGGGAAGGCAATGCACTCTAGTAATGTCTTCTGGGGAAATAATTATTAGAGACATTGCATGCTAGGTACCACCCCTAAAGAGAGATGACCACCTTCTTGGATTGAGTCAAGTGGTATAAAAGATGTATATAGTAAAAAAAAAAAAGAGAGAGATGTATATAGTTTGCAAAGATATCTCCTGGGGTCAATACTGTCACATGTTTATGTTCTGTTATTTCTCTATACCTCCACAGAATACAGGGAGTACAGACAAAAGAATACTTCAATAATGAGGCTCATGGGCATTCAACCTCTGAAAGCTGCAGAAACTCTAAATGCCTTTACTCCCCTCTCTCAAGTCTACTGTACTAATCTCAAGTGATGAGGAAACCCAACTGTGTCTTCCTGAAGCCTCATGAGTGGTACCTCCTTCCTGGGGGGCAAGGCTTACAACTTAATTTTTCAGTAAAGGAAGAAACCATATCAGTGAACTTATTTAGCTCCCCAATAATGTCCAGGTGAGTCACAGCATATTCACATGTTGGGGTTGTGGTATAGCACAAGGAACTTCTTTACTGGTAGCAATGACAGGAGGAGCAACAGGGATAAAACATAAAAAAAGCATTTAATAATACAAAACCCTACCATGTTACTATTCTTGGTGGTGGAGAAAGATTCTGAATGTAATAAATGTATTAAAATGTTTTCCCTTTCCTAATATATATATATATATATATATATATATATATATATATATATATATATTTATATATTCATATATATACATATATATATTATATAATATATAATTTATATATTTATATATATGTATATATATAAATATATAAATATATATATATATATTTAGAGGGGTTTTTTTGCTACAGGGTACATGCGCTCACCAGACAGACAGAGACAGAGAGACAGAACGCGAGAAATCACCCCCCAGGGGGGATGGCCACGCCACAATCCCTTTTCCTCCATTCTCTTCTCGGGATCTTGAACACGCACGCAAACGTGCCTGGTGTGAGTTTTAAACCACCAGGTCCGGAATGCAAACCGTGGTCAACTACGTGGGAGTCCAGCGACATAGCCATTATGCCAACTGCTGGCCCCTTGTTCTACAAATATTTATTCTGTAGGCACTAAACTAGGTTTTGGGGTCAAGGAAAGAATATGACATTGCACCAGTAGACAGAAACACAGAAATAAATAAAAGCAGTATTCTAGATAACATTGCAATGCTGTTGAAATGGATGGATCCAGAAGGAGTTGAGTTTTCCTAGGGAATTTCCAGAAGTAGTCACAGATAAGCTCATAATTGTTGGAATCCTGAAGCAGGAGCAAAATTCTCTCGGTGGACAAGGGATCAGAGGGAAACAAATGTGGGGGTTAATGAAACTGTAAGTTTTTTTTTTTTTTTTTGAGAGGTTTTTGCTATACGGCGCATGTGCTCTCCAGACAGACAGAGAGAGACAGAGAGACAGAAAGCGAGAAATTACCCCCCAGAGGGGATGGCCACACTGAAATCCCTTCTCCTCGATTCTCCTCTTGGGATCTTGGGCACGCACGCACATGAGCCCGGCGTGAGTTTACTTATTTATTTATTTTTTAATTGAAATTTATTTATTTACATTCATTCACCACACATCACTACAGCATACGAAATGAGATTTCTCATCCAGAATACACTGTATATTGGCTCAATCAAGCACATCAACATACGTGTTATCATCAATAAATAGTTTTCCATTTCTTTTTTTTTTCTTTCATTTATTTATTTTTACATTTTTCCACAAACATTTACTTTACATAGCAAAAAATTATTGCTATAGGGCACATGCACTCACTGGAGAGACAGAGAGAGACAAAGAGACAGAAAGCAAGAAATCATCCCATGGGGTGATGGCCATGCTGCAATCCCTTCTCCTCCATTCTCCTCTTGGGATTTCATGCATGCATGCACACGTGTCCAGTATAAGTTATTTCATTTATTTATTTTTAAAGCTACAGGTGGAAAACACTCGGGAAACTCTGAGAGACATTGGGGTAAGCAATTACTTTTTAAGCAAGACCCTCAAAGCACAGGCAATAATCCCTAACATAGACAAATGTTATTACATCAGATTAAGAAGTTTCTGCACAGCAAAGAACACTGAAACTAGTGTGAATTGACAATCCTCTAAATGGGAGAATATTTTGGTAAACTATGCCTCAGATAAGGAACTGACAACCAGAATATATGGGAAACTCAAGTAGCTTACCTGAAAGAAAAAAAAAAAAAGATGAACCCAATTAAAAGATGAAAAAATGAGCTAAACAAAACAAATCTCTAAGGAAGATATATGAACCACCAAAAAGCAGATGAGAAAATGCTCAACATCCCCCCTCATAAGGGATTAAAACTACCATGAGATACCACCTAATCCCTGTCAGAATGGCAAAGATTAAAAATACAAAAAATGATGTGTTGACTGGGTTGTGGTTAAAGGGGAACTCTCCTCCATTGTTGGTGGGAATGTAAATTGGTCCAGGCACTCTGGAAAACAATATGGAGGTTTCTCAAAGATCTACAAATAGAACTACCATTTGATCCAGCAATCCCACTTCTGGGTATCTACCCAAAGGACAAAAAAAAAAAAAAACACTCATTCAGAAAAGCGCTTGCACATCAGTGTTTATTGCAGCATTATTCATGATTGCTAGGACATGGAACTAACCCAAATGTCCACAAACAGGTGAGTAGATTAAAAAAGTGTGGCACATATATTCTATGGAATACTATTCATAAAAAACAACAGGACCCCAGCATTTGATAGAAAGTGTTCGAATATAGAAGATTTATTGCTGAGTGAAGCAAGCCAGGTTATGAAAGAGAGATTGTATGTCTCCACTTAATGTGTACTGACTGTACACACTCTATGGTGGAGATTAAAAGATTGGAGGACATAAGAGCAATGAAAATAGCTATGGAAGTTAGAGACTGTGAACAGGTAGTGTAGGAGAGGGAAGAGTATATAGAAGAAAATCTGGTAGGAAAATTAGGTAGGCAAGACATTTGTGGGACAGAGAAATGGTTTATTACCTGTTGATGATAATGTGTATAGTATTCTGAACTGGACTGGCCTGAGATATTTCATGTTGGGTAAATTCTCTTTACAAGCCAAATTATGTATAGCAATTGAATGTTAAATGAAGAAGAAGAAGAAAATTTATAAAGTATCCATTCTCTGTCTGCTTGACACTTCCCTGACTCAAGTAAATAAACTGGTCCTTAGTCATAATTTACCACTCATCGCTGGTTTCCGGCTTCAAAGTCTGTGAAAGAGAACTATCTCCATCATTCACATCCTTGTATGACCATCCCACCTCAGGAGCTGATTTCTTGCTTTCTGACTCTGTGTATCTCTCTGTTTCCTGCTAGGACGTGAGCTCAACAGTAAAAAAAAAAAAAAAAATCTTTAAAAAATAATAAATAAATAAATAAATAAATAAATAAATAAATTCTTTAAGAAAGAATTTGCCTACTTTTTCTTGCAAGGTCCTGGCATGAAGATTTTAAAATCTTTAAAATTTCCCATCTGAAGAGTATCCTTATTGTGCTAATGAAGTAATTTTTTATGGATCCCTGAATAACTTCTGAATGGGGACTGGTCTTGCTGGTGATCACATACTGGAGATATGAAATTTTGTATTTTCATGGAGGTAAGTAGGCTAAAAATTGTGGTCAATCACATGCCAGTGTTATAAACAACCATGCCTGTGTAATAAAATCCCATTTAGGGGGCAGCAGATGGCATGGAGGTTAAGGTGGCTGGATCCCACATAACCAACTGCAGGGTTTGAGTTCCTGATCTGGTGGCTTGAAAATCACACTAAGCACATGTGTGTATATGCCCAAAATCCGTATAGGAGAATGAAGGTGAAGGGATTGTGGCATGGCCATTCCTCCAGAGAGTGCTTTCTCATTTTTTCTCTCACTCTGTCTCCATCTCTCTCTGGTGAGCACATGTGTCTTACAGCAAAAACAAAGCAAAACAATCACCATTGTGGACTTTTCTTTTTTTAATAGATTTTTGCTATAGGACACATGTGCTTGCTTAAGAGTCAGAGAGACAGAAAGTGAGAAATCACTTCTTCCAAGGGGATGGTCATGCCACAATCCCTTCTCCATTCTCCTCTCAGAATCTTGGACACTCTGCCCAGCATGAGTTTCTTTCTTTCTCTTTCTTTCTCTCTTTCTCTTTTCTTTCTTTTCTTTCTTTCTTTCTTTCTTTCTTTCTTTCTTTCTTTCTTTCTTTCTTTCTTTCGCTTCTTTCTTTTCTTTCTTTTCTTTCTTTTCTTTCTTTTCTTTCTTTCTTTCTCTCTTCTCTCTTTCTCTCTTTCTCTCTCTCTCTCTCTCTCTTCTCTCTTTCTCTCTTTCTCTCTCTCTCTCTCTCTTTCTTTCTTTCTTTCTTTCTCTCTTTCTTTCTTTCTTTCTTTCTTTCCTCTTTTTTTTTTCCTGAGAGGTTTTGCTATAGGGCACGTGTGCTTGCCAGAAAAACAGAGAGAGACAGCAAGAAATCACCCCCCCCCCCCCCAGTGGGGATGACCACACCACAATCCTTTCTCCTCCATTCTCCTCTCAGGATCTTGGGAATGCTTGCACACATGCCTGGCGTGACTTTAAACTACTGTGTCCGGGACTTGAATCATGATCGGCTACTTGGGAGTTCAGCAATGCAGCCATTAAGCCATCTGCTGGTCCCCCAACATGAGTTTTAAGTTGCCAGGTCCAGGACTTGAACTGTAATGGACTATGTGGAAGTCCAGCGACATAACCTTTATGCCACCTGCTGGTCCCCACCATTGTAGACTTTTTAAAAGTACAATTAGGTGGCATAGTCACATGTTATGTGAACATCACCAATATATAGTTCTAGAACACTTTCTGTTACTCCAAAGAAACCCTAACCCATAAGTAGTCATTCCCCATTTATCTCTGCACCAGAAAACACTAACTTACTTTCTGTCTCTATGGATTTACTTGTTCTGTATATTTTACAAAAATGCGGGACTAGCAGATGGCATAATGGCTATGTTGCTGGACTCCCAGGTAGTTGAGTTCAAGTCCCAGACCCGGTGGCTTAAACTCATGGCAGGTGCATGTGTGTGCATGCCCAAGATCCCAAGAGGTGAATGGAGGAGAGGGGATTATGGTGTGGCCATCCCCCCTGGGGGGTGATTTCTTGCTTTCTGTCTGTCTCTTTCTTTCTAGCAAACGCACACACCCTATAGCAAAAACCTCTCCCTCACAAAAAAATAAATGGCGTCATACAAGGTGCACTGTATAGTGTTTGTTTCTTTCACTATTTTTAATTTACAATCTTGTATCCCAATTCCTTCTGCCTGGAGTATTTCAACTTTGAGAACTCCAACTTTTCCTTATACACTCATTTCTACGTTTTTCTCCTTTCAGATATCCTCTTTTCTCTTATTGTTTTTAAAACATATTTTAACTATTAGCAGTACAAACTGCATATTCCTCCAAAGTAAACTTTAGCATTGTTGGTTTCTTTCTTTATATTTTTAAAATTTACATTTAATCAATGTACATCTTTACAGTTTACAACATGGTTTTCCAAGCATGAATGCAGTGCATATCAGTCCAATCAACAGATAACTTTTCATTATTGTGTTTGTTACATTTTTTGTTTGTGTTTTTTTTTTCTAATTCCTCTTCTCTTTATTTTTTTCCCTTCTTTGATAACTGTCCCTAGACTGAGCTGGACTCTTTTTTTTTTTCCTTTAGAGTTATTTTGCCATAAGGTATGTATACTTACCATTGTGAGACAGACAGACAGACCAAGGCACTGAGAGAAAAAGTGAGAAATCAGCCCTCCCCCCCCAGGGGGATGGCCACACCACAATCCCTTCCCCATTCTCCTCCTGGGATGATCTTGGGCATGGATGGACACATGCCACTGGGTTCAGGACTCACACTGTGGTCAGCCATGTGGAGTTATTAAATGGGAGTTATTAATAATGGAAGAAAGGATCAGGAATACAGAAGGAAAAGCTAAAGTGAGTGTGGAGTATACAAAAAAGGGACAAATGGAATAAAAAGGATGTTTTTTTTTTCCCCCCACTGGATTGACTGATATCCTTTGTCAAAAATCAGTTGACTGTATGTTTTGGGGTTTATTTCGCGGGTCTCTACTCTGTTCCATTGATCCTCATGCCTGATTTTTGTTCCAATACCATCTTTTTTTTTTTTTTTTTTGAGAGGTTTTTGCTATAGGGCATGTGCACTTGCCAGACAGACTGAGAGAGACAGAGAGACAAAAAGAGAGAAATCACCTCCTGAAGGGATGGCCACACCGCAATCCCTTCTCCTCTATTCTCCTCTAGGGATCTTGGGCACGCACACACATGCCCAGCTTGAGTTTTAAGCCACCGGGTCCGGGACGCAAACCACAGTCGACTACATGGGAGTCCAGCGACATAGCCATTACGCTAACTGCTGGTCCCCCCATCTGTTTTGATTATCACAGCTTTGTAATATATTTTGGAGTCAGAAAGTGAGATGCCACCCAATACACTCTTTTTTGTGTAGTATTATTTTGGCAATAGGGGATATTTTATGGTTTCAGATGAATTCTATGATTGTCTATTCTAGATCTGTGAAGAATGTCTCTTGTAATTGTATAGGGATTACATTAATTAGGTAGGGTTAATTGGGTAGGATCACCATTATTATATTAATTCTCCTAATCCAGGAACATGGGATGTCCTTTAACTTTTCTGTGTCCTTTTCTATTTCTTTTTTTAAGATTTTCATAGTTTTCCTTATAGAGGTCTTTGACTTCTTTGGTTAGTTTTATTCCTAGGTATTATAAACTTTTTGTGACTATGGTAAATGGAATTACTTCCTTCAGTTCTGTCTCTATTAGTTTTTTTGTATATATAAATGCTATAGATTTTTGTGTTAATTTTGTATCTTGCCACTTTACTGTATGTATTAATTACAAAAAGGAGTTTTTTTCATGGATACTATTGGGTCTTCTATGTATACCATTATTCCATCTGCAAAGATAATTTCAATTCTTCTTTCCCTACTGATATGCCTTTATTTCAGTCTCTTGCCTGATTGCATTGGCACATTTCCCATCTTTGATTGGGGCTTGAATAGCTCCCTCTTAAAAAGAAATTTTCTTTTCATACCTGATACCCCCAGCAACCCTGAATCCTTCCCTGTATATGCTGCATGTATATACAGCTTTCTGTACTTTCTTTCACAGTATAAAAAAGCTACAGAGTAGAGTTCTTTTTCCTTCTTTCCTTTCCTTTCCTTTTTTTTCCTTTCCTTTTCTCCTTTCCTTTCCTTTCTTCTTCTTTTCTTTCCTTTTCTCCTTTCCTTTCCTTTCCTTTCCTTTCCTTTCCTTTCCTTTCCTTTCCTTTCTTTCCTTTCCTTTCCTTTCTTTTTCCTTTCCTTTCCTTTCCTTTCCTTTCCTTTCCTTTCCTTTCCTTTCCTTTCCTTTCCTCTTTCCCTTCCTTTCCTCTTTCCTTTCCTTTCCCTTCCTTTCCTTTCCCTTTTCCTTCCCTCTCTTCTCTTATCTTCTCCTCTTCTCTTCCGTCTTCTCGTCTTTCTCTTTTTATCTTCTCTTATCCTCTTCTCTTCTCTTCTCTTCTCTTCTCTTCTCTTCTCTTCTCTTCTCTTCTCTTCTCCTCTCCTCTCCTCTCCTCTCCTCTCCTCTCCTCTCCTCTCTTCTCTTTTCTCTTTTCTCTCTTGTCTTTACCTCTCCTCTCCTTCCCACCTCCTCCCCTACCCTGCCCTTCCCTACATCTCTACTCATCCCTTCCCCTCCTGTCCTCTCCCCTGATATAATCCTTTTCTTTTTGTTCTCTTTTTTAGTTTGCTATAGTGTGCATGCATTAAGCAGAGATACACAGTGAGGGGGGGATTAAAAATTACCTCTCTGGGGGAGAGGGCCAGACCACAATTCTTTCAGCTGTATTATCCTCTTGGGATTTTGGACATGCACACACAGAAGCCTGGAATGTGTTTTACAAGCCACTTGCTCTGAGACTTGAACAGCGCAGTTTGCCATATGGGATCTAGCCACCTAAACCACCACCACAAGCTGACCCAGCATATTGTATTTTCTTTCTTTCTTTTTTTTTTTTTTTTTTTTTTTTGAGAGGTTTTTGCTCTAGGGTGTGTGCACTCGCCAGACAGACAGAGAGAGGCATAGAAACAGAAAGCAAGAAATTACCCCCAAGGGGGGATGGTCACGCTGCAATCCTTCTCCTCCATTCTCCTCTCGGGATCTTGGGCATGGACGCACACGTGCCCAGTGTGAGTTTTAAGCCACTGGGTCCGGTACGTGAACTGCGGTTGACTACGTGGGAGTCCAGCGACATAGCCATTACGCTAACTGCTGGTTCCCACATATTGTATTTTCTGTGAATGCCTAACATACGTGTAAACTCTGTCATTGATTTCAATAGTAAAGTCAACTATTTCCCTAATAAGATAATTTCTTGAATATATTATTGAGTTACATAGCATACAATAAAATGATAGGAAAAAAACCCACAATTTTGATAATAAAACCATGTATGACCAGTCCTCTGAGAAAATCTATTCACTTGAAGACAGTAACTAAAAAGGTAGATGACCAATTTCTGCATTTGAAACTCAACTTTGTGTCCAGCAGGTGGCATAATGGTTATAGCCCTGGACTCTTACATGGCTGATTATGGATTGATTCCTGGACTCAGAGGCTTAAAAATTATGCCAGGTACGGGTTCAGATTTATCTTTCTACTGGTGGAAATCCAGTTTTTCCAGCACCATTTGCTGAAGAGGTTTTCCTTTTCCCACTGGATTGACTGGTACCCCTTGTCAAAAATCAGTTGACTGAATGATTGGGAATTTATTCCTGTGGACTCAATTCTGTTCCATTGGTCCACATGTCTGTTCCTGTGCCAATACCATGCTGTTTTGATTACCAGAGCTTTGTAGTATATTTTTTGGGTCAGGGAGTGAGATGCCGCCCACTCCACTCTTCTTGTGTAGAATTGCTTTGGCAATGCAGGGTCTTTTATTATTCCAGATGAATTTTATGATTGTCTTTTCTATATCTATGAAGAATGTGTCTGGTACTTTGATTGGCATTGCATTAAATAGGTAGATTAAATTGGGTAGAATTGCCATTTTGGTTATATTAATTCTTCCAATCCAGGAACATGGGATGTCTTTCCACTTTTTGTGTCGTTTTCAATTTATTTATTTTTTTTAGCTTCTCATAGTTTTCCTTGTGGAGGTCTTTAACTTCTTTGGTTAGATTTGGTTAGGGATAACTAAGTATCTTATACTTTTGGTGGCTATGGTAAATGGAATAACTTTTTTCAGCTCTATCTCCATCTGCCTGTTGTTTGTATATAGAAATGCTATAGACTTCTGTATATTAATTTTGTATCCTGCAACTTTGCTGTATTTGTGCATTACTTCCAGAAATTTTTTCATGAAAATCATTGGGTCTTCTATGTACACAATCATATCATCTGCAAATAGAGAGAGTTTCACCTCTTCTTTTCCTATTTGAATGCCTTCAATTTTTTCCTCTTTTCTGATTGCATTGACGAGGACTACCAGTACAATATTGAACAGGAGTGGAGAAAGTGGGCATCCTTGTCTAGTACCCGTTTTTAGTGGGAAAGCTTTCAGCTTTTCTCCTCTCACCTATGACAAAAAACAAGTCAAGGTGGATCAAGGATCTAAACCTAAGACCCCAAACTTTTAAACTGCTTCTAGAAAACACTGGGGAAACTCTGGGAAACACTGGCGTAGGGAAAGACTTCTTACATAATACCCCCAAAGCAAGTCAATAATCTCCAAAATAGACAAGTGGGATTACATCAGACTAAGAAGTTTCTGCATGGAAAAAGACACAGTAATTAGTGTGAATAGACAGCCCTCAGAATGGGAAAATATTTTTGTAAATTATGCATCAGATAAGGGATTGATAACCAGAATACACAAGAAACTATAGAAGCTGTTTGGAAAAAAGATGATGAACCCTATTAAAAGATGGGAGAAGGAGTTAAAAAAACACTCACTAAAGACATACGAATAGCCAGAAGGCATATGAAAAACTGCTCAACATCCCTCATCGTAAGGGAAATGCAGATCAAAACAACAATGAGATACCACCTAACCCCAGTCAGAATGGCAAAGATTAAAAAAACAAAAAATGATAAGTGTTGGCGGGGGTGTGGTGAAAAGGGAACTCTCTTACACTGCTAGTGGCAATGTAAGTTAGTCCAACCACTGTGGAGAACCATTTGGAGATTCCTCAAAAATCTACAAATAGAACTGCCATATGATCCAGCAATCCCATTTCTTGGCATCTACCCAAAGGACAGAAGAATTCTTCATTGGAAAAGTGCTTGCATATCGATGTTTATTGTGGCACTTTTTACAATTGCTAAGACATGGAACCAACCCAAATGCCCCCATAAGGCTGAATGGATTGAAAAACTGTAGCACATATACTCTATGGAACACTATTCAGCCATTAAGAACGACAAAACCCTGGCTTTTGACAGAAAGTGGAAGAATATGGAAGATTTACTGCTGAGTGAAGCAAGCCAGCCTATGAAGTAGAGACACTGTATGTCCCCACTTAGTATATACTGAGTGTCCGCACTCTATAACTGAAACTGACAGGCTAAGGTATGTACAAACACAAGAGATGGGTGTGAATAACCGATGTGGTGTGTGTGGAGGAGTGGGGCTTGGGGAAAAACATTTGGAGGAAGGATATGGAGACGGCATTGTTGAGACAGGGAGGTAGTCTTGTTATATTTTGATCAACTGGATCGGGGAGAAATGTTCACATATTTAAATGATCACCTTGTAAGCTAAATAATGTGATTGAATGTATTAAAAAATGTAAATAAAAATAAATAAATAAAAAAAGTTATGCCAGGCCCATATGCATGCATGCATGCCCAGGATCCCAGGGGGAGAATGGAAGAGAAGAGGTTGTTGTGAGGCCATCCCCAACAAGGAGTGATTTCTTACTTTCCTCTCTTTCTCTGGTGAGCACACATACCCTATGGCAAAAACTTAAAAAAAAAAAAAAAAAGAACTCATCCTTTTTTTTCTTTGGAAAAGAATGTGCACCACAGTAATTTATAAGGCAATCACTATGAAAAATCCTGAATTGTACATATCACCCCTAGAAAGAGGTGATCGACTCCTGGGAGGAAGGAGTCCAATGGGATAAAAGATGTCCATGAAGTTCTAAAGATGATCCCTAGGGGCCAAACTGGCACCAGTGTGTGTTCTGATTTTCCTTTAATACCTCCAGAGAATGGCATCTCTCGGGGAGCACAGACAAAAGACAAAAAAAAAAAAAAATGATTAATGGAGCTCATTGAAATACAACCCCCCAAAGCTGCAGAAACTCTAAACACTCCTACTTTCCCCTCTCAAGTTTACTCTTCTAATCTCAAGTGATGAGGAAACTCAACAGTGTCTTCCAGAACACTTATGAGTGGGCCCATCTTCATACTCTTTCTGAGGGGAGAGTTTTATACTTTATTCATCAACCAATGAAGAAACCAGGTTGGTAAACTCAGACAGTTCTCAATAATATGTATGCGAGCTATGGCATCATCACAGGTGCAAGGGATACAAAATACCCTTATATCAGTAGTAGCACTAGGAGGAGCAACAGAGGAAAAATACAATACAGGGACCAGGAGGTGGCATGGTGATTAAGGCACTGGACTCCCACATAGCCAACTACAGTTCAAGTCCCAGATCTGGCAGCTTTCTTTCTCACTTTCTCTCTCACTCTTGGTCTCAAGTAAGCACACATGCCTTATGGTAATTTTTTAAAAATAATAACAATAAATAAAATGAAATAAATAATTATTTAAAAAATTTTACTAATATAAACCCTATCATGTTATTCTCCTTGATTGTGGGGAGAGATGTAGGATACACTAAAATATATTTTTTCCCTTTTTTTGGAGAGGTTTTTGCTATAGGACGTGTGCACTTGCCAGAAAGACAGAGAGACAGAAAGCGAGAAATCACCCCCTTGGGGGGATGGCCATGCCACAATCCCTTCTCCTCCATTCTCCTCTTGGGATCTTGGTCATGCACACACACACACACCTGGCATGGGTTTAAGCCATCAGGTCCGGGACTCGAACCACGGTCGACTACATTGGAGTTCAGTGACATAGCCATTATGCTAACTGCTGGTCCCCACTAAAATATTTTTCTTTTACTCTGCTTTCTGTGGTACTAATTCTGAACCATACATTCTCCCTCTGTGAATGGAATTTTCTCTTATTTCACAGCTTTTTTTTCTTCTTCACTGATGGAAGTATCTGTCTGAGCTCATTCCACTGTTTGCCCTTTCAGTCATTCTACAGATATTTATTCTGTAATTACTGCATGGTAGGCACTAAACTAGTTCCCGGGGTTGAAGGAAAAAGTATGACATTGCACCTTCTCTTAAGAAACTCACGATTTAAAGAAGGGAAAGAGAGGGGCCAGTGGGTTGTGTGGTAGCTGAGGCACTGGACTCCTATCTAGCCAACTTTGGTTCATGTCCCAGGCCTGGCAGCTTGAGAATCTCAACAGGTGCATGTGTGTACATGCCCAGGGTCCTTAGAGGAGAGTGGGGAAGAACAGATTGCATGGTCATCTGCCCTGGAAGGTGATTCCTTACTTTCCTTCTGTCTCTCTCCCTATCTCTCTCCTGCAAGCACACACATCCTGTGCAAAGATTTAAAATAAATAAATAAAGAAAAAAATAAACAGGGAAAAGAGACATGAAAACAAATAAAGACAATATCCCGAGGTAGCATTCAATCCTGTTGAAGTTAATCCACAAGAAGTTAACTTTTCCTGGGGCGGTCACTCAAAGCTTCACATACAAGCTTATAATTGACCTGGATCATAAAGCATGAGTGAAATTCTTCCAGAAAAGAAGGGATAAGAGGCAGGGCTCTGGGGCTTCCGGTGCTGCGCGTGCGCGGGGCTCTGGGGCGCCAGCCTGCGGGGCGGGCGCCGGACTGTGGAGCGGACTCTGCTTCGCGTTCTGCGGCCCGGGTCACCTGGCCCCCACTGCCTCTCCAGCCCGGGGCAGGCGCCGGCCAGGGTTGGGCTCTGTTTAGTGTTCCGCAGCCCGGGGCACCCGGCCCCCGCCGCCTCTCCGGCGATGGCGCATGGCCACCGGGCCTGTGCCTGCGCGTGGCCGCCGGGCCTGCGCATGGCCCCCGGGACTGAGCATGCCAGCCGGGCCTGTGCCTGCGCGTGGCCGCTGGGTCTGCGCGTGGCCGCCAGGCCTGCGCCTGCGCATGGCCGCCGGGCCTGCGCGTGGCCCCTGGACCTGCGCGTGGCCGCCAGGCCTGTGCCTGCACATGGCTGCAGGGCCTGCGCGTGGCCGCTGGGCCTGCGCCTGAGCGTGACTGCGGGGCCTGTGCCTGTTTGTGGCCGCCAGACCTGGGCTTGGCCGCCGGGCCTACGCGTGGCCCCCGGGACTGAGCGTGGCCGCCGGGCCTGAGCGTGGCAGCTGGGCCGGTGCCTGCGCTTGGCCGCCGGGCCTGCACGTGGCCCCTGGGTCTGCATGTGGCCGCTGGAAATGCGCGTGGCCCCCGGGCCTGTGCGTGGCCCCTGGGTCTGAGCGTGGCCGCCGGGCCTGCACGTGGCTGCCAGGCCTGAGCGTGGCTGCCGGGCCTGAGTGTCGCCCCCGGGCCTGAGCGTGGCAGCCGGGTCTGCACCTGCGTGTGGCTGCTGGGCCTGCGCGTGGCCCCTGGGCCTACGTGTGGCTGCCGGGCCCGCACGTGGTCGCCGGACCTGCGTATGGCTGCCAGACCTGCGTCTGTGTGTGGCCACTGGGCCTGCATGTGGCCGCCAGGCCTGCGTGTGGCCCCCGAGACTGCCTGTGGCTGTCGAGACTGCACGTGGCCACCGGGCTTGTGCCTGCACGCGGCCGCCAGGCCTGCGCGTGGCCCCTGGACCTGAGCGTGGCCGCCAGCCGCAGGCGGAAAACTGAAGCCGAAAACAAGGATTAAGAACTTGCAACTATAAGCAACAAAAAGAAACTTTAGCTGTCTTAAACCAATTGAGAAATATATTGTATAGGAGGATTTTCTCTACCTATGGACAATGAGAAGATGATGATGGTTACCAGCCCTACATTACCTCAGGGAAAAACAAGATCTACTCCACCATTCTTAAGGAAGCCAGATACCCGAGGATAACTCACGCTGCAGATCCCCACAACACCATTCCCAGTGGTCACAAGATGGATGCTGTGCCGCATCAACTGATAATCATCTCTGCTTACCAAAACTGCTTGCAACTGTATTACATGGAGACTCACCTACAATTGCGGAACTGCACGAGACCCACCCTTAATCCAACCCTGAACAGAATCTATGTTCCCTATTTTTAAGAAGGGTGAGAAGGGACAGAGGGTCAGAAAGAGAGGTGGAAGTGATTCTAGGAACTAGTAATGGAAAATTTTTTTTTGTAATGGGCATGATCGAATCACTGTGCAGTGTGTACTGGATGGGAGATTGCATTTTGTATGCTGTGATAATGCTGAGGAAAGGAATGCTAACTGAATTACCAAAAAAAAAAAAAAAAGAAGTTTCAGGAAAAAATATATATATATATATCCACTCAATGACTGTAGGGGGACATGTAGCCACAGCTAGGTGCTACTTCATAGGATGCGTAGAGCTGGACTTGTGTTCATGGAAATGTGTGTTTCACCTGTGTTTGCTATGAGGGTATTTGGATTGCTTAAGGTCGGTGGCGATTCAGTAAGGTATGGGGGAAAAACAGTATAGAGGGCAAGCTTAGATACCAGAGACAGTGTGGGAGGAGAATGGGAGATGGCTGAGGGAGAGAGATAGGGAATCAAGGATGGGGGGAAAAAAAGACAATGTGGAATGGGACAGGAGAAGAGAAGAGTATAGAGAAGAATAGCAAGAGAACAAATAGGCATGACATTGGTGGGATTCAGATATGGTTTATTACCTGCTGATGATGACGTGTATGGTATTCTCAACTGGACAGATTAGAGAAGTATTTCATGTTGAGTAAAGTCTTTTTACAAGAAAAACTATAGATAGTGATTGATTGTTTAAAAAAATAATTGGAATAATAATCTGAAAAAAATGAAAAGCTATTGGATGATGGTGATGGGGATTTTAATGTCTCTGTATTGACTGATATGAATGGTATTCCTTCTGGAAAAAGAAATGTAATACACTGTAAAGTTATATGTGATTCAATAAAAAAAAAAAGAAGGGATAAGAGACAGTATGGAAACAACTGCAGGGATTAGTAAAACTATAAGGTGTTTTAAGGAAATTATAAATAGTTATTAATATCTTATCAGTAATAACAAGTGAAATATGACTTGAGTCAGATAGACAACAGCCAGATAACAAAAATCTTATATTTTAGCTATTGTACTGATGCTTTTTTTTTTCTGAAATTAGTGCAGTCAGTGCAGGGTTAATAGCAGGTGATAGAGTCAGAAGGTGGCATGGTACTTAAAGTAGGTGGATCCCACATAGCCAACTCTGCAGTTTGAATCCTGGACCTAGTAGCTTGAAAATCATGATTGAAGTGTGTGCATAAATGCCCAAAGTCCCGAGAGGAGAATGGAAAAAGGATTGCAGTGTGATCATCCCCTGGGGGATGATTTCTCTCTCTCTCTCTCTCTCTCTCTCTCTCTCTCTCTCTCTCTCTCTCTCTCTCTCTTTGTCAGGCACACATTTCCTATAGAAAAAAAAAACCCAAAACCAAAACAAACAAATAAGACATTCTCCCTTAAAAGAATGATGTCCTTGAACAAGATAACTCCATGAAAAGGGTCCCCCTTGTGTCAACCCATAGAGAGATTCTGAGGATGGAAATAACATAGTAGAAGTGGGAATAGGGTGAACTAAATCATATACACTTGAAGAGTGTATTCAAAAATTCACTGTTCAGGGCTGGCAGGTTGTGAGGTGGTTAAAGGTGTTGGATTCTCACATGGTCATCTGTGGTTCTAATCCTGGACCTGGTAGCTTGCTTTCTCACTTTCTCTTTCTCTCTGACCAAATTAAAAACAATAAATAAATATTTTTTAAAAAAAATTCACTGATCAATGCAAGTCCCCAGGAGGACTATTTATATTAATTTTTATGTGATTTCTTTAATAATTTTATAAAATTGGTATTATAATTCTGATTCTATAGATAAAGAATATGAAGCATATGTAATTAATATTGCTTATCAAAGGCTTGTAATAGAGTCTGTAGTCAAGTTCAGAGCTCACTGCAAGACATTTACATTTCAGTGTTTCTCATACAGCTCTTTAAAAATTTTTAGTTCATTGTAGGGCACATGCGCTTGCCAGAGACAGAGACAGAGAGAGAGAGAAAGTGAGAAATCATCTCCTCTATAGAGAAAGGCTATGTCACAATCACTTCTACTCTCAGGAGGGCACATGCACACATATGCCCAGTGTCATTTTTCAAACCACCAGATCAAGGACTCAAAATATAGTCTGTCACATGTGAGTCCAGCATCTTTATTAGATCACCTGCTGGATCCAACACTTTTAAATATCCTTTAACAAAGTTATCTCCAATTCTTCCCACTCTTTTTTAGCTTCTTGTACCCACAATTACAATCTCTTGCATCTAATTCATGAGAGATATTGGTTTGCAATTGTCCTCTTTTGTAATGTTTTTGTTTGATTTTAGAATTGAGTAATGAAGAGTTTTTATACTATTCAACCATAAAAAACAACAAAACCCTGGATTTTGACAGGAAGTGGATGAATATAGAAGATTTACTGCTCAGTGAAGCAAGCCAGGCTATGAAGGAGAGGCAGTGTAGTCCCCACTTAATATATACTGAGTGTCCGCACTCTATGACTGATTGACTAAAGGATATAAAAACACCGTATATAGATGTAAATACCAGATGTAATGTGTGTGAAAGAGGAGGGTCTGAGGAAGGACATTTAGAAGAAAAATAGGGAGGCAAAGCATTAATGAGACAAAGAAATGTGGTATTATCTGTTGAAGATAATTTATAGTTTTATCAAATGTACTAGGGAGAAATGTTCACCTGTTGAAATATCCATTTTGTAAGCCAAATAATGTGATTGAATGTATAAAAGAAAATGAAATAAAAATATTTTAAAAATTATTTATTTAATTTTATTTATTCATTCATTTTCTTTTCATTTGACCAGAGAGAGACACAGACAGAGAGAGAGAAATAGGGAAAGTGAGAAAGCAAGCAATCAGGTCTGGGACTCAAACTGCAGTCAGCCATGTGGGAGTGTCCAGCGCCTTAACCACCATACCATCTTCTGGTCTCCAATGATGATCTTAAAAAAATGAATTAAGAAGTACTCTGTCTGCCTCTATTTTCTGGATGTGATCATGGGGAATGTCCTCTTTAAAGATTTGGTAGAATTCATTGCATTTTTAAAGAATTATGTATTTTATTAATTATTATTTTTAAATTTGACCAGAGAGAGAAAGGGAAAGTGAGGAAACAAGCCACCAGGTCCGGGGTTCAAACTGTGATCAGTCATGTGGGAGTCCAAGTGCCTTAACCACCACACCACCTGCTGGCCCCATTTATTGTATTTTAATCATACATGTCAATGACATTTTCATACACCAAATCATCTCTCAAAATCATAAAATTATTTTTCAAGTCATTGCAAATCTTTTACATGAATTCTGCATATTATGCTGTTTCCATTTTAAGTATGTTATTAACATTTAATGTAAATTATCATGATTACATGAGGACATAAATTCATACATATTGAAACTATTTATCTAGTTGGCTATTTTCAATATTAATATTTATTTTTAGGGCCAGAAGGTAGCATGGGGGTTAAGGTGCTGGATTCTCACATGGCCAACCATAATTCAAATCCTGGACCTGGCTGTTTAAAACTCACACAGGAACATGTGCATGCATGTTCAAAATCTCGAAAGGAGAATTGAGAAGAAGGGATTGTGACATAGACATTTCCCCTGAGTGCTGATTTTTCACCTTTCCTCTCACTCTCTCTCTTTCTTTCTGGTGAGCACATGTGCCCTATGGCAAAAACCTTTTAAAAATGATTGGGATCAGCAGATGGCATAATCGTTATATCACTGAACTTCTAAATAGTCTACCACAGTTTGAGTACTGGACCCAGTGACTTAAAACTTATGCTGGAGTTGTACATATGTTCCCAAAAACCTGAAAGAAGAATGTAGGAAGATTGTACTGTGATCATCATCCTGGGGAGGGGGTGATTTCTCACTTTCTGTCTGTCTCTGTCTCTCTGGTGAGCATATGTGCCATGTAGCAAAAATCTCTCTAAAAATTATTTTGGGGGAGTTTGAGGATTGTAACTTGGAATGGAAAACTACCAGATATTTATTCTCCATCACTCCTTCTCTCCATTGTATCAGTTCTTCTGTTTCTTTTCCATATTTTATGTCTATTTCATTTTTCTCTGCAGACTAGTTTTTCTCTTCTTTTCCATGCACATAGCAGAAGATCATGACAAATTCCATGCCACAGATATAGTTTGTTCTTGAGAATTCTATAGACATGCCTACCCCATTTGGAATGCTTAAATTGAAAAACTCAATTCTTAGAAGAAAAAGAAGCTTATATCTCATCACATGGAGTATTCTCTGTTGATGAAATTAGCCCTAGGGGCAGAGGTCACCAGGCAACAATTAGGGCTCAGAGGTGGAAGTAGCAGTTCCCATATTTACCCGTGATGTCAACCTTCTTGATGTGTTTAACCAATGACTGAGTGGTATTCTATAATGCATGTGTGCCACAATCTTTCATTTTATTATTCTGTTCTTGGGTGGGTTCTATGTCTTAGCAATTGTGAATCATGCCACAATAAACATGGATGTGTAAATGTTTTTCTGACTGTTTTTCTGTCCTTGGGTAGATAACAGGAGTAGAATTACTGAGTCATAGCATAGTTCTATTTGTAGGTTTTTGAGGAAACTCCATACTGTTTTTCATAATGACTGCATTAAAAGAGATTCCTCCTACAATGCAGGTGAGAATGTAAATTAGTATGTTCTATTTTCTGTGAGTGTGTGTGTGTGTGTGTGTGTGTGTGTGTGTGCTATCTTGCCAGAGAGGAAACAGAGAGACAGAAAGAGGGAAATTGATAAAATCTCTCCCCAGGGAGATGGCCATGTGGCAATCCCTTCTCCATTCTTGTTGGGACCATGCAGTTAACACAAGCTGAGTATAAAAGAACTGCCCCATCATGCTTAAAAGCAAGGACTCGGCTGAGGAGAATTGTTAGCAAGGTCAACAGATTACGAATTCTGGTCCTTCATTGTGTTGCTATACTGTCCTGCACTCAATTTCTCTGCCATGGGCCTTATTGCCATACCCTGGTACTCCATAAAGGCACCCCCAGCCTTACTATAACTTTTACAATAATCCTGAAGGAATGCAGATCCACTAAGGCAGCGGCTGCAAATGGGAATTGCACCCATTAGATTCACCCCACCCTTCTGGAAAATGTCAATAAAGAATGTTGCATTCACTTCTCCTGCTGAGGATTACATAGATAAACATTAGAAAGGTTTAGGTTAAAGATACTAAATTGGTGAAATGATCTCAGTAGCTGGTAGGGGCTCAGGAACTCATCCATGAGGTGCTGATACCCCAAACAAAGACCATGAGCCACTTTTAATCTCAGGACAAGGGAAGACTGCCATTCCCCAAGCCACAGCCATTGTATAGAATAGCACGTAGAGGGTCCCAAGTACACAGTAACCTTTAGGTCACTCATTAAGCTGTTCACAAGACCACATTCCTGTCCCATGTAGACATTAGACTCACCCTCTTAGCTGTGGATTACCCCAGAGATAATATACATATTCCACTTTAGTATGTTAAACTTGTCTTTACTTAACCAGACAGGATTTTTATCTAGGTCTTTGTAACCAGTAATCTGCTGCCACCCTAGCTTGAGGCTGAAGTTCTCAAGCTGGCCTGGGACTCAAGTTTTCAAGCTGATCTGGGGCTGAAGTCATCAAGCTGGCCTGGGACTGAGGTTGTTAAGATTCCTGGGAGCCCTCTCATCTAAAAGAACCTTCCCAGTAATCAAGATCTAAGGAGAGAATGCACCAGACAAATGGACTTCCTAGTTCTAAGGATTATGACTGTTTATACCTAAACAAAACTGATGTCATGTTTTATGATTATTGTTCCTATGCTTTGAATGCTTTACCTTTTTGAGTAAATTCTTTTACTTACTTCCCATCATCCATCCTACTCCTGTAAAACTCCTTCAATAATAAATATGTATGTCTCCTAGCCATCAGGGCTGCAGTCTTGAGCTGGCTCTGACTGTAGTTGGCTGAGAACATGCTAACGGGCATGAGGCCTCAGTCTTATTCCTGATCACCCGTGTCACCTTCCTGTGTATGAGTTTCAACCCACCCCGGCTGAAGCAGGGCTTCCGGCACATTCTCCTCTTGGGATTTTGTGTCCAGTGTGGTTTTCAAGTCACTGGGTCTGGAACTTGAATCATTATGTCAACTATGTGGGAGCTAGCCACCTTAACCTCCTTGTCACCTGCTGACCCTCAGTTCTGTTTTCTTATCACCCAAGATCAGGAAAGCAGAATTTAGTATGTGTAGCAGAAGCACTCTTTGTGGCTTTAGCGGCTGAATCCTCATGAGTACCATTAATTAAATATTCTTTTGTTTTTCTTTTCCTTGAGAAACTTAGTTTCCTAGAGATAGGAGGGAAAAATAAAATACAAATGTGCCCCAGCTTTGATCTTTGATGACAGCTTTGATATTCTGTGATCACTTCTTATCACATTTCACCCTTTTCTCCCAGGGGGACATCACTTGCTTTTAGGAGTTGTCCCTGTCAGAGAATTTTCTGCTAATTGCTCCATCCTTGATTTAAAAGGAAGAGTCTAAATATTTTAAAACATGTTACTTCTCTGGTCTGAATTGTGTTGGGTCACAATTATGGAGTTTTTCCCTCTCAACAGCATTCTCTTTTAAAAAAATAAATAAAATAAAGTTTATTGATTTATTTCTTCCATAAGTGAAAGCAACAGAAAGAGAGAAAGAGAAAGAGGGACAGGAACTCCCAATAGGGTCTTGATACTGTAATCAGTCAGCCAGACAGAATTCCAGATACACGTGTATCATGTTCAGGGAGGTCTCTAGATATGAAACCAGATCTGCTCCATGTGGGTCAGCCTTACAGAGTGTTGCAGGTTTTCCCTAATGCTTCACCATTTAGTCCAACATTGCTCCTTTATATTGGCTCTCCTCTTCTCACTATAGTCAATATCTAATGTATGTGAATGTTTTTATTATTATTTTGTTTTTATTTTTATAAAGCAAAAAATACAGAACATTGTTTTCCACAGAGACATTTACATCCCTTTGTTTGTTAAATGTTTCTTCCCTTTGCTCCTTACACCCACCCTCTACCACCCACTCCTATCCCTGACAGTCTCTAGTGTCTACATTTATCCTCTCTAGTATCATATCTTCAGATATTTCCATTTCTGATAGAATGTAGATATTACGTACATATTAAGTGGGGATATACAGTGTATATCTTTCAGTCTGGTTCACTTCACTTCACATTAGGTGTTCTATATTCATACACTTTGAAGCAAATGATAGAGTCTCTTTTTTATAACTAATATTCCATAGTACTGGGGAATCAACATCTGTTTAATGTCACCCAAACACTTGCTCTTCAAAACATTTTACAAATATTCAGCAATTACAACATGAAAGGCAATACACTGTGTCCTGGGGATAAAGAAAAGTGAAAGAAATTGTTACTTCCAGGCCAGCCAGTGGTGCATTGGTTCAAGTGCCTGGATCTCACATGGATAATTACGTAGTTTGAGTCCTTGACCTGATGGCTTGAGAAATGATCTGGGTGCTTGTGTGTACATGTCCAAAATTCTGAGAGGAGAATGGAGGAGAAGGGATTGTAGTGTGGTCTTCCCTCCTAGAGATGATTTCTCACTTTCCCTCTCTCTGTCTCTCTGTTTTTCTCCAGTGAGTACACACATCCTATAGCCAATTTAAAAGATAAATCCTTTTAAAAAAGGAAATTAGAGCTTCCCTTAAAATTATCATAGTCATGGGAAGAGGATGGGAGGAGAGGGAGAGGGTGAAGAAAGGAAACAAGTAGAAAAATGTAGATATAAGACATTTATGGGACACAGATAATCAACAGATGATTATCTGTTGATGATAACATGCATTGTATCTTCAGCTGGACTGGTGTGAAGTATATTCATGTTGGGCAAATTCAATTTACAAGTTGTAACAATGTTTAGTGATTGTATAAAAGAAATAAAAATAAAGAAGTAAAAAAATTATAGTTTTACTCAAAGGACATAAAAATAATTTAAATAAATGCAACAGCCTGAAATGGCACTGAAGTTTAGTGCAAAGAACCCAAATGCAGTCAACTTTTCCAGCTAAGATTAGCTGAGACCTACACAGATATGGTTATAAGTGGACTGAGCCTTGGAGAAGGAGATGGGGGAGAGTACACCAGTATGAGATAGCATGGGAGTAAACTCGGGATTTAACTTAAACTGCATGTGTACCTAAAATGTTTCAAGATCAGCAGGTCGTGTGGTGGTTAAGGCATTGGACCTCACACAGCTGATTTTGTGGTTCAAGTCCTGGACCCAGCAGCTTGAAGAATACATTAGGTACATGTGGGTGTATCCCCAAAATCCTTAGGGGATAATGGAGGAGCAGGGATTGTGACATGACCATCCTCCCTGAGGGGTGATTTCTCACTTTTCCTCTCTGACTGGCTCTGTTTCTCTCTGGCCAACACACAAGCCCTGTGGCAAAAACAAACAAACAAACAAACAAAAAAACAAAAAAAAAACTAAAATTAAGAATAGCTATTTCAAATAGTACTTTATATTTTATCAACAATTCAGGACAACGATAAAAAGTGAATCATAATTCTGGACAGGTAGACATTATCCCTATAACAGAAAGGCATGTATTTTTAGTACAAGATGTATACTAAATACTTATGAAAAAAGTGAAGCATCAAGACAGAATATAAGAGAAGGGATGTCTGGGGTTTAACACACACATATTGACAATAATATGTTTCAATAACTAGAGACTATAATTTCTATTACATAGACACTGAAATTGCCACTTAGTTTGTTCATAAGATAAGTAGAAGTTACAAATAAATCTTTATTATTGTAAACTTGATCCAATGAGGTTTCAGTTCCTAGTTTTCTGGAGTGAATTAACATAAGCCTTTGCTATTGACATAGGCACTCATGTAACAAATTATTTTGATCTAAAATCAGATCATACCAGAGGTAATTACCTTCATCTAAAAAAGAAAGCAGTGTATCTTCATTCCTTCAACACTTCCCATAATTTTATAAATACTTTATTTCCTATATTAAATATTTTAGAGAGATTTTTGCTATTGGTATGTCCACTTGCTGGAGAAATGAAGAGACAGAAAGCAAGAAGTTACTGTCCCCCTCAGGTGAGATGGCCATACTGTACCGCAATCCCTTCTCCTTTCTCCTCTTGGGATTTTGAGCATGTATTCACATGTGTTCAGCATGAGTTTTAAGCTGCCAGGTGCAGGACTCAAACCATGGTTGACAATGTGGAAGTCCAGCATCATAACCATTACACCGTCAACTTGTCCCTGTATTAAATATTTTTATTAAAAAAGATTCAAGAAATAAATTGCTTTCTACACTGAACCCAGAGAACACAGACAGATCAAAAACAACAGTAAATAAAAAAATTATGTATAATACATGAAAAATGAAGAGATAAAACTCCATTTATAAGGTCAATTACAAATTATTTATTAGATATTAAAATTGTCATAATTTAGGTCTTTCGGGATTCTGAGCATTTTAATATTTGAAGTCTCTAATTCAGAGTTAAAAGACTGTTTCATGTGTAGACTATTTTTCTTTTATTTTTTTCTTAATTTATTGGGTCATTGGAAAAATCATGACATATTTTAGCATAGAAAAACATAGAAAAATATCTCATGACTTTTCTGATGACCTAATATTATTTTTAAAAAATTTAAATGTATTTTAAGTTTTTGTCATAGGGTACATGCACTGACTGGAAGGAGACAGAGAAAAGGGAAGTGAGAAATCATCCTCCAAAGAGAGACAGCTACTCCATGGTCCCTTTTCTTCCTTTCTACTCTCAGGATTTTGAGCATGCATGCACGCACATCTGGCGTGACCTTCAAGTCACCAGGTCCAGGACCTGAACAGCTGTTGGACATGTGGGAGTCTAAGACTTTAACCAGCACACAACCTGCTGGACCTGTGTAGACTATTTTTTAGTTAAAAAATTTTCTAGAGCTTGCTTCCTATCCTTCTTCCTAAGACTGTAGATAAAGGGGCTCAGCATGGGAGTGATCACAGTGTACATTATTGAAGCTCTTGTTCTTGTCCTGGAGGTTTGGATACTAGCTGAACAAAGGTTCATTCCAAATCCTGTACCATAGAACAAAGAGACAACTGACAAGTGAGACCCACACATGGAAAATACTTTTTACTTACCACCAGCTGATGAAATTCTCAAAATGGATCTTACAATCTTGGAGGAAGAGAACAGGATCCCAGTGAGTGGAATAACACCCAAAAGAGCATGCATCAAATACATCAATATATCATTGACGAAGGTATCTGAGCAAGTCAGGTGGACCACCTGATTAAAATCACAGTAAAAATGGGAGGATTTTTAACATTATGCAAAAAGAGAGTCTTAGAATCATTAAGGTGTTTACTAGAGAGTCCAGAGCATACACCCAAGATGTCAGAAGCAGAATGCCACAGAACTTGGGGTTCATGATGACCATGTAGTGTAGTGGGTGACAGATGGCTATGAACTGGTCATAGGGCATCAGTGTCAAGAGGAAACTGTCTAACATTGCACATAACATTAGAAAGTATGTCTGGTTGAGGTATTTTCATAGGTGAAGACCTTGCTCTGTTTGGATATTCAGCAGAATCTTTGAGATGGTGGTGGAGATGAAAAAGATGTCAGCAAAGGAGATATTGGAGAGGAAGAATTACAGGGGTGTGGGGAAATGGCAGTTGGTGACAATCACCAAGAAAATAAGCAGGTTCCCAATGAAAGTGACCAGATATACAGACAGGAAAAAATAAAAAAAACAGAGGCTGCAACTCTTCCTCTTTAGAGAATCCCATGAGAATAAATTCTAAAATAGTGGTTTGGTTTCCTGTTTCTATGTCCTAAGGAAATGACTAAAATAAAATCAAGCACATTTTTGATTTAGCCACAAGTGATCAAGAGCTTCAAAAAATGTAGTTTTTTAAAAAGAATTATTTATTGGGACCAGCAGTTAGCGTAATGGCTATGTCGCTGGACTCCCATGTAGCCGACCGTGGTTTGCATCCCGGACCCGGTGGCTTAAAACTCACGCCGGGTGCGTGTGCGTGCGTGCCCAAGATCCCGAGAGGAGTATGGAGGAGAAGGGATTGCGGCATGGCCATCCCCCCTGGGGGGTGATTTCTCGCTTTCTGTCTCTCTGTCTCTCTCTGTCTGGTGAACGCACGCGCCCTATAGCAAAAACCTCTCCAAAAAAAAAAAAAAAAAAAACAAGAAAGAAAAAAAAAGAATTATTTATTAAACTTCTTTTTTTAATCTGCAGTAGTCACCATAGAGGGGTGGAGGAGTGATAAAGGGAGATGCCAGGTTTAGGACTTGAATCATGGTCAACCATGTGGGAGTCACAATTATAGTATTTCTCCCTATCTCTCCTTTTAGCTCTAGCAGTCTTTCCTTCACATATTTAGGTGCACCTGAGTTGGGTGCGTAGATATTTATAAGGGTTATGTCTTCTTGTTGGATTACCCCATTTACTATTATATAATGCCCTTCTTTGTCTCTTCTTAAAGTCTTTGTCTTGAAATCTATTTTGTCTGAGATCAATATCACTACTCCAGCCCTTTTTTGATTTCCATTTGCATGGAATATCTTTTTCCAGCCCTTTACTTTTAGTCTATGTATGTCTTTATCCATAAAGTGAGTTTCTTGTAGGCAACAGAAAGAGGGTTTCTGTTTTCTTATCCAGTCAGCCAGTCTATGTCTCTTAACTGGAGAATTTAATCCATTGACATTCCATGTAATTATCGATATTTCTATACCTGATCCTATCATTAAGTGAGCCATTTTCTTGGTTGCTTTTTGTTCTCGTATAACTGTCTGTCTGATTTCTTAGATTTCCTGGTATCGTACTCCCTTCAGAACCTCTTGAAGAGCTGGTCTGGAGTTGGTAAATTCCTTCAAATTTTGCTTATTCGAGAATGTTTTTATCTTTTTTTCCCATATGAAAGATAATTTTGCCAGGTATAGTATTCTTGGTTGAAATTGTTTTTCATTCAACACGTTGACTATGCTTCTCCATTCTTTCCTTGCCTGCATTGTTTCCGCTGAGAGATCCGATGTTAGCCTGATGGGGTGACCTTTGTAAGTAACTTGGCGTTTCCCACTTGTCAACTTTAGTATCTTGTCTTTGTCTGTTGTTTTTGCCAGTCTGGCTATCTTGGAGAAGATCTTCTTGGGTTGATTCTACCCGGGGTCCTATGTATTTCCTGGGTCTGGATACTTGAATGCCTTTCTAGATTTGGAAAGTTTTCTTCCAGGATTTCGTGGAATAAATTATCTAGGCCCTTATTATTTTCTTCCTCTTCTGGAATACCAATTATCCGGATGTTGGGGCGTTTAATAGTATCCAGTATTCCTCGTATATTATCCTCATTTTTCATGGTTGTTTTCTCAATCGTCTTGATACTTTTTTGTATGTCAGATGTTTTGTCTTCTACGTTAGAGATTCGATCTTCTGCCTGGTCTAACCTACTTTTAATACTTTCAAGGGAGGTTTTGATTTCCTGTATCACATTCTTCAATCCTAGAAGTTCCATCTGGTTCTTGTTTAAGGTATCAATTTCTTCTTTCAAGTCATGAAAGGACCTCCTCATCTCCTGGAGCTCCTTGTCCCTTTTCTCTTCCATCTCAGTTAGTTTGGTCACTACAAATATTCTGAATTCCTTAACAGACATGTCCACGACGTCCATTGTATTGACTGTGGGTGATGTAGGCTTTATGATTTCCCTTGAGGGAGGTGCCTTTTGTTGGTTGCTCATATTTCTTGAGCCTCTGAGATTGTTCCTAGTCATCAGGTAATCTATATGTTGCTTCCTAAGTTATTTAAGGTATCTCTGAGTGTTAAAAGTTGTACAGGATTAGAAAATTGATGATTTCTCTTATGGTTGGCCTACCTGTTGCTCACAATTACCATTAACTGTTGCCACTAGTCCTGGATGGCCCAAAGTCTTCCCTGATTCTAAGGAGTGGTGAGCCTCCAACTGACCTAATAAGCAACACCTCAAGATCAAAGAAAAACAAAATGAAAAATAGGAAATCGTGCAGCTTGCTTTGCGTGCCACGTGCTATTCAAATCACCAAAATTCAGAGAGTCCAAAGGCTAGTGGGAAAGCCCCAGAGGATGATTGACAGGACCAGGTTGGTCAGGCCTGCAGCCTCAGTCTGCCTGGTGTTCGGAACTAATGGCCAGCTCGATCTGGTTTGCAAGTGGGGTGGGGTGGGAGTTTGCCTTAAAGTCCCAGACAACCAACCTGGGGTCCAAGGAGGAGGAAAGATGGGAATGAGCGAAGGTCTGGAGGGGTCAGGCCTGCAGCCTCAGTCCACCTGGTGTCCAAGATTCTTTAAATAAAAAGAAAATAAAATCTGTGCATGATTTTTTCCTGAGGGCATTACATCATACACACTTTTTTATTGTATTCAGTCTTCACCGTTGTGGTGCAAGATCTACATAACAGAGACTTTACATGCTTTAATTACCTTTCTCTTTTTATAAAGGTTTGTGAATATGTGAACATTAAATGAAAACGTTAAAACAAGGAGAAAGTTGTGAAATAAAAATAATTGCAGGTGCATAAAAACAGGTTAAATTAAGTAATTTGTTTTGTTTTGCTTTTTTAAGGTTTTTTTTACTATAAGGTGCATGTGCTTGCCAGAGAGAGAAAGAGACAGAGGAGAGACAGGGAGAAGGAAAGTGTGAAATCACCTCAGAGGAAATGGTTATTCTGCCACTCTGAAATACTTCCTCCTCCATTCTCCTATGTGATTTTTAGATATGCGTGAGTGCCCAGAATGAAAGCTGCCAGGTCTGGGACTTAAACTGCAGTGCACCATGTGGGAATCCAGTGTATTAACCACTGTGCCAAATCCTGGCCCCAAATATAGTGATTTGGAAGTATTATATTTGTATTTTATTGGAACATGTATTAAATATGCGATTTATAAAATGTTATTTCTTAGGTTTTTGCTGTAGGGCGCATACGCTCGCTGAAAAGACAGAGAGTGACAGAGAGACAGAAAGCAAGAAATCACCCCCTGGGGGGATCGTCACACCACAATCCTTTCTCCTCCATTTTCCTCTAGGGATCTTGGGCATGCACACACACGTACCCAGCGTGAGTTTAAGCTGCCGAGTCAGAGATTTGAAATGCGGTCGACTGTATGGAAGTCCAGCAACATAGCCATTATGCTAACTGCTGGTCCCATGATTTATAAATTTTCAAATATTTCTCCCGAATGACTTTGACACTATATAAAAGAACTACATTAAAATAAGATTTAAAAAACCCTCAATTCTTATTATTTTAAGAAATACAGGAAAAATCAAGAATAAAAACCCTTCAGACTCACTATACTGAAGAAAATACATAGCATAGAAAATTTGCAATAGAATTTCAATATCTAACAAACACAGAAATATATAGTCTCATGAGTGAAGAAATAATTGCAAAATAAACGTTAACATACCAGCTTTCATCTATTAAATAAACTATCTAAATACCTATCATGAGAGAGGAAGTGTAAAATGTATGGATCATGACTGCTTTTGTAAGGTAGTATTCAGAAGAATAGTGTAAATACTTCTCATCAGCAAGGGAACATACTGAAACATTCCCTATCTTAAAAATGAATAAGGGGTGGGTCCAATAGGTAGTGTGGTGGTTAAGACACTGCAATTCCATATTGTTGACTATTATTTGAGTCCTGGACCTAGTGGCTTGAAACACACTGGACACATGTGCTTATGTCTCCCAAGAGGAGAATGAAGGAAAAGGGATTGTGGCATGGCCATCCCCTGGGGGGTGATTTCTCACCTTTCCTCTCTCTCTCTAGCTAGTGCACGTACCATGTGGCAAAAACCTAAAATAAATAAATACATAAATAAATAAAGGGCTGGCCTGGCAGTTAAGGTGACTGGATCCTACATGGCTGACCATGCAATTTAGGTCCTGAACCTGGCTGTTTGAGAAACACACTTTTCAAGAGTGCATGTGTGCTCAAAATCCCAAAAGAAAGAAGAGATAGAGAAGACGGGATTGCAGCAAGACCATGCCCCATGGGTGTTTTCTCACTTTCTTTCCCCCGCTCTTTCTCTCCTTGTCTCTCTCTGGAGAGTTCATGCACTTTCTGGCAAACAGAAAAAAATATATAAATAAATAAGAAGAAAAGTCCTCACTGCAGTTTAAGCCCTTCCACAGTTAATACCCTATTTTTTGTTTTCCACTTATGTGCAAAGATCCTTGGACAAATGTTCTACTTTCATCAGAACCACTTTAAGTTTCCCATTGTCTCTTTGAATTGGGGCTCCAAGACTATAATTTAATTGTCAATAATTATCTCCATTGTTTAACTGCAATGTTCAATTAACTTTTTAGAACTGGATACATGCATGAATAAATTCATTCATTAAGAAAGCAAGTAAATAACTACATCAAACTCTTGGCCCTGGGATAAACTGGATTGACTTTCAGGTGACCTCGAGAAGACATTCATGACACCTATTCTCCCTGTCCTTTTTCTGCAGTAACTGTAGGGCTCTTGAGCTCACCTAGATAAGTTTTCTGTAAGAAAGGACTTTGGGAACTTGAATTCCTCCCAGGATAGTTGATGATGGAGACTGAAACCAGTCTGTTGACAGGATGGCAGGAAGAAGTCAAACATCAGTACCTGAGCCAGATTTAGGACTTCAAAAGAGACAACTATGTCCCACACAGCCCAATTTTGCTCATACTGAGACAACAAAGGGGGTATTTACATCTTCCTAGATCTGCCGATTAGATACATTTTCCAATTGTTAGTCTAACTCTGAGCACATCATTTCCCTTGGGGGGGGGGCATTGCTTTGCTCCTAAAGAAATTTTCTTCATGTGTATTCTATGTTCTCAAGACACCAGATTAAATGTCAGCAGAATCCAGGCTTTATTTCTTTTTCTCCATGAACTCACCTGCCTCCCAGATGTCTAGCCTCCTAACACCTTTTCCCAACACTGAGATTTTTTTCACTAAGGTCTTAAATTGAGGAAACCTTTCTTTATTGGTTCCCTTGTATCTCCAAAGCTTTGGCTTGTGATAATAACATGGCTCTTGATATCTCAAAAAATTTTTAAAAATTATTTATTTTATTTTTATAATTATTATTTTTTAACCTGACCATAGAGAGAAAGGGAAAGTGAGAAAGCAACCCACAAGGTCCAGGACTCCAATCCTAGTCAGACATGTGGGAGTCTAGTACCTTAACCACTGCATCACCTATTAACCCCTCCAAAAAATTATTATACTCCTCTTCAATGAGGTAGTGAACCACGTTTCCTTAATATAAAACCAGGGGTAGGGGACCAGCAGTTAGTGTAATGGCTATGTCGCTGGACCCCCATGTAGTTGACCATGGTTCAAGTCCTGGACCCAGTGGCTTAAACTCAGTTGGGTATGTGTGCATGCATGCCCAGGATCCCAAGAGGAGAATGGAGGAGAAGGGATTGTGGCATGTCCATCCCCCCCGGGGGGTGATTTCTCACTCTCTGTCTCTCTCTGTCTTTGTCTTTCTGGTAAGCACATGCGCCCTATAGCAAAAACCTCTCCAACAAACAAACAAACAAAACAGGGGTAGCACATCCTATAGTTCTGTCCCTAAATATAAAATCCATGGGCAGTGCTTTTAGTTTAATGATGCTTTTCAAATACAATGAAAAATTTCATACTTGACCAGCAGGTGACATGGTGGTTAAAGGGGCTGGATTTCTACATGGTCAACCGCAGTTTGAGTCCCAGAACTGACGACTTGCTTTCTCACTTTTCCTTTCTCTCTCTCTGATCAAAATTTAAAAATGATAATAACAAATGGAATTTAATAAACAAATAAATAAATAATTCTTAAAAAATGTTTTCATACTTATAGTGACAGCAGGTGGCATGGTGGTTGAGTCATTGGACTCACAAATAGTTGACTGTGGTTTGAGTCCTAGAGTCAGTTACTTGAAACTCATGCTGGGTGCTTGCATGTGTGTGCCCACAATCCCAACAAGAGAATACAGGACAAGGGATTGTGGTGTGATCATCTTCCCTGGGACTGATTTCCCACTTTTCCTCTCTCTGTCTCTCTCTGGTGAGTGTACATGCCCTATTGCAAAAACCTAAAAAAAATCATACTTATAAGAAGGATAACCAGAAATTTAATCCTGTATTTATAAAATATTTGTGGATTACAAAAGATATGTTTAAATGTAATATGGTCATATACCAATTATTTTTCCTTCATTTCTCCATCTTGCCAGGACTTTTGTCATGCATGAACACATGCTTGACATGTTTTTCAACCACAGGGGCCATGTGTCCAGGAATTTATCTATTTTTTCTAGGTAATCCTATTTGTTGCCAGTTAATTATTCATAATAATCTCTTATGGACACCACACCCCCATCTTTCGACCCCTGGGCCAGGATCTTCGAAGGAGGACGGCCCCCAGTAGCTTCAGCCCTGGGACCGACCCCCAAGCCAGACACCCCTTTTTCAGCCAGGTACAATTTTATTTTGTTTTTTTTTTCTTTCTTTTTCTGTCCCCTTACCCACGTCTTTCATTTGTAAATTTCTCTCTTCTGATTAACACATAGAAACACCCTCTGTTCTACCACACCACACTCCCATCTTTTGACCCCTGGCAAAATCGCGCGCCTCGCTCGCGCGCGGTGCACGACTTTTTCTTTATTCTACATATTATTTTCTTCCCACTTATTCAATCCTCACTTCCTTTACCTACACCATCCCTCGCTGTCTAGATAGGTCTAGAATTACAATATTAAAACATTCTAGCATTTTAAGACTCTCTACAATTCTCTATTTCACTGAACCACCTGCGAAGAAAGAGATACATTTCTTTGGACACCTGAAGAGAATACTTTTTCTTGGATTAAATTACTAAACACTATTGAAAAGAGACTTTGGCTATCTCCATTCCACATCAGAAAGGAAACACACTTGCTCCTACTTGAAGAAAGGTTCTCGTAAAAGGTTTTTTAAAGGGAACACATCTCCCAATGGTTAGAAGTAGACGAACCTCAGGCCTGAATAAAGCAGGAAACATGTCTCCATCAAAGGAACACAGTAACTCCCTTCTTTTTCTTGAAAAAATAGAGAACGTTACCAAAATGTCCAAGATAGAGTTTAGAACATTCATGTTGAACAAGTACTATGAGCTGGAACAGAAAAGAGACAATGAACTACAGGAGATGAGAAAGTCCTTCAACAATATGAAGGAAGAAATGATGAGGAAGAATAAGACGGAACTATTAGAGGTGAAGTCTGAAATCCAGGAAATCAGAAACTCTCTCAAAAGTATTAAAAGTCGATTAGACCATGCTGAAGGTTGAATCTCTGATGTAGAAGATAAAACTTCTGACCTAGAGAAAACCACCAAAAAGATAGAGAAAATAACAAAAAAAATGAAGATAACATACGAGAATTACTAGATTCCATTAGATGTCCTAACATCCAAATAATTGGTATCCCAGAAGGTGAAGAAACTAATAAGAGCATGGAAAACCTATTCCATGAAATCTTGGAAGAAAAGTTCCCAAGTATAGAGAGGCACTCAAACATCCAGACCCAAGAAATACAAAGGACACCAAAGAGAATCAACCCAAGAAGATCTTCCCCAAGGCATATCATAGCCAGACTGGTTAAGACCACAGATAAAGATAAGATACTAAAACTGGCAAGAGAGAAACGACAAGTGACTTACAAAGGTCACCTCATCAGGCTAACACTGGACTTCTCAACGGAAACATTGCAAGCAAAGAAGGAATGGGAAAATGTATTGAAAGTGTTAAGAGAGAAACAATTTCAACCAAGATTATTGTATTCTGCAAGATTATACTCCATATGGGGAAAAAAGATTAAAATCTTCTCAGAAAAACAAAACCTGAAAGAATTTGCCAGCACCAGGCCAGCTCTCCACGAAACCCTGAAGAAAATACTGTTCCAGGAAAACTAAATAAGCAACAGCCAGAAACAAAAGAGTAAAAAGCAACTAAGACAATGGCCAACTTAAACGTCGGGACAGATCCATTAACATCGATAATAACATTGAATGTTAATGGATTAAACTCTCCAATCAAGAGACACAGACTGGCTGAATGGGTTGAAAAACAAAAACCCTCTATCTGTTGCCTACAGGAAACCCACTTCAAGGATAAAGATATACATAGACTGAAAGTGAAGGGTTGGAAAAAGATATTCCATGCAAATGGGAACCAAAAAAGAGGTGGAGTCACAATACTAATCTCTGACAAAATAGGCCTTCAAACAAAAACTGTTCGAAGAGACAAAGAAGGGCACTATATTATAGTAAAAGGATCAATCGATCAAGAAGATATAATGCTTATTAATATCTATGCGCCTAACACAGGAGCACCCAAATATGTGAAAGAAAGACTGCTAGATCTTAAAAGGGAGATAGACTGTAACACACTAATTGTTGGAGACCTCAACACTGCACTATCCCCCCTGAATAGATCATCTAGACAAAAAAAAAAATAGGTAAAGAGATAAAAGATCTAAATGATATCATAAATCAAATGGACTTAACAGACATATATAGAACTTTCCATCCCCAAACCTCGAGATACAATTTTTTCTTGCCGCCACATGGAACATTCTCAAAGACTGACCACATTATAGGGCACAAAGCAAGCCTCTACAAATTCAAAAGCATAGAAACTATATCCAGCATCTTCACCGACCATGATGGAATTAAACTTGAGTTTAATTTCAAAAGAAATCCTCAAAAATACTCAAATACATGGAAATTTAATAACTTACTCCTGAATGACTCGACAACTACTGAAGAAATAAAGACTGAACTCAAAAGGTTCATGGAAGCCAATGACAATGAGGACACGAGTTGCCATAATCTTTGGGACACTGCTAACGCAGTCATAAGAGGGAAGTTCATAGCAATTAGTACACATAAGAGGAGCATGGAAAGAAGGCAAATGGATCACCTAACATCATGCCTCACAGAATTGGAAAAAACAACAGCAAAAAGATCCAAAAAACTCCAGGAGAAAGGAAATAATAAAGATACAAGCAGAAATAAATGAAATAGAAAAGAAACGAACTATACAGAAAATAAATGAAAGTAAAAGCTGGTTCTTTGAAAAGATAAACAAAATTGATACACCACTAGCGAGACTTATTAAGAAGAAGAGAGAAAAGAACCAGGTGAATCAGATCAGCAATGAAGCAGGCAAAATAACAACAGACATAGAAGAAATAAAATACAATATTAGAGGATACTATGAACATCGGTATGCCATGAAACAAGATAATTTGGAGAGATGGACAAATTCCTGGACATGTATAATCTGCCTAGATTGAGCCAGGAGGATATAGAAAGTCTGAATAGTCCATAACAAGACAGGAGATCAAATCGGTTATAAATAACCTCCCAACAAAGAAAAGCCCTGGCCCTGATGGATTCACCTCTGAATTCTACAAAACTTTCAAAGAAGAGTTAACCCCTATTCTGCTCAAGTTATTTCTAAATATCCAAAAGGGTGAATCTCTACCTAATTCATTCTATGAAGCCTCTATCACCCTTATCCTTAAAACAGATAAGGACAGGACAAAGAAGGAAAACTATAGACCAATATCCCTGATGAATATAGACGCGAAGATTCTCAACAAGGTACCAGCAAATCGTATACAACAACTTATAAAAAAGATTATACATCATGATCAGGTAGGCTTTATGCCTGGAATGCAAGGTTGGTTCAACATATGCAAAACCATAAATGTAATAATAATATTAATAGGAAGAAAGATAAAAACCATATGGTCATATCAATTGATGCAGAAAAAGCATGTGATAAGATACAACATCCCTTCATGATCAAGACTCTCGGCAAAATCAGCATAGAAGGGTCATTTCTCAACACAATAAAAGCTATCTATGAAAAACCCATAGTGAACATCATCCTCAATGGAGAAAAGCTGTAAGTTTTCCACTAAAAATAGGTACAAGACAAGGATGTCCACTTTCTCCACTCCTCTTCAATATAGTACTAGAAGTCTTGGCCATTGCAATCAGAAAAGAGAAAAAAATAAAAGGCATTCAAATAGGAAAAGAAGAGGTGAAACTCTCTCTATTTGCAGCTGACATGATTGTATACATAGAAGACCCAATGGTTTCCATAAAAAAATTTCTGGAAGTAATACATGAATACAGTAACGTTGCAGTATACAAAATTAATATCCAGAAATCTATAGCATTCCTGTATACAAACAACAGACAGACTGAGATAGAACTGAAAAAAGTTCTTCCATTTACCATAGCCACAAAAAGTATAAGATACTTAGGGATAAATCTAACTAAAGAAGTTAAAGACCTCCACAAGGAAAATTATGAGAAGATAAAAAAAGAAATTGAAAATGACACAAAAAAGTAGAAAGACATCCCATGTTCCTGGATTGGAAGAATTAATATAATCAAAATGGCAATTTTACCCAAATTAATCTACCTATTTAATGCAATGCCAATCAAAGTATCAGACACATTCTTCACAGATCTAGGAAAGACAATCATAAAGTTTGTCTGGAATCATAAAAGACCCCGTATTGCCAAAGCAGTTCTGCACAAGAAGAGTGGAGTGGGTGGCATCACACTCCCTGACCCAAAAATATACTACAAAGCTGTGGTAATCAAAACAGCATAGTACTGGCACAGGAACAGACAGGTGGACCAATGGAACAGAATAGAGTCTCCAGAAATGAATGCTCAAACATACAGCCAACTGATTTTTTTTTTTTTTTTGGAGAGGTTTTTGCTTTAGGGCATGTGCACTCGCCAGACAGACAGAGACAGAGAGACAGAAAGCAGGAAATCACCCCCCAGGGGTATGGCCACGCCGCAGTCCCTTCTCCTCCATTCTCCTCTTGGGATCTTGGGCACGCACGCACACGCACCCGGTGTGAGTTTAAGCCACCAGGTCCGGACTCGAACCACAGTCGACTACGTGGGAGTCCAGCGACATAGCCATTATGCTAACTGCTGGTCCCCCAACTGATTTTTGACAAGGGGTGCCGGTCAATCCAGTGGGAAAAGGAAAACCTCTTCAGCAAATGGTGCTGGCAAAACTGGATCTCCACTTGCAGAAAGATAAATCTGAACCCCTACCTCTCACCTCTGATAAAAATAAAGTCAAGGTGGATAAAAGGTGTATAAAATAAAGTCAAGGTGGATCAAAGATCTACATCTAAGACCTCAAAGTATAAAACTGCTCCTGGAAAACACCGGGGAAAATCTGGGAGACTTTGGGGTAGGGAAAAACTTCTTAAATAAGACTCCCAATGCACAGTCTATGATCCCTAAAATAGACAAGTGGGATTACATCAGACTAAGAAATTTCTGCATGGCAAAAGACACAGTGATTAGTGTGAACAGACAGCCCTCAGAATGGGAAAATATTTTTGTAAACTCTGCATCAGACAAGGGACTTATAACCAGAATCCACAAGGAATTCAAGCAGCTGTTCTGGAAAAAGACAATCAATTCTATTAAAAGATGGGAGAATGAGTTGAAAAAACCACTCTCTAAAGATGACATATGAATAGCTAAAAGGCATATGAAAAAATGCTCAACATCCCTCATTGTAAGAGATATGCAGATCAAAACAACAATGAGATATCACCTAACCCCAGTCAGAATGTCTAAGATTAAAAAAACAAAAAATGATAATTGCTGGAGGGGGTGTAGTGAAAAGGGAACTCTCTTACACTGCTGGTGGGATTGTAAATTGGTTCAACCACTGTGGAGAACAATTTGGAGATTCCTCCAAAATCTACAAATAGAACTACCATATGATCCAGCAATCCCACTCCTTGGTATCTACCCGAAGGACAGAAGAATACTTAATTGAAAAAGTGCTTGCACATTGATGTTTATTGCGGCACTTTTCACGATTGTTAAGTCATGGAAACAACCTAAATGCCCACGAACTGATGAATGGTTAGAAAAACTGTGGCACATATACTCAATGGAATACTATTCATCCATAAAAAACAACACCCTGGCTTTTGAAAGGAAGTGGATGAATATGGAAGACTTACTGCTGAGTGAAGCAAGCCATGCTATGAAAGAGAGGTATTGTATGTCCCCACTTAATATATACCGAGTGTCTGCACTCTAAAATATATATATATATATATATATATATATATATATATATATATATATATATATATTTGAAACCATACTGCTTCTGTTGTTATAGAGTTATAAAATTATAAGACATATTTTGAACATTATCTTTAAAATTCAGTATTTTGAAATTTTGAAAGTTGTTTGTAAACTGTCAAGAATTATGGAGTATGAGCTAAAATTTTTTGCTATGTAAATGTTTGTGGAAAAATGTAAAAATAAATAAATGAAAGAAAAAATAATCTCTTATGATCTTTGTATTTCTGTGATATCAGTTGTATTGACTTGTTTTTCTTTCTTTTTTTTTTGTTTCTGGAGAGGTTTTTGCTGAAGGGCGAATGTACTCACCAGAAAGACAGAGAGAGACAGAGAGACAGAAAGCAAAAAATCACTCCCCAGGGGGAATGGCCAAAATGGCCACACTGCAATCCCTTCTCCTCCATTGTCCTCTCGGGATCCTGGGCACACACGCACATGTGCCCAGCATGAGTCTAAGCCACTAGGTCTGGGACTTGAACTGCAGTCACTACATGGGAGTCCAGTGACATAGCCATTATGCCAGCTGCTAGTCCCTCTTTTCTTTTCTTTCTTTCTCACCAGATAGTGAGAGGGAAAGAGAAATCACCCCCTCTGGGAGATAGACATGTTGTGATACTCCTTCCTCCATTTTCTTCCTGGGATTTGGGGAACATTGCTCCAAATCCTGGGTCCATGTGCCCACAACCCCGGGCCCAATTCAGGACACTAAATCCAGGATTCAAACCACAGTTTAGCAATGTGAGAGTGCAACACCTTAGCCACCACACCACCTGCTGGATTCAGTTTATACTTACATTATGGATCTCTTAAAAATGAACTACTATTTTAGTTTGGCTCTCTGTTACTTGCAGCTAAATGCAATCCATAAGTTGCTACACTGCTTCCAATAAAGTTTAGAATTTTCATAACATGTCATAGCTATAAAAGATCTACCTGGGGTTACAAATTGGTTATATTGTTTTCTGAGGTTCTTTCCTCCTTGGAAGGGTGAGTCCAACAATGATGCAGGGAGCTGGAAAAAAGGCAAGGCACTGAAGTTATGTTGTTGATTGCTGAGTTCAAGTTGAGCTCACAAAGCCCATAGAAGCATTCACAAGTGCATCTTCCCAGTTGGAACTTATAAACTGCAAGGAGAATGCTCATAGAGGCCTTCCTCTCTCTGGGAGCTCACAATGCATGAAACTAGGCTGAGCCAAACCAAAGTACCAGGGCTGAGATTACAGAACCAAAGCTGAGCTGAGCAATGCTAACTAGCTAACTGGACAGGTACTCCCTTTCTCTTAAATTATCTGCAGATAATAGTGGTTCATTGCTAAAACTAAACTTGGCACATGCAGGTGAACATTACATTTAATGACTTAAAACAACAAAGACATAATTATATAACCAACATGTAAACTCAGTACAACTAATAACATGTTGTTTACCACGTGGCTTTCAAACATCGTAAGATAGGAAGTGAAGGATCCAGACTAACCATCCTGACTCCATTTGCAATACGTATATTCTATAAGTATTTTCTATTAAGTAGAAAAATTATCAGTGCATTATTTCCTATTCTTAGATGAGACTATACACAAATATCTAGACAAATTAGAAGAACCCACTGGAGAACTACTCACATGCTGAAAAAGAAAAGAAAACTCATTGGGTAACCAGAGAAAGAAAATAGCATTGCTTTCTCTTCTTCTTAAGTGAAGACCATGATCAAATTAATCTGTTATTGGAAAGAATGCTGGCAAGTACTCCAAAGTAGCTTGAGGTTTCATGATTCCTATCTCTTCTCCAGCTGTACATTCAGGGCATCAACAAAAGAACTTGCATCTCAATTCTCACTCTTCTTCAAATTCCTTTATTTCTTTTGCTTGTTTTCATTTCAAATGCCACCACTTCCAAAAAAGACTTTCTTGATAAATACCAGGAGCAAGGTGGAGAGCCTTGTGAACAAGTTAAAGAGTTTGTCAAAATCAAAAGAAAACCTATACTGGGGTCAGCAGGTGGCATTGTGGTAAAGGTGCTGGATTCCCACATTGCCATTTGAAAATTATTCCAAGGGCATGTGAGTATGTGCCCCGAAATCCCAAGGGATGAATAGAGAAGAGTTTGTGGCAAAGCCATCCTTTTCCACTTGGAGTTTCTCAAATGTTAGTTCTCATTTTCCCTTTCACTGTCTCTCTTTGTCTCTCTCTAATGAATACATACACACTATAGTGAAAACCTTAAAAAAAAAAAGGAAAGAAGGCATCTATGATGATGCCATCAGTAATGAGAAGCAACATTTCTCTAGCTCTGTTTACTTTGTTTTGTTTTGTTTTTATTTTGAAAATGTGATCCAATGGTCAAGTTGTACTGTTTTCCTTTTAAAAATTTCTTATTTAATATATTTTCTTTTTCTTTAATACATTCAATCACTATACATCACTTAGCTTGTAAGGTGAATTTTCCAACATGAATACATTCTACACCAGTCCAGTTGGGGATACTATACACATTACAATCAACAGAAAATGATGAATTTCTGTGTCACATAAATATCATGCCTCTCTATTTTTCTACTTAATGACTTTCCTCACACTCTCCTCCTTCTCCCACCCACATCCACTCTGTATCCAGTATCTATAACCAGTTTCTATGTTTCTATACCCTTTGATCTTCAGTTTCAGTTGTAGAGTGTGGACAATTGGTATACTTTAAGTGGAGACATACAATGTCTCTCCTTCATAGGCTGGCTTGCTTTACTCAGCTGTAAATCTTCCATATTTATTCACTTTCTATCAAAATCCAGAGTCTTCTTTATTATAGTTCAGTAGTATTCCATAGAGTATATGTGCCACATTTTTGCAGTCCATTCTTCTGTTCATGGCCTTTTGGGTTACTTCCATGTCTTAGCAATTGTGAATAATGTCACAACAAACATAGATATGCAAGCACTTTTCTGAATAAGCATTCTCCTGTCCTTTGGGTAGATACCCAGGAGTAGAATTGCTGGGTCATATGGTAGTTCTATTTGAAGTTCTTTGAGTAATCTTCATATTGTTCTCCACAGTGACTGGATAAATTTACATTTCTATCAGCAGTGTAGTTCAGTTCCCCTATCACCACATCCCTACCAGCATATTCATTTACTTATTTTTTTTTTAATCTTTGTCATTATGACTAGGGTTGGTGGTATCTCATTGTGGTTTTGATCTGCATATCTTTTATGATTAGGGATGTTGAGCATTTTTTTCGTATGTATTTTGGCTGTTCATATGTCTTCTTGGAGAGTTGTTTATTCAACTAATTTTTCCATCTTATAATTGGGTTGATCTTTTTTCTTTTTCAGGGAAGTTGCTTGAGTTCCCTGTGTATTCTAGTTATCAGTCCCTTATCTAAAGCATAGTTTACAATTTTTTTCTCCCATTCTGAGGGTTATCATTATACACCAATTACTATGTCTTTTGTTGTGCAGAAAATTTTTAATGTGATGCAATCCCACTTGTATATTTCTGAGATTATTGACTCTGTTTTGGGGTCTTATTTAAGAAATCTTGCTTGCAAACTGTCCCTGTCCCACTCAGATACCAATTCAAGCAGATAGTCTTACTGGACGCCAGGCTGCCTATGACTGCAGGGCCTAACTGCTGGGGACTGTGGCTCATTCCTGAGCCTTTGAACCACCACAAGCCTTTGAACTCTCAGGACTTCAGTGTTTTGGATAGCATGCAGCGCTCACCAAGCACTTTATGATCTTTGCTCCAGAGGTGAAACTCAGCAATTAAGTTTCAGGTGCACCTGTTCTTTAGAAACAGGGAATACTTTGGGTCACCCATGAACAGTGAGAGCAATGCAGGGTGATGGTGAACATCAGGGAAGCAGAGCAGAAGAGAGATCACCAATTTTATACTTCTGCACATTTGTGAATGCTCAGAGATACCTTGAATTAATTAAAAAGGAATATATAAATCAGCAGATGAATAGGGACAATTGCAGAGGCACAATAAATATGAACAAGCAACAAAATGTCTCTCCTCCAAGGAAAAACATCAGTTTTGTATCACCCATACACAACAAAATAGAACGTGTAGAAATGTTGGATAGACAATTCAGAATATTTGTAGTGACCAAACTAAATGAGATGCAACAGAAAAGAGACAATAAGCTCCAGGAGATGAGGAAGTCTTTTACTATTTGAAGGAAGAAATAGACACCATAAAAAAGATTCTAATGGAATTTGTTAGGGATAAATATTGTGATACAGGAAATTAAAATCTGCCTCAAATGTATTAAAAGTAGATTAGATTACATAGAAGATCAAATCTCAAGTGAAGAATACAAAACCTCTGACCTAGAAAAAAGTGTCAAAAAGACTGAGAAAACAACCAAGAAAAATGAGGATAATACATGAGAAATATTACATACCATCATGTGCCCCAACATCTTGAATAATTGGTATACCAGAAGAGGAAGAAAATAATAAAGATGTTGATAATTTATTTTATGAAATCCTGGAAGAAAATTTTCCAAACCTAGAGAGGTATTAAAATATCCAGACCCAAGAAATACATAGAACCCAAAATAGAATCAACCCAAGAAGATACTTTCCAAGTCACATCATAGCCAGGTTGGTCAAAAGCACAAAGAGAAGATACTAAAATTGGAAAGAGACAAACATCAAGTTACTTACAAAAGCCATCCATCAGGTTAACATGGTACCTCTCGCTGGAAACAATGCAGGCAAGGAAAGAATGGGTAAATATATACAAAGTGTTAAATGAAAAACAATTTCAACCAAGACTACTTCACCCAGCAAGATTATCCTTCATATGGAGGAAAAAATAAATAAAAAACATTCTCAGATAAACAAAACCTCAAAGAACTTACCAACTCCAGACCAGCTCTTCAAAAAGTACCGAAGGGAGTGCTAAACTGAAGTCAGACGTACAGATATAAGAAGACATAAAACAATGAAGAAAATGGCTCACTTAATGATAGGAGCAGGTCCAGAAATATCAATAATAACATTGAACGTTACTGGATTAAATTATCCAATTAAGAGACACAGACTGGGTGAATAGATAAAGAAATAGAAACCTTCTATCTGTGACTGACAGGAAATGCACTTTATGGCTAAAGACATACATAGACTAAAAGTCAAGAGTTGGAAAAAGATATTCCATGCAAATGGAAATAAAGAAACGACTGGAGTTGCAATATTGATTTCAGAAAATGTGGGGACACGTTTAAGAGAGAGAATTTGAGGTGTGGGGACATGTTTTGAGTAAATATTATATGCTTTTTTGGGGTTTGGCAGAATTTTATAATTTTTTTTTTTTACTTTGGCTGTAGACAGAGTAAGGGTGGAAATTATTAAGGGTGTTTTAATAGACACATTTGATAGACTTTAAAAAGAAACGCTCTCTACATTTTTAAAACAAGAAAAGGGGGATTTAGGGTTAGGGCCCCCCTCTGCTCGTGCTGCAAAATTGCTTTCTTTAATCATGTTTAAATTAAATCATCTAAATCTGACTTTTGATACAAAATCACATCTTTGGAGTACAGCATGGCAACATATGTCATCTTCACAAAAGCTCCCCCAAGCTAAAGTTTTCTATAAAATGCTTCCAAATCCAACCTAGCAAGGCCCAGTTCCTCTAATAACCTGGGGAAGAGGGTGTGCTTCTGTGCATACTCCTGCAAGTCCAGTTTAAATTCCTTCTTGGTGCGTACGACCTACACACCATGAGCTGGCATCAGACGCTGCAAAACCCAATAGCGAATTTCCAGCTAAACATACAGGAGAAAGAGAGGACCAAAAAAAAAAAAAAAAAAAAAAAGTGCAGTCCAGCCACGGCAAGTCTTGGCACTTGGGATGACATCAAAGCATTAGCCAATAATACTCAAAAAATGCTAAAAAAAAAAAAAACAAGATAAAGAACTAACTCCTAAAAACTTATTCATTGCTATGTGTGCCAAATTAACTGCTAATGAACACTCGCGACCAAAATCTCATTCCTGCAAAAACAAAAAAAAAATGTTAACTATGCTATTGGCTTTGTTAAATTGTCTGTAGGCTAAATTTTTACATATATAACCTACACGTTTAATTATATTTTAGTTAATCTATCTCGTAATAGCTTATACTGCCTTAGTTATATAACACCAATGCTGCTCTCTAAGGAAATAATGTTAACTAATTTTATACTATGCTACTTAATTATTATAGTAGTCACCTAATGCCTGTGTATATCTCTTAGTACTGACCTTCCTCCTAACAACTCAGGCCATGTTAGCTTTAAAACAAAAAAGGGGGAAATGTGGGGACATGTTTAAGAGAGAGAATCTGAGGTGTGGGGACATGCTCTGAGCAAACACCACCTGCTCTTTGGGGTTTGGCAGAACCTTATAACTTGTCTTTCCTTGACCTTGGCTGCAGACAGAGCAAGGGTGGAAATTACTAGGAGCATTCCAACAGACACATCTGATGGACTTCAAGAAACATCTTGACCCCAATTAGTAAAATCCAATCCCTGCTCTGCATCTGAAAGGTTCTTTAGCCTACTCTGGGTGTGGTGGTACACTCCTTATAGAAAAGTTATTTAACTCCTTCCCCACACCTAACAGCTAGTTCTCTGCATTAGAAAAGAAGATGAGATTTTCTCCTAATGGGATTATCACCAAGAAACACACCTGGCCTAGTATGACTAAGCCCTCATAGATTTGTTAACTACTTCTTATTGTCTGTAACCTGGCAACCAATCTATAAAGTATCATAAAACATACATGTGTAATGTCTCCTTGTACTATAAATAAAGAGGCCCAGTTTGTCTGGGTGGCTCAAGTGACTCAAACAGCTCAAGCAGTGACTCAGCTGTGGCACAAATTGCTTGGGCTACCTAGACTCAGGCTGCCTGTGTCCATTTCTACTCTATCCCTTTGTCTCATTCTTTCCAATTCCCAGGTTCTGGCAAGATGGAGGGCTTTCTCTTTCTCATCCTCTTTCTCTTCCTCTCCAGCAGCCCCCTAATCATAATTCAGCCAGACCCAAGCCCTGGGGCAGATGCCAACAAGAAAAAATAGGCTTCAAGAAAAAGACTGTACCTTTAGAAGGAAGACATCTTCATGGCTCCTAAGAACTAGTGATTTCAGAGAAAAAAAGAGAGACAGATTTTCTACTGATAATTCAGCCTCCAGCCCTCAAACTCAAGTGGTAGGAAGCCTCTCAAACCATCTCTCTATCTCTGTCTCTCTTTTTCTTTGTCTCTCTCTGCCTCTATCTCTGTCTTGTTTTTTCTTTTTGTAATTTCTCCTTTTTAAAATTTTTTAAGGCAAAACATTTTCTCAGCTTTCAGCCCCTCCTTTACCTTTATCTTGTTAATAATCTCCTCTCCCCCTCCCACCCAAGAGAGGCAAGGAGCAGGCCTTCAGAAGAAGACAACTTCATGGCTTGTGAGAACTAGTGATTTTGTATGGTGTGTGCACTGCATGGTTTCCTATTTTTTACTTTTTTAAAAAATAAATAATTTTTTTAGTTTTTTTTTTCTTGTTTTTCTGTTTCTTGGTTGTTGTTGTGGTTGTTTTTTCCCTCTCTCTGTTTCCCTTTTTTTTCTTTGGTCTCATCTCTCTGCTCCTCAATCTCTATTCACTGTGTTTCTAGACCATCTAAGGAAACTATAGCCAAGCATCCTAATACTATTAGGGTTAACATATTCCTCAATATCTACAGAATCTACTGTGCAAACAGAACAGCAAAGAGATTCCAGATCACCTCTTTCTGCACGCTCCTGAATGCTCAGATTGAACTTCAAGTTTAGGAAGAAACACACCATCCATCAGATGACTAGAAATCACTGCAGGGTCACCAGAAATATGGGAAAAAAAGAAAATACCTCTCCTCCCAGGGAAAAGAACAACTCCTTTTTATCCACAGACAGTTCAATGGAAATCATGGAAATGTCTGATAAAGAATATAGAATATTCATAGGGGCAAAGGTAACAGAGATGGAAGAGAAGAGAGACAATGAACTGCAGAAGGGAAAGGAGAAAAAAATCTGACGAGTTGCAGGAGGTGAGGACATTCTTGCAAGTTCTAAAAGAGAAATTACACACTTTACAAAAGAATCAAATAGAACTGTTAGAGATGAAGGCTATAATACAGAAAGTCAAAATCTCCCTTGAAAGTATTAAAAGCAGACTAGATCATACAGAAAATGGAATCTCAGATGTAGAAAAGAAAATTACTGGCCTAGAAAAATCCACCATGAAGATTGAGAAAATTGGCCAAAAAATAGGAATAATATATGAGAAATACTAGATAATATCAAATGTTCAAACATCAGAATAATTGGTGTCCCAGAAGGCAAAGAATTCATAAGGCCATTGATAATTTATTCCATAAAATCCTGGAAGAAAACTTTCCAAACCTAGAGAGGCACTCAAAGATCCAGTCCCAAGAAATACAAAGAACTCCAAATAGAATCAAGCCAAGAAGATCTTCTCCAAGACACATTATAGCCAGATTGATCAAAATCACAGACGAAAGGGCCAGCAGTTAGTATAATGGCTATGTCGCTGGACTCCCACGTAGTCGACCACGGTTCGAGTCCCGGACCCGGTGGCTTAAACTCACTCCAGGCACGTGTGCATGCGTGCCCATGATCCCAAGAGGAGAATGGAAGTGAAGAGATTGCAGCGTGGCCATCCCCCCTGGGGGGTGATTCCTCGCTTTCTGTCCTTCTGTCTCTCTCTGTCTGGCAAGCGCATGTGCCTATAGCAAAAAAACTAAAAAAAAAAAAAAAAAAAAAAAAAAAACAGATGAAGACAAGATTGGCAAGAGAAAAACGTCAAGTTACCTAAAGTTACCTACAAAGGATATCCCATTAGGATAACAACAGACCTCTCATCGGAAACAATGTGAGCAAGGAAAGAACCAGAAAATATATTCGAAGTGTTAAGGGAAAAGCAATTTCAAACCAAGAATACTGTACCCAGCAAGATTATCCTTCATGTGAGAAGAAAAGACAAGAGGATTCTCAGATAAACAAAACCTGAATTTACCAACATCAGATCGTATCTCCAAGAAGTTCTCAAGGGAGTGCTATATCAGGAAAATTAAATACAGACACACAGAAATAAGAGTTCAAAAACTAAGAAAATGGCCAACTTAATCATAGGGACAAGCTTGGAGCTGAATATTATATCCCAGAATTCTATTGGGAAGAATAAATTATAACAGAAGATAAATTAAATACATGAGACAGAACTGGTGAAATAGCATTTTATGACTTTTGACTAAAACATTGCTAATTTTCTTCTAGGCTTTATTTTCCAGTTTTAAGGATTTTTGTCCTGTTTTGAGCTGTGGGTAGGTTCATGCACCTACTATTTGAACAGAACCCTAACCTCGCTTTAAGTTTTAAGTAAAATTTCTTAGCATTTATTTCATTTATTAAAGTTAAAACTGCTTTTCTAGAAAATACCAGCTCAACTTGCTATTGAAAGTAGTTAGATTATTTAAGAAATTGTATGATCAATAAAATGGGGAGAAATGGAATCAAAGACAACTGTAGACACAAGAGATAGTATGAAAAGGGGGTAGGAAAGGGCAGAGGATCAGAAATAGGGTAAAATATGTATATGAAACTAGAAATGGAAAATTATTGACAATAACATGCATGATTAAGCCACTATGCAGTGTATTCTGGATGGAAAATCACATTTTGTATGCTGTGACGATGTTTAGGGAATGAATGTAAATTAATTAATTAAAAAATTTCAGGAAAAAAACTACAAAAACTTTTTTTTGAAATAAAAAAATGCATTAAAAATACCTATTTGATAACTGCAGTAAGCTATATAGCCCCAGTTAGGTTCTACTTTATAGTGCGTTCATTCTACTCACTGGGATTTATGACTAAAGCCAAATTTGTGTTCATGGATATGTATCTATCATCTGTGCTTGCTACTGAAAATATTTAGTTTAATTAAGATCTTTAGTGAATCAATAAAGTGTGTGTAGGGAGGAAGGCATAAAAAGCAACCATGGATATCAGAGACAGTGTGGGAGGAGGGCGAGAGATGGCAGAGGGTGAGAGATAGGGAATCAAGTATGGGGAAAAAAGCAAAATATACAGAAAACAAGCAATGGAAAATTATTTGTTGATGATAACACGTATGTTGATGTGCTTGATTAAGCCAATATACAGTGTATTCTGGATGGAAAAATCTCATTGTGCATGCTATAATGATGTATAATAAGTGAATGTAAATAAATAAATTTAAATTAAAAAAGAAAAAAAACAAAGAAGGGCATTACATAATGGTAAAAGGGCTAATTCATCAGGAAGAGAAAACACTTATAAATATCTATGCACCCAACACAGGAGTACCTGAATATGTGAAGGAAAGACTGCTGTAGGTAAAAGGAGACATAGGGTACAACACCATAATTGTTGGAGATCTCAATACTCTATTATCTCCTTTGGATAGATCTTCTAGACAAAAAATAAACAGAGATATAGAACCTAAGTGATACTATAAATCAAATGTACTTGACAGACATCTATAGAACTTTCCATCCTAAGACCACAAAATACATATTTTTCTACCCCAGGCATGGGACATTTTTAAAGATTAAACCTATAATAGGACACAAATCAAGCCTTTACAGATTCAAAGGCATAGAAACTATACCCAGCATATTTTCTCACCATTATGGAATTAAACTCAATAATAATTTCAAGAAACACCTTCAGGACCAGCAGTTAGCATAATGGCTATGTTGCTGGACTCCCATGTAGTTGACTGCGTTTGATTCCCAGACCCAGCAGCTTAAACTCACACCAGGCACGTGTGCATGCATGCTCAAGATCCCAAGAGGAGAATGGAGGAGAAGGGATTGCGGCACGGCCATCCTCCCTGGGGGGTGATTTCTCACTTTCTGTCTCTCTGTCTCTCTCTGTCTTTCTGGCAAGCACAAGCACATTATAGCAAAAACCTCTCCAAAAAATACCCAAGAAACATCTTTGCAAATATACAAAAATAGGGAAACTAAACAACCTACTTCTGAATGACTTCTTAACTCCTGAAGAAATTAAGTCTAAAATCAAAACATTTATGGAAACAGATGATAATAATTACATGAGTTTCCATAATTTATGGGATACAGCAAAAGCAGTCATAAGAGGAAAATTCATAGCAATTAGTACACATAAGAAAAAGGTGGAAAAGTGGCAAAAAAAAGCCAGGAGAAAAGAAACCATAATGATTCAAGCAGAAATAAATGGAATAGACAATGAACAAACTATATAGAAACTAAATGAATGCAAGAGCTGGTTCTTTAAAAATATTAAAAGATTCTACACACCAATAACTAGACTGATAAAGAAGAAAGAATCCAGATAAATCAAATAGTAATGAAACAGGCAACATTATAACCAACATAATAGAAATACAAAACATCATTAAAAGATACTACAAGTGACTATATGTCAACAAACAAGAGAACATGGAAGATATGAACAAATTCCTGGATGCATGTAATCTACTGAGATCAAAACAGGAGGACAGAGAAAGCCATAATAGATACATAACAAGCCATGAGATTGAAACAGTAGTAAATAATCTTTCAACAAAGAAAAGCCCAGGTCCAGATGGCTTCACTACTGAATTCTACAAAACTTTTAAGAAAGAGTTAGTCCCTATACTACTTAAATTATTCCTAAAGATCCAAAAGAAGAAAGCCTTCCAAATTCATTTTATGAAGCCTCCATCATCCTAATTCCCAAGACAGATAAAGACATGACAAAAAGGGAAAACTACAGACCAATATCTCTGATGAATATATATGGAAAAACTCTCAACCAGATACTTGCAGATTGTATCCAACAACATATAAAAATATTATTCATCATGACTAGGTAGGCTTTATTCCAGGAATGCAAGGGTGGTTCAACATATGTAAGACCATGAATATAATATACCATATTAACAGACAGAAAAATATAAACCATATGATAATTTCAACTGATGCAGAGAAAGCATTTGATAAAACATAACATTCTTTCATGATTAACACTCTCAGTAAGATTGATATAGAAGGTCACTTCTCAATGCAATAAAAGTCATATATAGAAAACCTACAGGGACCAGAAGTTAGCATAAAGGCTATGTCGCTGGAATTGCATGTAGTCGATCACAGTTCGAGTCTCGGATCCGGTGACTTAAACTCATGCTGGGCGCATGTGCCTGAGTGCCTAAGATACCAAAAGGAGACTGGAGAAGAAAGGATTGTGGCATGGCCATTCCCCTCTGGGAGGTGATTTCTCTCTTTCTATCTCCCTGTATTTCTCTGTCTCTCTGGTAAGCACATGTGCCCTATAACAAAAATCTCTCCAAAAAAAAAAAAAAAAGAAACAAACAAACAAAAAACCCTACAGCTAACTTTATACTAAATGAGGAAAAGCTAAAAGTGTTTCACTAAAAACTGGTACTAGACAAGGCTGCCCACTTTGTCCACTACATTTTAAAATAGTGGTAGGGTACAAAATCAACATCCAAAAATCTATAGCATTTCTATATACAAACAGCAGCCAGACTGAGATAGAGCTGGAGAAAGCAATTCCATTTACCATAACCACAAAAAATTTAAGATGACTAGGAATAAATCTAACAAAAGAAATTAAAGACCTGCACAAAGAAAACTATGAGAAACAAAACAAAACAAACAAACAAAAAAACTGAAAATGTCACAAAAATGTCAAGGACACCCTATGTTCCTGGATTCAAAGAATTAACATAATCAAAATGGCAATCCTACTCAAATTAATATTCATATTTCATACAATCCCAATCAAAATACCAGAAATATTCTTCACAGATCTAGAAAAGACAATTATAGAATTTGTCTGGAATCATAAAAGACCTTGTATTGTCAAATTCTGTGGAAGAAGAGTGGAGTGGGCGACCTCTCACTTCCTGGCCACAAAATATACTATGAAGCTGTGATAATCAAAACAGCATGACAGTGGCACAAAAACAGGCAAGTGGACCAATGGAATAGAATAGAGATCACAGAAATAAACACCAAAGCTTACAGCCAACTGATTTTTGACTAAGGATACCAGTCAATCCATTGGGAAAAGGAAAACTTTTTAGCAAATGGTGCTGGAAAAAACTGGATAGTCACCGGCAGAAAGATGAAACTGAATCCCTGTCTTTGGCTATTAACAAAAATGAACTCCAAATGGATAAAAAATCTAAACCTAAGAACTCAAATTATAAAACTGCAGGTGGAAAACACTAGGGAAACTTGGAGACATTGGAGTAGGCAAAGACTTCTTAAATAAGACTCCCAAAGCATAGGCAATAATCCCGAAAATGACAAGTCAGAAATATATCAGATTAAGAAGTTTTTGCATAGGAAAGTACACAGTAATTAGTGTGAACTGACAACCCACAGAATGGAAGAATATTTTTGTAAAATATGACTCAGACAAAGGACTGATAATTAGAATACATAGGGAACTCAAGCAAAAAAAAAATGTCTAACTCAATTAGAAGATGGGAAAATTAACTGAACAAAAGTCTCTCTGACGAAGACATCCAAACAGCCAAAAAGCATATGAGGAAATGTTCAACATCCATCATCATAAGGGAGATGCAGATGAAAATCACAATGAGATACCACCTAACCCCTGTCAGAATGGCAAATGTTAAAAATACAAAATATGGTAAGTCATGGCGGGGATGTGGTGAAAGGGGAACTCTCCTACAGTGTTGGTGAGAATGGAAACTGGTTCAGGCACTATGGAGAACAATATGATCGTTCCTCAAAGGTCTACAAATAGAACTATTGTTTGCTCCAGCAACCCCACTTTTGTGTATCTACCCAAAGGACAGGAGAATACTCAGTCAGAATAGTGCTTTCACATCAATGTTTACTGCAGCATTATTCACAATTGCCAAGACATTGAACCAACCCAAATGTCCACAAAAAGATGAGTGGATGGAAAAATTTGGCACATATACTCTATGTAATACTATTTGGCCATAATAAACAAGACCCTGGCATTTGATAGAAAGTGGTTGAATATGGAAGATCTGTTGCTGAGTAAAGCAAGCCAGGTTGTGAAAGAAAGATATTGTGTGTACCCACCTAATATGTACTGACTATCCATATTTTATAGTAGTAATCAAAATATTAGAGGGCATAAAAGCAGTGAAAATAGTTACAAATGCTGAAGACAGTGTGGAATCGGGCAGGGGAAGGAGAGAAGAATAGCAAGAGAACAAATAGGCATGATATTAGTGGGACACAGAAATGGTTTATTATGTGTTGATGATAACATGTATAGTATTCTGAACCGAATTGGTCTGAGAAGTATCTCATGTTGGGTAAATTCCTTATGCAAGCCAAATTATATATAGTGATTGAATGTTTAAAAAGGATAAATGTTAAATGTTTAAAATGTTTAAATAAGGATAATAAATAATAATATTCTGAAAAATAATGAAAATATATTTGATGATGATGTGGATAGAAATGTCTTAGTCTTGACAGATATGCATGGAAATTGTGGTGAAAAAAGAAATGCAATACATTATAAAGATAATACAATTAAATGTAATATATAAATGATAATGATAAATTTAATTTAATTTAATTTAAAAAGAGAAGTCTTTGCCTACCCCAGTGTCTCATAGAGTTTCCCCAGTGTTGTAGCTATGTAGTTCATTGAATTATTCATGAGATCCTGGGAATCCGTGCATTATCTGAAGGAGGAATATTTTATTCTTTTCCAATTAGAAATAGTGAATATGGGGCTAGAAGCAAAAAAGAGATAGTTGCACTGGGGTGAGTGCAGATCCTCTGAAATAAATTTTTTTTTGGAGATTATTAAGTATTTACTTCCACTCCTAGTACTCTTTTTATTGTTTTTGAAACAATTTTTTGTGAGATTTTTCCTGAAGGGTGTGTGTGCTCACTGGAGAGACAGAGAGACAGAAAACAAAAAATCACTCCCAGGAAGATGGAAGATGGCCATGCCACTATCCCTTCTCCTCCACTCTCTTTTCAGGATTTTGGGCATGCATACACACACACCTGGCATGGATTTCAAGCCACCAGATCTGGAATTCAAACTGCAGTCGACTACAAGAGAGTGCCTTAACCACTATGCCATCTGCTGACCCCTTTTGAGACATATTTGAACTATTATTATCTGTGTATTCTTCCAAAGTCATCTTCATTTTTCCCCATCTTTTTTATTTATTTATTTGTTTGTATTACATTTAACCATATATAACTCTACAGTGCATTACATTTCTTTTTTTCCAGAAGGAATGCTATGCGTATCAGTCAATACAGAGACATTTAAACCCGTTTCATCATCCAATAGTTTTTCACTTTTTTCCTGATTCTTCACCTACTTATTCCAACCATTTTTTAAAATAGTCAATCACTATTTCTCATTTTGCTTGTAAAAATACTTTACCCAATATGAAATATTTCTCAGACCAGTCCAGTTCAGAAAAATATACATGTAATCATCAACGTAAACCATATCTGTGTTCTCCTGTCATGCCTCTCTATTTGTTCTTTTGCTATCTTTTTCTATACTATTCTCCCACCCCATTCCACACTGTCTTATCATTGTTAACTATTTTCACTGCTTTTATGCCCTCCAATATTTTGATCTCTACTATAGAGTGCAGATGGTCCGTGTGTATTAAGTGGATACATACAATACCTTTCTTCCATATCTTGGCTTACTTCATTCAGCAATAGATCCTCCATATCTGACCACTTTCTATCAAATGCCAGGGTCTTGTTTTTTATGGCTAAGTAGTATTCCATAGAATTACATGCCACACTTTTTCAAATCATTCATCTGTTTGTGGACATTTGGGTTGGTTCCTTGTCTTAGCAATAGTGAGTAATACTGCAATAAACATTGATGGGCAAGCACTTTTCCAACTGAACGTTCTCCTGTCCTTTGGGTAGATAACCAGAGGTAGGAATGCTGGAGTAAATGGTAGTTCTATTTGTAGATCTTTGAGGACCTTCCAAATTGTTCTCCACAGTGGCTGAAGGAGTTTACATTCCCACTAACAGTATAGAAGAGTTCCCTGTTCACCACACACATACCTGCCAACATTTATCACTTTTTATATTCTTAATCTGCCATTCTGACAGGGGTTAGGTGGTATCTCTTTGTGGTTTTTATCTGCATCTCCCTTATGATGAGGGATATTGAGCACTTCCTCATATGCTTTTTGGCTGTTCATATGGCTTCCTTAGAGAGATTTTTGTTCAGCTCATTTTCCCATCTTTTAATTGGGTTAATCATTTTTCTTGCATAAGGCACTTGAGTTCCCTATGTATTCTGGTTATCAGTCTCTTGTCTGAGGCATAGTTACCAAAAATATTTTTCCATGCTGTGGGTTGTTAATTCACACTTGTTACTGTGTCCTTTGCTGTGCAGAAACTTCTTAGTCTAAAATAGTCCCACTTGTCTATTTTAGGGATTATTGCCTGTGTTTTGGGAGTCTCATTTAAGAAGTCTTTGCTCATTCCAATGTCTCCCAGCATTTCCCCGGCATTTTCCACCAGTAGTTCTATCTTTTTGAAGTCTTAGGTTCAGATCTTTGATCCATTTTGAGTTAATTTTTGTTAATGGTGAAATATGGGGGTTTAGTTTCATCTTTCTTCAGGTGGATACCCAGTTTTTCCAGCACCATTTACTAAAGAGGTTTTTCTTTTTCCAATAATTGACTGATATCTTTTGTCAAAAATTTATAGTTTTCTTTATAAAGATTTTTGACTTCCTTAGTTATGCTTATCCCTATGTACCTTATACATCTTGTGGCTATGGTGAAAGGGATTCCTTTCTTCGGCTCTACTTCATTCAACTTGTTCATATACAGAAATGCTATAGATTTTTGGATGTCGACTTTGTATCCTGCTACTTCACTGTATTCACTTATTACTTCAAGAAGTATTTTCATGGAGACCGTTGGGTCTTCTAAGTATACTATCATATTATTTAGGAATAAAGATATTTTCAACTCTTCTTTGCCTATTTGAATGCCTTTTATATTGTTCTCTTTTCTCATTGCATTAGCCAAGACTTCCAGTACTATATTAATGAGCAGTGGAGAAAATGAGCAGCCTTGCCTAGTACCAGTTTTTAGTGGAAAAGATTTTAGCTTTTCTCCATTCAGTATAATGTTAGCTGTAGGTTTTTCATAGATGGCTTTTTTTTGTCTTTTATTTTTTTAATTTATTATTCTTTTTTAACATTAATATGCTATACATCATTACAGTATACAAAATGAATTTTTCATCCAAAATACACTGTCTGTTGGCTCAATCAAGCACATCAACATACGTGTTATCAACAAACAATTTTTCATTTCTTATGTCTTGTATATTTTGCGTTTGGTTTTTTTGTTTGTTTGTTTTGTTTTGTTTTGTTTTGTTTTGTTTTTTTTTTTGCCATCCTTGATTCCCTATCCCTAACCCTCTGCCCTGTCCAACCCTCCTCCCATTGTCTCTGGTATCCATGATTGCTTTCTATGCCTTCCCCCCCATTTAATTGATTTGCTAATGAACTTAATTTGTCTAAATATTTGCAATAGCAAGCACAGCTGATATATACATACACAAGAACCCATGTCTGACTTTAGGCATAAACCTCAGTGAGTACAATGAACATACTATAAAATAGTACCTAGCTGGGGCTATATAGCTTACTGTGGTCATCAAATACACAGTTTTTTCTTTAAATTTTGGTAGCAGTTTTAGTATTTTTTTCTCTGAAATTCTTTTTTTTTTAATTTACATTCATTCCCTGAGCATCATCACAACATACTAAATGTGGTTTCCCCTCTAGAGTAAACTGCATAGTGGCTTAATCATGCATGTTATCATCCATAAAATTCCATTACTACTTTCATATATATATATATATATATATATATATATATATATGTGTTTTACCCCATGTCTGACCCTCTGCCCTATTCCACTCTCTTATTACACTATTTCTGCTGTCTAAAGTTGTCTTCAATTCCTTTTCCCCCAACATTTTGTTGACCACACCATATCATAAGTAATCTAACTACTTTTAATAGCAAGTTCAGCTGGTGGTTTCAAGAAAGGCAGTTTTGAACTGGTAAGGATATTTCCTTGAAATTTGGAACCTAGAAACAGGTTAGTATTTTGTTCAAATAGTAGGTACATGAATCTATTGACAGCTCAAGACAGGATGAAAATCCTTAAAACCGGACAACAAAGCTTAGAAGAAAAGCAGCAATATCTTAGTCAAGTCACAGAGTGCTGTTTCATCAGTTCAGACTCATGTACTTAATCTTTCTTCTGTTACTGTTGAGGTTCGATCTTCCAGATTGAACTCTGGGCTATAATACTCAGCTCCAGACTTTGTCCCTACAATTAAGTTGCCCATTTTCTTAGTTTTTGAACTCTTATTTCTGTGTGTCTGCATTTAATTTTACTGACATAGCACTCCCTTAAGAACTTCTTGGAGATCTGGTCTGGTGCTGGTAAATTCTTTCAGGTTTTGTTTATCTGGGAAAGTTCGTGTCTTTTCTTCCCAAATAAACGATAACCTTGCTGGGTACAGAATTCTCGGTTGAAATTGCTTTTCCCTTAATACTTTGAATATATTTTCCCATTCTCTCCTCGCTCACATTGTTTCCGATGAGAGGTCTGCCATTAGTCTGATGGAATACCCTTTGTAGGTAACTTGCCTTTTTTCTCTAGCCAGTCTTAGTATCTTGTCTTTGTCTGTGGTTTTGGTCAATCTGGCTATAATCTGTCTTGGAGAAGATCTTGGGTTGATTCTAATTGGAGTCCTCTGTATTTCTTGGGACTGAATCTTTGAGTGCCTCTCCAGGTTTGGAAAGTTTTCTTGCAGGATTTCATGGAATAGATTATCAATGCCCTTATGAGTCTCTTCACCCTCTGGGATGCCTATTATCCGGATGTTTGGACGTCTAATTGTATCTAGTACTTCTCGCATATTATTCTCAAATTTTGGGGCCATTTTCTCAGTCTTTATGGTGGATTTTTCTAGGCCAGCCATTTTCTCTTCTACATTAGAGATTCTATTTTCTGTATGATCTAGTCTGCTTTTAATACTTTCCAGGGAGATTTTGACTTCTTGTATTATAGCCTTCATCTCTAACAGTTCCATCTGATTCTTTTGTAAAGTGTGAAATTCCTCTTTTAGATCCTGCATGAATTTCCTCACCTCCTGGAACTCTTCAACTCCTTTCTCCTTCCTCTTCAGCAGTCCCTTGTCTCTCTTCTCTTCCATCTCTGTTAGCTTTGCCATTATGAATGTTCTGAATTCTTTATCAGACATTTCCATGATTTTCATTGAACTGTGTGTGGATGAAGAGGAGCTATCCTTTTCCCTTGTGGGAGAGGCATTTTCCTGCTTCTCCATATTTCTTGTGGTCCTACAGTGATTTCTAGTCATCTGGTGGATGGTCGTTTTCTCCCCAAACTTGGAAGTTCAATCTTAAAAAATTAACGCGAGTTTTGTATGCTGGAGGCCCAGTTATCAGTGGGACATCTTCCTTTCTCCCAAAATGGCTAGATTGCAGCAGCCATGGAGCTGTCTGTCTCTTGAAGAAGGGCTGTTCTCAGTAGATGGCTTTTATTGTGTCAAGAAATGACCCGTCTATACCAATCTTACCTAGGGTCTTAATCATGAAATGATGTTGTATTTTATTAAATGCTTTCTCTACATCAATTTAAATGATCATATGGTTTTTATCTTTCTTTCTGTTAATATAGTGTATTACATTTATGGTCCTGCATATGTTGAACCACCCTTGCAACCCTGGGATAAAGCCCTGGTCATGATAAAGAATTTTTGTTATATGTTGTTGGATACAATTTGAAAGTATCTTGTTGAGAATTTTTACATCTATATTCATCAACAGTATTGGTCTGTAGTTTTCCTTTTTAGTCATGTCCTTATCTGTCTTGGGACTGAGGATGGTGGAGGCTTCATAAAATAAATTTGGAAGGTGTCCCTCTTTTTTTTTTTTTTTTTGTACGCTGCAAACATTTTAATGATTATTGTTGAGCATACATTTTGGAAATTTTTTACTTCAAACTGCAACAAGTTAAATAAATGTTTATAATATACAAAGAAAATACAACCAAAAGTAAAACTTGCTTTAAGTGTGCCTTGCACCTAGACCAGTGTTTTCTGCCCCCCTTAATATATCTTTATTTTTAAGCTGCACAAACACACTTAGAAATTTGATCTTTATAGTATGGTATTTAGGAAATAAAAATATACTCCCACCTCAAAGAAATAAAAAGGTTGTGCATGATTATATGCCAAACAGAAGAGAGAACACTAGAATACTCTGACAGTGCAGGCATTGTTAAAAACGAAAAGAAAAAGCTTGAGATGCTTGTTAACTCTTTATGTTTTAAGAAAGCAGGATTTTGACCAAGTAGCTTAAAAGCCAGCAAAACAGGGACCAGTGATGGCAACTGTAGTGTATGGAGTATGAAATGACAAACTTTACACAAATACGCTGTTAGAAATTTACCAATGAACACTGAAGATCTGGGAAGCTGCTCTTTGGAACAGTTAAGTGGGACCACCTTGTAAAGCAACACAGTGTTCTGTGCTATATGCTTGCTGGCTGGGTAGTTAAAGGATTTGTTTTGTCATTAGCAGCTAACAAACTTATTCCACATGTTCTTAAAGCCTTAATGGTGGAAAAAAAGGCAAGTGTCATTAGCGTGGAGGATCATACACTTCTCTGCACACAAACACAAGAGGCTTCACTAGTACTTTGAAAGTCTCTGATGTCTCCCATTGTACTTCAAGGGGGTGTCCCTCTTTTTGAATCTTTAAAATAATTTGAGTAGGATAGGGATTAACTCTTCCTTACAAGTTTTGTAGAATTCAGAAGTGAAGCCATTTGGACCTGAGCTTTTTGTTGTTGCTGTTGTTGGGAGGTTATTTATTACTGATTCAATCTCCTTGCTTGTTATGGGCCTACTCAGGTTTTCTATGTCTTCCTGATTCAATCTAGGTAGATTATATGCATCCAGGAATGTGTCCATCTCCTCCAAGTTATCTTGTTTGTTGGAATAGTATCCTCTAATGATATGTTGTATTTCTACTGTGTTTGTTGTAATATTATCTGCTTAGTCAGGTAGTTGATTTATTTATTTTTTTCTTCTTCTTGACAGTCTATCCAATGGTATGTCGATCTTGTTAATCTTTTCAAAGTACCAGCTTTTGCGTTCATTTATTTTTTGTATGGTTCATTTATTTTCTATCTCATGTATTTCTGCTCGAACCTTTATTATTTCTTTTCTCCTGAATTTTGTTGTTGTTGTTGTTTTTCCGACTCCCTGAGGCATGGTGTTAGGTTATCTATTTTCCATCTTTCCATCCTTTTATTAGGTGCACTAATTGCTATGAATTTCCCTCTTATGACTGCTTTTGCCATGTCCCATAGATTATGGAAACTTGTGTACTCATTATCATTTGTTTCCATAAGTTTTTTTTTTTATTTCAGACTTAATATCTTCATTAGTGAAGAAATCCTTCCGAAGTAGGTTGTTCAGTTTTCATGTGTTTGTGTATTTTCGAGGGTGTTTCTTGAAATTAATCTTGTGTTTAATTCCATCACAATCAGAGAAGATGCTGTATATATTTTCTATGCCTTTGAATCTGTAAAGGCTTGATTTGTGTCCCAACATATGGTCAATCTTTGAAAAGGTTCCATGCTAGGGTGAGAAAAATGTATATTTTGTGGACTTAGGGTGAAAAGTTCTATAGATATCTATCAAGCCCATTCGATTTATAGTATCAGTTAGGTCCTGTATCTCTCTATTTATTTTTCTGCCTAGAAGATCTGTCTGAAGGAGATAATGGGGTGTTGAGGTCTCCAACAACTATAATTATGCTCTATATCTCTCCTTTTAGCTATAGCAGTCGTTCCTTCTCATATTTAGGTGCTCCTGAGTTGGGTGCATAGATATTTATAAGTGTTTTCTTGCTGGATTACCCCATTTACTATTATATAATGCCCTTCTTTGTCTCTTCTTACAGTCTTTAACTTGATGTCTATTTTGTCTGAAATCAATATAGCTACTCAATCCCATTTGCATGGAATATCTTTTTCTACTCCTTCACTTTTAGTCTATGTAAGGTTTTAACGATAAGGTGAATTGTTTATAGGCAACAGATAAAGGGTTTCTGTTTTCTTATCCATTCTGCCAGTCTGTGTCTCATAACTGGAGAATTTAATCCTTCAACATTCAATGTTATTGTTGATGTTTCTGGACCTTTTCCTATCATTAGGTGAGCCATTTTCTTGGTTGCTTTTTGTTCTCTATAACTGTTCATCTGACATTTTAGTTTTCCTCATATAGCACTCCTTTCAGAGTCTCTTGAAGAGCAGGTCTGAAGTTGGTAAATTCCTTTAGATTTTGTTTACCCGAGAATGTTTTTATCTTTTTTTTCAATATGAAAGATAATTTTGCTGGATATAGTATTTTTGGTTGAAATTGTTTTTCATTCAGCACTTTGATTATATTTCCCCCATTCTCTCCTTGCTTGCATTGTTTCCACTGAGAGATCTGATGTTAGCCTGATGAGATGACCTTTGTAAGTAACTTGACATTTCTCTCTTGCCAACTTTAGTATCTTGTCTTTGTCAGTTTTTTTTTTTTTTTTTTTTTTTTTTTTTTTTTTTTTTTTTTTCTGCCAGTCTGGCTATGATATGCCTTGGAGAGGATCTTCTTGGGTTGATTTTACTTGGGGTCCCATGTATGTCTTGGGTCTGGATATTTGAATACCTTTCTAGGTTTGGAAAGTTTTCTTCCAGGATTTCATGGAATAAATTATCTAGGCCCTTATTATTTTCTTCCTCTTCTGGAATACCAGTTATCCAGATGTTGGGGTGCTTGATGATATCCAGTATTCCTCGTATAGTATCTTTGTTTTTCTTGGTTGTTTTCTCAGTCTTCTTGATACTTTTTTGTGGGTCCCATGTTTTGTCTTCTACATTAGATATTCAATCTTCTGCCTGATCTAATCTACTTTTAATACTTTCAAGAGAGGTTTTGATTTCCTCTATCACATTCTTCAACCCTAGTATTTCCATCTGGTTCTTGTTTAAGGTGTCTATTTCTTCTTTCAAATCATGAAAGGACTTCCTCATCTCCTGGAGTTTATTGTCTCTTTTATCTCAGTTAGTTTGGTCACTACAAATACTCTGAATTCCTTATCTGATATGTCTACAACGTCCATTTTATTCACTGTGGGTGATGTGGCCTTGCCGATTTCCCTTGTAGTAGAGGTTTTTTGTTGGTTGCTAATATTTCTTGAATCTCTGTGATTTTTCCTAGTCATCAGTGACCCATATGTTCCTTCCTAACTTATTCAAGGTATGTTGAGTGTTAAATGGTGTGCAGTATTAGAAAATTGGTGATTTTCTTCTGGTCTGCTTACCTGTTGCTCACCAGTACCATGCACTGTTGTCACTGGTCCTGGGTGACCCAAAGTCCTCCCTGTTTCTAAGGAGTGGTGAGCCTCCAACTGACATAGTAAGATACACCTCAAGAGTAAAGAAAAACATTCTTATTCAAAACATTGAAATTCTGAGAGTCCAAATGCAAGTGAGGAAGGGGTGGAGGATGAGTGATGGGTCCCTGCCATTAGGGCCTGCAGCCACCAGCAGCCTGGTGTCCGGCACTGCTACTAGCTTGAACCTCTCTCCAGATGGGGTGGGGAGGGGTGCAAGTTCGTCTTAAAGTCACAAGAAACCAACCTGAAGTCCAGAGACAAGTAGGAGTGGGGTTGAGTGATGGGTCCTGGCCATTAGGGCCTACAGCCACAGGCAGCCTGGTGTCTGGCTCTGCCACTGGCTTGAAACTCTCCAGATCCCAAAGTCATCTTCAGCATCATTGTTGTTTTTACATTTTTAAGATTTGAATTTAATCACTGTACATCTTTACAGTATATAACATGGTTTTTACTAGCAGAAATACAATGCATATTAGTCAAGTAAAAAATATTAGCACATACTTTAGCATTAACTGATACCTTTTCATTTTTGTGCCTTGTAAATGTTTCTTTTTCTCCCCTGATTTTAATTCTGACTCCTGTTCTGATATTTGAAGACCACTTTTATGACTACTCAGTTATTCAAAGTTATGTAAGAAGATCATGTTAAGAAGTGAGTATCAAGGGGAAAAAGAAAGCAAAACATTTAAGGGACAGAAAAATAGTAAATTATGCTTTGATGATAATGTGTATTGTGATATCATTGACTGGACAATGTATTTTTGCTGGAAAAATTTGTTGTGTATGTTCTAATGACATATAGTGCTTGAATGTAAAAGATAGATATCTTATTTAAAAAAAATAGTGACCATTTTAATATTCCTTTCCAGGAAACTAGGAGAGGCTGGAAGGATATTTGTTTTAGTACAGAAGCATTTCTGACCCAGAACCACATGCCTGGACAGACTGATATTCTTCCTTTGGTGAGAATGACAAACTTTAGAAAAGTGAGAGAGATTTTATTTAGAGCAATGTATAGATTCATATGGGTAAGAATCACTGAAAATATTCAAACAGAAACAGGAATCTCTTTTCCATTCCCCTTTAATTTTGGACACACATGCACGTGCACCTGGTGTGATTTTCAAGATTGGGCCTGGAACTCACACTGCAGTTGGCCAGGTGGGAATCCAATGCTGTACTCACCTCACCACCTGCTGGGCACTTCAAGCAGGTTCTACTATGGGACAAGAGGTTAGTAACTAATTTTTGCTAGTGACTATATAGGCATATGGACAGTGGTCTGAATAAGAAGCTTGATCGTAAAAATGAGCATAAAACCAATGACAAGTTATAAAATGAATTGGTGTTTTAAACTCTATATTAGCATGAAGAACAGTTAAGGTTGTGATAAACCAAGGAATGATAGACTTGAAATTTTAAAATTACAGTCTCATATTTTCTGGCACTATAAAATTATATAAATTAATTTAGTTGTCAAATATACTTATTTTTATTCCATAACAGAAGTATAACTCATGAATATTTTTAGTAGAATAAGGAAAAAATTACTCAGTATATATATATATATATATATATATATACACACACACACACACACACATATATACATATATATATATATAATTTGAAAATAAATGATTCCTAGAATTCCATGAAATAAATGGGTATTTCTAAGTATTTTTGATCTATGAATAGTATACACTTACAAAAATACAAACATGAACAAAGGAACAGACTAGCTATCAGAGAAGAAAGCTTAATAAGTTGAGATACTTAAATTTTATAGATAAGTTGAAATCTAAGTTAAACACCTTCCAGAAGATATTGGAAGTAACAGGTTCTACTTCAATATTCCAATTATATTTCCATAATTTTAGCTCTGATTCTTTGAGTTCTGCTAGCAAGTGAATATCTGTACTAGGACAATTGATGCCTTGATAATTTCCCTCCCAAATAATCTTTTTTTTTTTTTTTTTGGAGAGGTTTTTGCTATAGGACGCATGCGCTCGCCAGACAGACAGAGAGAGACATAGAGACAGAAAGCGAGAAATCACCAGAGGGGATGGTCACGCCGCAATCCCTTCTCCTCCATTTTCCTCTCGGGATCTTGGGCACACACGCACATGTACCTGGCGTGAGTTTTAAGCCACCAGGTCTGGGATGCAAACCGCGGTAGACTACGTGGGAGTCCAGCGACATAGCCATTATGCTAACTGCTGGTTCCCCCAAATAATCTTTTCAGGGCCTTCTTTATAAATTTATTGCTCACAATATAGATGCATATGGGTGACCACAGTTTACATCACAGAGGCTGTTGTACTAGAGTGTGAATTTTGGGCAGAAGCAGAACTAAGGTACACACCTATGACTGTACAATAAAATAAAGAGACAACTGAGAGGTGAGAGACACAAGTATAAAATGCTTTATATTCCCCTCTGATGATGACATTTTACATATGGAAGAAACTATCCTAGACCTTGAGTAAATGATGACAAAAAGGTGTCCATCAACTAGTAGCACATCTGCGAATTAGAACACTATGTCATTAATAAAGGTATCAAAACTGGTAAGGTGGACCAGCTGAATAAGTTCACAGAAAAGTGAGAGATTTCCACATGTATACAGGACAAATACAATATCATTAAGCTTTGTAACAAGAAACATAGGGCATTCGTCAACACAGGACACCAGCACCAGCAATACAGAGCCAGACATTCATGATGACCACATAGTCCAGTGGGCGACAGATGACCACAATCTGGTCATAGGCCCTAACAGTCAGGAGAAAGTTGTCTAGTCCTATAAAGAGTATAAAAATTTCATATGGGTTATGGAGCCTGCGTAGGTGATGACCTTGCTCTGTGTCTGAATGTTCACCAGCATTTTTGGGACCATGGTGGAGACAAAACAAATGTCTATGAAGGACAGGTTGGAGAGGAAAAACTACATGGGGTTCTACAGGTTGGAGTCTGAGATGGTGGTCAGGATGATGAGTAGGTTTCCAATCACAGTGATCAGGTACATGGAGAGGAAAATGCCAAATATGAGGGGCTGCAATTTCAGTTCCTCTGAAAGTCCCAGAAAAAAATGAGTTCTGAAAGTTCTGTATTGTTCCTTAGTTCCATGTGGTGGAAGTGACTACTTGGAAAGAGAAAAGTAACATGACTATTTTTTACTTGAAAGAGTGTAACTCACATAGGTAAAATGCTACAATCTATGTTTTGTAGTCAACAAATTAATTTCTACATTGTGTGTAATAATCTGATCCCCTCCTTTATGCACTATCACTGATTGGGAATTCCTGTATTACTGTTGACCTTTCCCCAAGAGGTCAGGTATTGTACAGTTTTATTTTTATTTATTTATTTTTAAATTTGCCAGAGAGTTCATGGGTTTGATGGAGAAAGGCAGAGAGAAGAAAGAAGTTTGGAAGCACCCTCCGTGAGGGATGGTCATGACACAATATCTCCTCCATTTCTTTCTTTGGTATTTTGGACACACGCACACATACACACACACACACACACACACACACACACACACACTTACCCTGTGTATTTTCCAAGCCACCAGGTCCAAGACTCAAACACACAGTCAGCCATGTGGGATCCTGCCACTCCTGCCACCTTAAACCACCTTAATCACCATGCCACAGTCTTGACATTCTATAATTTTAATAAGAAATTTCTTCATGCATTTGAGTAACAAAAAATTGAGAGTCTGACATATTCTAGGCACTGACCAAGTAATGAGTGTAGGGTAGACAAATGAGTGATCTTTCAAAAAGCGCAAAATAATATATTCCACATGACACAGAGGTCACTGTTTTGATTTTTTAATCTCAAATAAGAAAAGTTAAAAATATAGCAATGAGTAACACATAAAATAAAATGTATAAAAGACAATTTCTACTGATGATGCAGAACTTAAGTTTAAAACACAATGAGGAGGCACAGCAAGTGGCATAGCAGTTGTGTCAGTGTTCTCCCACATAGTCGACCATGGTTCAAGTCCTGGACCCAGTGGCTTGAAATTCATGAGTGCCCAAGATCCCACAAGGAGAATGAATGAAAAGTAATTGTAGCATGGCCATTCTACTCTGGGGAGTGACTTATCACTTTTCCTCTTACTGTCTCTGTCTCTCTCTCTGGCAAGTGCACATGACCTAAGACAAAAACCTCTTAAAATTGGAAGGGCAGCAGGTGGCATGGAGGTTAAGACACTGGATCCAACATGGATGACAACATGGTTTGAGTCATACCTGAATCCAGCAGCTTGAAAGTCATACTGTGTGTGTGTGTGTGTGTGTGTGTGTGTGTGTGTGTGTGTATGTATGTCCAAAATCCTGAGGAGAGAATGGAGGAGAAGGGACAGCATTGCATCTATCTCCCCTGGGGGGTGATTTCTCACTTTCTCTCTCTGGTAAGTGAACATGCCTTGTAACAAAAACAAAACAAAATTTAAAAAACATTGAGGGAGATGACTTATGCAGTTTGAACAGCTGGTAGACTTGGTCACACCAACTTTATAGTTTCACATATTACCCCCCAAAGTATAGATCTAACATCTTTCTATCATCTAACTAAATAGCTAACTATTTTAAGTAAAGAGTAAACAGAAGACTTTGTGTAAAAACTCCAATTCTGTATTTGAAAGAATAAAATAAAAAGAACCCAGTACATAAAAGCAAAGATTTTACAAACAAAATTAGCAAAAAACAAAAAGGCTAATAAATTCCCAAACAGATTTAGCCTCACCTGTAATAAAGTAATTGCCAAGTAAAGTGTTTTAGTTTTACTCTCTGACCTCTCAAATAAAACTGATTTTTTCTTCATGTTAATGCCCAGCATGGGAGAAGATGCTATGAATTTTCATGAACTGTTGTTTTAAGGTAATATTTTTAAGCAATCCTTTATCTAAGCCTTGAAATTAATACAGAAACATGCCCAAATTATCCCATTATTAAAAATAAATTTTAAATGCCTGCATTTCAGTACACATCTGTCCAAATCAAATATTCCATTTTTCTACCCCTTCCTTCAAATCCCCATGGACTTTTTTTGATAGTATCACCTCCCCGGGGAGGGGGGGGGATAGCCATGCTTCAATCCCTTCTCTTTTATTCTCCTCCCAGATTCTTGTTCATGCTTGCACAAATGCCTGCCATGAGTTTCAAGCTGTCAGGTCCAGGACTTGAACCATGGTCAGCTATATGGGAATCCAGTGACATTACCCCTATGCCATCTGCTGGCCCCAAAATGTTCTAATGCTACTGAAACCTTTTTACTCTACCTGCTCCTTTTTCAGTCTCATTCAATAAGACTTACATTCTCATCCATGCATTGCAGTCTACAAAACTCTCCTTCTTCTTCTTCTTCTTCTTCTTCTTCTTCTTCTTCTTCTTCTTCTTCTTCTTCTTCTTCTTCTTCTTTTCTTCTTCTTTTTTCTTCTTCTTCTTCTTCTTCTTCTTCTTCTTCTTCTTCTTCTTCTTCTTCTTCTTCTTCTTTTTGTAAGGCTTTTTGCATAGAATTTATGCACTCGCCAGAGAGGCAGAGAGAGGGAAAGTGAAAAATCACTCCTTGGGGGATGACCATGCTGCAATCCCTTCTCAGTTCTCTAAGGATTTTGGACACACATGCACATATACCTGGTGTGATTTTCAAGTCACTGGGTCTGGGATTTCAACCATGGTTGATAATGGAGAAATCCAATGCCTTAAATACCACACCACCTGCTGACCCCAGGAAACTCTTTTAAATCCTCCAAAGGGAGTGTGCCATTCCTGATGGTACTGCAATACCAGGTGTCTGTGTGGAATGAACAGAGCAAGCTCCCATTCCATCTCCTTCATCCAAAAACCCATTTACTATATTGTCCTTTGATAGAGGACATATCATTTTAAACTGATAAGAACAGATATAATACTATATTTTAGCCAAGGCCAATAAGCAATAAGACATTTCATTTTTTTCCCTGTAAGACAAGTGTACTTGCAAGAGAAAGATAGATGGAAAGTGAGAACTCACAACCCAGAGGAGATGACCACAGCACAATCCCTATCCTCTGCTCTTTCCCTGAGATCTTGGACACATGCAGACACATGCCTGGCAAGATTTTCAAGCCTCCAAGTGGTAGTCAAACCATAGTTGGTCATATGGGAGTCCAGTGCCTTAACAACCATAACATGTTTATCCTGACACTTCTATTTTTAACAAGCTAAATAAATCTATTACAAATTAGTTGTCAGTCAAACAAACACAATGCTCTCTTGTCTCTGGGCTTAGTTTATTTGACTTTCAGGTAACTTCAGAAAAAACATTCTCAGTTTCCATTCTCTCTGAACCTTTTCTGCAAGACTCTCAGACTCAGCTGGATGAGGCCTCTAAAAATATGTTGTTTGTGCAGGTGTCTACATTCCTTTGAAGGAGTCTAAATAATGAAGATTGAATCTATGTACCCAGCAACCAGAATGACAAAGTGAAGCATTGGTCTCCTAGTGCAAGTAACCACGTCCCAGCCAGCTCTAGGCTGCAAACTCTGACAAAAATAAGAGAGATATTTGCATGTCCCTTGATCTGTACATTTGACTTATTTCCTTCTTGTTACTCTAAACACTGACTACCTGATTTCCCTTATGGAGACTGATCTGGGTAGGAAGAAACATTTTCCTGCTCATTGATTGTTACCATGAGATCAAGTAAGATGTCAGGGAAATCCAGTCTTTATTTCTCCCTCTCTGTGAGCTCTCCTACCACTAGAGATCCATGTTAGCACTATTTTTTTAATATATTTTGCCATAGGGCATATGCACTCACCAGAGAGGAGAGAGACTGAGACAGGGAAAGTGTAAGGCATTTGAGGGACACAGAAATAGTTTATTATCTGTTGATGATAATGTGCTTAGTATTCTCAACTGTATGGGTTTGAGGTGTATTTCATGTAGGATAAATTCTTTTTACAAGCTAAATGATGTATAAGAATTGAATACATTAAGAAGAAGAAAAAGAAGAAGAAGAAGAAGGAGAAGGAGGAGGAGGAGGAGGAGGAGGAGGAGGAGGAGGAGGAGAAGAAGAAGAAGAAGAAAATAAATAAATCACCTCACAGGAGGGATAACCACACCACAATACTTTCTCTTCCATTCTCCCTACTGGAATTTTGAACACCCATGCACATGTGCCTGAGGTGATTTTCAAGGCACCAGGTCCAGCAATCAGACCAGGGTTGGCCTTGTGGAGTACTGCACCTTAACTACCATGCCACCTATTGGTCTCCTGGTTAGCACCTTTTGCCAACCTGAGTTAAAATGTGCTCCAAAGTACTTGCCTTCACTAGTTTCCATGGAACTCCAAAGCACTCACTCACTTTTTGGGAATACAGCTCCAGCTAGCCACAGTGAATTTCTATTCCCTCTTCATCAAAGGAGAGAACAGTTTCCATCTGCTATAAAATTTTGGATAGGGGGCCACCAATTGTGCCTGGTATAAGTTTCAAGCCACCAGGTCTGGGACTTGAATGATGGTTGGTCATGTGGGAGTCTAGCATCTTAACAACTATGCTACCTGCTGGACCCCACATCATTTGATTTTACACATGGCCAACATATGAGGTCAATACTATTAGGAACTCATCCTACCTTTGTAGAAGTGAAGTTCAGCTATGTAGTGTCATCTCCCCAAAGTTGGGGATTGAGTAACAGATTAGTTTGATTGGATTTCCATAAAGGGGTTTTCAGGTCTCACGCCCAAGGCTAGTAGTTCTCAACCAGAAGCAATTGTGCCTTCAGGAGACACATGGCAATGTCTGGTGACACTTCCTTATTACCACCAAAGAGTTGCTACTGGTAGTACATTGAAAAAAAGCACACTGCCTGCTACAATGCACAAAAAAAAGCAGTGTCCACAAGAGAGATCAGGTAGTCTGGGCTTGGAGTAGCAAGAGGGAAATCAAGGTCAGCAGGTGGTATGGTGGATAAGGCATTGAACTCCCACATGGGCAATGTCAGTTCCAGTCTTGAACTCTGTGGCTTAGAAATCACACTGGGTATGTGTGCATGCACACCAAAAATTCCAGGAGGAGAAGGGATTGTGGCATGACCATTTCACTGGGGAATGATTTCTCACTTTTGCTCTCACTGTGTCTCTCCAACAAGTACACACATCCTATTGCGCACACACACACACACACACACAACCCTTAAAAAGGCAAAGCAAAACAAAACAAAAAAAAAAAACAGAGGGAGCTGTGCCAAATGAGCAGACAAAGGGAGTTATAAGTATCTCTTCTATTTTAATCAGAGTATCCAGCCTTGAACTGGATGTGACATGGTTATTGTTTTTGGAATTTGTACTATTTTCCTTTAAATATTATTATTATTGGAGAGGTTTTTGCTATAGAGTGTTTGCACTCACCAGAAAGTCAGAGAAACAAAAAGTGAAAAATTACCCCCCCCCAGGGGGGATGGCCACACTACAATCCCTTCTCCATTCTCCTCTCAGAAGTTTGGGCATGCATGCACATGTACCCAGTGTGAGTTTAAGCCACGAGGTCCGGGACTCAAACCACAGCTGACTACATGGGAGTCCAGCAACATAGCCATTATGCCAACTGCTGATCCTAATGCAACCTTCTTAAGTTGTGGTCCTGTTCTGTGTCTGTGTATTCACCCAGATCTTTAGGATGGTGATGGAAGTGAAAGAATATCTACATAAACAAGGTGGGGAAGTAGTATTACTTGGCACATAAAGGAGGGTGTCTACAGATAGTAATTATTTTATTTTTGCCAGCGGCTACATAGGCACAGTGGACACAGGGCTTATGAAGAAACATAACAGTAAATATGAGAAAACCCAGAAAACAAATTATGAAACAAATCAATGTTTAAAACTCTATAGGATCAAGTAATGTAGAGATATACCAAAGAAGGATGGACACAAATCTGGAAGATTCTTATGTCAGATTTTTATTTATATATAATCATATAATTAACCATATTGCCAAGTATATATTTTTTTCCAATGATGAAAGTATAACATAAGATTATTTTTAATAGAGAAAAGGAAAATTACTCGGTGTATGTCACTTGAGAAGAAATTATTCATCAGAAATTCATGTTTTTATGAGGATTTCCAGGTATTTATGATCTATAACTAGGATAAGCTTGTGAAAAACAAAAATGAACAAAGGGAAAACTTATTATCAGAGAGAAAACAAAATTTACTAAGGCAATGCTCTTATAAATTGTATAGAGAAGTTGAAATTAATGTCATGTAAGTTACTGGAGACCATTAGAAGGAACACGTTCTACTTCCAAATATGATCAAATTGTCAACATATCTGAGTCTCAGTTTGTGAGTCCTGCTAAAAAGGACACTTTTTCAGTACCAGGACAATTTATTCTACTATAGCATCCTTCCCAGTCATCTTCTCAGAGCCCTCTTTATGTCTTTATTCCTCAGACTGTAGATGAAGGGGTTCAGCATGGGGGTGACCACAGTGTACATCACCGAGGCTATTGCACTTGAGTGGGAATTTTTATTATCAGCTGCACTAAAATACACTCCTAGACTTGTACAATAAAATAAGGAGACAACTGAGAGGTGAGAGGCACAGGTGGAAAAGGCTTTATACTTCCCTTGAGCTGATGAGATTTTACATATAGAGGAAACTATTTTGCGGTAAGAGTAAAGGATCCCAGTGAAGGGACCACCAGCCAGCAATATGGCTCCCAGATACATGACAATGTCATTAATAAAGGTGTCAGAATAGGCAAGGTGGACCACCTGATTAAATTCACAGAAAAAGTGGGGGATCTGAGTATGTGTACAGAAGGAGAGCCGTAACACCATTAAGCTGTGAAACAGGGCATACAGGACACTGGTTATCCAGGACACCAGAACCAGCAACACACAGAGCCAGGGGTGCATGATGACAGTATAGCGCAGAGGGTGACAGATAGCTACATACCTGTCATAAGCCATCATGGTCAGGAGAAAGTTATCCAACACTATGAAGAGTAGGAAAAAGAACATCTGGATGATGCAGCCTGCATAGGTGATGACTTTATTCTGAGTCTGGATGTTCATCAGCATCTTTGGGATGGTCGTGGAGGTGAAACAGATGTCCACAAAGGACAGGTTGGAGAGGAAGAAGTACATGGGCGTGTGCAGGTGGGAGTCTAAGATGGTGGCCAGGATGATGAGCAGGTTTCCAGTCACAGTGATCAGGTACATAGAGAGGAAAATCCCAAATAGAAGGGGTTGCATTTCTGTTTCCTCTGAAAGTCCCAGAAGTAGGAATTCTGAAATTTCTGTATTATTCTTTGGTTCCATGTGGTGGAGGTGACTTCCAGGAAAGAGAAAAATAACATGACTATTTTTCACTCAAAAGACTGTAACTCACATAGGTAAAATGCTACAGTTTGTATTTTGCAGTCAAAAAATTAATTTCTACATTTGAGGTTAGAATTTGACCCTTCCTTTATATACTCTCTCTGATTGTGAATTTGTATTATTGTCAACCTTTCCCCAAGAGGTTAGGCACTGGACAGTTTTATTTTTACTTTTTTATATTTGCCAGAGTGTGCATGGGCTTGCTGGAGAAAGAAAGATAGAGAAAATGGAAAATTATCTGTTGATAATATGCATGGTAATATCTTTTTTATATTAAAATATGTTTTATATGATAAATATACACAATTAATTTATAAAATTATGAATTCTGGTATACATATAATCATTGTATATCTTTGTAGGCTGCAGAACTTTCTTAATTTTCAAATTTCTTTATGCTATCATCTTAAGATAATTATTTCGCAACTATTTCCATAATTTCCCATTTTACATAAAGTTTCCATCATGATGTATAAAATATGTATTTTTGCATGGTAATATCTTTGATTGAGCCAATATACAATGTATTCTGGATACAAAAATTCATTTTGTATGTTGTAATGATAGACGATATATATATATATATCTCAGGGAGAAAATCAGAAAGAAAGCATCCTCCATGGGGGATGGACATGCCACAATTTCTTCTCCTCTTTGTGATATTGGGCACACATACACACGTACTCTGTGTATTTTTCAAGGTTCCAGGTCCAGGAATCAAACCATATGATTGGCCATATGGAATCGAGCCACCTTAACTACCATGCCACTGATTGGCCATTCTACAATTTTAATAAGAAATTTCTTTATGCACTTCAGTAACACAAATTGGAATCTGCTATATTATAAGCTGTCCAAGTAATGAGTGTAAGGTGGACCAATAAGTGATTTTTAGATGAATGCAAAAGAATATTTTCCACAGGAAAGAGAGGTCACTATTTCTATTTTAAAAACTCAATTCAATTGGGAACCAGCAGTTAGCGTAATGGCTATGTCACTGGACTCCCATGTAGTCGACTGCGGTTCGCATCCCGGACCCGGTGGCTTAAAACTCATGCCAGGCACGTGTGCGTGCGTGCCCAAGATCCCGAGAGGAGAATGGAGGAGAAGGGATTTCGGTGTGACCATCCCTCCTGGGGGGTGATTTCTCGCTTTCTGTCTCTATGTCTCTCTCTGTCTGTCTGGCAAGCGCACACGCCCTATAGCGAAAACCTCTCCAAAAAAAAAAAAAAAAAAGAAAAGAAAAAACTCAATTCAATTGCAAAAGGTAAAGATAGAAATAAAAGTAACACATGAAATGTTGGGTTGTCAGAAAAGTCATGACATATCTTTTCTGTTTTTCTATGCAAAAATTTGTCATGATTTTTCTGACATCCCTATAAGATGGAAAAATGTATAAAAGATATTTACTACTGATGCCGTAGAACTTTCACTTTCCTTCTTTCTGCCTCTATGATAAGTGCACTCCATCTGTAGAAAAAAATAAGACAGAGAGGAAGAGAAAGAGACAGAAAGGAAAAATATTGAGGTGTCTTATTGCTTCCCAGTCTTTTGGCTAAGATATAGTGTAGTATCTGTTCTTATCATTTCAATATCTGATATGTCCTCTAGCCAAGGACAATATAGTACATGAATTTGGGGATCAGAGAGATGAAATAGGTGTTTAAGTTTAAAAATAATGGGGAAAGGTAGCAGGTAATGTGGAGGTTAAGGCACTGGATCCTACATGGCCAACCGCATGGTTTGGGTTCCGATCTGGTGACTTGAAAATCATGCTGGTTACATGTACATGCATGCCAAAAATCCCAGGGAGAGAATGGAGGAGGAAGGACTGCATCATGGCCATTCCTCTGGAGGAATAATTTCTCACTCTCTTTGTCTCTGGCTAGTGCACATCCTTTATAGCAAAAGCAAACAAAATAAAGCATCCAGGGTGATTACTATGCAATTTGAGCAACTGATAGACTTGATTAAACCAACTTTATAGTTTCACATATTATCCCCCAAAATATCTATCATCCATCTATCTATATCTATATCTATCTATATCTATATCTATATCTATATCTATATCTATCTATATCATCTATCTATCTATCAACTATATATATCTATTATCTAGTTTACTAGTTATCATAAGTAAATAGTAAGCAGCAAATGTAGTGCAAAAACTCCAACTCTTTCTTTGAAACAATAAAAAGAATACAGTACATAAAGGCAAAGATCTTACAAAGAAAATTAGCAATAAAGAGGCTAATAAACCCCAAAATAGATTCAGCCTCACCTGTAATGAAATAATTGTCACATAAATTGCTTTAACTTTTCCCTCTGACCTTTGAAGTAAAACTTATTTTTTTCATGTTAAAGCTCAACATAGGAGAAGATACTATGAACTGTCATGAACTGTTGTTCCAAGGCAATATTTTTAGGCAATCCTTTGTCTTACCTTTGCACTACATATAGAAACATGCTCAAATACATCCCATCTTTAAAAATTAGTAAAAAGTGCCTGCACATCAGTGCACATCCCTTCCAAATAAAATACTCTATTTTCCTAATCCTTTCTGCAAATCTCCATGAACATGTTCTAATGTTACTGAAGCCCTTTACTCCTCCTTTTCCTTCTTAGGCATCATTCCATTGGACTTTCATTCTTTTACATGCATTGCAGTCTATAAGACACTTCTTATTAAAATTTTTTTATTATTATTTTTAGGGTGTGTGTGCACTCACCAGAGAGAGACAGAGAGAAAGAAAGTGTGAAATCATCCCATGGGGAGAAGTGGTGACCACACTGCAATATTTTCTCAATTATCAGGGTTTGGGGCACACTTGCACATGCTGTTGGTGTGATTTTCAAGCCACTGAGTGCAGGATTTGAATCTTGGTCATCCCTGTGGGAAACCACACCACCTGCTGAGGCCAGGAAACTCTTTTTAATCCCCCAAAAAGGGTATAGCATTCCTGGAGGTACTGAAATACCAGGTTGACATGTGCAGTGGATGGACCAAACACCTATTTCATCTCTCTGATCCCCAAATTCATGTACTATATTGTCCTTGGCTAGAGGACATATCAGATATTGAAATGATAAGAACAGATACTACACTATATCTTAGCCAAAAGACTGGGAAGCAATAAGACACCTCAATATTTTTCCTTTCTGTCTCTTTCTCTTCCTCTCTGTCTTATTTTTTTCTACAGATGGAGTGCACTTATCATAGAGGCAGAAAGAAGGAAAGTGAAAAATCATCCCCTAGAATGGATAGTGACACAACAGTCCCTTGACCTGCACTCTCTTCCTGAGATCTTGGACATACATGCACACAAGCCTGGCATAATTTTTAAGCCACCAGGTCTGGACTTCAAACCAAGATTAGCCATATGGGAGCCCAATGCCTTAACCACGACACCACTTGCTGTTCCTGACACTTCTATTTTTAACATACTAAATAAATTAATTACAAATTAGTTTTTTCCACCAAACACACACAGTGCTTTCTTGGCTCTGGGATGTTTATTCAGCTTTCAGGTAACCTCAGATAAACATTCTAGTTTCCATTCTCTCTGAACCTTCTCTTCCAGGTTCTCACACTCACTTGGAGGAGGTCTCTGAAAATTTCTTTTTTTTTTTTTTTGCAGTTGTCTACATTCCTTTGCAGGCTTTTAATAATGGAGTCTGAAGCTCTGTCTCCAGCAGGACCAAAAGACAAAGTGAAGCCTTGATTCCCTAGTCTGACTTAAGACTGCAAAAGCAGCAACTATGTTGAAGCCAGGTCAAGGCTGCAAACTCTGATGAAAATAGAACAGAGATTTACAAGTCCCTTTATCTGTACATTTTGTGCATTTCCTTCTCATTACTCTAAACCTTGACTACCTGATTTCCCATGTGGACACCGGTCTGGGCAGAAAGAAATATTTTCCTGCTCATTGATTGTTCCCATGAGACTAGGTGAATCCAGTTTTTAATTCCTTCCTTTCTGTGAATTTCCCTGCCTCTAGAGATTCATGTTATCACCCTTTGCCAACTCTGAGTTAAAATGTGCTCCAAAGTACTTGCCTTGCTAGTTTACTTGGAACTCCAAAGCACTCACATGTTGAGGCTCCAGCTCTAGCTAGCCACAGCGAATTTCTATTTCCTCTTCATCAAGGGAGAGAACTGTGTTCATCTGCTATAAAACTTTGTATAGGGACCAGCAATTGTGCCTGCCATGGATTTTAAACCACCAGGTCCAGGACTCAAACCCTGGTTAGCCATGTGAGAGTCCAATACCTTAACCACTATACCACCTGCTGGCCCCTATGTCATTTGATTTTACACATGGCTGTTATATGAGGCCAATATGATTAGGAACTCATCCTATCTTTGCAAAAGTTGCTCACCTCTGTTGTGTGATCTGTCCAAAGTTAGGAGTTAATAAGAGATGTCTTTTGTTTGACTGGAATTTCTTTTTTTTTTCTTTTTTTGAGAGGTTTTCACTATAGGGCGCATGCGCTCACCAGGCAGACAGAGAGAGACATAGAGACAGAAAGCAAGAAATCACCCCCCCAGGGGTGATGGTCATGCCGCAACCTTCTCCATTCTCCTCTCAGAATCTTGGGCACGCACACACATGTGCCCAGCGTGAGTTTTAAGCCACCGTGTCCGGGACACGAACCGCAGTCGACTACATGGGAGTCCAGCGACATAGCCATTACGCTAACTGCTGGTTCCCTGTTTGACTGGAATTTCTTAAAGAGGTTGTCAGATCTCATGCCCTAGGCCAGTAGTTCTCAACCAGTAATTGTGCCTTCAGGAGACACTTGGCAATCTCAGGTGAAACTTTTGGTTGTTACCACTGGGGATGTGCTATTGGTACTTAGTGGGTGGAGACAAGGACATTGCTTCTGACCATGTACAGAAGCGGTATCCACAAAGGAGATCAGGTAGTCTAGGTTGGAGTAACAAAAGGGAAGTCAGGGTCAGCAGATGGTGTGATGGTTAAGGCACTGGACTCCCCCTTGACTGACAACGGTTCGAGCCTTACACCTAATGGCCTGGAAATCATGCCAGATCTGTTTCTTTCTGTTTCTCTCCAATAAGCACATGAACCCTATGGCAAAAAAAACTTTAAAAAACAAAACAAAAGATAAACAAGCAAATAAACAAAAAACAAGAGAGCATATAAAAGGAGCTATAACTACATCTTCTATTTTCATCAGAGTATCCATTCTTGGACTGAATGAGACATGATTGTTGCTTTTAGAACTTCTGCTTCTTTCTTTTATTATTATTATTATTATTATTATTATTGTTCATATTTTAGTGATTGATCTAGGGTGTGTACACTTACCAGAGAGAGAGGGAGGAAAAGTGAGAAATCATTCCCTAGTGACACTGACCACTTGGCAATCCCTTCTCTCTCCGTATTCCTCCTGCAATTTTGGGCATGCATGCCCATGCACCCACTGTAATTACTTTTAATAGTAATAACTAACTATTATTATTGAATTTGCTATAGGGCTCATGTACTCACCAAAGAGAGAGAGGACAGTGAAAAGGCAAGCCTCCAGGTCCTAGTATTGAAACATGGTTAGACATGTGGAATTCTAGCTCCTTAACCATCATGCCACTTGCTGGTCAAGTCCAGGTAATTTTCAAGCCCCCAGTTCCAGGACTCAAACCACACATTAGGCCAAGAAGGGGTTCAGCATGGGATGACTACAGTGTCCATAACAGAGACTACTGCATCTGTCTGTGAGATGTGGTTAGCAATAGCACTAAGACACACATCTATGACTGTACAGTAAAATAAGGAGACCACTGAGAAGTGAGAAGCACAGGTGGAAAATGCCTTCTACTTTCCTTGAGCTGATGAGGTTTCACATATGGAGCAAACTATCTTAGAGTAAGAGTAAAGGATCCCAGTGAGCATTTAATCCTTCCACCAACACAGATGCAAAATAAATGACCATGTTATGAAAGAAGTCAAACAAGCAAGGTGGACCACATATATTAATTAATAGAAAAAATGGGATCTCCCTTTTTTGTTAAGATTTTTTGTCATCAGGCATGTACACTCACCAGAGAGGAGAAAGACAGAGGCAGACAGTGAGAGAAATTAGATAAATGATAAATCACCCTCCGGAAGAGAAGGACAGAGACAGACAGTGAGAGAAATGAGAGAAATGGGAAATCACCCCCCTCCAGGGAGTATGGCCACTCTACAATTTCTTCTCCATTCTCCTCCTGGTATTTTGGGTATATATGCACATGCACCCAATGTGAATTTCAATCCACCAGGTCCAAGACTTGAACAACAGTCATCCATGTGTCAGTCCAGTGCTTTAACCAATACCTGCTGGCTTCAATGGGAGCTTTATAAGTGTGTAAAGAACAGCCACAAAGTGATTAAATTATGTAACAAAAAAGTCAGAACACTCATAATCCAGGGCAAAAGAAGTTGCATCTTCAAAAGTGGGAGTTCATGATGACAGTATATCACAGGGTGTGACAGATGGCCACATACTGGTCATAGGCCACCATAATCAGGAGAAAGTTGCCCACCCTGCAAAGAGTACAGAAAAGGACATCTGAGTGCAGTAACCTTCTTAAGTTATGGCTTTACTCTGTGTCTGTGTATTTACCAACATCTTTGGATCAGTGATGGAAGGGAAAGAAATGTCTAAAAAAACACTAAGTGCAGCAGAAGTAGTACATGGGCCCATAAAGGAGGGTGTCTATAGATAGTAATTGTTTTATTTTTGCCAGTTGTTACAATGTCACTGAGGACACAGGGATCAAGGAAAAAAATGGTAAATAGGAGAAAAAAACCCAGATGAAAAATGATAAAACTAAACAGTGTGTTAAACTCTATATTAGGAACAATTAAGGTGGTGATATAACAAGGATCGATGCACATAAATATGGAAGATTTTGATATCAGATTTTCATGTATTATATAATCATATAGTTGACCATATTGTCAAGTATACTTATTTTGTTCCTATGATGGAAGTACAATACAGGATTATTTTTAATAGAAAAAGGGAATATTACTTTGTGTATGTCATTTGGGAATAAATTAATCATCAGAAGTTCATGTTCCATAAATTTTGAGAGGATTTCTAAGTATTTATGATCTATGAATAGGACAAACTTGTAAAAAAAATTAACAAAGGGAAAACTTGCTATCAGACAGAGCACAAACTTACTAAGGCAATGCTCTTAAATTGTAAAGAGAAATTCAAATCAAAGTCATGTAAATTAGTAGAGATCATTAGAAGGAACAGGATCTACTTCCAAATATGATCAGATTGTCAATATTTCTGAGTCTGATGCTGTGAACCCTATGAACAAGGGCACTTCTTTAGTAGCAGGACGATTTATTCTATGATAGATTCATTCTCAATGAGTCTTCTCAGAGCCCTCTTTATGTCTTTATTCCTCAGACTGTAGATGAAGGGGTTCAGCATGGGTGTGACCACGGTGTACATAACCGAGGCTATTGCACTTGAGTGGGAATTTTTATTATCAGCTGCACTAAGATACACTCCTAGACTTGTACAATAAAATAAGGAGACAATTGAGAGGTGAGAGGCACAGGTGGAAAAGGCTTTATACTTCCCCTGAGTTGATGAGATTTTACGTATGGAGGAAACTATCTTAGAGTAAGAGTAAAGGATCCCAGTGAAGGGACCACCACCTAACAGTATGGCTCCCAGATACATGACAATGTCATTAATAAAGGTGTCAGAGCAGGCAAGGTGGACCATCTGATTAAATTCACAGAAAAAATGGAAGATTTGTGTGTGTGTACAGAAGGACAGCCGTAACATCATTAAGCTGTTTAACAAAGAATACAGGGCACTCAGGGTCCAGGATGCCAGCAACAGCAACACACAGAGCCAGGGGTGCATGATAGCGGTGTAGTGCAAGGGGTGACAGATGGCCACATACCTGTCATAAGCCATTATGGTCAGGAGAAAGTCATCCAACACTATGAAGAATAGGAAAAAGAACATCTGGGTGATGCAGCCTGCATAGGTGATGATCTTACTCTGTATCTGGATGTTCACCAACATCTTTGGGACTGTGGTAGAGGTGAGGCAGATGTCCACAAAGGACAGGTTGGAGAGGAAGAAGTACATGGATGTGTGCAGGTGGGAATCTGAGATGCTAGCCAGGATGATGAGTAGGTTTCCACATACAGTGATCAGATACATGGAGAGGAAAAGCCCAAATATGAGGGGCTGCAATTCTGACTCCTCTGAAAATCCCAGAAGAAGGAATTCTGAAATTTCTGTATTGTTCCTTGGTTCCATGTGGTGGAGGTGACTACTAGAAAAGAGAAAAGTAGCATGACTATTTTTCACTCAAAAGAATATAACTCACATAGTTAAAATGCTACAATTTAGGGACCAGCAGTTGGCACAATGGCTTTGTTGCTGGACTCCCATGTAGTCAATCATGGTTCGAGTCCCAGACCCGGTGGCCTAAACTTGTGCTGGGTGTGTGTGTGTGTGTGTGTGTGCGTGTGTGCGTGCCCAAGATCCCAAGGAAAGAATGGAGGAGAAGGGATTGTGTAGTGGCCATCCCACCTGGGGAGTGATTTCTCACTTTCTGTCTCTCTTTCTGGTGAGCCCATGTTCCCTATAGCAATAATAATAATATAATAATAATAATAACCTCTCAAAAATGCTAGAATTTATGTTCTGCACTCAAGAAATAAATTTCTACATTTTGTGTAATAATCTAGTTCCCTCCTTGTTGTCTGTCCCTGTTTACAAATTCCTGTTTTATTATCAACCTTTCCCCAAGAGGTCAGGCATTTTTGAGTTTTATTTATTTATTTTTAAATTTTCCAGAAAATGCATGGACTTCCTGGAGGAGGAAGAAAGTGAGTGAGCACTCCTCCATGAGGGATGGCCATGCTACAATCTCTGCTCCTTTTCTACTTTTGGGATATGGGACACACACACACACACAAACACACACACACACACACACACACACACACACATACACCTTGTGTATTTTCCAAGCCACCAGGTCCAGGCTCAAACCACTCAGTAGCATGGGATCCAGTCATCTTAACCACCATGCAGGTGCCTGGCCACTCTACAATTTTAATAATAAATTTCTTCATGAATTTTAGTAACACAAATTCAGAGTTTGCCATATTATAGTCAGTCCACTAATGAGTGCAAAGTGGATGAATAAGTAATTTTTAAAAGGCAATAGAATATTTACCTTTTTTTTTTTGAGAGGTTTTTGCTATAGGGCACATGCGCTTGCCAGAAAGAGAAAGACAGAGAGATAGAAAGCGAGAAATCACCCCCCAAGAGAAGATGGCCATGCCACAATCCCTTCTCCTCTCAGGATCTTGGGCTCCTCTGAAAGTCCCAGAAGAAGGAATTCTGAAATTTCTGTATTGTTCCTTGGTTCCCTGTGGTGGAGGTGACTACCATTATTCTCTCAGGATCTTGGGCATATTTTCCACATGATAGTGTTTCTATTTTTAAAAACTAGTAGTGTAATTACACTATAAAAGGTATAAAGACTAACATGAAATATTGGGTTTTTGGAAAAGTCATAATATAGTTTTCTTATTATTTTTCTATGCAAAAATGCATCATGACATTCCCAACCACCCAATAAGATGGTAAAATGTGTAAAAGACAATTACTACTGAAGATACATAACTTGTTAAGTTTAAAAAAACAATGGGGAGAGGCAGCAGGTGGCCTGGAGGCTAAGGCACTAGATCTCACATGGTCAACTGTGTGGTATGAGTCTCGGTTTCATCAGCTTAAAAATCACACTGGGCACATGTGGATACCCAAAACCCCAAAAAGGAAAATGGAGGAGAAGAAATTGTGGTGTGGCCATCTCCACTAGGGGGTGACTTCTTACATTTTTTCTCTCTCTCTCTGGCCAGTGCACATGCCTTATAGCAAAAACTAAATTAAAAAAAAATAGCGTTGAGGGAGATGACTATGCAAGTTGAACAACTGATAGACTTGCCACACCACCATAATAGTTTCATATATTATTGCACAAAAAGATCTGTCTCTATCAATCTATATATCTATATATCTACCTATATCTATAATCTATCATCTTTCTATGAGAAAGTTAACTAACTAGCTATCATAAATAAATAGTATGAAAGAGAGACATTATATGTCTCCACTTAACATATACCAAGTGCCCACACTCTATGATACAGACTGAAAGATTAGAGGACATAAAAGCATTGCAAATAGATATGGACACTGGAGACAGTATGGAAGGAGGGTGGGAAAGGGGAAGAATGTAGGGAAGAAAATTAGGAAGAAAAAGTAGGGAGGCAACACATCTGTGGGCACAGAAATAGCTTATTACATGCTGATGGTAATGTGTATAGTTTTCTAAAAAATAAAAAGAAGAAAGTTAATTAGAGAGGTGGGGATAAAAGTAAATAGTAAACAGCAAACTTAGTGCAAAAACTCCAACTTTTTCTTTGAAAGAATAAAACCAAAAGAACCCAGGACATAAAACAAAGATTTTTGGTCCAGTAGGAAACATAGTGGTTACAGCCCTGAACTCCCTCATGGTTGACCACAATTTGAGTCCCAGACTTGGCAGCTTGGAAAGTCACAGAGAAGGGTTGTGATGTGGCCAGTCCTTAGAGGGGGCATAATTTCTCACTTTGTCTTTATTTCTCTCTAGTAAGTGCAAACAGTCTATGGCAAGAACCAAAAAAAAAAAAAAAAAAAAAAAAAAAAAAAAAAAAAAAAAAAGAAAGAGAAAGAAAGAAAGAAAGAAAGAAAGAAAGAAAGAAAGAAAGAAAAGAAAGAGAGAAAGAAAAGAAAAAAAAAGGTCTTACAAGGAAAATCAGCAGTTAATAACCCCCCAAACAGATTCAGCTTCACACATAATGAAATAATTGCCAGGGGAAGTGCTTTAGCTTTATGCTCTGACCTCCCAAATAAAACTATTTTTTTTTCATTTTATGCCCAACATGGGAGAAGATAATATTTATAAGCAACCTTTTCATTTAACTTTTGTAGTTAATACAGAAACATACCCAAATGCATTTGATCTTTAAAAGGAAATAAAAAATGCCTACATGCCAGTGCACATCCTTCGAAATATATAAAAAAAAAAAAAACCCCTCAGTATTCCTACTCTGTCCTGAAAATCTCCATGGACATGTTCTAATGTTACTGAAGCCCCTTTACTCCTCCTGTTCTTTCTTTGGCCTCATCCAATTGGACTTTTATTCCTATACATGTATTACAGTCTAAAATTTATTATTATTATGATTTTAAGATTTTGCCATAGGGTATGCACATTTACTAGAGAGAGACAGAGAGAGGAAAAGTGAGAAATCACTCCCTGGATGGATGACCATGCTCCAATTCCTTCTCAGTTCTCTCAGGTCTTTGGGGAAAAATGCACATACTCTTGGTGCGATCTTCAAGCAATTGAGTCTGGGACTCAAACTGTTGTCAACCATATGAGAATCCAGTGTCTTAAGCCCCACACAACCTGCTGGGCCTGGGAAACACTTTTTAATCCTCTAAAGGAGGTGCATAATTCCTGGAGGTACTGCAATACCAGTTTCTGCATGGAATGAATGGATTAAGTTCCCATTCATGTCTTTGCTCCAAAAATCCATTTACTATATTGTCCTTACATAGAGGATGTATCAAATATTTAACTGATAAGAATACATACTACACTACATTTTAGCCAAAAGGCTTATCATCCTTTTGAGATAATAATGAGACACTTCAACTTTATTTATTCTTTTTTTTTTTTTTTGCCAGACAGAGACAGACAGAAAATGAGAAATCACCCCCCAGGGGGGATGGGTGACATCTCAGTCCCTTCTCCTCCATTCTCCCCATGGGATATTGGGCATACATGCACACACATACCTGACATGATTTTAAATTCACCAGGTCCAGGACGCAAACCAAAGTCAGCCATGGGGTGTCCAGCACCTTAACCAATGCAGAACGTGATGATCCCTGACACTTCTCTACTTTTGTTTTATTTTTAAGAATCATTTTATTTAATTTTATTTATATATTTATTTAAAGTTGATCAGAGAGAGACAGAACATGATTGAAACAGAGAGAGAGAAAGTGAGAAAGCAAGCCACCAGGTCTGGGACTTGAACCACAGTCTGCTGTGTCAGAATTCAATATTCTTAACCACCACACCACCTGCTGGGACTCAGCACTTCTCTTTTTAACATACCAAATAAATCAATTATGAATTGGTTGAAAACAAGCAAACACAGTGATCTCGTTCTTGGTTCTCAGGTGACTTCAGGTAAAATTCTCAATTTCCATTCTGTCTGAATCTTTTCTGCAAGGCTCTGCAAGGCTCTGCAAGGCTCTCAGGATGCGATGAAAATATGTTGTTTGTGTAGGCATTTACATTCCTTTGCAGGAGTCTGAATAATGAAGATTGAAGCTTAGTCCAGGTAGAACAGAAGGACGGAGTGAAGCATTTGTCCTGTAGTCCAAGTTAAGACTGCAAAAACAACAACTATATCCCAGCCAGCTTAAGGCTGCAAACTGATGAAAATAGGAGAGGTATTTATAGGTCCTTTTATCAGTGCATTTTGCACATTTCCTTCTTGTTATTCTAAATCCTGATTACCTGATTTCCCTTGTGGACACTGGTCTGGGCAGAAAGAAACATTTTCCTGCTCATTGATTTTTCCCATGAGACCAAATAAGACATCAGGTGAATCCAATCTTTATTCCTCCCTCTCCATGATCTCTTGCCCATAGAGATCCATGTTAATACTTTTTTTTAATATTCTGCCATAGGGTGTATGTACTTTACAAAGAGGAGAGAGACACTGAGAGAGAAAGTGTAAAACATTGGTGGGACACAGAAATGGTTTATTAACTGTTGATGATAATGTGTATAGTATTCTTGACTGGACTGATGTGAGGTGTATTTCATGTTGGGTAAATTCTCTTTACAAGCTAAATGATATATAGTGATTGAATGTATAATAATAATAAAATAATAATCTTAACAAAAGAAATCATCCCCATAGGGGAGATAAACATGCCCAAATCCTTTCTTTTCCATTCTCCCTCCTTGGATTTTGGACACACATGCACATGTGTGTGAGATGATTTTCAAGGCACTAGGTCCACCAGTCAAACCATGGTTGGCCATGTGGGAGTCCTGTACCATTTATTTTCTTAATTTTTTATTATTATCATAATCTTGTTTATATTACATCGAATCACATATAACTTTACAGTGTATTACATGTCTTTTTCCAGAAGAAATACCATTCATATCAGTCAATACAAAGAAGAATCCTACACCTTAGCCACCATGCCACCTGCTGCCCCCCCACCCCGTTAGCACCTTTTGCCAACCTTAATTAAAATGTTCTCCAAAGTAATTGCCTTTACTAGTTTCCTTGGAACTCCAAAGCACTCACTTGGGAATACAACTCCAGCTAGCCACAGGAATTTGCTATTCTCTCTTCAACAAGGGAGTGAACAGTTTTCATCTGCTATAAAACCTTGTGTAAGGGCCAGCAATTGTGCCTGCTGTGAGTTTCAAGCTACCAGGTCGGGGACTTGAACCATGGCTGGCCATGTGGGAGTCCAGCGCCTTAACCACTACACCACCTGTTGGCCCCTATGTCATTTAATTTTACACATGGCCAACATGTGAGGTTGATACTATTAGAAATTCATCCTACCTTTGCAGCAGTGAGATTTAGCTATGTTTTATCATCTGTTCAAAGTTGGAAATTGAGTAGAGGATTAGTTTGATTGAAATTCCATAAAGGGGTTTTCAGGTCTTGTGCCCAAGGCCAGTAGTTCTCAACTAGAGGTGATCGTGCCTTCAAGAGACACTTGGCGATGTCTGGTGACACTTTTGGTTGTTACCATTGGGAAGGTGCTACTGGTAGTTAGTGGTTGAAGACAAGCACACTGCCTACTACAATGCATGAAAGAGCAGTGTCCACAAGGGAAATCAGGTAGTCTTGATTTGGAGTAAAAAGAGGGAAGTCAGGGCCAGCAGGTGGCATGGTAGTGAAGGTACTGGGCTCAAACATGGCCAATGGTGATTTAAGTCCTGGACCTGGTGGCTTAGAAATCACACTGCACATGCTTTCATGCTTGCCAAAACTCCCAGGAGGAGAATGGAAGAGAAGGGACTGTGGCATGGCCATTTCCACTGGGGGATGATTTCTCAATTTCCCACTCTCTGTCTCTCTCTGACAAGTGCGCATACCCTATAGCAAATTAAAAAAAAACCTTAAAAAACAAAACAACAAGAACAACAACAACAAAAACAGCAAGAGGGAGATGTACCAAATGAGAAGATGAAGGGAGGTATAGATATCTCTTATTTTTTTCATCCAAGTGTCCACCCTTGGACTGAATGAGTCATGGTCGTTGCTTTTGGAACTTCTGTTATTTTCTTTATTATTATTATTATTGTTGTTGTTGTTTATATTTTAGTTTTTGCTCGAGTGTGTGCACTCATCAAAGAGAGAGGGAGGAAAAGTGAGAAATCGTAACCTAGTGGAGATGACCACTTGGCAATTTCTTCTCTCTCCATGCTTTTCTTGGGATTTTGGGCATGCATGCTCATGCACCCATTGCAATTTTTCTTTTTAAAATACTTCTTCATTTATCATTATTATTATTATTATCATTGTTATTACTATTACAGTTGCTATAGGGCACATGTGCTCAACAGAGAAAGAGAGGAAAGGTGAGAAAGCAAGCCTCCAGGTTCTGGACTTGAACCATGGCTGGCTCTGTGGGAGTCCAGCACCTTAACAGCCATGCCACCTGATGGCCCAGTCCAATGTGATTTTCAAGTCCCCAGTTTCAGTACTCAAACCACACAGTTAGCTACAAAGGGGTTCACCATGGGTGTGACTACAGTGTTCATCACAGAGACTGCTGCATCTGTCTGTGAGATGTGGGCTACACCATCACTAAGGTGCACATCTAGGATTGTACAATAAAATAAGGAGACAACTGAGAGATCAGAAGCACAGGTGGAAAATGCTTTCTACTTATCTTGAGCTGATGAGATTTCTCATGTGGAGGAAACTATTTTAGAGTAAGAGTAAAGGATCCCAGTGAGGGTTCCACCCCTCTACCAAAACAGATGCAAAATACATGACAATGTCATTGAATGAGGTGGACCATATAAACTTGGCATGGAACATTGTGAGAAATTTGAAATTTCAGAAACCAGTCTGAACAGAAGGCTAGAAAAAATCAAACCAGAATGTTTTGAGCTACTTTGGGTACTTGGTAAAGGGGGCCATGGAAAGGTTTTTCAAGCATGAAAAGTAACAAGAGCAAATACTGAGAAAATATTTGCCATGAAGGTGCTTAAAAAGTCAATGATAGTAAGAAATGCTAAAGATACAACTCATACAAAAGCAGAATGAAATATTCTGGTGGAAATAAAGCATCCCTTCATTATGGATTTAATTTTTGCCTTTCAAACCGGTGGAAAACTCTTCCTTATCCTTGAGTATATCAGTGGAGGAGAATTACTTATACAATTAGAAAGAGAGAAAATATTTATGAAGACACAGCCTGCTTTTACTTGGCAGAAATTTCCATGGCTTCGGGGCATTTTCATCAAGGGTATCATCTACAGAGAACTGAAGCTGGAGAATATTATGCTTAATCACCAAGGTCATGTGAAACTAACAGACTTTGGAATATGCAAAGAATCTATTAATGATGGCACAGTCACACACACATTTTGGGGAACAATAGAATGCATGGCTTCTGAAATCTCAATGAGAAGTGGCCATAATTGTACTGTGGATTGGTGGAGTTTGGGAGCATTAATGTATGACATGCTGACTGGAGCACCCCCATTTACTGGTGAGAATAGAAAGAAAACAATCGACAAAATCCTCAGATGTAAACTCAATTTGCCTCCCTACCTAACACAAGAAACCAGAGATCTGCTTATAAAGCTGCTGAAAAGAAACGCTACTTCTCATCTTGGAGCTGGTCCTGGGGATGCAGCAGAAGTACAAGCTCATCCATTCTTCAGACACATTAACTGGGAAGAACTTCTAGCTCAGAAAGTGGACCCCCCCTTTAAGCCTCTGTTGCAATCCAAAGAGGATGTGAGTCAGTTTGATTCAAAATTTACACACCAGACACCTGTTGACAGCCCAGATGACTCAACTATTAGTGAAAGTGCCAACCAGGTCTTCCTGGGTTTTACATATGTGGTTCCATCTGTACTTGAAAGCATGAAAATGAAGTTTTCCTTTGAACCAAAAATCTGATCACCTCGAAGATTTATTTGCAGTCCACAAACACTGTCAGCCCAGTCAAATTTTCTCCTGGGGATTTCTGGAGAAGAGGTGCTTCAGCCAGCACTGCAAATCCTCAGACACCTGTAGAATACATAATGGAAATAAGTGAAATAGAGCAGATGGATGTGATGACAAGTGGGGAAGCATCTGCGCCACTTCCAATTTGACAGCCGAACTTCGGGCCATACAAAAACCAAGCTTTTTCTATGATCTCCAAATGGCCAGAGCACCTGCATATGAATCTATGACAGAGCACTGATTTTAATGAATTTAAGGCAAGAAAAGGGAGTAAGGGGATGTGTGAGCATCCTGTAAGATGACACAAGAAAACTCAAAATGATAGTCTCAAAAGAGTTACACTTTGGATGAGGAAAATCAACATGGATTTGTTTTTTTTTTTTTTTTAAATCAATCAATGGTGAAAAAAAAACTTAAATTAGTGTTGTGAAACTCTTAGGCACGTCAATTAACTGATTTCTAGTGACATCTTCTCAACCTTATCAAGGATTACATGTTGATGACTTGAAATTGACAGTATTAAGGGTAGGATATTGTTTCTGAATCACTGTTGAGTTTGAATTGTGTCAAAGGATGATTATCCTTTCATTAGACAAAGTACAAAATTGCCTATAATACTTGAAACTAGGACAAATTAGCATGCAAGCTTGGTCAAACTTTTTCAAACAACATGGAATCAAAGACAAAAGAAACTTATCAATTGATGTTTTATGTGCAACCTGAATTTTTTAATATAAATATATGTTTTTTCAAATATATTTTTGATTCAACTTATTATGTAGAAAACATCACAGACTTTAACATGCAAAATTATTGATTGTTATAAAGAAAGCCAGACAACTTCTGTTTCTTCTCTTGGTGAAACAAAAAAATGCAAATGAAACATTAAAAAAAAAGTAGCAGTCCTCAGAAGTGGAAGTTCATGGTAACAATAGAATGTAGGGGGTGACACATGGTCACACACCAGTCATAGGCCAGCACAGGCAGAAGAAAGTTGTCGACCCCTATAAAGAGTATGAAAAAGGATGTATTTTTGATGCAGCCTTTTTAAGTTATGGCTTTACTCTGGGTCTGGGTTTTCACACACATCTTTGGAACAGTGATGGAGGTGAAAGAAATGTCTACAAAACATAAGATGGAGAACTAGTACAAGGGCTTCTAAAGGAGTATGACTATAGATAGTATGTTTTATTTATTTATGCAAGCCAGTGATTACATAGGATTATGAACACAGGGCTCAAGAAGAAACAGAATAGTAAACTTGAGGGGGAAAAATGACAAATTATAAAAGAAATCAAGGTGTTAAACTCTATATTAGGAACAATTAAGGTAGTAACATGGCAGAGACCATACAGTCAACACAGGCAGAACATGGGGAACTGCCCCTCATGCCTAAGCAAGGCTGGGCTGAGAAGAACTGCAAGCAAGGCTGACAGTTACAGGCTCCAGTTTTTAACTGTGCTTTGCTGTACTGGTTTGTACTCAATTTCTCTGCCATGAGCTTTACTGTTATCACAGTACCACACAAGGGTAAAATAACACCTCCAGCCTTACTGCATCTTTATAATAAAGGCAATTAGTGATCCTGAAGGAAGGCGTTTCCCTAAGGTTACAGCAACAATCAGGAAATTACTTTGTGAGACTCTCCTACCTGCCTGTGTTAAGCTGAATTAGCATATGATAGGTTAAGTTAGTATAAGCCAAATTAGCGTAAGTAGCATATGTAGACTAAGTTAGTTTAAGGCTAATTTTACATAAACACCCCTTGTTAAAGCTGTAGGCCAAGTTAGCTTATGTTAGGCCAAGTTAGTGCATCCACCACCATGACGGATTCAAATATAGAGCACAAAAATTCACTGATTAGCAGACAGGAATTCAGCAAACAAAATACAGGTACCCATGGGTTAATAGAAGAAGGACAGGCCTGGCTGGCGACGACAGAATGAACAAACCTGAAGATGCCAGGGAAAGATTATCTATCTTTACTGAGAGTTCTTATCTAAATTCAGGCAGGCAACAGATAGTCTTTAACTACAAAGAGTTTCTCATCTGTGTGCTGTTAACTATGGAAAACTGCTAATAAAACATCCTGTGTTGTCTCCTGAGCTACAAAACCTTCTTATCCAAAAAGAACCTATCTGGTAATTAAGATCTAAGAGAAAATACACCAGACAGAAGGACTTCCTCACTCTGAGAATTGTGACTACTTATACCTAATCAAACAAAACAGACATGTTTTATGATTATTGTTTCCATGCTTTGTATACCTCATTTCTTAGAGGAAATATTTTACTTCCCCCTCACCCCTTATACTTCTGTAAAACATCCTTCAATAAATACATATGTTTGATAGCCACTGAGGAGGCAGTCTTGAGCTGGCTCTGACTGTAGTCAGCTGAGAATATGCTAAAGAGCATCGAGGTCTCTGCCTGAAATCCTTCTTGCCTGCGTCACCTTCCTGTGTTCGAGCCTCAATCCACCCCAGCTGGAGCAGTTCTCTGGCAGTAATATAACAAGGAAGGGTGTGCAAGTGATTTTCTGACTTGTGCATCCATATTTATTGCATCATTATTCACAATTCCCAAGACACGGAGCCAAAACTACTGTCCCCCAATAGATGAATGGATTGAAAAAGCTTGGAACATATACACTATGGAACACTACTCAGCCATTAAAAAAAAAGAGAGAGAGAGAATCTGACATTTGATAGAAAGTTAAAATATGGAAGATTGACTGCTAAGCAAAGCAAATGAGTCCATGAAAGAGAGGAATTTCACATCCTTGGTCAATGGCAGAAACAGAAAGATTAGATTTTTAAATTTTTTTCTTCTTTTTTTCTCTGTTTCTTGGCTGGTTTTGTTGCTGTTGTCTCTCTCTCTCTCTCTCTCTCTCTCTCTCTCTCTCTCTCTCTCTCTCTCTCTCTCTCTCTCTCTCTCTCTCTCTCTCTCTCTCTCTCTCTTTCATTGTCTTTGCACTCCTGGATGCTCAGATTGAACTTCAAGTTTGGGAAGAAACACACCATCCATCAGATGACTAGAAATCACCGCAGGGCCACAAGACATATGGGAAATCAAGAAAATACCTCTCCTTCAAGAAAACAGACTAACTCCTCTTCATCCACAGACAGTTCAATGGAAATCATGGAAATGTCTGATAAAGAATTTAGAATATTCATAATAGCAAAGCTAACAGAGATGGAAGAGAAGAAAGACAATGAACTGCAGAAAGGAAAGGAGAAAGGAGCTGACAAGTTCCAGGAAGTGAGAAAATTCTAGCAAGTTCTAAAAGAGGAATTACATACTTTACAAACGAATCACATGTAGCTATAAGAGATGAAGGCTATAATACAGACAGTCAAAATCTCCCTTGAAAGTATTGAAAGCAGACTAGATCATACAGAAAATAGAACCTCAGATGTAGAAGAGAGAATTGCTGGCCTAGAAACATCCACCATGAAGACAGAAAATTGCCCAAAAATTTGAGAATAATATACAAGAAGTACTAGATACCATCAAATGTCCAAACATCCAGATAATTGGTATCCCAGAAGATGAGATTCATAAGGGCATTGGTAATCTATTCCATGAAATCCTGCAAGAAAACTTTCCAAACCTAGAGAGGCGCTCAAAGATCCTGTCTCAAGAAATGCAAAGGACCCCAAAGAGAATCAACCCAAGAAGATCTTCTCCAAGACACATTATAGACAGATTGATAAAAACCACAAAGAGAAGATATCAAGATTGACAAGAGAGAAATGTCAAGTTACTTACAAAGGATATCCGATCAGAGTAACAGCAGACTTCTCATCAGAAACAATGTGAGCAAGGAAAGAATGGGAAAATATATTCAAAGTGTTAAGGGAAAAGCAATTTCAACCAAGAATACTGTACCCAGCAAGATTATCCTTCATATGGGAAGAAAAGGCAAGAACATTCTCAGATAAACAAAACCTGAAAGAATTTATCAGAACCAGACCATATCTCCAGGAAGTTCTCAAGGGAGTTCTGTACTAGGAGAATTAAATACAGACACACAGAAATAAGAGTTCAAAAGCTAAGAAAATGGCCAACTTAATCATAGGGACAAGTCTGGAGTTGAATATTATATCCCATAATTCAATCGGGAAGATCGAACCACAACAGAAGATAGATTAAGTACAGTAGACTGAACTGGTGAAATAGAATTCTGTGACTTTTGACTAAAATATTTCTGCTTTTATTCTAGGCTTTGTTGTCCAGTTTTGAGTTTTTGTCCTGTCTTGAGCTGTCAATGGGTTCATGTACCTACTATTTGAGCAGAATACTAACCTGTTTCCAGGCTTTACGTTTTAAGCAAATTTCTTTACCAATTCAAAACTGCTTTTCTTGAAATTACCAGTTGAACTTGCTATTGAAAGTAGTAAGATTATTTAAGAAATTGTGTGATCAATAAAATGTGAAGGGAAAAGGAATGGAAGACAACTGTAGACACCAGAGATATTGTGAGAAGAGGTTGAAAAAGGGCAGAAGGTCAGACATAGGAGTATATATATATATATATATATATATATATATATAACTAGAAATGGAAAATTATTGATGATAACATGCATGATTAAACCATTATGAAGTATATTCTTGTTGGGAAACCACATTTTGTATGCTGTGACGATGCTTAGGGGGGGTGAAGGTAAATTAATTAATTAAAAAAAACATTTCAGGAGAAAAAAATGAAAACTGTTTTTCTTGAAATTAAAAAAATGCAGATTTGATGACTGCAGTAAGCTATACAGCCCCACCTAGGTGCTACTTTATAGTATGTTCATTCTACTCATTGAGGTTTATGCCTAAAGTCAGACATGTGTTCATGGATATGTATATATTAGCTGCACTTGCTATTGGAAATATTTAGATTAATTAAGTTAATTAGTGAATCAATAAAATGGGGGGAAAAGACATAGAAAGCAACCATGGATAACAAAGACAGTGTGGGAGGAGGATGGGACATGGAAGAGGGTTAGAGATAGGGAATCAAGGATGGCAAAGAAAAGCAAAATATACAGGAAACAAGAAATGGAAAATTATTTATTGACGATAACACATATGTTGATGTGCCTGATTGAGCCAACATACTCTGGATGGGAAATCTCATTTTGTATGTTGTAATGATGTATAGCAAGTGAATGTAAATAAATAAATTTAAATTTAAAAAAGAAAAAATAATAACAACCAATGAATTAAATAAATAAATAATTCCTTTTAAAAAAGGGCATGGAAAGCAATGGTGATACTAGAGAGAGTGCAGGAGGAGAGTACAAAATAGGAGTGGGTGAGAGGGAGAAAAATGAAAGTAAAAAGAAAGAAGAAAAATATTTAAGGGACACAAAAATGTAAAATTATTTATTGATCATAATGCGTATGGTAATTTCTTTGACCAAACCAACATGCAGTGTATTCACAATGGGAAATTTTATTTGGTAAACTCTAAAGATACACAGTGATTGAATGTAGAAAATACAATAAATAAATAAATAAATAAATAAAAGCCAAAAATAATTTAGAATCTGCTAGATAAAACCTAAAACCAAATCAAAAAAATTCCAGGAGAAAGGAAATAATAAAGATCCGAGCAAAAATAAATGAAATAGAAAACACACGTACTATACAGAAAATAAATGAAATTTGGTTCTTTGAAAGGATAAACAAAATTGATACTACACCACTAGTGAGACTTATTAAGAAGAAAAGAGAAAGGAACCAGGTGAACCAAATCTGCAATGAGGCTGGTAACATAACAACAGACATAGTAGAAATTCAAAACATCATTAGAGGATATTTTGAACATCTATATGCTAAGAAACAAGACAATCTGGATAAGATGGACAAATTCCTGGACAAATATAATCTACCAAGAATAAACCAGGAGGATATAGAAAGTCTGAATAGGCCCATAACAAGCCAGGAGATTGAATCAGTAATAAATAACCTCCCAACAAAGAAAAGCCCTGGCCCCGATGGATTCACCTTTGAATTCTACAAAATTTTCAAAAAAGAGTTAACTCCCATTCTGCTCAAGTTATTTCTAAAGATCCAAAAGGGCGAATCTCTCCCTAATTCATTCTATGAAGCCTCTATCACCCTTATCCTTAAAACAGATAAGGACAGGACAAGGAAGAAAAACTATAGACCAATATCTCTGATGAACATAGACTCAAAGATTCTCAACAAGATACTAGCAAATTGTATTTAGCAACTTATAAAAAAGATCATACACCATGATCAGGTAGGCTTTATTCCAGGAATGCAAGGTTGGTTCAACATATGCAAAACCATAAATGTAATACATCATATCAACAGGAATAAAGATAAAAACCAAATGGTCATATCAATTGATGCAGAAAAAGCATTTGATAAGATACAACATCCCTTCATGATCAAGACTCTCAGCAAAATAGGCATAGAAAGTCATTTCTCAATACAATAAAAGCCACTTATTAAAAACCCATAGCGAACATCATCCTCAATGGAGAAAAGGTGAAAGCTTTCCCACTAAACACGGGAACAAGACAAGGATGCCCACTTTCTCCACTCCTTTTCAATATAGTACTGGAAGTCCTCACCAATGCAATCAGAAAAGAGGAAAAAATAAAGGGCATTCGAATAGGAAAAGAAGAGGTGAAACTCTCTCTATTTGCAGATGACATGATTGTGTACATAGAAGACCCAACGGTCTCCATGGAAAAAAATTACTGGAAGTAATACATGAATACAGTAACGTTGCAGGATATAAAATCAATATACAGAAATCAATAGCATTTCTATAGGAATAACTGGCAGACTGAGATAGAACTGAAAAAATTAATCTGATTACCATAACCACCAAAAGTATATGATATTTAGGAATAAATCTAACCAAAGAAGTTAAAGACCTCCACAAGAAAAACTATGAGAAGCTAAAAAAAGAAATTGAAAATGACACAAAAAAATGGAAGGACATCCCATGTTCATGGATTGGAAGAATTAATATAATCAAAATAGCAATTCTACCCAAATTAATCTACCTATTTAATGCAATGCCAATCAAAGTACCAGACACATTCTTCACAAATCTAGAAAAGACAATCATAAAATTTGTCTGGAATCATAAAAGACCCTGTATTGCCAAAGTGTGACGCGCCCCTGCCCATCGCCTCTCGAGCGCGCCCCTAAGATGGCGCCAGCAGAAGCCCGAAGTCTGCCCAGAGGGTGAACAACTTTGAGGAAGTGGAACGGCGGAGAGAGTGGAGAGCACGGGAACACGACATGCGACCAATCCTCATTCGAGGATTGGCTTCCGTACACGTGGACAATGCGCTGATTGGCTAAGGGCCCTTTAAAAGGCCCTGGGAGGAAGCGGGGAGGGGAGGAACTTCTGAAAGATAACCTGGGGAAATAAAGTGCTGAAGAGAAGACCGTCTCAGGGTCGTCTGAAACGCCGACAAGTGGTGGCCCGTACGGGAAACTCCTTCCTTTTTCGAAAAAGAGTGGTCAGAACTCTTCCACTCCAGGGCAGCCGACTGGAAAGCTTCGGATTAAGAGGCAGTAAGTAAAAGACCTCGGGAAAGAGGCAGGTATAAGACCTCGGGAAAGAGGCGGTAAGTAAAAGACCTCGGGAAAGAGGCGGGTAGAAGACCTCGGGAAAGAGGCGGTAAGTAAAAGACCTAGGGAAAGAGGCGGGTAGAAGACCTCGGGAAAGAGGTGGATCAAGACCTCAGTAAGAGAGGCAAGTCCCTCTCCGCTTTTCCCTCTTTTCCTTTTTCTTGTTTCTTTAGCCCGTTTGTTGGCGGTAGGCTGGTACTAGCCAACATGGGTAACTCACTCTCTCACCCCCTTTTCCGGGCGCTTAAAGCGCTCTTAAAAACTAGAGGGCAGTCAAACCTCGAGGTTACCGAAATTTGACCGATGGCACCTGGATCAGGGGCCGATGGCCTGCTGGTCAGTCCCAAAATCACACCCTACCCCCAAAACAGCCACGCTCAGCCCCCTTTTGTAGAGGATCCTATCAGAATCCTACCCAGTCCGTCTCGAGCAATCCTTTCCACATGTGGTTATTCTGTGGTATTAACAGGAACTGTTCGGATCTTGCTCCAATGTCTATGCTAACTGGAGGAGCCGTGGGTCACTCACAAATTTCTTGGAATCAGACCGAACCCTTTGAGCGCTCCGCCTCTGTCCATGCAGGTACTAACAACATCACTTTTGGCCCTACCCCCGTATGTGTTCATCCTCCCTTTCTCTTTCTAGTAACCAATGGGTCAGTGCAAAATGGCCAGCTTCAGTGTCACAATGGCACCTGCTTCTACTCTCTGTGTTGGAATGCCACTCAATTTACAAGCGCTGTCCTGGTTCGCTTGCCCACAGCTGTCCCAGTCCCGGTGGAGGCCCCCTCTACCCTCTCCCTCTTCGGCGATACACTGGCTGTGGTGACGGCTGTTGCTCTTGCAGCTGGGGCTGCAGCCACTGCAGCTGTTTCTATGTATACCACAGTTCAAACAGCAGATACCTTAAATAATCTATCCGCTAGTGTGGCACAGTCCCTAAGCTCCCAGAGCCATATAAATGCTCATCAGAGGGTTGACCTTTTACAAGAACAGGTTGACGTTCTTTGGCGCCTCGCCCAGCTAGGCTGCGAGTGGCATACCCCCTCACTGTGTGTCACTGGAGTACCCTATGAAAATATGAGTCTTGCAGCTAATATTTCTCGAGAGCTTTCCTCCCACCTTACAGGTAACTGGTCCTTAGAATTTGACAAACTCACAGAAGCTCTACGTGTCCAGATTGTCAACATCAACTCCACTCGCGTCAGCCCTGATGTAGCTCACGGCCTTGGGCAAGCCTTAACAGCAGGATGACAGCATTGTTACTGCACTCAGGGCCCCTGAGAGGGCCGCCCCGAAGAGGGCATGACCAGCTGCATATGGGTTGGCACCGCCATCTCCCATCCCCAAAAACTCGGTGCTGGACAGGTGGCCGCCTGGCTCAATGCCCTAGTGCATGGAGCCATGCGTCTTACATGGTCCCTATTCTCCTGGGGGTTGTGTCCTCTACCCTCTCCTGCTTTGTAAAAACAAAAAGGGGGAACTGTGGCGTGCCCCCGCCCATCGCCTCGCGAGCGCGCCCCTAAGATGGCGCCAGCGGAAGCCCGAAGTCTGCCAAGAGGGTGAACAACTTTGAGGAAGTGGAATGGCGGAGAGCGTGGAGAGCACGGGAACATGACATGCGACCAATCCTCATTCGAGGATTGGCTTCTGTACACGTGGACAATGCACTGATTGGCTAAGGGCCCTTTAAAAGGCCCTGGGAGGAAGCGGGGAGGGGAGGAACTTCTGAAAGATAACCTGGGGAAATAAAGTGCTGAAGAGAAGACCGTCTCAGGGTCGTCTGTAACGCCGACACCAAAGCAATTCTACACAAGAAGAGTGGAGTGGGCGGCATCTCACTCCCTGACCAAAAAATATACTACAAAGCTGTGGTAATCAAAACAGCATGGTACTGGCACAGAAACAGACAGGTGGACCAATGGAACAGAATAGAGTCCCTAGAAATGAATGTTCAAACATACAGCCAACTGATTTTTGACAAGGGGTACCAGTCAATCCAGTGGGAAAAGGAAAGCCTCTTCAGCAAGTAATGCTGGCAAAACTGGATTTCCACTTGTAGAAAGATGAATCTAAACCTCTACCTCTCACCTTTGACAAAAACCAAATCAAGGTGGATCAAGGGTCTAAATCCAAGACCTCAAACTATAAAGTTGCTCCTGGAAAACACTGGGGAAACTCTGGGAGACATTGATGTAGGGAAAGACTTCTTAAAGAAGAACCTCAAAGCACAGTTGATCATCCCCAAAATATACAAGTGGGATTACATCAGACTAAGAAGTTTCTGCATGGCAAAAGACACAGTAATTAGTGTGAATTGACAGCTCTCAGAATGGGAAAATATTTTTGTAAATTTTGCATCAGATAAGGGATTGATAACAAGAATACACAAGGAACTAAAGAAGCTGTCTGGAAAAAAGATGATCAACCCTATTAAAAGATGGGAGAAGGAGTTGGAAAAAAACACTCTCTAAAGATGACATACGAATAGTCAAAAGGCATATAAAAAATGTTCAACATCCCTCATCGTAAGGGAAATGCAGATATAAACAAGAATGAGGTACCACCTAACCCCAGTCAAAATGTCTAAGATTAAAAAACAATAAATAATAAGTTTTGGCGGGGGTGTGGTGAAAGGGGAACTCTTTTACACTGCTCATGGGAATGTAAATTGGTCCAGCCACTGTGGAGAATAATTTGGAGATTCCTTAAAAATCTACAAATAGATATACCATATAATCCAGCAATCCCACTCCTCAATATCTAATCAAAGGACAGAAGAATTCTTCATTGGAAATGTGCTTGCACATCGATGTTTATTGTGGCACTATTCATGATTGCTAAGTCATGGAACCAACCCAGATGCCCCCGTATGGAGGAATGGATTGAAAAACTGTGGCACATATACTCTATGGAACACTACTCAGCCATAAAAACCAACAGAGTCCTGGCTTTTGACAGAAAGTGGAAGAATATGGAAGATGTACTGCTGAGTGAGGCAAGCCAGGCTATGAAGGAGAGACATTGTATGTCTCCACTTAACATATACCGAATGTCTGCACTCTATAACTGAAACCGATTGACTCATGGTTGAACAAACACAAGAGATGGGTGTGAATGTCAGATGAGGTGTATGTGGAGGAGTGGGTCCTTACAAAGGTCATTTGGAGAAGGGATATGGAGGTAGAGCATTGACGAGATGGGGAGGTGTGGTGTTATCGGTTGAAGATGTTTTGATCAACAGAACTGGGGAGAAATGTTCACATACTGAAATGCGCACATAGTAAGCTAAACAATGTGATTGAATGTATATACAAAAATAAATAGATAAATTTTTAAAAACCTAAAACCAAATAAAATACAAGAAATGATGCACACAAAACAGGAATACTCTAGTGACAGATTTTCTTGTATTATAAAATCATTTAACTAACCATGATTTCCAAGTGTGGTTATTTTGTTCCAATAACGAAAGAACAACACAGGATTATTATTATTAGGAAAAAAGAAAAATTACTTGGTATATAACATCTGAGAAAAAATTGTTCATTAAAAATTCATGTTGTTCTGTAAAATTAGTGAAGATTTTCATGTATTTTCTGTCTATGGCTAGGATAAACTTGTGGAAATACAAAAATTTTAAAAAGGGAAAAACTTACTATCATACAGAATACACAGCTTAATAAGATAATGTTATTTACTTATTAAAGAAGTCAAAATCAAAGTTAGAACAGGCAAGTGGACCACTTTATTAAATTTTCAAAAAGTGGGGGATTTCAGTATATGTACGGTACAGTTGCAACACCATTGAGCTTTGTAATAAGGAATACAGGACATCCATGGTCCAGTACATCAGTACCAGCTCTCTTTTTCTGTCTGTCCTTCTGAAGTGAATGCACATGCTCTACAGCAAAACAACAACAACAAAAAGAATGTCCTGTGGATTGTATCATTTAATTTTCAAATGACTTCAGTGTTATTAGGAGCTTACACATTTGCAGAAATGAGGTGAGAATGGTTAACTGATCTTAAGAAAGTTATGAACCAAGTAAGGGATGAAGTTTGATGAGAACCTCATTAACATAGTTATAAGCCTTCTGCTCCAGGTCAGTGGTCCTCAAATAGGGTGATTATGCCTCTAGGAGACATTTGACAATATCTGAGAAAATTTCTGTTGTCATAATTGAGAGATGCAATTGGTAGAACACAATGGGTTGAAGCCAGGAACACTGCTTCACGTATTCTAAAGCAAAGTAGAGCTCATACCACTGTCATCCAACCAGAAAGTTAACACTGGAGATGCTGAGAGACCGCTCCAGATCAGAATATCTCCAATGTTCATGTGCACATGAATCACCTGGGAATCATGTTTAAATGCAAATTTTGAGTTGACAAATCTTAGGTGAATTTAGACATTCTGCTTTTAATATTATGTCCCTGATGATTTTGACACCACCTGTACTGATCCTGAGACTAGACTGTATGGATTGAGGACGGGATCCAGGGTTAGTTAGAGTCAGGTGTAAGTATTTTTAGATCATCTTCATTGAGAATCATACCTTGGCACTTCATGTCTCACTTAAGGTAGTCAATTTGAAGTCTAGACCTCAGCTACTGCAAAAACCAAGTTCACATTTGCACCTTCAAAACTTTCCTGAAGGCAGGAAATAAAACTTTTGGAACTATCACCTATTTTTTTGCAGCTCATCTAAGAAATAATACTTTAAAGCTCATTTAAAATGATGTAGCACAAAGCAGATGTTTAGTCAGTAGAGGTGTTGTGATTATGTACTAGTTCTTCATTGGCTAAGGTCATAGTGGCAACAGAAATGTTTCTTAGAGGAGCTGACCAGTAGTTCTGGACAGCAGGCGGACTGAGGCTGCAGGCCCGACCCACCCCGAACCTTCACGCATCCCCACTGTTCCTCCTCCTTGGACCCCAGGTTGGTTGTCTTGGACTTTAAGACGAACTCCCAGCCCACCCCACCCAGAAACCAGATCGAGCTGGCCAGTAGTTCCAGACACCAGGCGGACTGAGGCTGAAGGCCCAACAAACCTGGTCCTGTCACTCATCCTCTGGCCCTTTCCTACTAGACTTAGGACATCCTGAATTCTGGTGATTTGAATAGCGCACGGCGCGCTTTGCGCACTGCGTGATTTTCTTTTTTCGCTTTCCTTTGCTCTTGAGGTGTTGCTTATTAGGTCAGTTGGAAGATCACCACTCCTTAGAAACAGGGAGGACTTGGGTCCATCCAGGACTAGTTGCAATAGCTAATGGTAATTGTGAGCAACAGATAGGCCAACCATAATAGAAATCATCAAATTTCTAATCCTAAACAAGTTTTAACACTCAGAGTTACCTTAAATAAGTTAGGAAGCAACATAAAGAGTACCTGATGACTAGGAACAATCGCAGAGGTTCAAGAAATATGAGCAATTGGGAACCAGCAGTTAGTGTAATGGCTATGTTGCTGGACTCCCACGTAGTCGAGCGCGGTTCGCATCTCGGACCCAGTGGCTTACAACTCACGCCGGGCACGTGTGCATGCATGCCCAAGATCCCGAGAGGAGAATGGAGGAGAAGGGATTGCGGCATGACCATCCCCCCGGGGGGTGATTTCTCGCTTTCTGTCTCTATGTCTCTATCTGTCTGTCTGGCGAGCGCACACGCCCTATAGCGAAAAACCTCTCCCAAAAAAAAAAAAAAGAAAGAAAGAAATATGAGCAACCAACAAAAGGCCTCTCCCCCAAGGGAAATCATCAAGCCTACTCCACCCACAGTCAACACAATGAACATCGTGGACATGTCTGATAAGGAATTCAGAATATTTGTAGTGACCAAATTAACTGAGATGGAAGAGAAAAGAGACAAGGAGCTCCAGGAGATGAGGAAGTCCTTTCATGATATAACAAGAACCAGACGGAACTTCTAGGATTGAAGAATGTGATACAGGAAATCAAAACCTTCCTTGAAAGTATTAAAAGTAAGTTAGACCAGGCAGAAGATTGAATCTCTAACGTAGAAGACAAAACATCTGACCTAGAAAAAAGTTTCAAGAAGATTGAGAAAACAACCATGAAAAATGAGGACAACATATGAGGAATACTGGATACCATCAAGTGCCCCAACATCCAGATAATTGGTATTCCAGAAGAGGAAGAAAATAATAAGGGCCTAGATAACTTATTCCATGAAATCCTGGAAGAAAACTTTCCAAACCTAGAAAGGCATTCAAATATCCAGACCCAAGAAATACATAGGACCCCGAGTAGAATCAACCCAAAAAGATCCTCTCCAAAGCACATTATAGCCAGACTGGCAAAAACAACAGACAAAGACAAGACACTAAAGTTGGCAAGAGGGAAACGTCAAGTTACTTACAAAGGTCACCCCATCAGGCTAACATCGGATCTCTCGACGGAAACAATGCAGGCAAGGAAAGAATGGGGAAGCATAGTCAAAGTATTGAGTGAAAAACAATTTCAACCAAGAATATATACCCAGCAAAATTATCTTTCATATGGGGGAAAAAAAGATAAAAACATTCTCAAACAAACAAAATTTGAAGGAATTTACCATCTCCAGACCAGCTCTTCAAGAGTTTCTGAAGGGAGTACTATACCAGGAAAACTAAAGAATCAGACAGACAGTTATACAAGAACAAAAAGCAATGAAGAAAATGGCTCACTTAATGATAGGATCAGGTTCGGAAATATCGATAATTACATTGAATGTCAATGGATTAAATTCTCCAGTTAAGAGACATAGACTGGCTGAATGGATAAGAAAACAGAAACCCTCTATCTGTTGCCTACAAGAAACTCACCTTATGGATAAAGACATACATAGACTGAAAGTAAAGGGCTGGAAAAAGATACTCCATGCAAATGGAAATCAAGAAAGGGCTGGAGTAGCGATATTGATTTCAGACAATATAGATTTCAAGACAAAGACTGTAAGAAGAGACAAAGAAGGGCATTATATAATAGTAAATGGGGTAATCCAACAAGAAGACATAACCCTTATAAATATCTATGCACCCAACTCAGGTGCACCTAAATATGGAAAGGAAAGACTTCTGGACCTAAAAGGAAAGATAGGGAGAAATACTATAATTGTTGAAGATCTCAAAACCCCATTATCTCCTTTAGACAGATCTTCTAGACAGAAAATAAATAGAGAGATACAGGACTTAAATGATACTATAAATCGAATGGGCTTGACAGATATCTATAGAATTTTCCACCCTACATCCACAACATATACATTTTTCTCACCCCGACATGGAACTTTTTCAAAAATTGATCATATGTGAGGACACAAATAAAGCCTTTGCAGGTTCAAAGGCATAGAAACTGTATCCAGCATCTTCTCTGACCATGATGGAATTAAACTCAAGATTAATTTCAAGAAACAACCCCAAAATTACACGAACACATGGAAAATGAACAACGTACTTCTGAATGACTTCTTCACTACTGAAGAAATTAAAACTGAAATAAAAAAATGTATGGAAACAAATGATAATGAGTACACAAGTGTCCAGAATCTATGGGACACAGCAAAAGCAGTCATAAGAGGGAAATTCATAGCAATTAGTGTGCATAAGAAAAGGATGGAAAGATGGCAAATAGATAACTTATCATCATGCCTCAGAGAATTGGAAAAACAACAACAAACAAACCCCCAAAATGCCAGGTGAAAAGGTTCAAGCAGATATAAATGAAATGGAAAATAAACAAACCATACAGAAAATAAATGAAAGCAAAAGTTGGTTCTTTGAAAAGATTAACAAGATCGACACACCATTGGCTAGACTGATCAAGAAGAAGAAAGAAAGAAACCAGATTAATCAAATATATGATGAAACAGGCAATATTACTACGTACATAGCAGAAATACAAAATATCATTAGAGGATACTATGAGCGACTATATGCCAACAAACAAGATAACTTGGAGGAGATGGACAAATTCCTGGATGCATATAATATACCAAGATTGGATCAGGAGGACATAGAGAACCTGAATAGACCCATAACAAGCCAGTAAATTGAATCAGTAATAAATAACCACCCAACAAAAAAAAAAAGCCCAGGTCCAAATGGCTTCACTTCTGAATTCTACAAAACTTTTAAGGAAGAGTTAAACCCTATCCTACTAAAATTATTTCTAAAGATTCAAAAGGAAGGAAACTTTCCAAATTCATTTTATGAAGCCTCCATCATCCTCATCCCCAAAACAGATAAGGACATGACAAAAAAGGAAAACTACAGACCAATATCATTGATGAATACAGATGCAAAAATTCTCAACAAGATACTCGCAAATCATATCCAACAACATATAACAAAGATCATTCATTACGACCAGGTAGTCTTTATACCAGGGATGCAAGGGTGGTTCAATATATACAAGACCATAAATGTAATACACCACATTAACAGAAAGAAAGATAAAAACAATATGATCATCTCAATTGATGCGGAGAAAGCATTTGGCAAAATACAACATCCTTTTATGATTAAGATTCTCAGTAAGATTGGTATAGAGGGGTCATTTCTGAACCCAATAAAAGCAATCTATGAAAGACCTACAGCTTGGGAACCAGCAGTTAACCTAATGGCTATGTCGCTGGACTCCCACATAGTCAGCCACGGTTCGTGTCTCAGACCTGGTGGCTTAAAACTCACACCGGGCGCATGTGCGGTGTGCCCAAGATCCCGAGAGGAGAATGGAGGAGTGACCATCCCCCCTGGGGGTGATTTCTCGCTTTCTGTCTCTATGTCTCTCTCTGTCTCTCTGGCAAGCACACACGCCCTATAGCGAAAACCTCTCCAAAAAAACAAACAAACAAACAAAAAACCTACAGCTACCATTATACTGAATGGGGAAAAGCTGAAAGCTTTTCCTCTGAAAACAGGTACTAGGCAAGGCTGCCCACGTTCTCCACTGCTCTTTAATATAGTACTGGAAGTCTTAACTATTGCAATATGAGAGGAGAACAATATTAAAGCCATTTGAATAGGCAAAGAAGAGTTGAAAATATCTTTATTTGCAGATGGCATGATGGTATACTTAGAAGACTCAGAGAACCAGCAGTTAGCGTAATGGCTATGTTGCTGGACTCCCCGTAGTCGACCGTGGTTCGCGTCCCGGACCCGGTGGCTTAAAACTCACGCCAGATGCGTGTGTGTGCGTGCCCAAGATCCCGAGAGGAGAATTGAGGAGAAGGGACTGCGGCGTGATCATCCCCCCAGGGGGTGATTTCTCGCTTTCTGTCTCTATGTCTCTCTTTGTCTGTCTGGCGAGTGCACGCACCCTATAGCAAAAACTTCAAAAAAAAAAAAAAAAAAAAAAAAAAAAAAGAAGAAGAAGACCCAAAGGTATCCATGAAGAAACTTCTTGAAGTAATAAGTGAATACAGTAAGGTGGCAGGATACAAAATCAATATCCAAAAGTCTATAGCATTTCTATTTATGAACAACAAGTTGAATGAAGCAGAGCTGAAGAAAGGAATCACTTTCACCATAGCCACAAGATGTATAAGATACCTAGGGATAAACCTAACTAAGAAAGTCAAAGACCTTTATAAAGAAAACTATGAAAATCTTTAAAAAGGTATTGAAAGTGACATAAAAAAGTGGAAGGACATCCCATGCTCTTGGATTGGAAGAATTAACATAATCAAAATGGCAATTCTACCCAAATTAATCTACATGTTTAATGCAATTCCAATCAAAATTCCAGAAAAATTCTTCACAGATCTAGAAAAGACAATCATAGAATTTGTCTGGAATCATAAAAGACCTCGTATTGCAAAAGCAATCCTGCACAAGAAGAATGGAGTAGGAGGCATATCTCTCCCTGATCCCAAGATATACTATAAAGCTGTGGTCATCAAAATAGCATGGTATTGGCATAAAAACAGACAAGTAGACCTATGGAATAGAATAGAGACCCCAGAAATAACCCTCAAAGCTTACAGCCAACTGATCTTTGATAAAGGATATCAGTCAATCCATTGGGAAAAGGAAAACCTCTTTAGTAAATGGTGCTGGAAAAACTGGGTATCCACCTGCAGAAAGATGAAACTGAACCCCCATCTTTCACCATTAACAACAATCAACTCAAAATGGATCAAAGATCTGAACCTAAGACCTCAAACAATAAAACTAGTGGTGGAAAATGCTAGGGAAACTTTAGGAGACATTGGAGTAGGCAAAGAATTTTTAAATAAAACTCCCAAAGCACAGGCAATAATCCCTAAAATAGACAAGTGGGACTATATTAGACTAAGAATTTTCTGCACAGCAAAGGACACAGTATCAAGTGTGAACCGACAACCCTCAGAATGGGAAAATATTTTTGTTAAATATGCCTCAGACAAGGGCCTGATAACCAGAATACACAGGGAACTCAAGTGCCTTATACGAAAAAAAAAATGATGAACCCAATTAAAAGATGGGAAAATGAGCTGAACAAAAATCTCTCTAAGGAAGACATATGAACAGCCAAAAAGCATATGAGGAAATGCTCAACATCCCTCATCATAAGGGAGATGAGGATAAAAACCACAATGAGATACCACCTAACCCCTGTCAGAATGGCAAAGATTAAGAATATAAAAAATGGTAAGTGTTGGCGGGGATGTGGTGAAAAGGGAACCCTCCTACACTGTTGGTGGGAATGCAAACTAGTTCAACCACTGTGGAGAACACTATGGAGGTTCCTCAAAGATCTACAAATAGAACTACCATTTGACCCAGCAATCCCACTTCTGGGTATTTACCCAAAAGACAGGAGAACTCTCAGTCAGAAAAGTGCTTGCACATCAATGTTTATTGCAGCATTATTCACAATTGCCAAGACATGGAACCAACCTAAATGTCCACAAACTGATGAGTGGATTGGAAAAGTGTGGTATATATACTCTATGGAATACTACTCAGCCATAAAAAATAACAAGACCCTGGCATTTGATAGAAAGTGGTCAGATATGGAGGATCTTTTGCTGAGTGAAGTAAGCCAGGCTATGAAAGAAAGATATTGTATGTATTCACTCAATATATACCGACTATCTGCACTCTATGGTAGAAAGCGAAAAATTGGAGGACATAAAAGCAGTGAAGGTACTTAATGAGAATAGGACAGTGTGGAATGGGGGGGGGGGTGAGGAGAAGAGGATAGAGAAAGATAGCAAGAGAACAATAGAGAGGTAAGACGTTAATGAGAAACAGATATGGCTTATTACCTGTTGGTGATGACTTGTATAGTATTCTCAACTGGATTGGTCTGAGAAGTATTTCATGATGGGTAAAGTCTTTTTACAAGCAAAATGAGAAATAGTGATTGACTTTTAAAAAATAATTAGAATAATAATAATAATGATGATTGGAAAAACATAGAAAAGATATTGAATGATGAAGTGCGGAGATTAATGTCTCTGTATTGACTGACATGCATGGCATTCCCTTTTGAAAAAGCAATGTAATACACTGTAAAATTACATGTAACCCAATGTAATATAAAGAAGATTATGATGATAATAAATAGAAAAAAAAAGAAATGTTTCTTAAACAGGAACTGGGTCTAACAATGCCCGAGTCCTGGGAGACTGCAAGATATCATGCTTAAAGGGAACATCCACCCAGAGTTCTTGTTAGGTCCCCAATCTATGTTTCATTGTCTTAAAAACATTGTCTCTGATGTCCTCAGCCTGACTTCAGTCAGTCACATTTGAAAGTTTTAGTCCTTTAAGCTCTTTTGTATTCTACTCTTGGGACTATTTGTAAGGCTGCTGCTTCTTGGGGCATATAATTATTCCTTCAACTGTTATAGAAACTCCTCCAACTCTTCAAAGAATTCTTATCTTCCTTGTTGGAATACTATGACATAAAATTCAAACATATTTATTATCGAGATTTATAAAATCCTTTCTTGTCTATTCCTCTCCCAGATAGGGAGAAATACTTTTTCACACACTCCATTAAGGACTGGAAAAACTTTTCCACCCCTGGTTCTGAGTCTCGATTATACTTCAGTTAGGAATAATGTATTAGTTTTACATAATTTTATTACAGAAAGACTCCCTATGGTGTTCCTTCTGGGTAAGTGGGAGAGGGTAAAGGACATATATGAGCCATCTTCAAAAAGCTGAAAGAAAATGGATATTATGAAAAACCTATACATGGATTTCTATTATTTTCTACACCAATGTAAACTTATATTTCAGTTCCAATTCTAGCAATGTTTGCAGTTTCTTTGTACATTTTTGCAGGTATAACTTGTGACCCATAATCTAAAGTCTCTATTTCTAGAAGAAATACTTGATAATCAGGCTCTAATAAAGCATCTTTGAGTGAGAAGATTTAAGAGACCTTGGATTATAAAGGACATGTACAAATTGATAATGCAATAAATACAGAAATTGTGTTTTAATGTGATGAAACATTTTAAAGTTGAAGATAATTGTTATAAAGATTGAAGTAGTCAAATTTATAGTTAGCACTGGAAATGTTTAAGCAGAAATAGTAAGCTATAATAACATGACATAGAACATGATACCAAACAGTTTATTCCAATGAATAAACTCACAAGTGGACACCTAGATTTCAAACTTCAAGGAGTAGATATATCTCATTATGAACAAATTCTTTAGAGCAATTCAATGTATCTATGAAAATTGCACTGTCATATTTGAAATCAATTCTGATTCTCAGACCACATTAAATCAGTTGACTAATACATACATGTATTTATATGTAGAATACACTCAGAATATGTATTTGATGAGCTGGCATTGTTGTCATACTCCTTGGCAAGGAATAAGGTAGACACTGTGAATACTGAGCTGGAAAAGAACTACCTTGAGACTGCAGCTTCCCACGACTAGCTATAAAACACACCAGTATGTTAAACTCTACATTATCAGGAAGAGCAGTTAAGGTAGTGATGTAGATGGGAAGGATGAATGCAAAGGGAAAACACTGTGTTTCAGATATTTATTGACAAAATTATATCACTAATCTTACAGTTACCAAGTGTAGTTTATTCTACAGGACTATGAGAACTCATCAAAATACAGGCTGAAGCCCAGAAAGTGGTGTGGTGGTTAAGACAACTGGATCCCACATGCCCAATTATGTGGTTCAAGCCCCAGACCAGACTGCTTAAAAATCATACTGGACGCATGTGCATACATCTCAAAATCACTAGAGAGAAATAGAGGCATTTCAATGCGGTCATTCCACATGGGGGTGCCTTCTAGTTTTCTCTTTCTTTCTCTTTCTGTCTCTATCTCTGCATCTGTCAGGAAAGCACACTCAACTTACAGCAAACTAAATAAAAGTACAGATTGGATTTCCTTTATCTAAAATGTCGGGATCAGAAGAGTTTTGGATTTCAGATTTTTTCACATTTTGAAATATCTGTATGTATATACTGAGATATTTTCTGCATTAAATACAAGCCTAAACACAAAATTTAGTGTCATCTCATATACACCATGTACACATGTCCTGAAGGCAGTTTTATAAATTTTTTCTATTGTACATTTTATAATATGACCTATGGCTTAAAATTGGGTGTAGAATTATGCACTGTTGTATCAAGTAGGTGCTCAAAATGTTTCAAATTTTGAAGCTTTTCATGTTTCCAAGTTTCAGAACAGGGATTAAAAAATTTTTTTTTTCTCTTCTAAAATTTCATTTGCACTTTAGGCATTGATTGGAAATGAAGAAATGAAGGACTGTGGTGCGAGATTAGAACTGTGTGAGACAAATGAGAGTCTTCAGATAGTTTCAAATCCTTGTTTAGAAATAACTGTAGAAATGTTGTAAAACAACAAAGTGAGAAATAGTTGAATGGTAGTATAAAAAGCTTTCTAAAAAAATAAAATAACATACATTGTATAAATCTGTGGAGAGCAAAGAAATTGAACTGCCAGAAAATAAAAAGATGGAGCATATTGTGACCCAACAATTTAATTAAAGATTCACTATTTCTGACCCTGAGTCTGAGTCCTTCATTTACATACACATTTGTAAAATGATCTTTTTATCCCTATCCTCTGAAGAATCCCTCTTTACGTCTTTATTCCTCAATGTAGATGAAGGAGTTCGGCTTGGGTTTGACCACAGTGTACATCACAGAGGCTGCTGCACTGGAAAATGAGCCAAAAGAAGCATCAGCAGTCCACACCTAGGATTGTATTATATAATAATATAGACAACTGAGAGGTGAGAGGTACAGGTGGAAAATACCTTATATTTCTCCTGAATGACAAGATTTTATAAATAGAGGGTACAATCTTAGAGTAAGAATAAAGGATCCCAGAAACAGTACCAGCACCCACCTACCAGATGAAAAATTCATCATAAAGTCATTAGGAGAAGTGTCCAGGGACCAGCAAGTGGTATATTGGCTAAGGTGCTGGCTAACCACAGTGTGAGTCCTGTACCTGGCAGCTTGAAAATTACCCTGAGCACATGTGCATGCATGTCCCAAAACCCAGGAGGAGAATGGAAGAGAAGGGATTGAGGTGTGGCCCTCTCACCTAAGAAGAAATTTCTCACTTTCCCTTCCCTATATCTCTCTGTCACCAGTGAGAACATAAGCCCTATGGCAAAAACTTTTAAAAAGTGAGAGAGAGAACTGAACATGCACCATGGACCAGTGATGTAAGTTCACATAAATGATTAGTTTTTAAGTTAACATATAAAGTCAGTCACAGAACTATTAAACTATTAAACAACAGATCAAGACTCTCGACAAAATTGGCATAGAAGGGTCATTTCTCAACACAATAAAATGAAAAACCCATAGCTGCTGGGACCATGCAGTTAACACAGGCTGAGTATGAAAGAACTGCCCCTCGTGCCTAGAGCAAGGACTCGGCTGAGGAGAACTGTTTGCAAGGTCAACAGTTTTACGAGTTCTGGACCTCACGAATTGTGTTGCTGTACTGTCCTGCACTCAATTTCTCTGCCATGGGCCTTGTTGCCATACCCCAGTACCCCATAAAGGCACCCCCAACCTTACTATAATTTTTACAATAATCCTGAAAGAATGCGGATCCACTAAGGCGGCAGCTGCGTAGGGCGGTGGCTGCAAACAGGAGTTACTCCCATTAGACTCACCCCACCTTCCTAGAAAATGTCAATAGAGAATGCTACATGCACTTCTCCTACTAGGGATTACATAGATAAGCATTAGAAAGGTCTGAGTTAAAGCTACTAATGGGCAAAACGACCTCAGTAGCTGGGAGGGACTCAGGGACTCATCCATGAGGTGCTGTTACCCCAAAGACCATAAGCCACCCTTACTCTCGGGACAAGGGAAGATTGCCATTCCCCAAGCCACAGTCATTAGCAGCATATAGAGGGTCCCAGGTACACAGCAACCTTCAGTTACTCACAAGACCACATTCCTTTCCTGTGTAGACTCACCCTCTTAGCTGTAGACTACCCCAGAGATAACATAAGTATTTCACTTTAGTATATACTAACCTTGTCTTTACTAAACCAGACAGGATTTATTTCTAGTAATTGCTACCACCCTAGCCTGAAGCTAAAGTTCTCAAAAAGCTGACCTGAGGCCAATCTGGGACTAAAGTGATCAAGCTGGTCTGACTGAAGTGGTCAAGATTCCTGGGAGCCCTCTGATCCAAAGACCCTCCCTGATAATCAAGATCAAAGAAGAGAATACACCTGAAAAATGGACTTCCTCGTTCTAAAAATTATGACTGTTTATACCTAAACAAAACAGATGTCATGTTTTATGATTATTGTTCCTATACTTTGAATGCCTTACCTTTTAGAGCAAAATGTTTCACTTACTTCCCTTCACCCATCCCACTACTGTAAAAACTCCTTCTATAATAAATACGCATGACTTCTGGCCATCAGGGCTGCAGTCTGGAGTTTACTCTGGCTACAGTCGGCTGAGAACATGCTAAAGGGGCGTGAGGTCTCAGTCTAACTCCTGCTCACCCGCGTCGCCTCCCTGTGCACCCACCCCGGCTGGGGCACGGCTCCCGGCACATAGCGAACATCATCCTCAATGGAGAAAAGCTGAAAGTTTTCCACTAAAAACGGGTACAAGACAAGGATGTCCACTTTCTCCACTCCTCTTCAATATAGTACTGGAAGTCCTGGCCATTGCAATCAGAAAAGAGGAAAAAATAAAAGGTATTCAAATAGGAAAAGAAGAGGTGAAACTCTCTCTATTTGCAGATGACATGATTGTATACATAGTAGACCCAATTGTTTTCATAAAAAACTTTCTGGAAGTAATACATGAATACAGTAACATTGCAGGTTACAAAACTAATATCCAGAAATCTATAGCATTCCTGTATACGAACAACAGGCAGACTGAGATAGAACTGAAAAAATGTGTTCCATTTACCATAGCCACAAAAAGTATAAGATACTTAGGGATAAATCTAACCAAAGAAGTTAAAGACCTCCACAAGGGAAACTATGAGAAGATAAAAAAAGAAATTGAAAATGACACAAAAAAGTGGGAGGACATCCCATGTTCCTGGATTGGAATAATCAAAATGGCAATTCTACCCAAATTAATCTACCTATTTAATGCAATGCCAATCAAAAGTACCAGACACATTCTTCACAAATCTAGAAAAGACAATCATAAAGTTTTGTCTGGAATCATAAGAGACCCCGTATTGCCAAAGCAGTTCTGCACAAGAAGAGTGGAGTGGGCAGCATCTCACTCCCTGACCCAAAAATATACTACAAAGCTGTGGTAATCAAAACAGCATGGTACTGGCACAGAAACAGATAGGTGGACCAATGGAACAGAATAGAGTTCCTAGAAATGAATGTTCAAACATACAGCCAACTGATTTTTGACAAGGGGTACCAGTCAATCCAGTGGGAAAAGGAAAACCTCTTCAGCAAATGGTGCTGGCAAAACTGGATCTCCACTTGCAGAAAGATGAATCTGAACCCCTACCTCTCACCTCTGACAAAAATAAAGTCAAGGTGGATCAAAGATCTAAATCTAAGACCTCAAACTATAAAACTGCTCCTGGAAAACACCAGGGAAAATCTGGGAGACATTGGGGTAGAGAAAGACTTCTTTTTTTTTTTTTCTTTTTTTTTTTTTGGAGAGTTTATTTTGCTATAGGGCGCGTGCGCTTGCCAGACAGACAGAGAGAGACAGAGAGATAGAAAGCGAGAAATCACCCCCCAGGGGGCATTACCACACCGCAATTCCTTCTCCTCCATTCTCCTCTCAGGATCTTGGGAATGCACGCACACGCGCCCGGCATGAGTTTAAGCCACCGGGTCTGGGACTCGAACCACAGTCAACTACGTGGGAGTCCAGCAACATAGCCATTACACTAACTGCTGGTCCCAGAAAGACTTCTTAAATAAGACTCCCAACACACAGTCGATAATCCTCAAAATAGACAAGTGGGATTACATCAGACTAAGAAATTTCTGCATGGCAAAAGACACAGTGATTAGTGTGAATAGACAGCCCTCAGAATGGGAAAATATTTTTGTAAACTATGCGTCAGATAAGGGACTCCTAACCAGAATTCACAAAGAACTCAAGAAGCTGTTCCAGAAAAAGACAATCAATCCTATTAAAAGATGGGAGAATGAGTTGAAAAAACCACTCTCTAAAGATCACATATAAATAGCTAAAAGGCATATGAAAAATGCTCAACATCCCTCATTGTAAGAGAAATGCAGATCAAAACAATGAGATATCACCTAACCCCAGTCAGAATGTCCAAGATTAAAAAAACAAAAAATGATAAGTGCTGGCGGTGGTGTGGTGAAAAGGGAACTCTCTTATACTGCTGGTGGGGATGTAAACTGGTCCAACCACTGTGGAGAACAATTTGGAGATTCCTCAAAAATCTACAAATAGAATTACCATATGATCCAGCAATCCCACTCCTTGGTATCTACCCGAAGGACAGAATACTTAATCGAAAAAGTGCTTGCACATAGATGTTTATTGTGACACTTTTCACAATTGCTAAGTCACGGAAACAACCCAAATGCCCACGAACTGATGAATGGTTAGAAAAATTGTGGCACATATACTCAATGGAATACTATTCATCCATAAAAAACAACAAAACCCTGGCTTTTGAAAAGAAGTAGATGAATATGGAAGACTTACTACTGAGTGAAGCAAGCCATGCTATGAAGGAGAGGCATTGTATGTCCCCACTTGATATATACCAAGTGTCTGCACTCTAAATATATATATATATACATATACATATATATATGTATATGTATATGTATATATATATATATATATATTTGAGACCATACTGCTTCTGTTGTTATAGTCATAAAATTATACAAAATTATAAGAAATATTTTGAACATTATCTTTAAAATTCAGTAATTTAAAATTTTGAAAGTTGTTCATAAACTGTCAAGAACTATGGAGTATGAGCTAAAATTTTTTGATATGTAAATCAAAATAAATAAATGAAAGAAAAAAAAACTCTGTAACAACAAAGACAGGACACTCATGATCAGAGAAAATTGCACCAGCACTCCCCACAGGCAGGGATTCCTGATGACTGTAATGCAGGGGGTGATAAATGCCCACAAACCAGTTGTGGGTCATCATGAGGAGGAAGTCATCCAACCCTGAAATTAGTACAAAAAAGTACATTTGGGTCATGTAGCCTTCATAAGTTATGGTCTTGATCTGTGTCTATATATTCACCGGCATCTTTAGGACAGTGAAGGAAGTGAAACACATGTCTACAAAGGACAGGATGGGAAGGAGGAAGTCCATGGGCACATGCAGGTGGGAGTCTGTAAATAGTCACTGATTTTTGCCAGTGACTGTGGAGCCTGGGCTCAAGAAGAAGCAGGATCATAAATATGATAATAAAACCCAGATGACATTATAAACAAATTGGTGTGTTAAGTGTACATTTAGGAAAAAAATAAGGTAGAAATGTAACAAGGAATGATGGACACAAAACTGGAAGATTCTGATGCAAAATTTTCTTGTATTATACAATCTTGTATTATTATAACCAAAGTTGCCAAGTATACTTAATTTGCTCCTACGACACATTAGTACTGTTAATAGGGAAAAGGAAAATTGCTTATTGGTATATGTCATTTGGGAAGAAATTATTCATCAGAAATTCACATTGCTCCATAAAATTAGTGAGAGTTTCAAGTATTTCTGATCTATGGTTAGGATAAATTTGTGGAAATTCAAAGAAAGAACAAAGAAAAAAATTGTTATCAGAGGACAAAGCTTAATAAGGTGATCTTCTTTCATTGTGTAGAGATGTTTATTTTAAAGACCCCAAACTTATTGGAGGTGATTAGAAGGAACAAGTTCTACTTCCATAGTATAATTAAATTGTTACCATTTCTGAGTCTGAAGCTGTGAGCCCTGCTAACAAGGACATTCTTCAGTACCAGGACAATTTATTCTGTGACAGTTTCCTTCCCCAGGAGTCTTATCAGAGCCCTCTTTATGTCTTTATTCCTCAGACTGTAGACGAAGGGGTTCAGCATGGGGGTGACCACAGTGTACATCACCGAGGCTGTTGTATTTGAGTGTAAATTTTGACTATCAGCAGCAGTAAGGGCCACTTCCATACATGTACAATAAAATAAGGAGACAACTGAGAGGTGAAAAGCACAGGTGGAAAGGGTTTATATTTCACCTGAGCTGTTGAAATTTTACACATGGAAGAGACTATCTTAGAGTAAGAGTAAGGGACCCCAGCAACGGTTCCACCACCCAGCAATACAGTTCCAAAATGCATGAAAATGTCATTAATAAAGATGTTAGAACAGGCAAGGTGGGCCACCTGATTAAATTCACAGAAAAATTTAGAGATTCAGGTATGTTTACAGAAGGACAGCCACAGCACCATTGAGTTTTGTAACAAAGAATTCTGAACATTCATGGTCTAGGACGCCAGAACCAGCAACACACAGAGCTGGAGGTTCATGATGAAAATGTACTTCAGTGGGTGGCAGATGGCCACGTACTGATCATAGACCATCACAGTCAGAGGGAAGACATTCAATCCTATAAAAAGTATGAAAAAGTACATTTGGGTGATGCAACCTGCTTAGGGGATGCTCTTGCTCTATGTCTGCATATTCACCAGCATCTTTGGGACTGTGGTGGAGGTAAAACAGATGTCTACAAAGGACAGGTAGGAGAGGAAAAAGAGGACATGGGCATATGCAGGTGGGAGTCTGAGATGGTGATCAGGATAATGAGCAGGTTTCCACAAACAGTGATCAGGTACAAGGAGAAAAAAAAGCCCAAATATCAAGCACTATAAATCTGGTTCCACTGATCATCCCAAAATTCCAAAATTATAGTATCATTCCCTGGTTCCATGAAGTAGAAGTGACTACCAGGAAAGTCAAAGATAAAATGATTAATTTTCACTCACAAGGCTATTAATCACAGAGTTACAATAATAAAATACTACAAGTTATGTTTTCCAGTGAATAAATTAATCTACATATAGCATGTATGGTATGTTTTCCCTTCCTAAATCCTTACCTTGATTCTATCCCCAGTTAGGAATTTCTGTCTACTTATCAAAATTTCTTTTTTTTTTTCTACAGGGCGCGTGCACTTGCCAGGCAAACAGAGAGAGACAGAGAGAGACAGAAAGTGAGAAATCACCCCCCAGGGGGCATGGCCATGCCGCAATCCCTTCTCCTCCATTCTCCTCTTGGGATCTTGGGCATGCACACACATGCGCCCAGCATGAGTTTAAGCCACTGGGTCCAGAACTCGAACCGCATTCGACTACGTAGGAGTCCAGTGACATAGCCATTATGCTAACTGCTGGTCCCTACTTATCAAAATTTCTGTAAGAGGTCACGAATTCTATAACTTTACTTAGAAATTCTTTTATCCATTTGAGTAATATAATTTGAGATCTTCCCTATGTTCCAGGCTATGTCTGGGAAATGAGTGTAAGTATTTGAGAAACTAAAATAATTATAATCCATTGATGACTAGAAAATATGAGCTGATGCAGAAATAATCATAGAATGGGGATAATTGTTTCACTTGTAAATAACCCCAGTCAGAATGGCTAAGATTTAAAAAATGAAGAATGATAAGTGAGGGGCCAGCAGATGGTGTAGTGGTTATGTCACTGGATTCCTACATGGCTGATCATGGTTTGAGTCACGGAACTGGAAGCTTCAAAATCACACCAGATGTGTGAATGTGTACCTAAGACTCTGAGGAGGAGAATAGAGGAAACACATTGCAGTGTGGCCATTCCTTCTGGAAGGAGATTTCTTACTTTCCCTCTCACTGTCTCTATATCACTCCAATGAGTGTACATACCTTAGGGCAAAAACTTCTAAAAACTAAAAAATTATGATGAGCGCTGAAAGGGAACTCTCCTACACTGTTGATGAAAATGTAAATTAATTCAGCTATTGTGGAGTACAATATATAAGTTCTTCATAAACCTTCAAGTAGAAGTATATAATAATATGACCTATTAATTCCACTCTTGGATATCTACCTGTAAGATACGAATATTTTCAGTCAGAAAAACATTTGCACATTCATGATTATTGAGGCATTGTTCATAACTCTTATGACAAGGAACCAACACAAATGTCCAGGAAAAGATGAATGGATTGAAAGTGTGGCACATATACACTATGGAATACTGTAGAGTCATAGAAACAATGAGACCTTCGCATATGATAGAAAATGGACAAATATGAAAGATTTACTGCTATGTGAAGCAAGTCAGACTACAAAAGAGATATTGTTTGTTCCCACCTAAAATATACCAAATGCCTGCACTCTATTGCAGAATTTGAAAGATTGGAAGGTATAAAAGCATGGAGAGTGACTGTATATACTAGAGACACTGTGGGAGGAGTGTGGAAAATGGGAGTGGATGAGAAGGAGGGAACCAAGTGGGAAAAAAAGAAGCAAAATATTTAAGGGGCACAAAAATGGAAAATTATCAATGATAATATATATGATAACATCTTTGTAGTAATATACAGTGTATTCATGCTGACAAAATTATCTTGTATGATGAACTGATATACAGAGATTGATTTAAAAAATAATAATAAATTAAGAGAAAAAATAAAAATACATAACCAAAAACAAAAGGAAAATGCAACTTATTATCTTTTCTGGGATGTTAGGCTTTATTCTTTGCTTTATTTTACCATTCTGATTGTGATCGTATATGCCAATCAGAATAACTATTAACTTCCTCATATTTAATGTCTGAAACTTGTAAAAATCAACCTAAATGTTATCATATAAAGCAATTTACTAAACTTCAATAGGGCCTTTCTCTTTCAAGAAAGTAAAAGCCTCTCAAAGTTAAATAAAATTTTCTCCATACCTTTTTAAAAAAAGAATCATGTAATGTATCAGATATAAGCAAGTGCTTTGAAAAACATGAAATTATGCAGATGAGAGAGAGTGTCCATGAATACTTTTTCTTGGTGGTAGATAGTACAAGTGACAGGCAACATAATATTTCAACAGAGTCCTAGAGGAAGACAGAGTGGAAGCTGTGATAGTATCTAGAGAAGTGAATGACTTGCAAAGGAATACAAGAAGAAGGAGAAAGATGAGCTATCAGGGGATGTTGAAGATGGATGGGGCCTGCTGATGTGGAAACTCGAAGGCACTAAGAGTCTACTATGTACATGCCTTCTACCCTCGCTGTATGTAGCCATGTGAGAGCATGAACATAGAAATAAGATTTTATTTGCAAAGCTTCCCACAGACACACTGTGCGTAGCATTTTGAAGTGGCCATTTTGTGCTCTGTATTTAAAGAAACATGACAGAATCTGCTGACTAAGGAAATAAGAGATGAGTGAAATAAACTGAGAGCAAAACAGATTTTATAGACTCAGGTGCCTTCATTCACGTCCTAACATATGGTCAGTCTTTGAAAAGGTTCCTTGCTAGGATGAGAAAAACGTGTATGTTGAGGACCTAGGGTGGAAAGTTCTATAGATATCTGTGAAACCCATTCAATTTATAGTATCATTTAGGTCCTGTATCTCTCTATTTATTTTCTGCCTAGAAGATCTGTCTAAAGGAGATAATGGGGTATTGAGATCTCCAACAAATTTAGTATTTCTCTCTATCTCTCCTTTAGCTCCAGCAGTCTTTCCTTCACATATTTAGGTGCACCTGAGTTGGATGCATAGATATTTATGAGCGTTATGTCTTCTTGCTGGATTACCCTATTTACTATTATATAATGCTCTTCTTTGTCTCTTCTTACAGTCTTTGTCTTGAAATCTATTTTGTCTGAAATCAATATCGGTACTCTAGCCCTTTTTTGACTTCCATTTGCCTGGAATATCTTTTTCCATCCCTTTACTTTTAGTCTATGTTGTATGTCTATCCATAAGGTGAGTTTCTTGTAAGCGACAGATGGTTTCTGTTTTTTTTTTTTTTTTTTTCTTTAATTTTTTTTTTTATTCATTTGGCTAGCCTATGTCTCTCAATTGGAGATTTTTTCTTTTGGCTTTTCATTTATTTATTTATTTACTTTTATTTACATTTTTTGTAATACAATAAATCACATTATTTAGCTAACAAGGTGATCATTTCAATACGTGAACATTTCTCCCCAGTCCAGTTGATCAAAATATAACAACACTACCTCCCTGTCTCAACAATGCTGTCTCTGTATCCATCCTCCAAATGTTTTTCTCCAGGCCCCACTCCTCCACACACCACATCTGGCATTCACACCCATCTCTTGTGTTCGTACATCCTTTAGCCTGTCAGTTTCAGTTATAGAGTGCAGATACTCAGTATATATTAAGTGGGGACATACAGTGTCTCTCCTTCATAGCGTGGCTTGCTTCACTCAGCAGTAAATCTTCCATATTCTTCCACTTTCTGTCAAAAGCCAGGGTTTTGTTGTTTTTTTATTGCTGGATAGTATTCCATAGAATATATGTGCCACAGTTTTTCAATCCATTCATCCATAAGGGGCATTTGGGTTGGTTCCATGTCTTAGCAATCGTGAAAAGTGCCACAATAAACATCGATGTGCAAGCACTTTTCCAATGAAGAATTCCTCTGTCCTTTGGGTAGATGCCAAGGAATAGGATTGCTGGATCATATGGTAGATATATTTGTAGACTTTTGAGGAATCTCCCAATTGTTCTCCACAGTGGTTGGACTAACTTACATTCCCACCAGCAGTGTAAGAGAGTAAACTAATCTGTACTTAATTGGAGAATTTAATCCATTGACATTCAATGTAATTATCAATATTGCGATACCTGTTCCTATCATAAAGTGAACCATTTTCTTGGTTGCTTTTTGTTCTCATATAAGTGTCTGCCCGACTTTTTAGTTTTCCTGGTATAGTACTCCCTTCAGAACCTCTTGAAGAGCTGGTCTGGAGTTGGTAAATTCCTTCACATTTTGTTTATCTGAGAATGCTTTTATATTTTTTTCCCATATGAAGGATAATTTTTCTGGGTATATTATTCTAAGTTGAAATTGTTTTTCATTCAAGACTTTGACTATATTTTCCCATTCTCTCCCTGCCTGCATTGTTTCTGCCAAGAGAGCCGATATTAGCCTGATGGGGTGACCTTTGTAAGTAACTTGAAGTTTCCCTCTTGCCAACTTTAGTATCTTGTCTTTGTCTGTTGTTTTTGCCAGCCTGGCTTTGATGTGCCTTGGAGAGGATCTCCTTGGGTTGATTCTACTTGGGGTCCTATGTGTTTCTTGGGTCTGTATATTTGAATGCTTTGTAGGTTTTGAAAGTTTTCTTTCAGGATTTTATAGAATAAATTTTTTATGCCCTTATTATTTTCTTTCTTTTCTGGGATACCAATTATCCTGATTTTAGGGGGCTTGATGGTATCCAGTATTCCTTGTATATTATCCTTGCTTTTTTCAGTTGTTTTCTCAATCTTCTTGATACTTTTTTCTAGGTCAGATGTTTTGTCTTCTACATTTGAAATTTGATCTTCTGCCTGATCTAACCTACTTTTAATACTTTCAAGGGAGGTTTTGATATTATGTATCACATTCTTCAACCCTAGAAGTTCTCTCTGGTTCTTGTTTAAGGTATCTATTTCTTCTTTTAAATTATGAAAGGATTTCCTCATCTCCTGGAGCTCCTTGTCTCTTTTCTCTTCCATCTCAGTTAGTTTGGTCACTATAAATATTCTGAATTCCTTATCTGGCATGTCCACTATGTCCATTGTATTGACAGTGGGTGATGTAGGCTTGATGATTTCCCTTGGGAAAGAGGCCTTTTGTTGGCTGTTCATATTTCTTGACCCTCTGCAATTGTTTCTAGTCATCAGGTGATGTATATATTCCTTCCTAACTTATTGAAGGTATCTTTGAGTGTTAAAATGTGTGTAGGATTAGCAAATTATTGATTTATCTTACAGTTGGCCTATGTGTTGCTCACCAGTACCATGCACTGTTGTCACTGGTCCTGCGTAACCCAAAGTACTCTCTGTTTCTAAATAGTTGAGAGCCTCCAACTGACTTAATAAGCTATACCTCAAGAGAAAAAAAAAATCACGTTGCGTGCCACCCACTATTTCAAACATTGAAATTCAGAAAGTCCAAAGTCAAATGGGGAAGTGGCAGAGGATGAGCGATGGATCCTGGACATTGGGGCCTGCAGTAGCAGGCAGCCTGGTGTCTGGAACTGCTTGCTGGCTTGAACCGGTCCCCAGGTGGGTTGGGGGGGTGAAAGTTTGTCTTAAGGTCCCAAGAAACCAACCTGAAGTCCAGAGATATATAGGGGTGGGGATGAGAGATTGATCCCAGCTGTTAGGACCAGCAGCTGCAGGCTGCCTGGTGTCCGGAACTGCTCACTGGCTTGAATTGGTCTCTTGGTCTACAGTGTGTACCTTTCAAAGTCTGACTCACTTCACTTAAAATTGAGACCTCCATATTCATCCACTTCACAAACAAACAAAACAGATGACTTACGAATGGCCCAAAGGCATGTGAAAAAATGCTCAAAGTATTTTGTCATAAGGAAATGAAAATTAAAAACACAATGAAATATTATTTAGCCCCAGTTAGAATGGCTAGGATCAAAAAAAGAAGGAATGACAATCACTGGTGAGGCTGTGGTAAAAAGGAAGCCCTCTTATACTGTTGGTAGGAATTAAAATTAGTGCAACTTCTGTGAAAAATAATATGGAGGTTCCTCAAAAATATACAAAAAGAACAACCCTGTGACAAAGTATAAAATTTCTATGTAGCCCCCAGACCTAACAATGAGGAGCACCCCATAGCCCCAGCTCCATCTCCAGTTCCCCTAACCCCAGAGACCCTCTCTCTGTTAGCAAGGTAGGTTTTTTTTCCTACTCTTCTTCTTTCTTTTGTTAATTTTCCACTTCTCCTTACCCCACGGGACTGCCCCTCACTCTCCAGCAGAACCAACTTTCATCTCCAGCCCCCTGGCCTAAGGGAAACTGAGGCAGGGCTCCTCAGTTCCAGCTCCAGCTCAAGCTCCCCTAATACCAGGGACCATCTCTCCGCTAGCAAGGTAGGCTTTTATTTTCTTCTCTTCTTTCTTTTGTTAATTTCCCACTTCTTACACCACAGGAGTGCCCCCAGCTCTCCAGTAGAGCCCACTTCCATCTCCAGACCCCTGGCCTAAGGAATACTGAAGTAGGGCCCACTAGCCCCAGCTCTAGCTCCAGATCCAGCTTTCCTAACCCCAGAGACCCTCTCTATGTTAGCAAGGTACGTTTTTTTTTTTTTCTTCTCTTCTTCTCTTTTGTTAATTTTCCACTTCTCCTTACCCCACAGGACTGCCCCCAGCTCTCCAGCAGAGCCCACTAACATCTCCAGCCCCAAGCCTAAGGGACACTGAGGCAGGGCTCCCCTACTCCAGCTCCAGATCCAGCTCCCCTAACCCCAGAGACCTTCTCTCTGTTAGCAAAGTAGGCATTTTTTCCCTCTCTTCTTCTTTCTTTTATTAATTTACAACTTCTCCTTACCCCACAGGACTTCCCCCAGCTCTCCAGCAGAGCCCACTTCCATCCTCAGTCCCTGGCCTAAAGGACACTGAGGAAAGGCACCACAGACCCAGCTCCAGCTCCAGCTCCTCTAATATTAGGGACGGTCTCTCTGTTAGCAAAGTAGGTCTTTTCTTTTTTCTTTTGTTAATTTCCCACTTCTTACCCCACAGGAGTGCCCCCAGCTGTCCAGGTGAGCCCACATCCATGCCAAGCCCCCTGGCATAAGAGACATTGAGACCGGATCCCCCAGTCCAATCTCCAGCTGCACTAACACCAAAGACACCTTCTTTGTTCACAAGGTATGCTTTGTTTTTTCTTCTCTTCTACTTTCTTTTGTTAATTCCCCACTTCTCCTTACCCCACAGAGCTGCCCCCAGCTCTCCATCAGAGCCCATTTCCATCTCCAGACCGCTGGCCTAAGGGACACTGAGACAGAAACCTCCAGCACTAGCTCCAACTCCAGTTCCCCTCACCTCAAAGACCCTCTCTGTTAGCAAGGTAGACTTTTTTGTTTCTTCTAATCTTTCTTTTGTTGATTTCCCACTCTCCTTACCCCACAGGACTTCCCCCAGCTCTGCAGCAGAGCCCACTTCCACCTCCAGACCCCTGGCCTAAGAGACACTGAGGCAGAACCCCCCAGGCCCAGCTCCAGCTCCAGCTCCAGCTCCCCTGATCTCAGAGACCTTCTTTCTTGTAGCAAGGTGGGTTTTCTCTCTCTCTCTCTCTCTCTTTTTGGTAATATCCCACTTCTCTTTACCCACAGGACTGCTCCCAGCTCTCCAGAGAGCCCAATTCTATCTGCAGTCTCCTGTTTTAAGGGACACTGAGACAGGTCTCCTCCACCCCAGCTCCAACTCCAGCTCCCTTAACCCTAGAGACACGCTCTCTATTAGCATGATAGGCTTTTTTTCTTCTCTTCTTCTTTCTTTTGTTATTTTTCTACTTCTCCTTACACTACAGGAGTGACCCCTGCTCTCCAGTAAAGCCCACTTCCATCTCCAGCCCCCAGCCTAAGAGACATTGAGTCTTGGCCCCCCCCAGCCCAATCTCCAGCTCCAGCTCCCCTAACCCCAAAGACCCTCTCTCTGTTCACAAGGTAGGCTTTTTTCTTCTCTTTTTCCTATTGTTAATTTCCCACTTCTCCTTACCCCACAGTTCTGCCCCCAGTCTCCAGCAGAAATGGAAAATTATACAAAATTGGAAAAACATCCCATGTAAATGGACTGGAATAATTAATAAAATAAAAATGGCAATTCTACTCAAACTTCACATTTAACACAATCCCAATCAAAGTACCAGAAACATTATTCACAGATCTAGAAAAGACAATCTTAAACTTTGTCTGGAATCATAAAAGACTTCATAGTGCCAAAGCAATCCTGAAAAAGGAGAGTGAAGTGGGCAGCATCTTACTCTCTAACCGAAAAGTATAAAACAAAGCTGTTGTAATCCAAACAACATGATATTGACCCAGAAATGGACAGGTGGGCAAATGGAACAGAATAGAGTCCCCAGAAAGAAACTCCCAAACATACAGCTGAGTTTTGACAAAGGGTACCAGTCAATCCAGTGGGAAAGGAAAACCTCTAGCAAATGGTGTTGGAAAAACTGGATATCCACCAGCAGAAAGATGAATCTGAACCCCGTACCTCTCACCATTGACAAAAATCAACTCAAAGTGGATCAAGATCTAAACCTAAGATGACAATCTATAAAACTACTGCCAGAAAACACTGAGGAAACTCTGGGAGACACTGGGGCAGGAAAAGACTTCTTAAATAAAACCTCCAAAGCACAGTCAATAAACCCAAAAATAGACAAGTGTGACTACATCCGATTAAGAAGTTTCTGCATGGCAAAAGACACAGTAATTAGTGTGAATCAACAGTCCTCAGAATGGGAAAATACTTTTGTAAACTATGCTTCAGATAAGGGACTGATAACCAGAATACACAGGGAACTCAAGTGACTTTCCCAAAAAAAAGATGATCAATTTAATTAAAAGATGGTAAAATTAGTTTAAAAAATCAATCTCTAAGAAAGACATATGAATAGCCAAAAGGTATATAAAAAAAATGTTAAACATCCCTCCTTATAAGGGAGATGCGGATCAAAACCACAATGATATACCACCTAATCCCAGTCAGAATGACTAAAATTAAAACAACAACAACAACCATAAATGATAAATGCTGGTGGGTGTGTGGTGGGAATGTAAATTGTCCCAGCCATTGTGGAGAACAAGATGGACATTCCTTTAAGATCTACAAATAGAACTACCATTTCATCCAGCAATATCACTCCTTGTTATATATACAAAGGACATAGAAACAAAGGAATGGATTGAATAATTGTGGCACATATACTGTATGAAATACTACTCAGTCATAAAAAAAGACCATGGCCTTTGACAGAAAGTGTATGAATATGGAATATTTACTGCTGAGTGAAGCAAGCCAGACTATAAGGGAGAAACATTGTATGTCTCCACTTAATATACACTGAGTGTCCACACTCTATGTCTGAAATGCATAACTAGAGGATATAGAAACATGGAAAATGGTTATAGATACCAGATACAGTATGGGAAGAGGGTAGGCAAAGAAGGAGAGTCTGAGTAAAGACATCAGGAGAAAAATAGAAAAGCAAGACATTTATGGGACAAAGAAATGGATTATTATCTGTTGAAGATAACGTGTATCATATTCTCAATTGCACTGGTGAGAAATGTGTGTATATATGAATATTAAATTTTCAAGCTAAGTGACATATGTAATTGAATTTATAAAAGAAATAAAAATAAAAGATATTAAAAGAGAAAAAAGAAAAACAGTACACCTGGGAAAATAAAGGAAGGTAAATAGAATCAAGAGAATACAGAACAACTAGGAACAAAAAAAGGGGGAATAAAATGAATGGCTAAGTCCAAATAAATCAATGATAATAATGTTCAATGTTTAATGGATTTAATTCTCCAACTAAAAGACACAGATTTTCTCAGTGGAGAAAACAAAACAAAACAAAACAAAAACAAAAACAGAAACCCTCTACATGTTGCTTATGATATCTAAATACATTTCATTTGATAATCAAAGTTTTATAAATGAAGATATACTTGGGAGAACATTTTTATCCCCAGTTTTACCATATGCATGTGCATTATACGAGGGAAAGTGAGAAATAAACACCCTTGGGGGAAGGTGGCTATACCATAATACCTTCTCCTCTATTCTCTTCTTAACATTTTGGACATGCATAAACACATGTGGTGTGATTTTCAAGCAACCAGGTCTAGGACTTGAACTGTGGTTTGACAGGTGGAAGTTCAGTGCCTTAACCATTATACAAGCTATTGGCCCTGTATATGGGAGTTCTTAACTTGTGCTACAATTTTGAAAGTTCTGTATGTTTTATCAAAAGCATCATGAATTTAAGGATTGTAGTAGCTGTCCAAAGTTTCATATGATAATACAGTTTCCTCTCTCGATGAGGAAAAAACAGCAACTTTCTATAGATATCAAGTCATCACCACAATCCAATGCTTTGCAGTTCCAAAGAACCAAGTTAGGTATCTCAGACTTTGGAGAACACTTTAACTTGGGATTGGACAAAAGTGGTTCCACCTCTATAGGAAGGTGAGTTGAAGGAGGAATAATAATGACAGTGTTCACCCGACTTCTAACTTGATCTCTTAGGAAAAGAGAGTGATCAGGAAAATAATTATTTCTGTCCAGACCAGTGTCTCACAGGTACATTAAATAGAAATGAATTGGATTTACAGAAGAGAAACATGTCAAGTGAACAGATATGGGGAGTGTAAATATCTCCTGTGTGGTTGTACTTATCAGGACAAGATGTGGTTTACTTTTCATGTAGTTATAAACCTAGCTATGAAAATGATGCTTCATTCCTTCCTGCCTGTCATGTCTGAGAATAGAGCTTTATGTCTATAATCATCCATCCAGGGAGGAATTCAGACTCTCACATGGACACTTCCTTCTCAGCACCCCCAGCCAGGTGAGTCTGAGAGTCCAAGAAGTACTGCAAGAAAGGTTCACAGAGAATGGAAGCTGAGAACGTTCACCTAAGGTCACTGAGAGCCCAAACCAGCATAGTCCAAAGTCACAGATCACTGTTCTTGCTTGCTTGCTTGACTAATTAATTTGTAGTTCATTTATTTAATATCTCAAAAAGAGAAGTGTCTATTAGACTCACCATTGCAGATGAGAATTAAATGATGGGAATGAAAATTCAGCTAGAGTAGACCAAAGAAGAAACAGGAGGAGTAAAGGGTTTCAATAAATTTAGCACATTTTCCTGGAGATTTGCATTAAGTGTGTAGGGAAATTTAATATTTTATTTGGAGGGATGTGCACTGAAGTGTGGGCTATTTTATTTACTTTTTATTATATATTACAATTATTTATACATTCAATCACCGTACGTCATTTAGATTGTAAAAAGAATCTACCCAACATGATATAAACTTCAGTGCAGTTCGGTTGGGAATACTAAACACGTCATCATCAGTAGGTAATAAATCATACCTGTGTCCTACAAATGTCTTACTTCTCTATTTTTACTCCAAATTTCCTTCCCTACATTCTTCTACTCTCCCACTCTCCTTCCACTTTGTCCCCAGTGCCCATAACAATTTTCAGTGCCTTTATGTCCTCCAGTATTTTATTTACTTTGTAAGATAGGATGCTTTTAGACGTGTTTCTATATTCACCTTAAAAATCAGACCAATAGTTGACTTATACATATTACCTTGCAACAGCAGCTCATGAGACATAATATTTTGCAGTGTCTTCTCTCAATTTGGGTAGTCAGAAAATAATTTATTTTATGTGTTAGGACATTGGGGAAGACTAAAGAGCTTTGCATATCAATTATTTCATTACTGCTGAGACTGAAAATATTTTGGAGTCATCCTTTTTTTTCATATGAATTGTCTTGCATGTTCATTGTTTTTTCATACTTTGGGTCTTTTTATTTTATTCTTTCTAAGAATTGGAGTTTTTGCAATAAACTTGCTATTTTTTATTTCTTTATGGTAGATGGAAAATAGGTAAATATCGTGAGGGGTAGTATGTAAAAATTTTAAAATTTGGTGTGGTTATATCTATCAGTCAGTCACATTGCAAAGCCATAATCCTCATTGCTTTTCTCTTAGATTTTTGTTTGTTTAGGTTTTGCACAAGGACACATATGCTCACGAGAGAGAGGGAAAAAGAAAAGACCCTCTGCAGTGTATGACTATGCCAAAAAACCCTCTTCTCTATTCTCCTCTCAGTTATTTGGGTAAGAATGCACTCATGCCTGGTGTGATTTTTGCTTCTGGGTCTGGACCTCGAACTGCCAAGTTAACCATGTGGGATCCAATACCTCACCCTTCATGTCACCTTCCAGGAGGCCTCACTGCTTTTTAAACTTAAGAATGTCCTCTGAATCATAGTAATAATGTATTTTCTTTTCTAATATTCACAATATTATTTCACATTTGTTTTTCTTATTATAATCACATGTATTTTATGACTGAAACTGTGTTTTTAACTTAGTCATTTTTACCATCTTGTAAAACACATTCTATTGTGTCCATTTAAAATCATGTGTACCTTTTTTTTTTTTTTTTTTTCTTTTTTTGGAGAGGTTTTTGCTATAGGGCGCGTGCGCTCGCCAGACAGACAGAGAGAGACAGAGAGATAGAAAGCAGGAAATCACCCCCCAGGGGGCATTACCACACCGCAATTCCTTCTCCTCCATTCTCCTCTCGGGATCTTGGGCACGCACGCACACGCGCCCGGCGTGAGTTTAAGCCACCGGGTCCGGGACTCGAACCGCGGTCGACTATGTGGGAGTCCAGCGACATAGCCATTACGCTAACTGCTGGTCCCATGTGTACCTTTTTTATGAACATACTTGAATCCATTTGTTTATAAGGCATAAAATTATGACAATAGTTACTCATGATTTTTCTTCCACTGCTTTCTTAAAATATATTTTTAAATATTTTATATCCAGATCTTTTTTATTTAACCTGAAATTACAGATTTAAATTGATGTGATTAAATTTCCATTTTAAAGTTTTTCTCTTTTTCTATTATATTTTTTACATTCAATCACTGTATATCATTACATCATACAAGATGAATTATCCCAGCACTAATACATTGTATATTATATTCCAAAGATATTACCATACACATTACCATCAACAAATAATTTTCCATGTTCATGCTGGGAAAATTTATTTTAAAAGCTGTGTTGATGTATGGTGATTAAATGTATAAAATAAATTTTTAAAATTAAATAAATTAGTAAAGTTTTTAAAAATAATTTATTTTACATTCTCATTCCATTTTATTAAATACAGTTGTTTTGAATTTGCTCTATTTACTTGATTATAAAATCCTCATAACTCTCTCTCTGTAAATGTTTCTATAAATACACAGCACAAAGAGGTCATACAACAATGTGGCCAAAATTTCTCATGTTCATGGAAGCTTGTGAACTAGAATCTTGCTATATCTCCACTCTTAGAGAGCTTCATCTATAAAGGACTAGGACAGCATGTGACTGAAGAACCCTCAGTGTCTTCAAATTTCAGCATCAACAGGTCCCCTCATTCCTTACTATCATCTGACACCATCACATTATTCTCCCTCTTTCTCATTAACTCTGCAAGACTCATTAACTCTGCAAGATGTCACTTCCTCAGGAATCCTTGCAGCTCTCACTCTCTTTTCCTTGATGTCTCTGTTAAAATATCATTTTCCCTGCAGTTAATAGTCCCCCTTTACACTCTCTTCTTTCCATATAATTTCATTGTCTTCAAAGTTCTTGTAAATATGTGATATTTACATGATTATTTCGTTATTACTTCATACTATGCATCAATAATTGTTAAGTATTTTAACTTTTTTAGCAACTTACATTTATTACCCAGACATTACATAGAACTTTGTAGGCTTTCAGTCTATATTACTCAAATGCATGTGAGAATTTGGTGAAAGGTTAAGAATGGGATAGAAATTCTCAATCAGACATAGCTGGGAGGATGGAGTGTGCTAAAGAGAAGAGAAAATTTACACATGATAAAGAGAATAGATCAGCTTATCAGCCTAGTGAGTGAAGAAGCTGGATCTCATATAATGGACTGTAGTTCAAGTCCCAGAGCTGGCTTCTTAATAAACACTCTGGGTATGTATGTATGCATGTGGAAAATCATGGCAGAATGGCGAGACTGAGGAGAAGGAATTGGTGCATGCCCATGCCCATTGGGGGATGAATATCCTCCCCACCAGCCCCTAGTTTCTCTGTCTCTCTACCAAGTATGTGTGTGTCCTGGCAATGAAAAAATATAAAGATTAATTTCTTTACTGAAAAAATAAATTATATAATTTCAACTCTGTAATTTTTATGAACTATGTGAACTAACTCTGTAAGCTATTTTGAGTGAAAAATTAGTCATGTTAATTTTTTTTTCCTGGTAGTCACTTCCATCACATGGAAACAGAAAAAATATAAGAATCTCAGAATTTATTCTTCTGAGAATTTCAGAGAAACCCAAATTACAGCCCCATATATTTGGGCTTTTCTTCTCCATATACCTGGTCACTGTGTATGGAAACCTGTTCATCATCTTGGCCACCATCTCAGACTCACACCTGCATGCCCCCATGTACTTCTTTCTCTTCAACCCGTCCTTTGTGAACATATTTTTCATCTCTACCACCATCCCTAAGACGCTGGTGAACATCCAGACACAGAGCAAGGTCATCACCTATGCAGGACGCACCACCCTTTTTTTTCATGTCCTTTACAGGGTTGGATGACTCTCTTCTGACTGTGATGGCCTATGACCTTTGATATGTGGCCATCTGTCACCCCCTGCTGTACATGATCATCATGAATGCCTGGCTCTGTCTTTTGCTGGTTCTGTTGTCCTGGATTATGAGTGTCCTGAATTCATTTTCACATAGCTTAATGACATTGCAGCTGCCCTTCTGTACACACGTGGAAATCCTCCACTTTTTCTGTGAAATTAATCAGGTGGTCCACCTTGCCTGCTCCAACACTTTTATTAATGACATGATGATATATTTTACAGCTGTGATGCTGCCTGGTGGTCCCTTCACTGGATCCTTTACTCTTACTCTAAGATAGTTTTCTCGATACATACAATCTCATCACCTCAGGGGAAGTATAAAGCATTTTCCACCTGTGCCTCCCACCTCTCAGTTGTCTCCTTATTTTATTGCATGTGTATAGGAGTGTACCTTAGTTCTGTTACAACCCACAGCTCACACTCAATTGCAACAGCCTCGGTGATGTACACTGTGGTCACACCCATGTTGAACCCCTTCATCTACAGTCTGAGGAATAAAGACATAAAGAGGGGTTTGAGAAGTTCCTCTTGGAGGAAACCTATCAAAGGATCCTGCTATTGAAGAAGTGTGCTTGTTAGCAGGGCTCAAAATATCGGGCAATATTGGTGAATCTGTCAAGATTCTGGAATTAGAACATTTCCATTTGATTATCTTCTAGAATTTCCATGACTTTAATTTCAACCTCTCTATACAATATAAATAATTTGCTTTTTCACTCTGATTTTTAGACAGTTTTTTAATTCTAATCATTTTTTTATTTTCACAAGTTTATCCCAAGCATAGATCAGAAATACTTGGAAATACCAATTAATTTCATTAAGCAATGTGAATTTGTTAAAAATAATTTTCTCTTCAATGACATATAATGAATAACTTTTCCTTTTTTCTATTAAAAAACCATATGCTCTACTTTTCTTATAGGAACAAAATAACTACACTTGGTGGTTAAGGTCAATAATATAACTCAGGGGCCAGCAGGTAGCAAAATGGTTAAGGCACTGGACTCCCACATGGCTGACCACAGTTTGAGTCCTGGAAGTGGGGACTTGAAAATCATGCTGAGCCTGCAGGCATAGGTGTCCATAATCTGGGATGAGCATAGGATAAGGGATTGTAGTACGGTCATTCCCCTGATAATGTCTCTCTCTCTCTGGTGTGCACACGTGTCCTGTAGCAAAAACCTCATATATATATATATATATATACACACACACATATATATATATATATATTCAATACTATAAGAAATCTGAGATCATAGTTTTCTTTTCACTTTGACTTTCTGTTTTATTTTTAACATATTTATTATTTACATTTAATCACTATATATAGTTTACAACATTTTTTCCCAGCAAAAATACAGTGCATATCAGTCAAGACAATATTACTATATACATTTTCAGTAAATAACTTTTAATTTTTGTATCAATTAAACATATTTATTGTCTGTCTTTTCCTGTCCCCCTCTTCTCTTTCCCCTATTTCCCACTACCTATTATCCCCTTTACTATTTCTAGTATCTGCAGTTGCCCTTCTACCTGTTATACTTTCCAATCTTTCAGTTTCTTCTATAGAGGGCAGACATTTCTGAGACTACAATTTTAAAACTTTCTGTACATTGTTCCATGGCATATGACCACCTTAACTGTTTCTGAAAATGTAGAGTTCAGTCCAGCAACTTTAGTTTGTAATGTGTCATTTTAAAAAGTTTTCCCTTTTTAGAGGTTTTTACCACAGGGTGTATGCACTGGCTAGAGAGAGACAGACAGAGACAATGAGAGGAGAAATGAGAAATAACACCATCAAGGGGGGTGTCCTTGCCACAATCCCTTCTCCTCTATTCTCCACCTGGGGATCTTGGGTATGCACACACATGCAGCCAGCATGATTTTCAGGCCACCGGGTTCAGGACTCAAATCATGGTTGACCATGTGGGAGTCCAGCAACATAACCACTATGCCATCTGCTAGTCCCTTGTCTTTGAATTTATTCTCATGTTTTTATATTTTATTTTATTTATTTATTATTTTATTTTTGCTATATGGTGTGTGCTCTCACTGGAGAGACAGAGAAACAGAAAATAAAAAAATCACCTCCTGGGGGGAAGGCTACACGGTGATCCCTTTGCCTCCTTTCTACTCCCAGGATCTTGGGCATGTACGAGCCTGCTCCCAACATGAGCTTTAAGTTGCCAGGTCTGGAACTCGAAACAAGGCCGACTATGTGGGAGTCCAGTGACCTAACCATTATGCCACCTGCTGGTCTGAGGTTTTATTCTTATCTTTAAAATCCTGTTCCTTACCAAACCTAGTTCACTGTGCCTTCATAGTCACTGTCAAAAAGTAATTACTACCTAAATGTTTCCAAGTGGATCTGCTTGGAAAGACATCGTTCAAAAACTGGTTTGTCTTTTTATGGCCTTAAGGTCAAAGATTAATTTAAATATGATGCACTGAGTTTCAAGCTATGAGTTGTATTACTATGCAAAAAATATTTTTGTTTAATTATCAAGATCTACTGAGTAATGTGTAAAAGATTGGTGTTCATGTATAAAGCGGATTATTCATTTTGGTGACAGATAGTTTGAATTATGTTTTATTATTAAAGTATCTTTCTATTTCTTATTGAAAATTTCTTATGCTGCCTAAGTATGTAAATCTTTCCACTTCTCTAAATAAGACATATCCATATTTTCTAAACTTTGTCACAATCATGAAAGTGACAGTGAATGACTATTGTCAGTATCATCTATATTATATCTCCTTTATGCTCAGATATCTTTTCAGTTTTCATGATCAAAGCATCACTCACAAGTAACCTTAAATTTCTGCTGCAGTCATGTGACTCTGGGTCACAAGTATTTCTGCACAAACGTGTCTATCCTCTCCTTGTTTCACAGAAAGGAAACTCATATTATTCACTTTTAAATACAATCCTCTTAAATAACTGAATAACAGAGTAATCATAAATGCAGTTTTCAAATATTAGGGAAAAAAGACCAAGAATAATTATAGATCTTTCTTTTTATTTATTTTGGTTATTGTATCAGTTAGTTATATTTTATTCACTTTGGTTATTGTATCAGTTAGTTACTGTTGTATATCAAGCAATCCTAAAAGAAAATAGTTTAACTTAATACCTTTTTAACTAATGTGATTACATGGGGGACAATATTTCTAAGATATTCTAGTTTCCTCAAGAATCTTTAGTTATCTGTAGTCAAATGAGGAGGTTCTATTAATGTTGGCTGAGGTTTCTCATCTATTGAGGACTTGATTGGTTGTTGGCTGATCTAGGATAGCCTTGACTAAGAGAACTAGCCCCTTACACATTTCCTCTGCTGTAACTGGATAGCCTGGATTTATTCACATGGCCGAGGCAGCATTCCATAGAATTGCAGAAATGCACCAAGGACCATCATGACCCATGGTTAATATCAACATATTCTAATGGTCAAAGCAAATTTAAACTTCTACATGTGGTTCAAGCCTTAAAGGATTTCCTCTTTCACCTTTGCCCTCAGTGGCTAGGTACTCTTAGAGAAAAAAAAATGAGAATGAAAGTATATGCTTATGGAGCTTTTATGAATATTCTATTCCAGGGGTTCAAGCCCCCTTTAGAGTACATATTTCATTTTTGTCCCAAACTTCCAGCTCCCTATCACTATCTAAGAAAGAAATAAACCCTTTCCTTCAGATAATGAATATAGTTCTGGGACCTCATGTCTAAATCTTTGATTAACAGACTAGATCCAAGTTGCCTCACTAAGATTGTTGTCATTCCCATTGCTGCCATGTAATATTTTTCTTGTTATTGACCTCATTTCATAAGCAACCCCCATCTCTGGTACTGTTAAAACATTCTTTTGTCTGTTAAATGTTTCTTTTCTTTGCCCCTCCTACCTACCATCTATCACCCATTCTCTACCACAAATTCCCTCCCTTACAGTCCCTGGCATCTACACTTATCTTTTCTAGTATCATATCTTTGTAACTATTGTTCAATGTAAAATAATAATTATAGAGGACTTAATGATAACGGCAAATGGAAACACCTGAAGATATGATGACTCTTAACTTTTGTTACAAGTTTGAAATTTCTTTTTGATGTATTTTTTTTAATTTTAAGTTTTATAAAGCAAATATTACAAGAATTTTTTCTCCACAGAGAAATCTCTATTTTTTTGTTTGTTAAATGTTTCCTTCCTTTTCACCTCTTACCCATACTCTCCCATCCACCTTCTACCACCCATTCCCCTCTCTTACAGTCTCTGGTATCTACATTCATCCTCTGTACTATTGTATCTTTGGATCTTTCCATTTCTGACATAGAGTACAAACATTCGGTATGTATTGAGTGAGGATATACAGTGTGCATCTTTCAAAGTCTGTTTCATTATGCTTCACATTTTCTTCTCTATTCATCCACTTTGCAAATGAACTGAAGAGAAGACTGTACACAAAAGACTCATGAATGGTCAAAAGGCATGTGAAAAATGTTTCAAGTCTCTTGTCATGAGGGAAATGCAAATTAAAACCACGATGAAATACCATTTAATCCCAGTTAGAATGGCTAGGATCAAAAAAAGAAAGAATGACAATTGCTAGTGAACCTGTGGTGAAAAGGAAACCCTTTTACACTGTTGGTGGGAAAGTAAATTAGTACAACCTCTAATGTGGAGGTTCCTAAAAATTCAACAAATAGAGCTATCATATGACCAAGTATCAAATTTCTATATGCCTCCTCAAAATCATCATGAATCTAAAAATTGTGGTAGCTGTCTAAGGTTTCATAGAATAACAGTTCTCTCCCTTGGTGAAGAAATAACTACTATTTTTTTTTTAGAGATATGGAGTACTGTTTCCTGAACACAATTCAATGATTTGCAGTTTCAAGGAATTTAGCATATATCTCACTCATACTTTGGAGAACATTTTTAATTTGAGATGGGTAAAAGTGTTTAGACCTCTGCAGGAAGGTGAGTTCAAGAAGAAATAATAATGACAGTATTTGCCTGACTTCTAACTTGATCTCTTCGGAAAAGAGAGTGATGAGGAAAATCTTTCTGCCCAGACCAATGTGCCATAGGGATATCAAGTGCCCAGGAGTTGGAGTAACAAAAGTGAAAAGTGCCCAATGAGCTAATATTGGGAGCTGTAAATATCTTCCTTGCTGTTATTCTTGTGTAGATCAGGACCTGGCTGATGTTTGCATAGTCCTGTATCTAGCTATGAAAATGATGCTTCATTCATTCCTGCTGTCTTGTTGAAGAACAGAGCTTTAGTTTCTATAATCATCCATCCAGGGAGGAATTCAGACTCCTACATGGACACCAGCTTCTCAACAACCCCAGCCAGATGAATCTGAGAGCCCACCAGGTACTGCAGCAAAGGTTCACAAAGGATTGAATATCAGAATGCTTATCTGAGATCACATAAGAGCCCAAATCTGCATAGCCCAGAGCCCCAAGGTCACTGTACTTGCTTGGTTGCTTGACTAATTTATTCATAGCTAAGGTAAGTAATATGCTAAAAAGAGAAGTGTCTGTTAAATCAGCAAGACAGGTGAGAATTAACTGAAAGGAATGGAAATCCAATTGGAGTAGACCAAAGAGGGAACCAGAAGTGTAAAGGGTTTCAATAGTTAAGACATTTCCACGGAGATTTGCAATAAGTGGATAGGAAAATCAAGTATTTTGTCTGGAGGGATGTACTCTGAAGTGTATGTTGTTTTATTCAGTTTTTAAGATGGGATGTATTTGGGCATGTTTCTATATGCATCACAAAGATCAGACCAATGGATGGCTTACAAATATTACCTTGCAACAGCAGCTCATGAGACATAAATTTTGCAGTATCTCCTCTCAAATTGGGTAGTTACAAAAAAAATGTTTTATTTGATAGGACACTGGGGAAAACCAAAGAACTTTATATATGAATTATTTCATTACTGCTGAGACTGAAAATATTTTTAGTTAGCCTTTTTATTCAATGGGAATTATCTTTGCAGTTTTTTTTGCTTTTCCATACTGAAGGTCTTTTGATTTTATTCTTTCTAAGAATTGGTGTTTTTTCAGTAAGTTTGCTATTTTTTATTTAGTTATCATAAATAGAAGATAGATATAGTGAAGGGTCCTATGTGAAAAATTTTAAATTTGGTGAGGTTACATCTATCTGTCACATCATATATCCATTACCCTCATTACTTTGTCTTAGTTTTTATTTGTTTAATTTTTGTTCTAGAGCATATGCACTCATCAGACACACACACACACACATACACAGAGAGAGAGAGAGAGAGAGAGAGAGAGAGAGAGATAGAGAAAGTGACAAAGCACCCACAAGGGGCTATGACCATGCTACAAACACTTCTCCTCCATTAGCTTCTCCAGAATTTGGGCATGGATGTACTCATGCCTCGCATGATTTTCATGCTTCCAGTTCTGGAAGTCAAACTGTCCAGGTGATCATGAGGGATCCAATGCCTCACGCTTCACACCACATGCTGGGCACCCTCAATGCTTTTTTAAAATTCATTATTATTATTATTTTATACATTCAATTGTTATTCATCATTCAGCTTGTAGAGAAAATATTGCCAACATAAAATACATCTCAGACCAGACAAGTTGAGAGTACTATACATGTTATCATCAACAGGTAATAAGCCATTTCTGTGTCCCACAAATGTCTTACTTCCTATTTTTTAAACTTAAGATGTCCTCTGAATCATTAGTAGTAATACATTTTCTTTTATAATATTCACAATTTTATTTCACATTTGTTTTTATTATTACAAGCAGATGTGTTTTATGATTGAATCTATTTTTTAACTTAATAATCATTTTCTACTATCTTGTACAACACATCCTTTTGTGTTCATCTAAAATCATATATATCTTTTTCATAAACACATTTTTCATAAGCACCATGTTTGTAAACCTGCTCATCATTCTGGCCACCATTTCAGACTCCCACTTGCACACACCCATGTACATCTTCCTCTTCAGCCTGTTCTTTATGGACATCTGTTTCTCCTCCACTACCATCCCAAAGATACTGATTAACATTCAAACACAGAGCAAGATCATCACCTATGCAGGCTGCATCACCCAAATGTATTTTTTCATGTTTTTAACAGAATTGTATGACTTTCTCCTTACTATGATGGCCTATAACCTGTACGTGACCACTTGTAACCCCCTACACTCTTTGGTCATCATGAACTCCCAACTCTGTGTGTTGTTGGTTCTGTTGGCCTGGATTATAAGTGTCCTGAACTCATTATTACATAGTTTAATGGCATTGAAGCTGTCCATCTGTACACCATTGAAAATCCCCCACTTGGTTCACCTTCCCTACTCTGACCCTTTTATTAATGACATAGTGTTATATTTTGCATCTGTGCTGCTGGCTAGTGGTCCCTTCACTGGGATCCTTCACTCTTACTCTAAAATAGTTTCCTCCCTATGTACAATCTCATCGGCTTAGGGGAAGCACGAAGCATTTTCCACCTGTGCCTCTCATCTCAGTTGTCTCCTTATTTTTTTATATTAGTCTAGGAGTGTATTTTAGTTTTGCTGTTATACAAAATTCACACTCAAGTGATACAGCCTCAGTGATGCACACTGTGGTCACATCCATGCCGAACCCCTTCATCTACAATGTGAGGAATAAAGACATAAAGAGGGCTCTGAGAAGTTTCCCCTTGGAGGAAAGCCATCAAAGTATTATCAACTGTCATAATATTCAAAAATGTGCTTGTTAGTAGAGGTCTAAGGATTAGGCAGAAATGGTGAAAATTTGACCAGATTCTAGAAGTAGAACTTGTTCCATTCTATTATCTCCTAAAACTTCCAAGACTTCAATTTCAGCTTCTCTATACAACATAAATATCTCACTTTTCCACTCTGTCTGTTAATCTATTTTTATTTATTTATTTATTTATGCCATAAGGAGCATGTACTCTTTGGAGAGAAACAGACTGTGAGAGGGAAAATGGTAAGTCACCCCTAGGAGGATGGCTTTGCCAAAATACCTGCTTGTCCTGTGATTTGGAACACTCCTCCATGTCTTTGGTGTGATTTGCAAGCCACAGGTCCAGGACTTGAACTATCATCAGCCATTTGGGAGTTAGCACTGTAGCTACTACATCACCTGCTGGTCTCTCTTTCTAATATATAAACAAGATTTTCCTTTGTCCTTTTTTTATCACAAGTTTATCCCAACCATAGATTAGGAATACTTGGAAATCCTCATTAATTTCATTGATCAACATGGATTTATTAAAAATATTTTTTTCTGGAACCAGCAGTTAGCATAATGGCTATGTCACTGGACTCCCATGTAGTCAACCATGGTTCGCATATCGGACCCAGTGGCTTAAAACTCACACCGGGCGCATGTGCATGCGTGCCCAAGATCCTGAGAGGAGAATGGAGGAGAAGGGATTGCAGTGTGGCCAACACCCCTGGGGGGGGTGATTTCTCACTTTCTGTCTCTCTTTCTCTGTCTGTCTTGTTAGTGCATGCTCCCTATAGCAAAAAACCTTTCCAAAATTTTTTTTTTTTCTCAACTGATGTATACTGAAAAAGCTTTCCTTTGTTCTATTAAAAATCATATGCTGTACTTTTCTTATGGAAACTAAATCACTATACATGGTGGCTAAGGTCATTTATATAACTCAATAGTAGAAGACATCTGAGACCACAATTTAAAATTTTTCTTTTTATCATTCCATGATAAATGACCACCTTAATTGTTCTTAATGAAAATGTAGAGTTTAGCACAGCAAATTTAAGTTATAACTTGTGATTTGGTTTTATTCTCATCTTTAAGTTTCAGTTTCTTAACAAGCCTGGGGTCCACAGTGCCTTCATAGTCACTACAAAAGGGCCATTACTATTTACAAATCTCCAAGTGGAATGTGGTTGGAAAGACACCTTTCAATAAATTGTTTTTCTTTTTAAATTAATTTATTTTACATTCATTCACTGAGCATAATCACAACATACAAAATATGATTTCCCATCCAGAATAAACTGCATAGGGGCTTAATCATACATGCCATAATTGACAAATAATTTTCCATTTATTGTTTCATATATATATATATATATATATATATGCACATATATATTTTTTTTTCTCCCTATTCCTCTCCCTCTGTCATTTCCCACCCTCCTCCCACACTGCCTCTGGTGTCTACAGTTACTTTTCATTCCTTTTCCCCCCACACTTTATTAATTCACAAAATATTTTAGTTAATCTAACTACTTTCAATAGCCATTTTGTATGCTGTAAAGCTGTACAGTAATTAAATGTAAATAAATAAAAATAATAAATAAAAACTTAAAAGAGAGGTTTGTTTTTTTTTAAAGATGGTTCAAGTTCTAATTCTACAACCTAAGAATCAATATTTCTGACTCTGAGGCTTAGAGTATTTAATTTACATTTTAAATTTGACCCTTTTATCCCTTCCCTAAGAATTGTTTCAGAGCCCTTTTTATGTCTCTATTCCTCAGACTATAGATGAAGAGGGGTTCAGCATGGGTGAGAGTACAGTGTACATCACCGAGGCTATTGCACTTCAAAGTGAGCTGTGAGTAGCACCAGCACTAAGGTACACTCTTAGGCTTGTACAATAAAATAAGGAGACAACTGAGAGCTGAGAGGTGAAGATGGAAAATGGTTTATACTTCTCCTGACCTGGTGAGATTCTACTTGTGGAGGAAACTATCTTAGAGTAAGCGTGAAGGATCTCAGAAAAGTTTCCATGCCACCATACACCAGTAAAGATGCAAAATTAATCATCATGTTATCAAGAGAGGTGTCAGAACAGGCACCTGTGAAAATTCACAGAAAAAGTAGTGAATTTCCAAGTGTGTACAGAAGGACAACTACAACAGCATTAAGCTATTCAACAAAGAAGTAAGGACACTAATCATCTAGGATGCTAGAACTAGCAGTCCACAGAGCTGGCAGTTAATGATCACTGTAGTTCATGGGCTGACAGAGGGTCACTAACTGGTCTAGGCCATCACAGTCAGCAGAAAAATATCCCACTCCGAAAAAGCATGAAAAAGTACATCTGGACAATGATGCCTGCATAGGTAACAACTTTGCTCTGTGTCTAGATGGTCATCAGCATCTTTGGGATGGTGGTGGAGGTAAGACTGATATCTACAAAGGACAGTTTGGAGAGGAAGAAGTTCATGGGCCTTTGTAAGTGAGAGTTCAAGATGGTGACCAGGATAATGAGCAGGATTCCAAACCAGTTACCAAGTACATGGGGAGGCATAGCCCAAAGGAAGGGTTGTAGTTTGAATTCATGCACAGGTTTGAGGTGTAAATTAACTCTTCACTTATTAAAAAAATGAATATATATGAAATATCTGAATTCTATGACAAAAACTGAAAAATCAGAAGGTATAACAACAGGGATGGGCAAGTGTCGACACCAGAGACTGTACAGAAGAGGGTAGTTATCAAGGGGTGGGAGAGAGGGGTTCAGGGAAAATAAATTAACAGACATAATAATGAAAAGCTATCTGTTGAAAATGATTTATAGGGAACCAGCAGTTAGCGTAATGGCTATGTTGCTGGACTCCCACGTAGTCGACCGCGGTTTGCATCCCAGACCCGGTGGCTTAAAACTCACGCCGGGTGCGTGTGCGTGCGTGCCCAAGATCCCGAGAGGAGAATGGAGGAGAAGGGATTGCGGCGTGACCATCCCCCCTGGGGGGTGATTTCTCGCTTTCTGTCTCTCTGTCTTTCTCTGTCTGTCTGGCGAGCGCATGTGCCCTATAGCGAAAACCTCTCCAAAAAAAAAAAAAAAAAGAAAATGATTTATATTTTTGACTTGATCAGTATGTGATGGATGTATTTTTGAAAAGTCATATTGTATTCTGTTAAGATGTACAATGATGGGACCATAAGATAATGTAGTAATTATGTAGCTGGACTCCCACATGGTCACTCATGGTTTGAGTCTTGTAGTGGTGACTTGGAACAGACCTGGCACATGTACATATGTTCTCAAGATCCCAGCAGGAGAATGGAAAAGAAAGGATTGTGGTGTGGCCATCACCCAGGGAGTGATTTCTTACTTTCTCTCCACTGTCTCTGTTTCTCTCTCTTTTAGTGAGTTAAAGCATCCTAAGGCCAAAATTTAGTATAAAGTATTATATATATATATATATATATATATATATATATATATATATATATATATAAAATTTAGTATAAAGTATTAAGTGAGAAAAAGGAATTTTTATACAATTTCTGCTGAAATAAGCACCTTACAAGAAGTAATTTTTTTCCAGATTTATTTTTAAATGGTATACAATTATATGTATTTATTGTACAGCATGGTTTGGGAATGTATAGATAAATTTGAATTGGTTAAATCTAGCTACTTAATTGATACATCTTCCAGATGGCTATCATTTTGGTGGTAAGATCATCACTTGAGGGACTGAAAGTTGCTCAGATGAGTCCATGTGTGAACGGTGAGTTAATATGAGAACCTATGACACTACTGTACTCAACAGTAGACAGTAGACTTTTTAAACTTTGGAAGATTACATTACACTAATTTTCAACATTTTCTTCTTTCATTAAGAACAAATTAAGGGACCAGCAGTTAGCGTAATGGCTATGTCGCTGGACTCCCACATAGTTGACCGCGGTTCGCGTCCCAGACCTGGTGGCTTAAACTCACACCAGGCGCGTGTGCGTGTGTGCCCAAGATCCTGAGAGGAGAATGGAGGAGAAGGGATTGCGGCGTGGCCATCCCCCATGGGGGGTGATTTCTCGCTTTCTATCTCTCTGTCTCTCTGTCTGGCGAGCGCACGTGCCCTATAGCAAAAACTTCTCAAAAAAAAAAAAAGAACAAATTAATACTAGTTAATTCTTTTTTATTTATTTTTATACATTTAATCACTGTACCTCTTTACAGAGTACAACTTTATTTTCCCAGCATGAATACAGTGCATGTTAGTCAAGTCAGAGACATTATCATATACATGATCATCAACAGATAACTCTCCATTTTTGTGTCTTGTCAAATATTTTGTTTGTTTGTGTTTTCCGTAAACCCCTCCCTCCCACCCTGTATTATCCACCTCCTTCTATACTGTCTTTAGTATTTACAGTTTCCCTGATACCATACCTTCTAACCTTAAACTTTCTGCTATAGAGCACAGAAACATATTAAGTATATATTAAGTGGGGACATATGATGCTTGTCTTTCAGTCTGGATGTTTCACTTAGCATTAAATCTTCAACAATCATCCACTTTTTATAAAATGTCATGAACACTTTTTTATGGCTGAGTAGTATTCCACAGTGTACATGTGCTACATTTTTTCAATCTACTTGTCTGATCTTGGACATTCAGGTTGTTTCCATGTCCTAGCAGTTGTGATATTTTAGATATCAGACAAAGTAGAAAAGTGAAATACTTAAATTGCATAGAGAAGATGAAATATTTTTTCTTCTTTTATTTTAATTTCATTCCTGTACATCTTTGAACCATACAAAACAAATCTTCCCAGCATGAATACAGTGTATATTAGTCCAGTCAAATATATTACCAACAGTCAAATATACTACACAACATTCTTAACAAATAATTTTAAACTTTGGAATCTGATGCTTTGTCATGAAAGTTCTAGGATATAATCAAATGAAACAAGTTCTACTTCCAAAATCTGTTCATACTTTCAACATTTCTGCCTCTTGTGCTCTGAGCCATGTTAACGAGTGCAATTCTTCACTTCAGAATAATTTATGTTTTGATACTTTCCCTCCAAAGAAGATTTTTCAGAGCCCTCTTTATGTCTTTATTCCTCAAACTGTAGATAAAGGGGTTCAACATGGGTGTGACCACACTGTACATCACTGAGGCTGTTGCACTTGAGTGTGAGCTGTGGGTAGTAGCAGAACTAAGGTACACACTTATAGTTGTACAATAAAATAAAGAGACAACCAAGAGATGAGAAACACAAGTGGAAAATGCTTTATATTTCCCCTGAGCTGATGAGATTGCATGAATGGAAGAAACTATTTTGCAGTAAGAGTAAAGAATCCCAGCGAGGGGAACCCCAGCCAGCAGTACAGATGCAAAATAGATCACCATGTCATTAAGAAATGTGTCAGAAGAGGCAAGATGGATAACCTGATTGAGTTCACAGAAAAAATGGGGGATTTTCAATGGCATACAGAAGGGCAGACGCAAAGCCATTAAGCTATGTAATAATGAAGTCAGGACACTTATGATCCAGGACAACAAAATCAGCAACAAACAGAGCCAGGGGTTCATGATGACCATGTAATGTAAAGGGTGACAGATGGCCACAAACCTGTCATAGGCCATCACAGTCAGGAGAAAGTCATCTAATGCTGCAAAGAGCATGAAAAAGAACATCTGGGTGATGCAGCCTGCATAGGTGATGACCTTGCTCTGTGTCTGGATATTCACCAACATCTTTGGGATGGTGGTGGAGGTGAAACAGATGTCTATGAATGACAGGTTGGAGAGGAAGAAGTACATGGGAGTGTGCAGATGGGAGTCTGAGATGGTGGCCAGGATGATGAGCAGATTTCCAATCATGGTGCTCAGGTACATGAACAGGAAAATCCCAAACATGAAGGGCTGTAATTTGGGTTCCTCTGAAAGTCCCAGAAGAAGAAATTCTGAAATTCTTGTATAATTCTCTGGTTCTATGTTACAGAAGTGACTACCAAGAAAAGGAAATTAACATATCTAATTTTTAATTCAAAATGGCTTATAGAGTTAACTCATATAATTCACAATATTAGGTTGTCAGGAAAATCCTGACATACTTTTCTATGCAAAAATGCATAGTGACTTTCCTAATGACCCAATAATTACTCACATGACAAAATGTTACGTTTATGTGTGTCAGTAAAGAAATTAATCTATATGTTGTTCCATTGCAAGAGGGTGCTTGTACTTGCTAGAAAGACAGAGAAACAGGGAGAAAAATCACTCCCCAAATGGATCATAATCATGCCACAATAACTTATCCTCCATCTCTCTATTTTATCATGATTTTGGGCATGCATTTACACATACCCAGAGTGGTTTTTATGTTGTTATTGTTATTTTTTTGTTTTGTTTTCAAGCAGCCAAGGCTGGGACTCAAACCTCCATCAACCATGAGAGATTCAACTTCTTCAAATGCTAACCTACAGGGCTGATCCATTCTCTTTATTTTGTATATGGTTCCTCTCCCCTTTAGCATACCCACTCTCCCAAGCTATGTCTGATTGAGAATTTCTATTCCATTCTCAACCTTTCACCAAATTCTCACATGCATTTGAGTAATATAAATTGAAATGCCACCAAATTCCATGTACTGTCTGGATAATGAATATAAACTAATAAGAAACTAAAATACTTAATAATTATTAATGGATAGTATGAAGATAAAGAAATAATCATGTGACATTTCACATACTAACAAGTACTTTAAAGACAATGAAATTATGTAGAAATGAGAGTATGGACAGGGAGACTATTAACTGGCTGATAAAATGACATTTGAACAGAGACCTTAAGGAAGAGAGGGCAGGAGCTACAAGGATATCTGTGGAAGTGGATGTCTTATAGAATAAATAAGCTACACGGAGAATAATGAGATAGATAGAGTAAGGGAATGTTGAGAAATGAGGGGACCTGCTGATGCTGAAATTTGAAGACACTGATGGTTCTTAAATCATGTGCTGTCCTAGTTTTTTATAAATGCAACCCTCTAAGCTGGAGACATAACAGCAAGAGTTCAGTTGGCAAGCCTCCCACAGACATGTAAACTTGGGGACACATTATGATATGACCACTTTGTGCTGTGTATTTATAGAAACATTTTAAAAAAGAGCATTATATGCAATATGTAACCAAGTAAATGGAATACATTAAAAAACTATATTCACTAAAATGGAATAAGAATATAAAGCAAATTATAGAGAAAAACTTTAAGATGATAATTTAATCACATTAATATAGGCCTCTAAATTCAGGTTAAGTTGAAATGATCTGGATATAAAATAAGGAAATACATATGTATGTATATGTATATATATATAAGTTATATGGATGGAATGGATAAAAGTCCATTTCACAATGGATGAAAGTTACTGATAAGTTAAAAAATATATTCAATCACAGCACACGTTTTGTAATAATAAATATATATATATATATATATATATATACACACACACACACACATATACACATATATATATATGTATATGAAATCCCACCAAATTCCATGTACTGTCTGGATAATGTATATATATGTATATATATATATATGTGTATACACACACACACATATTTAGTAGAGTTTTTTTTAGTGATAGGGCATGTGTACTCGCCAGAGAGGGAGAGAGACAGAGACAGTGAGAGGGAAAGTGAGAAATCAGTCTTCAGGGAAATGGCCATGCCACAATCCCTTTGCCTCCATTCTCTGCTTGAGGTTTTGGGCACACACATATACATGCCCAGTATGAGTTTCAAGCTACCAGGTCTCGGACTCAACCTTAGTTGGCCACGTGCAAGTTGGCCACTTGCTGGCCCTGAATTACATATTTTTAAAGAAACAGTGGAAGAAAAACTATCAACAGTATCTAATGTTAAAATTATACAGTTATTGAATGTATAAAATAAAGATAATTTAAAAAGAAGTTACTTTTAGTTATTTATAGTAAGAAGAATAGTCTAAATAACATAGCATGCTATAATAAAAACAGAAATATTGAATGAAAAAAATGTGTACCATATAAACAAATGGATTGAGATATGTTTATGAAAAATATATACATGATTTTAGGTGAACGCAAAAGAATGTGTTGTACACAAAGGATGAAAGTTACTGATAAGTTAAAAAATATATTCAATCACAACACACATGTCTTTGTAATAAGAAAAGCAAATGTGAAGTAAGATTGTGAATGTTATAAAAGAAAATGTATTACTACAAATGATTCAGAAGATGCTTTTAAGTTTAAAAAGCAATAAGAGTCAAGACATTTGAAGGACACAGGAATGGAGGATTTTCTGTCAATAATGTGTATGATATCTTCAAATGGACTGATAGGAAGTGTTTTCATGTTGGGTAAATTTATTTTACAAGCCATAATGATGTACAATTATTGAATGTATAAAATAACTTTTTAATAAAGCAATGATGGTTCCCAGAAGGTGGAGTAAAGGGTAAAGCATTGGGTCCCACATGGCCAACTTGTTGGTTCATGTTCTGGACCTGGCAGCTTGAGAATCACTCCAGGCATAAGTCTATTCATGCCCAAATTCCTGAGAGAAAAATGAAGGAGAGGAGTTTGTGGTGTGGTCATACCCCCTAGAGCATTCTTTCTCACTTTCTCTCTCCCTGTCTTTCTGATGAGTACATGTGCCCCCAGAGCAAAAACTAAACAAAACACAAAGCTAAGAGAAAAGCATGATGGTTATGGGTATATGATATGACTGACTGATAGATGTACCCACACCAAATTTAAAATTGTTCACATAGTACCCTTCAAGGTATTTATCTGTCATCCCTAAATAAAAAATAGCAAACTTACTGCAAAAATACTGATTATTAGAATAAAACCAAAAGACCCATGGGACCAGCAGTTAGCATAATGGCTATGTCGCTGGACTCCCACGTAGTCAACCGCGGTTCGTGTCCCAGACTCGGTGGCTTAAAACTCACACCGGGTGCGTGTGCGTGCATGCCCAAGATCCCAAGAGGAGAATGGAGGAGAAGGGATTGTGGTGTGGCCATCCCCCCTGGGGGGTGATTTCTCACTTTCTATCTCTCTGTCTCTCTCTGTCTTTCTGGCAAGCACACGCGCCCTATAGCAAAACCTCCCCCCCAAAAAAAAAGAAATAAAAAAGACCCACAGTATGAAAAAGCAAAAAATTTGCAAAGACAATTCTCACAGGAGAAAAAGACTAACTCCAAAATAATTTCAGTCTAAGCAGTAATGGAATAATTTATATGTAAGCTTTTTAGTTTTCCCCAGTGTTCTATCAAATAAAACTGATTTCTTGTTACTACCCAACTTGAGAGAAGATACTGAAAAATGTATGTCTCATTAACTGCTGTTGCAAGGTAATATTTGTTTTTTTTGGTTTTTTTTGGAGAGGTTTTTCGCTATAGGGCACGTGCGCTCGCCAGACAGACAGAGACATAGAGACAGAAAGCGAGAAATCACCCCCCAGGGGGGATGGTCACACTGCAATCCCTTCTCCTCCATTCTTCTCTCAGGATCTTGGGCATGCATGCACACGTGCCTGGCGTGAGTTTTAAGCCACTGGGTCCAGGACGCGAACTGCGGTCGACGACGTGGGAGTCCAGCGATATAGCCATTACAGTAACTGCTGGTTTCCGCAAGGTAATATTTGTAAGCCATCTATTGGTTTGAACTTTGTGATGAATATAAAACATACTCAAATACATCCCATCTTAAAAAGTAAATAAAATACCCCATACTTCAGTGCATATCCCTCCAAATGAAATATTCAATTTCCTACCTACTCATTGCAAATCTCCATTTTTATTTTATTAAAATTTTATTGAAACCCCTTTACCCCTCCTCTTCCTTCTTTTGTCTTCTCCAGTTGGATTTCCATTCCCATAATTTAATTCCCACCTACATTGCTGAGTCTAACATCATCTCTTTTTAACATATTAAATCAATTAACCATACATTAATTAGTTAAGCAAGAAAACACAATGATCTTGCAGTTCTGGGCTATGCTTATTAGGATTCTTGGGTGACCTCAGGTGAACACTGTCAGCTTTCATTCTCTGTGAATCTTTTCTACAGCATCTGCTGGGCTTTCAGACTCACCTGGCTGGGGTTGCTGAGAAAGTGCTGTCCATGTTGGAGTCTGAATTCCTCCCTGGATAGATGATCATAGAGACAAAAGTTCTATTCTCAGATAAGACAGCAGGTAGGAATGAAGCATCATTTTTATAACTAGGTTTAGGAATACATAAAATGTCAAAATTGTCCTACAGAAGGACAGCAGCAGAGGGGGTATTTACAACTCCCGATATTGACTCATTTGGCACCTTTCTCTCCTGTAACTCCAATTCTGGGCACTTGAATCCCTGTGGGACATTGGTCTGAGCAGAAAATAGTAATTTCCTAATCACTCCCTTTTCCCAAGAGATCAAGTTAGAAATGAGATGAATACTGTAATTATTATTGTTCCTTGAACTCCACTTCCTCCAGAGGTCTAGCACTTTTGACCAATTCCTAGTTAAAATGTTCTCCAAAGTCTGAGATACCTGACCAGGTCCCTTGGAACTGCAAGGTGTTGAATTATGGTGAAGACACAGTACTTGTTAACTCTAGAAAATTGCTGTTCTTCATCAAAAGGGAGAACTCTGTTAAACTATGAAACTTGGGATAGCCACCATGATCCTTAGATTTAGAATGGGTTTGATTGAAATACATAGAAATTTTTAATTTTTTTATTTATTTCTATTTATTTTATAAATTCAATCATGTTCCTTATCTTACAAAGTGAATATTTCAACATGTGGACATTTCTCATCAGTCCAGTTCACTATAATAGAAAGTTACCTTTAATAGATAATAATCCATTTCTTTGTCCCATAAATGCCTTGTCTCTTTATTTTTTTTCCTTAATGTCCTTCCTCAGCCTCTACTCCTTCATCTTCCCTCTTCCCACACTGTATCTGGTATTCACAACCATTTACTTAGTCTCTATAACCTTTAGTCATTCAGTTTCGGCCATAAAGTGCAGACACTTGGTATATATTAAATGGAGACATACAATGTCTCTCCTTCTTTGCCTGGCTTGCTTCACTCAGCAGTAAATCATCCATATTCATCCACTTTCTGTCAAAAGCCAGAGTATTTCATAGAGTATATGTGCTACAGGTTTTCAATCCATTCATCTGTTCATGAGAATTTGGATTGGTTCGATGTTTTAACAATTGTGAATAATGCCGCAATAAACATGCATGTGTCAGCACTTTTCCAATTAAAAATTCTCTGTCCTTTGGGTAGATACCAAGAAGTAGGATTGCTGGATCATATGGTAGTTCTATTTTCAGGTCTTTGAGGAATCTCCAAATCGTTTTCCACAGTGTCTAGACCAATTTACATTCCCACCAGCAGTGTAAGAGAGTTCCCGTTTCACCACACCTCCACCAGCACTTATTGTTTTTTGTTTTATTAATCTTAGTCATTCTGATTGAGGTTAGGCGGTATCTCATTGGAGTCTTTATCTGCATCTCCCTTACAATGAGTAATGTTAAGCATTTTTTTTTCATATGCCTTTAGGCTATTCGTATGTCATCCTTAAAGAGTATTTTTATGTATTATCATAATCTTGTTTATATTACATTGAGTCACATATAACTTTACAGTGGAGAGTGATTTATTTTCCAACTCATTGTCCCATCTTTTTTACAGGGTTAGTGATCTTTTTTCTAAGAGTCTTGATCATGAAGGGATGTATTTTATCAAATGCTTTTTCTGCATCAATTGATATGGTCATATGGTTTTTATCTTTCTTCCTATTAATATGATGTATTACATTTATGGTTTTGCATATGTTGAACCAAGTGTGCATTCCTGGAATAGAGCCTACATGATCATGATGTATAATCTTTTTTATAAATTGTTGGATACGATTTGCTAGTATCTTGTTGAGAATCTTTGCATCTATATTCATCAGGGATATGGGTCTATAGTTTTCCTTCCTTGTCCTGTCTTTATCTGTTCTAAGGATAAGGGTGATAACAGCTTCATAGAAGGAATTAGGGAGAGATTCACCCTTTTAGATAATTAGAAATAACTTGAGCAGAATAAGGGTTAACTCTTCTTTGAAAATTTTATAGAATTCGGAGGTGAATCCATCAGGGCCAGGGTTTTTCTTTGTTGGGAGGTTATTTATAATTGATTCAATCTCCTGGCTTGTTATGGGCCTATTCTGACTTTCTATGTCCTCCTGGCTCAATCTTGGTAGATTATATGTGCCCAGAAATTTGTTCATCTCATCCAGATTGTCTTGTTTCTTGGCATATAGTTTTTCATAGTATCCTCCAATGATGTTTTGTATTTCTACTATGTCTGTTGTTATTTTGCCTGCTCCATTGCAGATTTGATTCACCTGGTTCCTTTCTCTCTTCTTAATAAGTCTTGCTAGTGGTGTATCTATTTTATCTTTTCAAAGAACCAGCTTTTACTTTCATTTATTTTCTTTATAGTTTGTTTATTTTCCATTTCATTTATTTCTGCTCATATTGTTATTATTTCCTTTCTGCTGGAGTTTTTGGATCTTTTTGCTGTTGCTTTTCCAATTCTCTGAGGCATGATGTTAGGTGATCCATTTGCCTTCTTTCCATTTTCCTCTTATGAACTTCCCTCTTATGACTGCTTTAGCAGTGTCCCAAAGATAATAGAAACTTATGTCCTTGTTGTCATTGGCTTCCATGAATCTTTTGATGTCAGTCTTTATTTCTTCAGTAGTTGTGGAGTCATTCAGGAGAAGGTTATTTAGCTTCCATGTATTTGAGTATTTTTGAGGATTTCTCTAACAATTAAACTCAAGTTTAATTCCATCATGGTCGGAGAAGATGCTGGATATAGTTTCTATGCCTTTGAATCAGTGGAGGCTTGCTTTGTGCCTTATGATGTGGTCAATCTTCAAGAAGGTTCCATGTGGCAGTGAGAAAAAAAGTGTATCTCATGGTTCTTGAATGGAACGTTCTATTGATGTCTGTTAAGTCCATTTGATTTATGGTATCATTTAGATCCTTTATCTCTTTACCTATTTTTTGCCTAGATGATCTGTCCAGAGGGGATAGTGTGCTGTTGAGGTCTCCAACAATTAATGTGTTGCAGTCTATCTCCACTTTTAGATCTAACAATCTTTTCTTCACTTATTCGGGTGCTCCTGTGCTAGGCGCATAGATATTTATAAGCGTTATATCTTTATGATCAAATGTCCCTTTTACTACAATGTAGCGCCCTTCTTTGTCTCTTCGAACAGTTTCTATTTTAAAGCCTATTTTGTTAGAAATTAGTATTGCAACTCTAGCACTTTTTTGGTTCCCATTTGCATGGAAAAACCTTTTCCCAACCCTTCACTTTCAGTCTATGTATGCCTTTATTGATGAATTGGGTTTCCTGCAGGCAACAGATAGAGGGTTTCTGTTTTTAATCCATTCTGCCAGTCTGTGCCTCTTGATTGAAGAATTTAATACATTAACATTCAATGTTATTATCGATATCACTGAACCTGTCCTGATGTTTAAGTTGGCCATTGTCTTAGTGGATTTTTATTCCTTTGTTTCTGGCTGTTACTTCTTTAGTTTTCCTAGAACATTACTCTCTTTAGGGTTTCTTGAAGAGCTTGTCTGCTGTTGGCAAATTATTTCAGGTTTTGTTTGTCTGAGTAGATTTTAATCTTTTTTCCCATATGAGGTTAATCTTAAAGGATACAATAATCTTGGTTGAAATTGTTTCTCTCTTAACACTTTTGATACATCTTCCTATTCTTTCCTTGCTTGCATTGCTTCCGCTGAGAAGTCCAGTGTTAGCCTAATGGTGTGACCTTTCTGTCACTTGTCGTTTCTCTCTTGCCAGTTTTAGTATCTTGTCTTTATCTATGATATTTGCCAGTCTGGCTAAGTTTTGCCTTGGGGAAGATCTCCTTGGGTTAATTCTATTTGGGGTCCTTTGTATTTCTTTGGTCTAGATATTTGAGTTCCTCTCTAGACTTGGGAAATTTTCTTCCAAGATTTAATGGAATAGGTTTTACATGCCTGGCACCTGCGCCAGGCAGCCCAGGGTGCCTGCGCCAGACAGCCCAGGGCGCAGGGCTCTGCTCCACATGCCGGCCGGGCTTGCACAGCCGGACCTGTGCAGCTGGGGCTCTGCTCTGCGTGCCTCGGCCCAGACCGCCCGGTCCCCGCTGTCTCTCCGGTACTGGGTGTGTCCCGTGCTTGGCGCCGAAGCGGGCCGGAGGCGCGGATCAGCCGAGGTCGCCGTCCTTCCTTTCTTTGGCCGGGCGAGTGTGCGGGAGGTGGCACTGGGACCCACGCGCATTTGCGTGCTTGGGGCTGGCGTGTGGCTGCTGGGCCGGCGTGTGGCCGCCGGGCCAGCGCGTGACCGCCGGGCCAGTGCGTGTCCGCTGGGCCTGCGCCTGCGCGTGGCCGCCAGGCCTGCACGTGGCCGCCAGACCTGCGCGTGGCCGTTGGGCCAGCGCGCGACTGCCGGGCCTGAGCCTGCACGTGGCCACCAGGCCTGCGTGTGGCTGCCATGCCTGAGCCTGTGCGTGGCCGCCGGCCTGCGCGTTGCCGCCGGGCCAGCGCGTGACCACCAGGCCAACTCATGGCTGCCGGGCCAGCGTGTGGCCGCTGGGCCTGCACCTGCGTGTGGCCACTGGGCCCGCGTGTGGCCCCCGGGCCTGTGTGTGGCCGCCGGGCCTGCACCTGCGCATGACTGCTGGGCCTGCGTGTGGCCGCTGGTCCTGCGCGTGGTCCCCGGGCCTGCGAGTGGCCGCCGGGCCTGAGCGTGGCCGCCGGGCCTACGCCTGCACATGGCTGCTGGGCCTGCACGTGGCCGCCAGGCCAGCACGTGACCGCCGAGCCTGCGTGTGTCTGCCGGGCCTGAGCATGGCCGCTGGGCCAGTGCCTGCGCATGGCCGCCGGGCCTGCACGTGGCCACCGGGCCAGCGCATGACCGCCGGGCCTGCGTGTCGCTGCTGGGCCTGCGCCTGTGCGTGGCCGCCGGGCCTGCGCCTGCACATGGCCACCAGACCTGTGCATGGCAGCCGCACCTGCGCCTGCCTGTGGCCGCTGGCCACGGGTGGCTAGCTGAAGCCGAAAACAAGGATTAAGAACTTGCAACTATAAGCAACAGAAAGAAACCTTAGCTGTCTTAAACCAATTGAGAAATATATTGTATAGGAGGATTTTCTCTGCCTATGGACAATGAGAAGATGATGGTTACCAGCCCTGCATTACCTCAGGGAAAAACAAGAACTACTCTACCACTCTTAAGGAAGTCAGATACCTGAGGATGACTCACACTGCAGATCCCCACAACACCATTCCCGGTAATCACAAGATGGATGCTGTGCCACATCAACTGATAACCATCTCTGCTTACCAGAACCGCTTTCCTGAAACTGTATTCCATGGAGACTAACCTACAATTGCGGAACTGCACGAGACCCACTCTTAATCCAACCCTGAATAAAATCTGTGTTCCCTATTGTTGAAAACTATATGAGCTGATAATTGAAAGAAAAAAAAAAGAACTGAAAGGTTTTACATGCCCTTATTAGTTTTTTCATCTTCTGGAATTCCAATTATTCGGATGTTAGGGCATCTAATTTAATCTAGTATTTCTCGTATGTTATCATCGTGTCTTTTTGTTATTTTCTCTATCTTTTTGGTGGTTTTCTCTAGGTCAGAGGTTTTTATATTCTATGTCAGAGATTAGATCTTCAGCATGACCTAATTGACTTTTAATACTTTCAAGAGAGTTTTTGATTTCCTGTATTACAATCTTCATCTCTAATTGTCCCATCTGATTATTTCTTAGCATGTCCATTTCTTCTTTCATATTGTGGAAAAACTTCCTAATCTCCTATAGTTCATTGTCTCTTTTCTGTTCTAACTCATAGAATTTGGTCACCATAAATGTTCTAAATTCTTTCTCGGAAATGTTGGTAATATTCTCTGTGTTTTCAAGAAATGTTTTCAAGTCACTATATTCTTTTGGTGGAGACATATTTCCTACTTTGTTCAGACCTGAGGCTCTTCTTCTATTTCTAGTCATAGGGAGATGTATTCATTTTGGAATACTTTTTAGAGAATGTTTCTTTGACTAGCAGCAAGTGTGTTTTCCTTTTGCTGTGGACTAAAGACTGCCAAAGTCTCTCTTCTGTTGTGTTTAGCAATGTGGCCCAAGGAGCAGTATTCTATTCAGGTGTTTGAAGAAAAGCATCTCCTTTTTTGCAGATGGTTTAGTGAAAGTGAGGATCCCTGAGAGTCATAAAATACTAGAATATTTCAGAAACTGTAATTCTAAACATATCTAGACCATCTGGTAGGGTAGAAACAGAGAAAGAGAGGGCCAAATAAGTGGGAAGAAAGAAAGAAGAATAAAGAAAAAGTCGGGCGCCATGTACTAGTGTGGCGCATGATTTCACCAGGTGTATGAAGATGGAAGTGGGGTGGCTGTAGAGCTGAGGGCAGTCCTGTGTGGTAAGGAGAAGTGAGAAATTTACAAGTGAAATAAGAGGACAAGGAGAAAATAAAACCTACTTGACTAACATAGATAGGGCTCTCTGGGCTTGGGTTGCCGGTGCTGCTACTGGGGCGGGGGCCTAGCCTCAGTGTCCCTTAGGCCAGGGGTCTGAAGATGGAAGTGGGGTGGCTGTAGAGCTTAGGGAAGTCCTGGCTGACAGAGATAGGGGTCTCTTGGCTTGGGGTGCTGGGACTGGAGCTGGGGTGGGGGCCTTGCCTCAGTGTCCCTTAGGACAGGGGTCTGAAGATGAAAATGGGCAGGGGATCTTTTTTTCTAAACAGTTGCTTGAGTTCCTTGTGTATTCTGGTTATCAGTCCCTCATATGAGGCATAGTTTACAAAAATATTTTCCCATTCTGAGGGCTGTCGACTCACACTAGTTACTGTGTCTTTTGCCATGCAAAAACTTCTTTATCTGATTGTGGGGAGCCAAGAAGGAGAAATGGGGAATGTGTAGGACATGTCCACTAGATGGAGTATAAAGTTACTGTCTGGACCTAACCTTGGGTGACTGAATTGTTATGTGCAGAATGTTCCAAGTATTGTTGCAACAACCTGATAAACTCAGCAAGGACTTTTGAGTCCCACGTTAAGGAAACCAAATGTTTCTGTATAGAACACAATAATAAACTTAACTCGTGGCTGAACATTATTGACTGGCAGTCCTCCCGTTTCTATCCTGTCTTCTTGTCTTTCTTTAATCCTCACCCCCCAACTCAGGAACTGTTTGCCATTGGTGGGTCCAACAGAGTGCTGCCCAAACAGGGGCCTGAGTACTGGGGATACCGGTGAAGGACACCGCAAAGAGTAAATGGAGAACGCGTTCGTCTTAAAAGTGGAAGTGTTGCGGTGAGTATTATGGGAGTAATTATGGGGCAGGGCAATAGTCGCCAGCTCTTTGTGCATATGCTTAAAGAAATGCTAAGTGTGCAAGGCTTGCAGGGAAGGGCAGTGGCAGCTTTCAAAATTTTTAAAATTTATTGAAGAAGTTTGTCCTTGGTTTCGTGAGGAAGGTACAGTTCACATAGATACCTGGAAAAAAGTGGGGCAAAAGCATCAAGATTATTATAATGCCCATGGTCTGGAAAAGGTGCTTGTGGATGCTTTTAGTTTATGGATTTTAATTAGAGATGTTTTGGATTTTAGCCACGAGCAAGAGAGGATTCTTTCCACGTGGATAAAGACTCTCCCCCAGCTGTTGGAATTTCTCCCTCTGTTCCTCCCTGCAGGAGGGGTTGATAGATTTTTCTCCACCCCCAGAGATGGAGGATGAGAAACTCTCCCTGGAGCAATAGGAACAAATTGAACAAGAGGCGGCTTAATATGATGTTCCAAGACACCCTATTGTATCTGTTAGCCAGGAAAAGACATCTGTACTTTTCTCAACTGAATTATCACAATTTCAGGTAGAAATGAGAAAAATCTTAGATAAAATGCAACCGCTTCATCTAAAAACTCATAAACATCAGGCTACCTGGACTAGTAAGGTTCATCTCCCCACTCCAACTATACTTGCAGGATAGGACCTGTTGTCCTCCCACCCCAGATGTTCTCTAAATATCCCCCTTTAGTAGTAATGGCTCAAAAAGATTTAGCGTTCTTAACCCCTCTTCAGTTATCTTTACAACATTCTCTTAAGGAAGGGGAAGATGTCAGGGTTTTTTTCTTGTATCCCATTATAGAACAGAGAGATCAACAAATAAATTTGGTGTGAGTTCATACACCTATTCCATTTAAGCAACTGAAAGAATTGAAAATGGCTTGTGCTCAGTATGGTCCAACTGCTCCATTCACACAAGCAATGTTGGAAGTTATGGTTACTGAAGTTCTTCCTTCTGAGGACTGGAAAGGTATAGCTAAAGCCTGCCTCTCTGATGGGGATTATTTATTATGGAAAACTGAGTTTACAGAACATTGCCAGGCTACAGCAGAGTTAAATTGTACTCAAAATATCCCCACTACTTTTGAAATGTTGGCCAGAGAGGGACAATATATGGATGTTAGTCAACAGCCTAATTTTAACATAGCCGTGTATGCACAAGTAAGGGCCGTGGCTAGGAGAGCATGGACTAAAATACCCTCTGCCAGAAAACAGACCGAGGACTTATCTAAGATCAGACAAGGACCAGATGAGCCTTTTTAGGATTTTGTAACCCATTTACTACGGACTGCAGGGAGACTGTTAGGGGAAAGTGAAGCAGGACTCTTGTTGGTAAAACAACTTGCTTATGAAAATGCTAATTCAGCCTGCCAAGCAACTATCCGTCCTTTTAGAAAGAAAGGTGGCCTGTTCGATTACATTAGATTATGTACAGATATTGGCCCATTATACACCCAAGGGCTAGCTACGGCCGCAGCTTTGCAGGGTAAAACGGTTAAGAAAATCTTGTACCAACAGGTTAAGGGACCTAGGAACAGAGTCAAGGGACCTCCTAGCAGCTTCTATAATTGTGGTCCAATGGGTCACCAGGCAAAACAATGTCAAGTTACAAGGCAGAAACCCCAGAGAGAGCCAGACTTCTGCCCAAATTGTAAGAGGGGAAAACATTGGGTTTATCAATGTTGGTCAAAAAGGGACAATTTAGAAATTCCTATAATACCTCAGTCGGGAAACGGGAAAAGGGACCAGCCCCAGGCCCCTCAACAATATTATGGGGCCATTCAGATCCAAACAAACAATCAAGTCATTCCACCACAGGTAAACAATTCATACAAGGTCTCATGTGGGCCACTCCAGGTAGTGCAGGATTGGACCTCGGTTCCTCCACCTACGCAGTACTGACACCAGAAATGGGAATTCAGGCCTTATCTATGGGGTCTATAGTCCTTTAACTCTTGCATCTCTTGGCCTGATCTTAGGAAGAAGTAGCTCATTAATGCGGGGACTTATTATTGCCCCAGGGGTTGTAGATTCAGATTTTACAGGAGGAATAAAAATTATGACATCATCTCCTTACCAAATTTCTGATTGCATTGGTTAGGAATTTCAGTACTATATTGAAAAGGAGTGGAGAAAGTTAGCATTCTTTTCTTGTGCCAGTTTTTAGTGGAAAAGCTTTCAAATTTTCTCCATTTAGGATGATGTTAGTTATGGATTTTTCATAGATAGCTTTTATTGTGTTGAGAAATGACACTTCTATGCTGATTTTGTGGAGAGTCTTGATCATCAAGGGATATTGTTTCTTATCAAATCCTTTTTCTCCATCAATTGATATGATCATATGGTTTTTATATTTATTTATTTATGTTAATATGGTGTATTACATTTATGGTGTTGTGTGTGTTGAACAAGCCTTGCATTCCTGGAATAAATCCTACCTAGTTGTAATATATAATCTTTTTATAAGTTGTTGGATACATTTTGCTAGTATCATCTTCAGAATCTTTGTGTTTATATTCATAAGAGATATTGATCTATAGTTTTCCTTTTTTGTCTTGTCCATATCTGTTTTTAGGATAAGGATGATGTAGACTTCATAGAATGAATTAGTGAGAGATTCATCCTTTTGGATCTTTAGAAATAACTTGATCAGAATGGGGGTTAACTTTTCTTTTAAAGTTTTGTAGACTTCAGAGGTGAAGCTATCATGAACAGAGTTTTTTGTTGTTGTTGTTCTTTTTTTTTTCTTTTTGTCAGGAGGTTATTTATTACTGATTCAATGTCCTGGCATGTTATGGGCCTATTCAGACTTTCTATGTCCCCCTGGCTCAATCTTGGTAGATTATATGTACCCAGAAATTTGTCCATCTCATCCAGATTGTCTTGTTTCTTGGCATATAGATGTTCATAGTATCCTCTAATAATGTTTTGTATTTCTACAATGTCTGTTGTTATATTGCCTGCTTTATTGCAGATTTGATTTACCTGGTTCCTTTCTCTCTTAATAAGTCTCACCGGTGGTGTCAATTTTGTTTATCATTTCAAAGAACCAGTTTTTACTTTCATTTATTTTCTGTATAGTTTGTTTATTATCTATTTCATTTTATCTATTTCATATATTTATGCTTGTATTTTTATTATTTCCATTCTCCTGGAGTTTTTTTTTTAAATTTTTTGCTGTTGCTTTTCCAATTCTCTCAAGCAGGATGTTAGGTGATCCATTTGCCTTCTTTCCATCTTCTTGTTATGTGCACTGATTGCTATGAACTTATCTCTTATGACTGCTTTTTGCAGTGTCCCAAAGATCGTGGAAACTTATGTCCTCATTGTCAGTGGCTTCCATGAATGTTTTGATTTCAGTCTTCATTTCTTCAGCAGTTGTGAAGTCATTCATGAGTAGTTTATATAGTTTCCATGTACTTGTGTATTTTTTGAGAATTTTTTTGTTAATTAATATCAAGTTTAATTCTGTCATGATCAGAGAAGATACTGGATATAGTTACTATGCCTTTAAATCTGTAGAGGCTTGCTTTGTGCCCTATCATGTGATCAGTCTTCGACAAGGTTCCATGTAGTGTGAGAAAAAAGTGTACCTCATGATTTTTGGTGGGAGGTTTTGTAGATGTCTGTTAAGTCCATTTGATTTATGGTATCAGTCAGATCCTTTATCTCTTTGCTTATTTTTTGTCTAAGACAATCTGTCTGGAAGAGATAGTGGGGTCTTGAGATTCCCAGCAATTAGTGTGTTGCACCCTATCTTTCACTATATGGCGCGTGCACTTGCCAGACAGACAGAGAGAGACATTAGAGACAGAAAGCGAGAAATCACCCCCCAAGGGGGATGGTCACGCCGCAATCCCTTCTCCTCCATTCTCCTCTCGGGATCTTGGGCACGCACGCACACGCGCCTGGCGTGAGTTGTAAGCCACCGGGTCCGGGACGCAAACCACGGTCGACTACGTGGGAGTCCAGCGACATAGCCATTACGCTAACTGCTGGTTCCCCTATCTTTCCTTTTATATCTAACAGTCTTCATGTATTTGGGTGCTCCTGAATTAGGTGTATAGATATTTACACATGTTTTATCTTCTTAATGGATTAGCCCTTTTACTACTATATAGTGCCCTTCTTTGTCTCTTTGTACAGTTTTTTTATTTTTTTAATTTACTTTGTCAGAAATTAGTACCAAGACTTCAGTTGTATTTTGGTTCCCATTTGCATAGAATACGTTTTTCCAGCCCTTCACTTTTTGTCTATGCATTTCTTTATCCATGAAATGGATTTCTTCTAGGCAACAGATAAATGATCTCAGGGTTTTTTATTATTATTACTTCAGCCACTCTGTGTTTCTTGATTGGAGAATTTAATCCATTAACATTCACTGTTATTACCATTATTTCTGATTTCTGGACTTGTCCCTAACTTTAAGTTGGCCATTGTCTTGGTTGTCATTTATTCCCTTATTTGTGTCTGTTCAGTCTTTAGTATTACTGGAACAGGATTTTCTTCATTGTTTCTTGAAGAGCTGCTCTATTATTGGAAAATTCTTTCAGATTTTGTTTTACTGAGATTTTAATAGTTTTTCCATATGAAGTATAATCTTGCTGGATATAATAATCTTGGTTGAAATTGTTTCTATCTTAACACTTTTAGTATATGTTCTCATTCTTTCCTTGCTTCCATTGTTTTCATTGAAAGGTCCAGTGTTAGCCTAATGGGATGACTTTTGTAAGTCACTTGACATTGCTCTCTTGCCAGTTTTTGTATCTTATCTTTATCTGTGTTTTTGGCAAGTCTGGCTAAGATGTGCTGTGGAGAAGATCTTCTTGGGTTAATTCTATTTGGGGCCCTTTGCATTTCATGGGTCTGCTGGATGTTTGAGTGCTCTACACTTGGAAAGTTTTCTTCCAGGACTTCATGAAATAGATTTTCCATGCCATTATTAGTTTCTTCACCTTCTGTGGTTCCAGATATTTGGATGTTTGTATGTTTAATGTAATCTAGTATTTCTTGTATATTGTCCTTATTTTACTTGTTATTTTTTCTATTTATTTTCCTAGTTCAAAAATTTTATCTTCTACATCAGAGATTTGATCTTCAGCATGGTCTAATAAGCTTTTAATACTTTTGAGAGTTTTTGATTTCCTGTGTTACAGACTTAATCTCTAATAAATTCATCTGATTCTTTTTTATGGTGTCCATTTCTTTTAAATTGTGGATGGACTTCCTCTTCTCCTGCAGTCCATTGTGTCTTTTCTGTTCCAACTCATAGAGTTTTGCCACTATGAATGTTCTGAATTCTTTGACATTTTAGTAACTTCTGTTTTTTCAAGAGATTTAGAGGTGTTATTGAGTTCTTTGATGAAGACTAATTTCCTGTTTTTTTTTTTTTTTTAACTTGATGCTCTTTGTGACTTGTAGTCACTGTGTGATGTATACACTTTTGGATATATTTTTGGAGACTATTTCTGCCACTGGGAATGAGTTTTCTTCCCTTTTGCTGTGGATTGAATGTGCTAAAGTCTCTCTTCTGCTGTGTATAGCAATTTGGGTCCCACAGGTGGAATCTTCTTTTCAGATATCTGAAGAGCATTTTCTCCTTATTTTCATATCATTTGAAAGTAAGAGCAAAGATCTAAGGGAGCCTAACCATACTAGGGTGTTTGAAAACTATGATTCTAGACCTGCGTAGTACCTCTGGAAGGGTGGAGGATGAGAAGAAGATGATAAAATAAGAGGGAAGAAAAAAGAGTATGAGATAAAGAAAAATATTTTGGAAGGGGGCTGAAGATGGAAGTGGACTCTCCTAGAGAGCTGGGGGTTGCTCTATGGGGGAGAAAAGAAAATAATTAGCAAAAAAAGAAAAAGATAAAACAGCCTACCTTCCTGGAAGAGAGGGAGTGCTCTGAGATTGGAAGAGCTGGGCTGGGGCTGGGGCTGGAGATGGAGCTGGGGCCAGGTCCAGTGAATGGCCCTGCCTTAGTATCATGATAGGACAGGTGGATGCAGAGGGAAGTGCACTCTGCTGGAGAGCTGGGAGCAGAACTTTCTGACATGGTAAAGGGGGGCTCTGAGTTTGGAAGAGCTGGGCTGGGGCTGAAGCAGGAGCTAGGGCCAGGGCCATTGAATGACCCTGCCTCACTTTCCCTGACTGGTCAGGGACTGCAGATGGAAGTGGGCTCTGTTGGAGAGCTGGAAAGTGCCCTTTTTGGCAGGATGGAGGGGAAGCTCTGGGTTTGGGAAAGCTGGGCTTAAAATGGAGCTGGAGCTTGTGTCAGGGCCAGTGAATGTCCCTGCCCCAGTTTTCCTGACATTTGCAGGAGACTTCAGATGAATGTGGGCTCTACTGGAAAGCTGAGAGCTGCCCTTTCTGGCAGAGAGGAGAGTGAGGGTCTGAAGTTGGGAGAGCTGGGTTGGGGCTGGAGCTGGAACTGGGGTTGGGGCCAGTGAATGGCCCTGCCTCAATTTTCCTGAGTGTAAAGATGGCAGTGGGCTCTGCTGGAGAGCTGGAAGCTGCCATTTCTGGGATGGAAGAGGGGGAATCTGAGGTTGGAAGAGCTGGGTTGGGTCTGGAGCTGTAGCTGGAATTGCACCCAGAGCCAAGTAAATGGCCCTGCCTCAGAATTCCTGAATGGGAAGGGGGCTTTCAGATGAAAGTAGGCTCTGTCAGAGAACTAGGAGCTGCCATTTCTGGCAAGGAGAAGGGTCTATGAGGTTTGAAAAGCCGGGCTTGGGCTGGAGCTAGCGCTGGGGGCAGGGCCATCACTGGCCCTGCTCCAGTTTTCCTGACTGGGCAGGGGGCTGAAGATGGAAATGGACTTTGCTGGTGAACTGGGAGCTGCCCACCCTGTCAAGGAGGAGGGCATGCTCTGAGGTTCTGAGAGCTGGGCTGAGACTGGAGCTGGAGCTGGAGCTAGTTGCCAGGGCCAGTGAAAGGCCCTGCCTCAATTTAACTGGGTAGAAGGTTTCAGATGGATGTGAGCTTAGCTGGAGAGTTGAGAAATTTCTATTCTGGCAGGGAGGGTGGAGGGATCTGAGATTGGAAAGCTGGACTGGGGCTGGAGCTGGAGCTGAGACCAGAGCCAGTGAATAGCCCCGTCTCAATTTCCCTGACTGAGCAAGAGGCTGCAGATGAAAGTGGGCTCTGTTGGAGATCTGGGAGTCCTCCTTTCTGGGAGGGAAGATGGGGGATTTGAGGTTGGGAGAGCTGGGCTTGGGCTGGAGCTGGATCTGGGGCCAGGGCCTGGGCCAGTGAATTTCTCTGCATCAGTTTCCCTGACTGGACAGGAGGCTGCAGATGAAAATGGGCTCTGCTGGAGAGCTAGGTGATGCTCTTTCTAGCAGGGAGTAGGTGGGGGCTCTGAGGTTGGGAGATATGTGCTGGGGCTGTAACTGGAAATGGAGATATGACTAGGGCCAGTGACTGGCCCTGCCTCAGTTTCCCTGACTGAGCAGCATGTTGCAGATGGAAATGAGCTCTGCTGTGGAGCTGGGGGCTGCCCTTTCTGGCAGAGGTGGAGGCACTGAGTTTGGGATACCTGGGCTTGGGCTAGAGTTGTAGCCAGGGGCAGGCCCAGTGAATGGTCGTGCCTCAGTTTCTCTGACTGGGCAGGGAGCTGCAGATGGAATCGGGCTCTGTTAGAGAGCTGAAAGCGGCCCTTTCTGGCAGAAAGGAGGGGGTGCTCTGAGGTTGGGAGAGCTGGGCTGGAGCTGGGGCCAGGACCAGTGGGTGGCCCCACCTCAGTTTTCCTGATTGGACAAGGGGCTGCAGATGAAAGTGGGCTCTGTTGGAGAGCTGGGAGCTGCTCTTTATGGCAGATAGGAGAAGGCACTCTGAGGCTCAGAGAGGTGAACTGGGGCTGGAACTGGAGTTGGGTCAGGGCCAGTGAGTGACCCTGCCTCTGTTACTCAGACGGGGCAGGTGACCTCAGATGGAAGTGGGCTCTGCTGGAGAGCTGGAAGCTGTCCTTTCTGGAGAGGGTGGAGGCCTCTCCCAGGTTTAGTGTTCTCTTAACTATTTCCTGAAGAACTAATCTACTTATGTTGAATTCTTTCACCTTTTGTTTATCTGGGAATGTTTTGTTTGTTTTGTTTTTCTCCTTCCCATATGAAAAATAATCTTGGGACTAGCAGTTAGCATAATGGCTATGTTGCTGGACTCCCATGTAGTTGACCGTGGTTCGAGTCCTGGACCCAGTAGCTTAAACTCACACCGGGTGCGTGTGCATACATGCCCAAGATCCCAAGAGAAGAATGAAGGAGAAGGGATTGTGGTGTGGCCATCCCCCCTGGGGGGTGAGTTCTCACTTTCTGTCTCTCTGTCTCTCTCTTTCTGGTGAGCGCACACACCCTATAGCAAAAACCTCTCCCAAAAAAATAATCTTGCTGAGTATAGTATTCTTGGCAGAAGGTGTTTTTCTTTAGATGTCTTTATGCAACATGTGCTGAAATGTGGATATTACGTGTATTGTATCATTTAATTTTTGAACATGAGCATTCTGTGAGATCATACTATTAGGAAGTTATTCTACATTTGCAGAAATGGGACTCAGAATGGTTAAGTGACCTGCCCAAGGTATGAAACAACTAAGGGTTATCTTTGATTCAGACTCCATTGAGATGTTTTCAGAACTCATGCTCCAGGCCAGTGGTAATCAATCAGGATAATTGTGCCTCCAGGTGATGCTTGGTAATGTCTGAAGAAGTTTTTGGTTCTTACAACTGACGAAGTGCCACTGGCACCTTGTTGGTTGAAGCCAAGATGGTGTTCAACATACCAGAATGCACAGGACAACATCCACCACAGAGAATCATCTAGCACAAACGTCGATGGTAAGGTGTCAGATATCTTTCAAAACAGGCAGGATTTATGAGAATAGCTTTCCTTGGTCAGAGCATGGCAGGACTGCAGGAAAGTCACCCAAGAAGACAATATTAAAGGCAAAGTGTAGACTGATTGCCATTAATACATAGAATTCCTGGGGGAGAAGTATTATACCACAACTCACAGATAACCATGTAAATAAGCAGAAAGGGTTCTGTTTCCTTGATAAAGTTTTCAAAGGGACTCAGGAGCTGGCCTTTGTATATTGATCTGGAAAAGCTAAGAAGTCATAGGAGTTAATAAAAATGGGTGGGGGACCAGCAGTTAGTGTAATGGTTATGTCGCTGGACTCCCACATAGTCGACTGCTGTTTGAGTCCCGGACCCGGTGGCTTAAACTCACGCTGGGCGCATGTGCGTGAGTGCCCAAGTCCCAAGAGGAGAATGGAGGAGAAGGTATTGCAATGTGGCCATCCCCTCTGGGGGGTGATTTCTCGCTTTCTATCTCTCTGTCTCTCTCTGTCTGTCTGGTGAGTGCACGTACCCTATAGCAAAAACCTCTCAAAAAAAAAAAAAAAAGAAAAGTGGGTGTAATACCAATGGTATCTAATATAGATACAGATTAGGTGGTTTATACCAGATTGTTGTTGGGTGCATATCATTTTGATTTTAATGGTGTAGAATAAACATATTGATGTGAGATGAGCACATTGGGGAGGTGTGAGTATATTGGTGTGAGATTAGCACACTGTAGTGGTGTAAGTATATTAGTATGAGATGAACATACTGGTGTGGGATTAGCACATTAGTGTGGGATGAACACATTGAGGTATACTGAGCAAATCTACATGGGATGAGCACATTGAGGTCAGATGAAGATATTGGTAGTGTGTGAGTATATTGATGTGGGATGAGCACACTGAGGTGAGATGAGCACATTAGTGTGCAATGAGCATGTTGAAGTGGGATGAGCATGTTATTGGGGGATGAGCACATTGGTGTGAGATGAACACATTGATGTGGAATAAACACATTGGAGTGGTATGAATATATTGGTGTAGGATGAGCACTTTGGTATGGGATGAGCATGTTGAGGTGGGATGAGAATATTGCTGTGGGATGAGCACATTGGTGTGAGATGAGCACATTGGGATGGGATGAGCACATTGATGTGGGATGAAAACATTGAGGGGTGATGAGCACATTAGGGTGATGTGAATATATTAATGTAGGATGAGCACATTGGTATGGGATGAGTATACTGGAGTGGGATGAACACATTGATGCAGGATGAGCATATTGGATGGGATTATATCCTAATATCCAATTTGAACATATCAAATATCTGTTAACAAGTTAGAAAAGGTGCAATCACATAGACGAAATGAGGCTGGAACAGGTAGTTAAAAAGTCAACAGAGAAAGTAAATTAGTGCATGATGGAAAATTAAGATTTTTAATCAAAAGACATGAAGATGTCCTTCATAAAAGAATACTTTCTAGTTTCATATAAGTATCATAAATTAAGCCTCAATGTCTACACTAGTGAATGCTCAGTTCCATTGCCTTTGTGTGTGTGTGTGTGTGTGTGCGTGTGCATGTGTGTGTGTGTCTGTGAAGTGATTTTTTCAATAGGCAGAAAGCAAGAAATCACCCCCAAGAGGGGATGGCCATGCTGCAATCTCTTCTCCATTCTCATCTTGGGCATTTGAGCACACACTCATACATGCCCAGCATGAGTTTCAAGCCATTGGGTCTAGATTTGAACGAGGGTCGACTCCATGGGTGTCCAGCACCTTTACTGTGCCAACTGCTGGCCTCTCCATTTCCTTTGATCACAAATGTCCAGGTACATGGTTCTTGCAGCCCTCACTGGGAGAATGAGATCCAGCAGAGAAGCCTTCTCAGGGTCACCTTCATGTCTCTGTTCCTTAGGCTATGAAGGGATACAACATGGGGGTGACCACAGTGTATAGGACTGAGACTAATATCCCTGTCCTGAAGCCATGTGTCCATATGGAGTTAAGATAAACCCCCTAGTTAGGTTCCATAGAACAAAAATACCACCAAAAGGTGAGATCACAGGTGAAAAATACTTTATACTTCCCTCCTGTTGTTGAGGTCTCCAGGACAGAAAAAACAATTTGAAGTAAGAGAAAAGGATTCCAGCAAGAGGAAAAACATCCCCTGATACCTATCATTATATATAATAAATTGGTATGGTGAAGGTATCAGAACAAGTGACCTTGAGGACCTCCGGGAGTTCTCAGAAACTGTGGGATTTTGATGATTGTACAGAAAGAGAGCCTCAATGTTGTTAAACTCTCAAGAAGGGCCCCAAGCATGCTGGCCAGCCAGTTAAGGAGAAGTAACTGAACAGAGTCAGGGATTCATAATGACCATGTAGTGCAGGGGGTGACAGATGGTCATCATGGTCAGAAGCAAACTGTCCAAAAGTTCAAAAGCTGTGAAACAATACATCTGGTTGATACAGCCTACATAGGCAAGGATCTTGCTCTGTAACTAAATATTTACTGGCATTTTTGGGACAGTGAGGGAAGTGAAACAGATGTCAGAAAAGGACAGGTTGCAGAGGAAAAAATAAATGAGTGTGTGCAAGTGAGAGTCTGAGATCATGGCCAGGATGATGAGCAGGTTTCCAAAGACAGTCACCAAGTTGAAGACAGGAACAGTCCAAAGAGAATAGACTGAATCTCTGGCTTCTCAGAAAGTCCTAGGAGGAGAAATACTGACAGCCCTGTGTGGTTTTCTTGGTCCATGTAAAGGAAATGTCTGCAAGACAGAGGCAGAAACAATACTAAAAATTAACCAACAATATGGTCTCCTTCAGCTTGAATCTAATATAGTGATGACAGGATGCATTTGTTTAATAATCTCATCTCTTATTTCTGTGAATTTGGGGTTTCTTTTCTTTTTTCTTTTCAAGACTTGTGCTTTATTTATTTATTTATTTATTTATTTATTTATTATTTTATTTAGATATTTGCTATTGGGTGCATATGTTCACCAGAGAGACAGAGAAACAGAAAGTGAAAAATCACCCCCCAGAGGGGATGGTCACGCTGCCCCTTCTCTTCCATTCTCCTCTCAGGTCTTTTGGGCACACAAGCACATGCACCCGGTGATAGTTTTAAGTCATGCACCTCTTCCAGGATTTGAACTGTGGTTGACTACATGGGAGTTCAGTGGTTTAACCATTATGCCATCTGCTGGTACTGAATTAAATGTTTATAAATGTTGCTACCTTCCCTGTATTGCCACCATTCAATGGAAAACCTAGACACAAAACCTAATTTTTTATAAAGAAGATTTCTGCCATACAGCTTGTATGCTTGCTGGAGAGAGGCAGAGAGATGGAAAATGACAAATCACCCCTCAGGGGAGATGGCCACACTGAAATATCTTCTCCTATATTGTCCTCCGAGATTTGGAGCACACAAATATACAGCTACAGAGTGACTGATTTTATTTAATTAATTAATTTATTTATTTTTGAGAAAGATTTTTTGCTGTAGGATGCATGCACTCACCTGAGAGACAAAGAGAAGAAAGTGAGAAATTACTACCCAAAGGGGATGACCACACCACAATCCTTTCTTCTACATTCTCCTCCTCCTGGGATTTTGGTCACACTCGCTCATGCACCTAGCATGAATTTCGAGCTGCCAGGTCCAGGACTTGAACCACAGTTGGCCATGTGAGAGTCCAAAACCTTAACCGTCATGCTACCTATTGACCCCATAATTTAGCACCCAAAGCTGACTTTGTCTGTTTAGTTGCTCTAAAAGTTGGTCAGCCAGTCTTTGTCATCTCAGATATCTTTTGAATAATGCTTGTATTTTACTTTTAAGTGACTTTATAATAATAATAATAATGATCATTTTAATAATAATTTCTAAACTCATGAATCTATATGTAATTTTCATAAGTGATTAGAATGCCATATTCCCTGTATGCTTGAATAATTTTTAATTAAAAGGTATAGTGGATCAATCACCAAAGAAGAAATTGCATCATAAACCAAATTTATTTCTCTTGAACAACAAGATGCCAAATTAAAAATTTTGAAAGTTCACCTACTTGCAAAGTATAATAGTTATTGGGGCCACATTCAGATAAATATCAGACATAAGAATGTAAATTTTGGTGTTGAACATGATGTATGAGATAATATCTTTGATTTGACTTTCATGTACTGCACGCAACCTTTTTTTTTTTTTTTTTTTTTTTTTGGAGAGGTTTTTGCTATAGGGCGAGTGTGCTCGCCAGAAAGACGGAGAGAAAGAGAGACAGAAAGCGAGAAATCACCCCCCAGGGAGGACGGCCACGCGGCAATCCCTTCTCCTCCATTCTCTTGGGATCTTGGGCATTCGTGCACACGCGCCTGGTGTGAGTTTAAGCCACCGGGTCTGGGATTCGAACCGTGGCCAACTACATGGGAGCTCAACGACATAACCATTATGCTAATTGCTGGACCCCTGCCTGCAAACTTTGATGAACCATATTGTGCACAGTAAATATAGACAACAATTAAAAGTGAATGAGGGTCAGCAGGTGGCATGGTGTTTAAGATTCTGGACTCCCAAATGGCAGACAACAGTTTGGGTCCAGTACGTAGTGGCTTGAAAATTATGCCAAGCATGTGCACATGGGTGCCCCATATTCCAGGAAGAGAATGGAGGATAAGAAACTGCAGCATGGTCATGCCCTCTGGAAGGTGATTTCTTTCTTTCCTTCTCTCTTTCTTCAGCAAACACACAAGCACTGTGGCAGAAACCTTAATTTTTTTAAGTGAACAAGTAATCATAAAATAAGAATAACCAAAAGTTTAAAAAACTATAAATAGGGGCTAGCAGGTGGCATACTTGTTAAGGTCTTAGACTCCCACATGGTTGAGAGTAGGTCATGTCCTAGACCTGGTGACTTGCTTTTTCACTTCCCCTCTCTCTTTCTCACTCTGTCTCTCTCTGGTGAGCATATATGCTCTATAATAAATTTTAAAATAATAATAATAAATTGAATTAAATAAATAATTCTTTCTAAAAAAAATCTACAGCCAGTGAATTTTATAAATCTATTTTAACCCTGATGCCAAAGAAAAAAAAAGCCTGCTACTACAGTAGTAGCAGCATTAAAGTAAACCAAAGCAAAACAAAATGAAGGACTCATTAGGACCAGCAGTTGGTGTAATGGCTACATTGCTGGACTCCCATGTAGTCGACCTCAATTCGAGTTCCAGACCCAGTGGCTTAAACTCATGCTGGGTGCTTGTGTGTGTGTGCCCAAAATACCTAGAGGAGAATGGAGGAGAAGGGATTGAGGCATGGCCATGCCCCCTGGGGAGTGATTTCTCACTTTCTGTCTCTCTATCTCTGTCTTTCTGGTGAGAGCATGTGCCCTATAGCAAAAACCTCTAAAAATGACTCATTAATTAGTATAAGTGGAAAAACTTGAATAATGTAGCTATAAAATATATTCATCAATTGGTCAAGCATACTAAATACATGATGAGGTAGCATCCAATCTGAGAAAGCAATGAATATTTCATATTGACAATTTATTTATTATTGAATGGCATATGAATTTTAAAAATAATCTATATTGACTCATGGATATAGAAACATAGTAAATGGGTGTAAATACTAGAAATAGTGTGTGTGAAATAGTAGACTCTGAGGAAGGACATTTAGAAGAAAAATAAGGAGGCAAAGCATTAATGTGACAAAGAAATGTGGTATTATCTGTTGAAGATGTTTTATAGTTTTATCAATTGGGCTAAGGAGAAATGTTCACATGTTGAAATATTCACTTTGTAAGCCAAATAATGTGATTGAATATATATTAAAAAAGAAGCAAAAAATGTAAGTAAATAAAAAAAACAAAAAAATTTAAAAAAGAATCTATATATAATAGAATCATCTTAATAAATGCAAACTGTAATATGTTAAAATAGTTCTAAGAAAACTAACTAAAAGGATTTTATATTTCTTATTTAATCTTTTTAAAAATTTTTATTTATTTTTAATTTGCTATAAGGAATATGCCCTCACCAGAGAGAAACACAGAGAGAAAGAGGTAAAGTGTAAAAACAAGACACCAGGTATTGTACTCAAATTGTGATCAGTCATATTGAAGTCCAGCACCTTAACCACCATGCTACCTTGCTGGCCCTGATCATTGTATGTCTTGATAGTATACAATGTGGGTTCTCAAAGCACAAATGTATTGCATGTCAAGCAAGTCAAAGATATTACCATACACAACAACTTTCCACTATTGTTTTTTTTTTTCTTTCCTGAGCTCTGCTCCTCCTTCCAACCCCCAACTGTCCACTCCCTCCTGTACAGTCTCTGGTATTATCTTTACTGTCTCTTCTATTATATTTACCACAACTCAAACTATGAAAGAAGACTTTCTCTTAAATATGGTAAAATAGTTTCTCTGATCACCAGCTAATATTAGCCCTAACACAAAATTATTTGAGGAATCTTTATAAAGCTCACAGGGATGCAGAAGAAAATTTAACTGCCACTTGCACTACTCTACACTGTTCTGAAATTTTAAACCAATTAGGTTAAAAAAGCAAAAGTAATTACAGCTTCACTTTTTGAGTGGAAGTAAATTACAATTTCAGGTGACTAAATTCTCCACCTAAATGAAACAGAAAGCTATTACAATTGAGTAGTCATTTTGTCAAATTGTAAAAAAAAAGAAAGCAAATGAATACACATAATCATTTCTTTTCTTATATTTCCAGCAATCAACATACACATCATAGAGGGAAATATTGTTTTCAAACTAGCTCAAAGATGTAACATACACAGACTAGGCTCTGGCTCATTGAAGGTGATCAGGAAATTATATGAACAGTAACTTGTACTTATTAATACTTCCTAGGTGCAGGAATTGTGCTAATCTCTTCTGCTGAATGGCTTCATGTCATCTCCCTAGAAGCAGATGGGAAGAGAGCTCTATTATTCACCCACATCACAAAGACAACTTAAGGAGACTTGTGAATACCAGTTGAATATGTGAGTAAATGAACAATGTCACTGTGATATGCAAGCTCCAGTGAATTAAGCAGAAGATCTGGACACTTGGTAAGGTGTTTGAAGAAGCCCAAATATCATGCAGGAGATAACTAGAAAAGAGTTTCTGATGAGAAAGGAGAGGACTGTGAATATAATGTCTGAAGAAACAGAGAGTGAGAGGGGGTGAGAGAGAGAAGAGGCTGCACTTAAACCTGAAGCTTAGGGGCAAACAGGCTAAGTGGCTAAGTGGTTAAGACACTGGACTCCTAAGCGGTCAACCACAGTTCAAATCTCAGACCAGGAGCTTGAAACTCAAACCAGGCATGTGGGCATGCATTCCTCAAATCCTGAGAGGACAGTGAGGAGAAGGGATTGCATTGTGACCACCCTCTCTGGAGGTGATCTCTTCCTTTCTATCTCTATCTCTCTCTGTAGCAAAAATCTCTCAGAAACAGAACAAAGTCAGAAGTTTCCTTTTGACAAGGCTCTTCAACTTTATGGAATTATATTTAATTTATTATTTTTATTTATTTTTATTTCTATTTCTTTTATACATTCAATCGCATTACTTAGCTTACAAAGTGAATATTCCAACATGTGCACATTTCTCACCAGTCCAGTTCACCATACTAGAAAGTTATCTTAAATAGATAATAATTCATTTCTTTATCCCATAAATGCCTTGTGTCTCTATTTTTCTCCTTAATGTCCTTCCTCAAACTACTCCTTCACCCACCCTCTTCCCACACTGTATCTGGTATTCACAACCATTTACTTAGTTTCTGTAACCTTAGACATTCAGTTTTGGCCATAGAGTGCAGACGTCCAGTATATATTAAGTGGAGACAAACAATATCCCTCCTTCATTGCTTGGCTTGCTTCACTAAGCAGTAAAATTCCATAATTTATTCACTTTCTGTCAAAAGCCAGGGTCTCTTTTTTATGGCTAAGTAGTATTCCATATAGTATATGTGCCATAGTTTTTCAATCCATTTATCTGTTTGTGGGCATTTGGGCTGGTTCCATGTCTTACCAAGTGTAAATAATGCTGCAATAAACATGGATGTGCAAGCACTTTTCCAATTAAGAATTATTCTGTCCTTTGGGTAGAAACCAAGAAGTAGGAATGCTGAATCATATGGTATCTCTATTTTTAAGTCTTTGAGGAATCTCCAGAGTGGCTTACAGACCGACTTACATTCCCACCAACAGTGTAGGAGAGTTCCCCTTTCAACACACTCCCACCAGCACTTACCATTTTTTAAAAAATTCTTAGTCATTCTGACTGGGGTTAGATGGTATTTCATTGTGGTTTTGATCTTCATCTCCTTTACAATGAGGGATACTGAGTATTTTTATATGCCTTTGGCTATTCATCGGTCACCCTTAGAGAGTTCTTTTTTTTTTAAACTAATTCTTCCATCTTTTAATAGGGTTAATCACCTTTTTTCTCACGACAGCTGCTTGAGTTCCCTGTGTATTCTGGTTATCAGTCCATTATTTGAGGCATAGTTTACAAAAATGTTTCCCCATTCTGAGAGCTGTCAATTCACATTAACTACAGTGTCTTTCTCCATGCAGAAACTTCTTAATCTAATGTAATCTCATTTGTCTATTTTGGATATTACTGACTGTGCTTTGGGGGTCTTATTTCAGAACTCTTTGCCTGCTCCAATGTCTTCTAAAATTTCCCCAGTGTTTTCCAGCAGCAGTTTTATAGTCTGAGGTCTTAAGTTTAGATCTTTGGTCCACTTTGAGTTGATTTTTGTCAAATGTGAGAGATAGGGATTCAGATTCATCTTTCTGCAGGTGGATAGTCAGTTTTTCCAGCACCATTTGCTAAAGAGGTTTTCCTTTACCCACTGGATTGACTGGTACCCTTTGTCAAAAATCGGTTGGCTGTATGTCTGGGAGTTTATTTCTGGGGCTCTATGCTGTTCCACTGACCCACCTGTCTATTTTCGTGTCAATAGCATGCCATTTTGATTACCACATCTTTGTAGAATATTTTGGATTAGGGAGTGGATGCCACCCACTCTACTCCTCTTGTGCAGGATTGCTTTGGGAATATGAGGTCTTTTATGATTACAGACAAATTTTATAATTGTCTTTTCTAGATCTGTGAAGAAAGTCTCTAGCACTTTGATTGTGATTGCGTTAAATATGTGGATTAATTTGGGTAGAATTGCCATTTTTATTATATTAATTATTTCAATCCAGGAACATGGGCTGTTCTTTCACATTTCTGTGCCATTTTCAATTTCTTTTTAAAAATAATTTAACAGTTTTTCTTGCAGAGGTCTTTGATTTTTTTTTTTTGGTTAGATTTACTCCCAGGTATCTTATACTTTTTGTGGCTATGATAAATTGGATTACTTTCTGCAGTTCTATCTTAGTCTGCTTGTTGTTCTTATATGAAATGCTGTAGTTTTTTTGAGTTGATTTTGTATCCTGCAACTTTAATGTATTCATTTATTACTTCCAGGAGTTTTTTCATAGATACTGTTTGGTCTTCTATATATACAATCATGTCATCTACAAATAGAAATACTTTCAACTCTTCTTTCCCTATTTAAATACCTTTTATTTTATTCCCTTTTTCTTATTGCATTGGCAAGTACTTCCAGTACTATATTGAAAAGGAGTAGAGAAAGTGGGCATCCCTGTCTTGTGCCAGTTTTTAGTGGGAAAGCTTTCGGCTTTTCTCCATTCAAGATGATGTTAGCTATGCATTTTTCCTGCATAGCTTTTATTGTGTTGAGAAATGACCCTTTTATACCAATTTTGTGGAGAGTCTTGATCTTCAAGGGATGTTGTATCTTATCAAATTCTTTTTCTGCATCAATAGATATTATCTTGCTTTTTATCTTTCTTTCTGTTAATATTGTGTATTACATTTATGGTTTTATGTATGTTGAGCCAACCTTGCATCTCTGGAATAAAGCCTAATTGGTCTTGATGTATAATATTTTTATAAGTTGCTGGATACGACTTGCTAGTATCTTGTTGAGAATTTTTCCATCTATATTCATCAGAGATAAAATTTATTAACATTTAACAGACATAAGTATGGAAAGTTATCTGTGGAGGATGATGTATAATATAATATGTTTTGCTTGATTGACATGCACTGCATGCATACTTTTTAAATTTTTTTTCTGGCAATACTATTTTATTGAAAATCTGTAGTTCCACAAATAGTTCTTTAGAACATAAAACTAAATGGATTTATTCATAACAATTACATTCAGCATTTATAAGAGGCAGTACAAAATGTGTCCTTCTTCTAGATGATGTAAATTGCATCAGACCTGAATAAGATGTATCTCACTGCATGCATACTTTGAAAATCTATATTGTACCCTATAGAGATGTCAAATGATTAAATGTAAATAAGAAATTATACAATAAATAAATTTTAGGTTGTTATAAAAGTCATGACATACTTTTGTTTTTCTATGTAAAAATGTGTCATGACTTTTCCAACCCAATATAATGTCATTGATTGATGTATTATGTTCATTTATTGTATGATTTCTTATTTACATTTGATCATTTTCCATCTGTTTAGTGTACAGTATGTTATCAATCAATAAATTCTATTTATTTGTTTATTTTTCTTGAGCAAGAGATAGACAGAGAGAGCAAGAGCTAGAAAAGGAAATGGTGTCCCTTATTGGACACTGACACCACAAGGAGAAGGAACAGTCCCAATCTCAGACAGTTGTGTGTGTGCTCATCACATTCAGGGAGGTTTCTGGATACAAACCAGTAACCTTCCCATGTGGGGCTGCCCATCAGTTCATCAAGTCTTACTGCTGTCCCACTGTCCAGCCTCTGAATTTAAAAAAATAATAATTTATCCACAACATGTAATTTTCCATTTTATGTCCTTTAAATATATTTTTTTCTATTTCCCCTTAATTCTGCCCCTCTCACCCTCCATCTTTCCACTATCCTCCCACACTGTCTCTTGTATCCACAGTTGCTCTCCATGCCTTTATACCTTCAATCTTTCAATTTTTGTCATAGAGTACAGACATTTAGTACATATTGTGTGAGGACATACAATGTCTATTTCATACTCTGGCTCTCTTTGCTTAGCAGTAAAACTTCCATATTTGTCCATATTTATTTTTTTGAATTTCTACATTTTCTTATCTCCAGGCTATATTCTTAGGGGAACTTCCTGTCTGCTCTCTTATTAAATTTCTCAAGAATTTACTATGTTCTGCTTGCTCATACAGATGTGCTCACCTAGAAGATGTGTTTTATGAATCTTGCCTTCTCAGGAGGATGAATAGTATGGTCAGTGGATATATCCTCAACATCTGGGAGATGATGTCCAGCATGGAAACTTGGACCATGGTGATGTTCTGGAAGACACAAGAGAGTTTCTTGCCTTCCTTGAACTGGTGAACTGATGTAAAAAAGAGATGTAGTGTTTATTGATGTCCAGAACCTGAATTCTCATTGCTTCTTATTAAATAAAAAGTGTCTAATTTCTTTTTTTAATTAATTTATTTATTTACTTTATTTTTTAATACATTCAATCACATTATTTAGCTTACAAAGTGAACATTTCAATATGTGACTATTTCTCCCAAGACCAGCTGATCAAAATATCTTCAACCAATAATACCACACCTCCCCATCACGTCAATGCTCTGCCTCCATTTCCCTCCTCCAAATGTCTTTCCTTCTCTAGGCAATATAAGGAATAGAAATCTGGGAATCATAATCAAAACGGAAAATTTCTTGTAGATCTTGTCCTTTTGGGGGTATTTCTAATGTTAGATTAAGGTGTTCCCTCCCACTGGCATCATTAAACATGTATTTATTATGAACTCAAAATTGAACTGCTGTATAGTTCAGAAAATCCACTATAAAGTGTATTTTAAAAGAAAGGCAAACCAGTATGTAAACATATTTGCACTCCAATGTTTATTGCAGAGCTATTCAGCCAAGAAATGGAATCAATCTAAGTGTTCATCAGCAGATAAATGAATAAGGATTATGAAATATTATGCAGCCATCATAAAGAATAAAATCATTTTATGCAAGACAACATGGATAGGCTTGGAGGACATTATTGGAAATGACATAAGCCAGTCACATAAATAGAAATACCTCAAGTTCTCATTCTTTTTCATTCTTTCTTTCACTTTTATTTATTTATTTTTTTGGCCATAGGGTGAAAAGGTAGAAAAAGAGGAAAAGTGAGAAATTACCCCCTGGGGGAATGGCCACATTACAATTCTTTCTCCTCCAGTCTCCTCTCAGGATTTTGGGCATGCATGCTTACGTGCCCAGCGTGTTTATTCAGGCTGCCAGGTCCAGGGCTTGAACCATGCAGTCAACCATGTGAGATCAAGATTATTTTAGAGCACTTACAAAACTATTATAAAAACAATTATACAATACCATTAAGTATCCTAAATCTCTGAATAGTCTTGAACAGCATTTCATGACATTCTCAATGTTAACATTGATATTATTTGTTGTGTAAGAATCTGTTCTCTGCATTTTAAGATATTGAATAACATTCCCAAGCAGTTTCATTATGTCCAATAGTGACAACGAAAATCTTCCAGATATTTCTCTTTTCTTTTTTTTTCCCTTCAATTTGCTACAGAGCATGTGTGCTTACCAGTAGACATCAACCACCCACCCTGGGGGTAATGGCCAAACCACAACCCATTCTACATTCTCTTGGGATTTGGGGCACATGCATACACATGCCTGGTGTGTTTTTCAAGTCCCCAGGTCTGGGATTCAAATCACACATTCTGCTATGTGGGATCTAGCTGCTTTAACCTCAACACCATCAGCTGGCCTGAGATATTTCTAAATGTACATCAGAGGCAAAAGTGTCTCTGAATGAGGACCAATGGCTTGAGCACAAGAACTGGAGATGGGGATCAGGAGGTGATACAGTGGTAAAGGTGCTGGATTTGTACATGGCTAACCATGGTTCTAGTCCTAGACCTAGAAAATCACACTGGACATGTGTATGTGTGCATGTTCAACCCCAAGAGCAGAGTGGAGGAGAAGGTATTCGGGCATGGCTATTCCCTCCCAGAGGGGGGCTGTGATTTCTCACTTTCTGTCTCTTTGATGAGTGCACATGTCCTATAGAAAAAAAAAAACGCTCAAGAGAGAGAGAGAGAGAGAGAGAGAGAGAGAGAGGAGAATTGGAAACATTTGACAGGGTTTCAAGCAAAGCCAATCTTTTACTTGATTTATAACTTTAGGTAGATCACTTAAGCCTTCTGAACCCCTTATACAAATCTAGAATGAGATTTATACAAGTACAAATCACAAAGACTTTTTTTTTCTAGATGCAGTCTCCACATATTCATGATACTCAAAATTATGACACAAAATATTTTTGAAACCTGACCTCACCTTCAAATGCAGCCATCACTTCCTTCTAATGCAGTTAAGCTACAGAGGTGGTATGAGGATAAATTATTCTGAAAACAAATGATGAGTTGAATGATTTAGCCAGGGACATAAAGGTCAGGTGTTCATGAACATTGGTAAACTTTCTTACCTGGAAAGACCATAAATACCAAAGGGAAAAACAAGCAGGACAAGGAGTTTCTGGTTGTGTTCCAGTAATCTCAGTACAATAATTAATCCATATACAAGACTGGGCTTTTCTTTCAATTTACATTTAATCACTGTACATCTTTACAGTGCACAACATGGCTCTTTCCAGCATGAATACAGTGTATATTAGTCAAGCCAAACACATTACCATATACATTATCAACAGATAACTTTTAATTTTTATGTCTTTTAAACATTTTTGTTTGTTTCTCTTTCCCCTCACCTCCATTTCCATCCTCTATTAACTACCCCCCCATACTGACTTTTGTAGCTTCAATTGTCCTCCCTGCTATTATACCTTCCAATCTTTCCGTTTCTGCTATTTAGCACAGACATTTGCAATATATTTAGTGGAGACATACAATATCTGTCTTTCACAGTCTGACTGTCTTCACTTGGCATTAAATCTTCCATATCCATTCACTTTCTATCAAATGCTAGGTCTCACATTTTTATGGCTGAGTAGTATTCTATAGTATACATGTGCCCCATTTTTTTCAATCCACTCATCTGTTCTTGGGCATTTTGGCTGATTTCATCTTAGCACTTGTGAATAATGGTGCAATAAATAAAGCTGGACTTTTACAAATACTGAATAAAAAATTCTTAGAAGTTGCTAGTTGCAGGGCAATGTGCAGAAAAGAGCTAAACATATTTTTATAATTACCAGATATTTTGTAACTCCACAACAAATTAGAGTTCTTAACTTGTGTTAAAAATATGATATTTGTTTTGACTGGTGCCCTTCACCAAAAATCAATTGACTGTACATTTTGGGGTTTATTTCTGTGGTTTCTATTCCATTGGCCTTGCAAGTATGCTATAATGATACACAGTGATTAAATATATAAAATAAAATGTTAAAAATATGATATATTAGTGTCTCAGCAAAAGCATTAGAAAGTCAGAGTGTGGTACCAATCGGTTTATAACAAAGGATCACTGTATTCACTATTGTTTAAGAGAAGATATAAGTAACTTACTGGAGATCTCAAGTGTTGTTTCCCACCACAGTTCCCTTAACGTTAGACATTGGGAAAAATTTTAACAGAGTTTATCAGGTGTTAGGAGGTTAAATAACTGGAACACAGGTAAATTTATGAAGAAAACATAACAAAGACAGGATTCCCATAATATTTAACCTGGTGTCTTAAGAATAGAGGATCTGCAGGGGAAAAATCATTTATGCAGATCACTGTCATACAGAGAAATTATGTACATAAGGTTGTAATAACAAGGGGGACCTGTGTCTAAAGAGTAGATAAAGGAACTGTAAAGATCTCCTCAATTGTCCTTTAGCCTGTGCAATCTTGGGCTGAGTGGCACATGGTTGCTATTTTGAGAGCTCTAAATCTGACTAGGGTACTAATGTTTGAACCCTTTCTGCTGTCTTGTCTGATCACAGAACTTCAGTCTCCATCAACCATTCAGGGAGGAATTCACACAACCTTATGGAACCCTTCCTTTCATAAAACCCACAGAGGTGAGTTAGAGAGACTGGTGGATACTTCAAGAAAACCCACAGAGATGAGTTAGAGAGACTGGTGGATACTTCAAGAAACATTCAGAGAAAACAGATTTTTATCTTTCATATGGGAAAAAAGAGATAAAAAACATTCTTGGATAAACAAAATTTGAAGTATTTACCAACTCCAGACCAGCTATTCAAGAGGTTCTGAAGGGAGTGCTATACCAGGAAAACTAAAAAGTCACAAAGTAACTAAGAAAATGGCTCACTTAATGATAGGAACAAGTACGAAAATATAGATACTTACATTGAATGCCAATGGATTAAATTCTCCAATTAAGAGACATAGACTGGCCGTATGGATGAAAAAACAGAAATCCTCTATCTGTTGCCTACAAGAGAATCACCTTTTGGATAAAGACAAACATAGACTAAAAGTAAAGGGCTGAAAAAATATATTCCAGGGAACCAGCAGTTAGCGTAATGGCTATGTCGCTGGACTCCCACGTAGTCGACCGCAGTTCACGTCTCGGACCCGGTGGCTTACAACTCACGCTGGGCACGTGTGCGTGCGTGCCCAAGATCCCAAGAGGAGAATGGAGGAGAAGGGATTGTGGCGTGACCATCCCCCCTGGGGGGGTGATTTCTCGCTTTCTGTCTCTAATGTCTCTCTCTGTCTGTCTGGCGAGCGCACGCGCCCTATAGCGAAAAAACCTCTCCCCCCCAAAAAAAATATATATATATTCCATGCAAATAGAAATCTAAAAAGGGCTGGAGTAGCAATATTGATTTCAGACAAAATAGACTTCAAGACAAAGACTGTAAGAAGAGACAAAGAAGGGCATTATATAATAATAAATGGGGTAATTTAGCAAGAAGACATAATGCTTATAAATATCTATGCACCCAACTCAGGTGCACCTAAGTATGTGAAGGAAAGACTGATGGAGCTAAAAGGAGAGATGGGGAGAAATACTATAATTGTTGCAGATCTCAACACCCCATTATCTCCTTTAGACAGATATTCTAGGCAGAAAATAGAGAGATACAGGACCTAAATGATAGCATAAATCAAATAGGCTTGACAGATATCAACAAAACTTTCCACCCTATGTTCACAACATATACATTTTTCTCACCCCAGAATAGAACCGTTTTAAAGATTGACCATATGTTAGCACACAAATCAAGCCTTTACAGATTCAAAGACATAGAAAATATATCCAGCATCTTCTCTGACCATGATGGAATTAAACTCAAGGTTAATTTCAGGAAACAACCCCCAAAATACACAAACACATGGAAACTGAACAACCTACTTCTGAGTGATTTCTTCACTACTAAAAAAATTAAGGCTGAAATCAAAACATTTATGGAAACAAATGATAATGAGTACACAAGTGTCCATAATCTATGGGACAAAGCAAAAGCAGTCATAAGAGAGAAATTCATAACAATTAATGCGTATAAGAAAAGGATGGAAACAGGGCAAATAGATAACCTATCATCATGCCTCAGGGAATTGGAAAAACAACAATTTAAAAAAATGCCAGGTGAAAAGAAATAATAAAGGTTTGAGCAGAAATAAATGAAATAGAAAATAAATGAACCATACAGAAAATAAATGAAAGCAAAAGCTGATTCTATGAAAAGATTAACAAGATTGACATACCATTGGCTAGAATGATCAAGAAAAAGAAAGAGAGAAATCAGATTAATCAAATATGCGATGAAACAGGCACTATTACAACAGACATAGCAGAAATACAAAATATCATTAGAGGATACTATGAGCGACTATATGCCAACAAACAAGATAACTTGGAGGAGATGGACAAATTCCTGGATGCATATGATATACCAAGATTGGATCAGGAGGACACAGAGAACCTGATTAGACCCATAACAAGCCAGGAGATAGAATAAGTAATAAATAACCTCCCAACAAAGAAAAGCCCAGGGCCAGATGGCTTCACTTCTGAATACTACAAAAGTTTTTTTTTTTTTAATTTTCATTTTTATTATCATCATAATCTTCTTTATATTACATTGGATTAGATATAATTTTACAGTGTATTACATTGCTTTTTCATAAGGGAATGCCATGCATGTCAGTCAATACAGAAACATTAATGTCCCCACTTCATCATTCAATATCTTTTCTATGTTTTAAGGAAGAGTTAACCCCTATCCTACTCAAATTATTTCTAAAGATTCAAAAGGAAAGAAGCCTTCCAAATTCATTTTATGAAGCCTCCATCATCCTCATCCCCAAAACAGATAAGGAAAAGACAAAAAAGGAAGATTACAGACCAATATCACTGATGAATATAGATGCAAAATCTCAACAAGATACTCGCAAATCATATCCAACAACATAACAAATATTATTCATCACGACCAGGTAGGCTTTATCACAGGGATGCAAGGGTGTTTCAACATATGCAAGACCATAAATGTAATACACCACATTAACAGAAAGAAAGATAAAAACCATATGATCATCTCAATTAATGCAGAGAAAGCATTTGATCAAATACAACATCCTTTTATGATTAAGACTCTCAGTAAGATTGGTATAAAGGGTCATTTCTGAACACAATAAAAGCCATCTATGAGAAATCTACAGCTAACATTATACTGAATGGGGAAAAGCTAAAAGATTTTCTGCTATAAACGGATACTAGGCAAGGCTGCCCACTTTCTCAACTGCTCTTTAATAGAGTACTGGAAGTCTTAGCTAATGCAATCAGAGAAGAGAACAATATAAAAGGCATTCAAATAGGCAAAGAAGAGTTGAAAATATCTTTATTCGCAGGATGACATGATGGTATACTTAGAAGACCCAAAGGTCTCCATGATAAAACTTCTTGAAGTAATAAGTGAATACAGCAAAGTGGCAGGATACAAAATTAACATCCAAAAATCTATAGCATTTTTATATATGAACAACAAGTTGAACAAAGTAGACCTGAAGAAAGGAATCCCTTTCACTGTAGCCACATGATATATAAGATACCTCAGAATAAACCTAACTAAGAAAAAGACCTTTATAAAGAAAACTATGAAAATCTTAAAAAAGATATTGAAAGTAATGTAAAAAACTGAAAGAACATCCCATGTTTCTGGATTGAAAGAATTCATGTAATCAAAATGGCAGTTCTACCCAAATTAATCTACATGTTTAATGCAATTCCAAACAGAATAAGAGTAATATTCTTCACAGAACTAGGACAGAGAATCATAGCATTTGTCTGGAATCATAAAAGACCTCGTATTGCAAAAGCAATCCTGCGCAAGAATAGAGTAGGAGGCATATCACTCCCTGATCCCAAGATATACTCTAAAGCTGTGATCAACAAAACAGCATGGTTTTGGCACAAAAACAGACATGTGGACCAATGGAATAAAATAGAGACCTCAGAAATAACCCCCAAAACTTATAGCCAACTGCCTTTTGACAAAGTAAATCAGTCAACACATTAGGAAAAGGAAAACCTCTTTAGTAAATGGTGCTAGAAAAACTGGGTATCCACCTGCAGAAAGATGAAACTGAACTCCTCATCTTTTTCCATTAACAAAAATCAACTCAAAATGGATCAAAGATCTGAACCTAAGACTTCAAACAATAAAACTATGTGGGGACACATTTAAGAGAGAGAGTCTGAGGTGTGGGGACATGCTCTGAGAAAACACCACATGCTCTTTTGGGGTTTGGCAGAACCTTGTAACTTGTCTTTCCTTGACCTTGGCTGCAGACAGGGCAAGGGTGGAAATTGCTAGGGGCGTTCCAACAGACACATGTGATAGACTTCAAGACACATCTTGGCAAAATCCAATCCCTGCTCTGCATCTGAAAGGTTCCTTAGCCTACTCTGGGTGTGGTGGTGCAAGAAGATCTTTAGCTCCTTCCCCACACCTAACAGCTAGTTCTTTGCATTAGAAAGGAAGATGAGATTTTCTCTTGATGGGATTATCACCAAGGGATACACTTGGCCTGGTGTGACTAAGCCCTCATAGATTTGTTAACTGCTTCTTATTGTTTGTAACCTGGCAACCAATGTATGAAGTGTCGTAAAACATACATATGTAATGTCTCCTTGTTCTATAAATAAAGACGTCCAGTTCATCTGGGCGGCACAAGTTGCTTGGGCTACCTAGGCTCAGGCTGCCTGTGTCCGTTTCTACTCTACCTTTTGTCTCATTTTTTATGCTTCTTCCATAGTAGTGCCGAGCCTGGGGGCGGACGCTGACAAAACTACTGGCGGAAAATTCTGGAGAAACTCTGGGAGACATTGGAATAGGCAAAGACTTCTTAAATAAGACTTCCAAAGCACAGGCTTTGTCCCTAAAGTAGACAAGTTGGACTATATCAAATTAAGAAGTTTCTGCAGAGCAAAGGACTCAGTAACACGTGTGAACTGACAACCCTCAGAATGGGAAAATATTTTTGTTAAATACGCCTCAGACAAGGGACTGATAACCAGAATACACAGGGAACTCAAGTTCTTTATGCAAAAAAAAAATGATTAACCTAAGTAAAAGATGGGAAAATGAGCTGAACAAAAATCTCTCTAAGGAAGACATACAAACAGCCAAAAAGCCTATGAGGAAATGCTCAATATCCCTTATCATAAGGGAGATGCAGATTAAAACCACAATGAAATACCATCTAACCTCTGTGAGAATGGCAAAGATTAAGAATATAAAAAGTGATAAGTCTTGTCGGGGATCTGGTGAAAAGGGAACCCTCCTACACTGTTGGTGGAAATGTAAACTGGTTCAGCCATTGTGGAGAACAATATGGAGGTTCCTCAAAGATCTACAAATAGAACTACCATTTGATCCAGCAATCCCACTTCTGGGTATTTACCCAAAAGACAGGAGAATGCTCAGTCAGAAAAGTGCTTGCACATCAATGTTTATTGCAGCATTATTCATGATTTCCCAGACATGGAACCAACCTAAATGTCCACAAACTGATCAATAGATTGGAAAAGTGTGGCATATATACTCCATGAAATATTACTTAGTCATAAAAAATAACAATACTCTGGCATTTGACAGAAAGTGGTCAGATATGGAGGATGTATTGCTGAGTGAAGCAAGCCGGGCTATGAAAGAAAGATATTGTATGTATCCACTTAATATATACTGACTATTCACACTCTATGGTAGAGAACGAAATATTGGAGGACATAAAAGCAGTGAAAGTACTTAACAAGAATAAGACAGTATAGAATGGGAGCGTGAAGAGAAGAGGATAGAGAAAGATAGCAAGAGAACAAATAGACATGACATTAGTGCTACACAAATATGGCTTATTACCTGTTGATGATGACGTGTATAGTATCTTTTTTTTTGAGAGGTTTTTGCCATAGGGTGCGTGCACTCGCCAGACAGACAGAGAGAGACAGAGAGAGAGAAAGCAAGAAATCAGCCCCCAGGGGGGATGGTCACGCCGCAATCTGTATAGTATTTTCAACTGGATTGGTCTGAGAAGTATTTCATGATGGGTAAAGTCTTTTACAAGAAAAATGAAAAATAGTGATTGAATGTTTAAGAAAATAATTAGAATAATAATAATAATAATGATCGGAAAAAAACAATGAAAAGATATTGAATGATGAAGTGGGGAGTTTAATGTCTCTGTATTGACTGACATGCATGGCAATCCCTTTTGAAAAAGCAATGTAATGGACTGTAAAATTTTATGCAATTCAATGTACTATAAACAAGATTATGATGATAATAAATAAAAAATTTAAAAAATGGGGTATAATCTTCATTTCTCTTATTCCCTGAAAACACTAGTTCTCAGCTGCAAAGGAGGAGTCTTCTACTCCATATTTGTTATATATTAAGCGGGAACATACAATATCTCCTATAGTCTCGCTTTCTTCACTTAGCATTAAATATTCTATATTCATTCATTTTCTATCAAATGACAGTGTCTCATTATTTTTTATGGCCAAGTAGTATTTCATAGTGCATATGTGCCATATCTCTTGCCATAAGGGAAATGAAAATCAAAACCACAATGAGACACCATTCACCTGCAATCAGAATGGCTAAAGCTAGAAAAATACATAATGATAAATGCTGGTGATACTGTGGTGAAAATAAAACCCTCTTACACTGCTGATGGGAATGTAAATTAGTACACCCACTGTAGAGAATAGAACTTACAAATAGAAATATCATATAAAAAAGTAATCCCAATCTAGGGTATCCATCTTCATTTAAGTTATTCTTTATTTTAATTTGTCTTTATTCATGATAGAGTGTGTGAATGCACATATGTGTGTGAGAGAGAGATAAGAGCATCTTCCACAAGGTTTGGTCACATCATGCTCCCTTTTCTCCCAGTCCTCCATCCTGTTAGATTTGGACACTCATATAAGTGCCCTGCGTGTCTCAGTTTGACTTTTATGTGTTCTTTTTTTAAAGGATTTTGCCATAGGGCCTGTGTGCTTGCCAGAGAAAGACAGAGACAGTGAGAGGCGAAGTGAGAAATCACCACCCAAGGGAGATGACCATACTACAGTCCCTTCTCCATTCTCCTCTTGGGATCTTGGGCTTGCATACACACATGTCCGGTGTGATTTTCAAGACACTGGATCCATTACTTGAACCATGGTAGGCCATGTGAAAGTCCAGTCATGTAACCATTATGCCACCTGCTAGCCCCTGTGATGGGTTTTTAAACCATACTTGCCATATAAAAACTGGCTTCTCCTGAAGAATATATCACTCTTGTGCCCTTAAAGCCAGTCCTTGAGCTATTACTTTGAAGGTACCACCAGATCCTCTATAATGATGTTAGTATTCTATAACACAGTTACAAATAATGAAGAAAAAAATCTTAGTGCACACAATAAAAGAATTAGCTAGTCCAATCAACACTAAGTAGGCATAAAAAAAGCATCTCTCCTAATAAAAAGCCTCTTTTTCTCTTTACAATAAAAATGTTTATATTGTATTATTCTTTGTATATTTCTTTTGAATTTTTTCTTTGTCCCTCATCCTTTTTTTTTCTGTATCCATGTTCAATCCCTAAGTATTTTAGTACTAAAAAATTTTATTACTTTGTTCTTAGAGAAATTTTCTCTTAATCTCTTATTATTTTTGATGGATCTCAAGAGGATATAATAGGCATTGAAATATCTCCAAAACTGAGAAAGCTTTTTCTTCCTTACATTCTCTGAGGGACTACCTGAGCTTGTTAGATCTTTTTTTTTTTTTCATTCTCCCTTGAGTCCAATTAATTTCTTTCTCACTCTATTTCTTGGGCTAATTTTTTGTATTTATTGAAACACAGGAATGGAAATGTCTATACAAAAGTGATGCAAAAAATTTACATGTGTATGAAAGATATATAAATTGGAATTTCTGGGTATCTTTTCTACAATATTTTGGAGAAAGATTCTTTGATATTAACAGCATGGCTTGTATTATATTATTTCTAATTATGTGGCTGGGGCTGAGAATAACATGGTGTTCACATGATACTACACACCATGACATTTGTGTATATGAGCTCTGTGTGTGCAAGCATGTACATGCAGGCCTTTAGAAGTGAGATCAGATTTCAGTGAAAAAGAACCTGGGCTCAGTAAAGTCTGAAAGATAACTTACTATAGATAAAAAGTTTTCTGAAAGATAACTTACTATAGATAAAAAGTTTATCATTTCATAATGAACATTTTGAAAACATTATGCATAGATTTCAATATTTTTTGTAACAACAAAACTCCTACTTTAATTCTGATTTTCCATGACCATTTTAAAATCTTCTCATGGAAGTCAGCATTCAAGGAAATATGTAAATATAATGAATATGTAAATTAAAAAATGCATAAAGCACAATGGTGGGAGCAGAAGGCAGGGTGGTGGTGAAAGGCATTGGACTTCCACGTGGCCAACCGTGATTCGAGTTCCAGACCTGACAGCTTGCTTTCTCACTTTCCCTATCTCTCTCTCTCACCCTCTCTGGACAAATTTAAATAAATAAATAAATAAATAAATAAATAAATAAATAAATAAATAAAGTTTAAAGTAATTCTTTGAAAAAATAAAGTGCAATAGGGACCAGCAGATGACATGGTGGCTAAGGCACTGGATCCCACATGCCCAACCGTGGTTCAAGTACCAGACCCAGTGTCTTGAAAAACACACCAGCTACAAGTGCCCAAAATCCTGAGAAGATAATGGAGGAGAGGGGATTGTGATGGGTCCATCCCTTCTTGGAGGTAGTTTCTCACTTTCCCTTTCTGACTCTCTCTAGTGAGCACCTCAACTACCACTCCACCTGCTGGTCTCTGTTGGTCTTAACAATTGTAACCACTCAACATGACTATTTCTATTTTTTTTACATTAAAAGAATTTAATTCACATATAATATTGTACATGTTTATAGAGCTCAATGTGATTTTTAAGTCTAAGACTACAATATAAGATGATTAAATCAGGGAAATTAGCATATCCATCATTTTGACTATTTCTTTTTTTCAGAGATTTTTTTTCCATAGGCCACATGTGCTCATGAGAGAGAGAGAAGAGAGAGAGATTAGGAAATTGAGAAATCAGCCCCCAGGGGGTTGACAACACCACATTCCCTTTTCCTCCATTCTCTTCCCAGGATCTTGGGCATACACACATAGTACCTGGTGTGATTTTCAAGTCATCAGGTATGGGACTTGAACCACAGTCAGCCCAGTGATGTAACTGCTACATTATCTGCTGGCCCCATCTTGACTCTTTCTTTATCTGTTTATATTTTCTTTGCTTTGCTTCTAGTTTGTTTTTTTTTTCTATCATTAGAATTTGGGAACATTTTATTTTTGGTCATTGCCTAGAAAATGCCTGGACCATGATCATCACTCAATTTAAATTCCTCAAATGGGTGAAAGAGTTTATCATTCAGTTTTGAATACATGACCTCTTGTGAAATGCTGAGAGTAGGACATGACTTCTAAGTCAGAAATGGCACAGAAATTCCCTAAAGAGGCACAGATCAAACTGCAAAATGAATGAATGAGTGACTTGACTGCAGACTGTAAATATTAGAATCTATGGCAGGCAAGTATACGTGTTTGTGTCATGTTCTCTTTTGCTTCTTTTGGAATTTGCATTAACCACATGGAGCCAGGAAATGATACACAAATTTTAGAATTTCTTCTTCTAGGATTTTCAGAGAAACCTGGACTACAAGTCTTCCTCTTTGGAATATTCCTATCCATGTACTTGGTGATTGTGCTTAGAAATCTGCTCATCATCCTGGAAACCATCATAGACTCCTACCTGCACACACCAATGTACTTCTTCCTCTCCAGCCTCTCCTTTTTAGACATCTGCTTCACCACCACCACCATCCCAAATATGCTGATAAACATCCAGACACAGAGCAAGATCATCACCTATGCAGGCTATATCACCCAGATGTTCTTTTACTTGTGTGTGTGTGTTTTGTTTGTTTTTGTTTTTGTTTTGTTTTGTTTTGTTTTGTTTTGTTTTGTTTTTCAGTGATGGACAATTTCCTTGAGATCATGATGGCCTATAACCAGTATGTGGCCATCTGTGTCCCCCTGAACTACACAGTCATGAATCCTTGGCTCTGTGGACTGCTGGTTCTGGCATCCTGGATCATAAATGACCTACAAAGTGGTCTCTGTTAGAAAGCTTAGCAGTGTTAAAGCTGTCTTTTAGTAAACACCCCAAAATTTCCCATTTTTCCTGTGAGCTTATACAAATAGTCCTCATTGCTTGTTCTGACACCTTTCTTAATGACAAGATGATGTATTTTGCATCTTTGCTGCTGGTTTGTGTTCCCTTCTCTGGTATTATTTATTTTTACTCTAAGATTGTTTCCTCCATATATGCAATGTCATCAGCCCATGGGAAGTATAAAACATTTTCTAGAAACCAGCAGTTAGCATAATGGCTATGTCACTGAACTCCCATATAGTTGTGTAGTTGACCACGGTTTGAGTCCCGGACCCGGTGGCTTAAACTCACACCAGGCACGTGTGTGTGCATGCCGAAGATCTCAAGAGGAGAATGGAGGAGAAGGGATTGCTGCATGGCCATGCCCCCTGGTGGGTGACTTCTCTTTTTCTATCTCTTTGTCACTCTCTGTCTTTTTGGCAAGCACACGCACCCTATAGCAAAAACCTCTCCAAAGGAAAAAAAAACATTTTCTACATGTGCCTTTCACCTCTCTGTTGTCTCCTTATTTTATTATACAGGTCTAGGCATGTATCTTAATTCAGCTGCTATCCAAAATTCACAGTCAAGTGCAATATCCTCTGTGATATACACTGTGGCCACACCCATGCTGAATCCTTTCATCTACAATCTGAGGAATAAAGATATAAATGGGGCTCTGAAAAGATTCATCACAAAGAAGCCATAAAAGAGACAATTTTAAATGTTCTTTTTAAATAATTATTTTATTTTAAAATTGATTTATTATTGCTATTATTTTAATTTTATCAGAGAGAGACAGAGAGAGAGGGAAAAGAAGAAAGCAAGTAATCACATCTGGGACTTGAACCATGGTCAACCATATGGGAGTATAGTACTTTAACCACCATACCACCTGCCTGGCCCAAAAAGGCCATTGTTAAAGAAATGCCTACAAACATGAGACTTTAAGCCTCAGAGCCACATATTAATTGAAACAAAAATGAAAATTTATGGGCTAATGATAATGTATATGGTAATGTATTTGTCTTGAGGATATGCACTGTATTTGTGTTGGGAAAAGCAAGATCATACACTGTAAAGAAATAGAGTGATTGGGAACCAGCAGTTAGAGTAATGGCTATGTCGCTGGACTCCCACGTAGTCAACCGTGGTTCGCATCCCGGACCCGGTGGCTTAAAAAAACTCACACCGGGCGCGTGTGCGTGCACGTGTGTGCCCAAGATCCCAGGAGGAGGATGGAGGAGAAGGGACTGTGGCGTGACCATCCCCCCTGGGGGGTGATTTCTCGCTTTCTGTCTCTATGTCTCTCTCTGTCTGTCTGGCAAGCACACGTGCCCTATAGCGAAAACCTCTCAAAAAAAAAAAAGAAGTAGAGTGATTAAATGTAAATAAAAAGTATAATAATAATAATAATAATAAAAGATTCTTTAATTAGATTACAGAAGATAGCACTTTCTATTTATTCCCTAGAACTTCAGTTTCTTTAATTTCAACCATAGCCCCTTTCAGTACATTTTATCTTTCTATGACATTCAATATTCTTTTCTTTTGTTGTTTGTCTACTTGCCCAAAGTTATCCCAAACTTTGAGACTGCATCAGAAACAATTTTGAGATTCCCAGTAGTCTCATATAATGATAAGTAATACTAGTTTTATGGAATAAACTCGCTTTGGCATCTGAGGTCATTTTTATAATTTTATTATAGAAGAAATTTGGAGACTACATACAATGTTTTACTTTTTATTTGTTATTCCTTTCTACATCATTATCTTAACTGCTCTTCCTTATCATGTAGACTTTAACATGCTAATGGTTTTACAGTTGATTATGGGACCTTATACTTGTCTTATGTCCACTGTTTTCTTTTCTTTTTTTTTCCTTTTACAACTTTTTAATATATCTTGTATTTTAATTCCTTCTTGTCAACTTCTGTATCCTTTTCAATCACAGCTTTGAAAGTCTGGGCTCAATTCTTCCATAGAATTGTCTTTTTAGGGAAGAAGTTATGTCTCCATCAATATAAAGTGATGTAAACCATATTTAAAACTTTCTTTTAATATGCCTTTAGTACTCTTTTTCAAAATTTTTTGTTATCATCATATTTTTCTTTATATTACATTGAATTACATATAACTTTACAGTGTATTGCATTGCTTTTTCAAAAGGGAATGCCATGCATGTCAGTCAGTACAGAGACATTAATCTCCCCGCTTCAACATTCAATATCTTTTCTATGTTTTCCCCAATCATTATTATTATTATTCTAATTATTTTTTAAAACAGTCCATCGCTATTTCTCATTTTGCTTGTACAAATACTTTGCCCATCATGAAATACTTCTCAGACAAATCCAGTTGAGAATACTATACATGTCAACATCAACAGTTAATAAGCCATATCTGTTTCTCACTAACGTCCTGTCTCTCTATTGTTCACTTGTTATCTTTCTCTATCCTCTTCTTTTCACTTCCCCCATTTCACACTGTCCTATTCTCATTAAGTACCTTCACTGCTTTTATGTCCTCCAATTTTTTGCTCTCTATCATAGAGTGCTGATAGTCGGTATATATTGAGTGGACACATACAATATCTTTCTTTCATAACCTGGCTTATTCACTCAGCAATATATCCTCTGTATCTGACCACTTTCTATTTTTCAGTGTACAACATGGTTTTTCCCAGCATGAATACAGTGCACATTAGTCAAGACAATGATATTACCATATACATTATCATCAACAGACAACTTTTCATTTTTGTGTCTATTAAGTGTGTTGTTTGTTCCCTGAGTCCCTCCCTTCTGCCCTCAATTACTCATTCCCATTACCTCTCCCATACTGTCTCTAGTATCTGCAGTTGACATCCCTTCTATTATACCTTCCAGTTCTTTCAGTTCTTTTTTTTTCAATTATCAGCTCATAAAGTTTTTAACAATAGGGAGCATAGATTCTCTTCAGGGTTGGATTAAGGGTGAGTCTCGTGCAGTTCCACAATTGTAGGTGAGTCTCCATGGAATACAGTTCCAGGAAAGCGGTTCTGGAAAGCAGAGACGATTATCAGTTGATGCGGCACAGCATCCATCTTGTGATTACCGGGAATGGTGTTGTGGGGATCTGCAGCGTGAGTCATCCTTGGGTATCTGGCTTCCTTAAGAATGGTAGAGTAGTTCTTGTTTTTCCCTGAGGTAATGCAGGGCTGGTAACCATCATCTTCTCACTGTCCATAGGCAGAGAAAATTCTCCTATACATTATATTCCTCAATTGGTTTAAGACAGCTAAAGTTTCTTTCTGCTGCTTGTAGTTGCAAGTTCTTGATCCTTGTTTTCGGCTTCAGTTTGCCGCCTGCGGCTGGCGGCCACACACAGGCGCAGACCCAGTGGCCACGTGCAGGCCAGGGGCCACGCGCAGGCCCGGCAGCCACACGCAGGCGCAGGCCCGGCAGACACGTGCAGGCCCGGGGGCCACACGCAGGCCTGGGGGCCACGCGCAGGCCTGGCGGCCACGTGCAGGCCTGGAGGCCATGTGCAGGCCTGGCCGCCATGCACAGGCACAGGCCCGGTGGCCACGCACAGGCCCGGCGGCCATGCGCATGCCCGGCAGCCGCGTTCAGGCCCGGGGACCACGCGCAGGCCCGGCGGCCACACTCAGGCCCGGCGGCCATGCGCAGGCCTGGGGGCCACGCGCAGGCCTGGCAGTCACCCGCTGGCCTGGTGGCCATGCACAGGCGTAGGCCCGGCGGCCACGCACAGGCCCGGCAGCCACGCGCAGGCCCGGCGGCCGCGCTCAGGCCCAGGGACCACGTGCAGGCCCAGCGGCCACACTCTGGCCAGGCGGCCACGTACAGGCCCGGGGACCCGTGACCATGCTCAGGCCCAGCGGCCACTCTCAGGCCTGGCAGCCACGCACAGGTGCAGGTCCAGTGGCCACACACAGGCCCGGCAGCCACACGCCAGCCCCGAGTGCGCGAATATGCGCGGGATCCAGTGCCACCTCCCGCTCGCCCGCCTGGCCTGAGAAAGTTAGGACGGTGATCTCGGCTGGTCCGTGCCGCTGGCCTGCATTGGCACCGAGTGTAGGACACACCCAGCGCTGGAGAGGCAGCGGGGGCCAGGCGGTCTGGGCCGCGGCACACGAAGCAGAGCCCCAGCCAGGGCACACGAGGCAGAGACCTGGCCCCGTGCAGGCCCGGCCCACTGTTTTCTTACTCAGCTCATTGTCCACAGTGACCAGAATGTTCTGTGGCACAAACTAGTAACATGAGAAAAGTAAAGTCTATGCAACAAGACAAATTGCATAAATCACTTGACTTAATATGGTCTTAAGGTCATAAATGATCTTAACTATGAAAAATTGCCAGTTATACCTTAACATTTTCATGATATACTTCTTATGAAACATTTGTTTCTGATGTTGTATGTCTATGCATGTAAATATGGCATTTTGGTGCCCATATAGAATTGGATTTATTTATTGGAATGAGGGATTTGGCATCATATTTTATTATTTCTCTTTCTGCCTGAACATTTTCAATGATGTGTACAAGTATAACTCAAGTCATTTCCCTAAATAAAATATCTCCTCCTTTTAAAAAGATAAACAGTATATTCTGGATGGAAAATCTCATTTTTTTATGCTATAATGATGTATAGTAAATGAGTGTAAATAAATAAATTTAAATTTAAAAATTAAAAAAATAAAATTTCAAAAAGAAAAAAAGATTGTCATAAACTTTAATGTACAGGGAACTGAACAATCAGAGGGACTTCAAAGTTTGTAGGGAAAATGGAATTACAGTAAAAGTTTATTTTGGTGTAAGAATAATTTGAAATCTCTGCAGTTTTTTTATTATACACATTTCCTTTAAACATTTTAAAGACTCTCTTCTGTGTATTTGTTCTATCATAAATTTCATTTTATCTTATATTTTATAAACACTCTTCAATGTTTATGAGCAAAGCATGACCCACACAAGAGCTTAAATACTGCCCAGTAATGCCTCTCAAAGTAAGAATTTTGATCCAGGGTCACAAATTATTCTTACATAAACATGTATGTCCTTCCAACCTCTCCTGATTACCCAAAATGAAATCTCAATAATAGTTACTTTTTAATATGGTTGTCTGAAATAAATGTAAACAACCAGGTAATCATGAATACTGCCTTCAAATATCATAAAAATTGCCAAACATAAGAAGCAGCAGTTGATTTTGAATGTTCTCAGTTATGTTTGCATTGATTATTGCATCAATAAGCTACTGCTGCATAACAAGCCATTATAAAATAAATGGTTTATGATAATGGTTTTCTTTTCTATCACATAGTAGTCTATTTTGGGGAAGTCTTCTGGTCTCTTCTGGTCTCACCTTATGTCTTTAGTCAGTTAGAGTCACTTGAAGGTGCTCTGCTGAGTTCTACATTTGGAGAAGTTCTGGATGTAGGGTGATCTTGAATCTCTGTTGTTGGTCCAACTGGGCTCTGCTCAATATGGTACCTTATCTTGTGGCAGGCTACATTGGACTTATTCTCCTGGCAGAGTTACAAGAGCAAATGCTGGGTTACCTATTATGTTCCATTTGTCTACATTTTTTTTCTGTTGGCTAGTTGGTTTTTAAATTTTACTTGCTTATTATTTTCATTTAATCATTGCGCACTTTCACAACTTACAATATGGTTTTCAAAGCATGTATGCAGTGCATATGAATCAAGTCTAAGATATTACCATATATATCATTTTCAACCAATGGCTTTACATTCTTGTATGTTAACTTTCTTTTCTCAAGACCCTCTCTGCCAACCCCTCCTGTCCACCCTCTCCTATACAGTATCTGGTATCTGCACTTGCCCGGCCTACTACTATATCTCTGAATATTTCATTTTTTGCCATTGAGTGTAGTGATTTGGTATACATTTAGTGGGGACAGGCAATGTTTTTCCTTTATAGTCTGGCTTGTTTCACTGAGTATTAAATCTTCTGTGTTCATCAACTTTGTATCAAATGACAGGGTCTCATTTGTTTTTATGGATGAGTACTATTCTATAGTGTATATGTGCCACATTTTTTTAATACAATAATCCATTTTTTGGCATTTGGGTTGATTCCATGTCTTTAAAATGAAAAATAATGCTGTAATAAACATGAATGTTCAAGAGTCTTTCTGACTGAGTGTTTTTCTATTCTTTGGGTAAATACCCAAGGGCAGTATTAATACATATTTGTTTTTATGCAAAGACCCATATTGTTTTTGTTACTATACCTTTGGAATATAATTCAAAATCAGAAAGTGTAATGCTTATAATTTTTATTTTTATTTCTCAGTATTGCTTTGGCTATCTGAAGGTATTTCTTCTCTCTCTCTCTCTCTCTCTCTCTCTCTCTCTCTCTCTCTCTCTGGTTCTGTTAAGGGTTTTTAAAAATTATTTTTGGCTCTGCCTGGTGGCACAGTCAATAGCAAACTGTGGTTGCATGTGTACTTGTCCAAGATCCCAGTGAACTGCAAGGCTTTGGAAAGGAGATCTTAAGTGACCAAACTTTGTCAGGGTGCTTCTCTCTAGTACACTGACATGTGCTATCATAAACAAAAAAATATATTTTTTAAAAAGATTTTTTTTGGTTTATATTTCTGTTAAAAATGTTGGAATTGTGATAAGACTATATTGTATCCGTATAGGGGTCTTTAAGAGTTCATGGAATATGTGTACTATGAAAAACTATACGTGGTTTTCAATAGTCAGCAATTTGAACTCATATTTTACTCATATTTTCTAAAACTTTTTTTTTTCTTTAGGGTGCATGCACTCACCAGAGAGAGAAATCATTCCCACCCCAGAATGGCCACACCACAATTCCTTCTCCTCAGTTCTCCAGATATTTTCGGCACACACACACATGTGCCCCCTGTGCCCTGTTTGATTTTCAAGTCACCAAGGTCCAGGGCTCAAACTGTGGTCAGTTATGTGGGATCCAATGCCTTAACTACCACCTTCTGGTCCCTCCACAAACTTTCTTAAGTCCCTTTGCATTTATATTTTTAAAAATTCTGAAAAAATGTCAAGTGTTAGCAATAAAGAAATGAATTAAAAAGAAAACTATAGTATACCTATGCAATGAAATATTACCCAATGATAAAAAGGGGAAAAAAATGACACACAAAACAGTATGAATGTCTCTCAAAATAGCTGGGTGGAGGACCAGCAGGTGGTGTACTGGTTAAGGTACTGGATTATCACATGGCTGATCACAGTTCAAATCCCAGGCCCAGAGGTTTGAAAAATCACACTTGGCTTATATGCATGCATGCCCAAAATCCTAAGAGGAGAAGGGAAGAGAAGAGATTGCAGTATGACCGTTGCCTCTGGGGGGTGATTTCTCACCTTCCCTCTTTCTCTCATCTCTCTCAGTGAGTGCACACACCCTATGGGAAAAAAAAAAACTTACAAAAATGGACAAATAACTGCATTGAGTGATGGAAGCCAGATCAATATTTTAAAAAGAATTATATATGCCATGATTCCATTTATATGTTGGGATTTGATAGAACTGACAGACTATTTTTATATATCAATTATTTTAAATAACAGTATTTTTTAAATTTATTTTTTCATTTCATTTTCTTCCATACATTCAATCACATTATTATTTGTCTTACAAAATGGATATTTCAACTGGTGAACATTTCTTCCTAGTACTGTTGATAAAACTACAAAATATCTTCAACAGATAATACCACACCTCTTTGTGCCATTAACGCTTTTCCTCCCTGCCCCTCCCCCAAATAACAGTATTGATCCCTAATGTCTTCCAGAAATTGTTACACTATATACTTACATTTAATTAAATATTTAAATAAGATAAGATTTTTAAAAATCCAAACTGATACATAGTGAGAGAAAGCAATTTAATGACTGCCTAAGTAATATGTCAAAAGAGAAAAGAACTAAATGACAGCTCTTTTGTCATACAAGCATCAAACTATTAAATGTTTTGGGGAAAGGATCATGAAGCTAAGGAGAATAACAAGTGTTTTTTTTTTTTTCTTGTTAAGATTTTTTTGACATAGGGTATGTGCACTTGCTGGAGAGAGATGGAGGGAAAATGAGAAACCACCCCTCTAGAGGGGATGGCCATGACACAATCCCTTCTCCTCCATTCTCCTCTCAGGATTCAGGATACACATGTACACGTGCCTGGCATAATTTTTAAGCCCCCATGGTTGGCCATCTGGGAGTCCAGTGCCTTAAATACCATGCCATCTGCTCTCCCCACAGCCATGATTTTTACCAAAAGAACACAGTTCTCTCTTATTAGAGAGGGGGATAGCAATTTTCTGGAGATATCAGTGGGTATGTCCCTATCATAACTCAATCCTTTGAAGATTCAAGGGACCTAGTCAAGATGGATTCCTCATTTTTAGATTTTGAAAAAAAAAAATGTCTCAGGATTGAAGTAAGGTATTACAAAGTTAAACTTCTGGAATGGTAGAGTTAATGTTGAAGGGCTGTTAAGGACTGAATTATCTTGATTTCTTTTTTAACCTGGTCTCTTGAGAACAAAGATCTGGAGGAAAAATTTAACTTCCTGCACATGTCTCCCAGGGAATGTACTCAGGGTTTAGAGTACCAAGAGGAAAATGTGCTTAATAAGCAGAGATAAAGACCTATAATTATCTCCTCCAAGGTTGTTCCTCAGTATTTGCAAGCAGGCTGGACAGAACATGGTTGATTCTTTCACTATCCTATGTCTGTCTCAAGAACTGGTGCTTCACTACTGCTGGTTTTTCTTGAGGCAAAGATTCCGTTTTCATCTACAACCTTCCAGGAAGGAAGCTACAATTTCACACAGAGACTTTGTTCTCAGAGACCCCATTTAGGTGAAAGAGAGAATCCAGTGAAATGACAGTAAAGAAATATAAAAGGTAATAGATTTATAATAGAACTAAAGAGAGCATATCAGACCAAGGGTTGACCAGAGATTCTGAAAAACATCTAAAAGACTGAAACCATAAGGAGTTATTTTGACAGATAAAATAGTGGGGGAATTTCATAGCTCACAACACAGAAGAAAGCAGAAGGGGAAGATACATGCTTAAAAATAAAACACTATAACTCATAAATACATACAACTAATATATGTAAGTTATAAATTACAATGAAATTATTTTTAATTCTGTAATTCTTGCTTTATAAAAATTAAAATTAAAAAAGCAAACTCTGACACAAATCAGTATGCCAGCTTCTAAATTTGTTACTGGACTGATGGTTATGAATGGGATTTTATATTGTTTTCTTAAAATATAACTGAGCTTGACAGTATACATATTTGATCAAGATATTAATTTACTTGTGTTTATTGTATGCCAATTTTATACAGTTGTTAGCATTTCAAGTTATTTTTAACCAATTATAATTTTTAAAATTGAATTTTGGAGGATTTTTTTGGTCATAAAATATTTAAAATTTTATGTAATAAATGTCTAACTTCTTTTTTTATTTTAAAGTTTTTGCCATAAGGCATGTGCATTTGCCAGAGAGAGACAGAGACAAAAAGAGAATGTGAGAAATCACCCCACAGGGAAGTTGGCCAGGATGCCCTCCATCCTCCTCTTGAGATTTTGGGTATGCACATACACATTCCCAGAGCGATTTTCAAGCCACAAAGTCTGAGACTTGAATTGCAGTTGAGCATGTGGGAATCCAGCTGCCTTAACCACTATACCATCTGCTGACCTTCCATCTGCTAGCCATCCATTTGTTGTTCAGTATTGTTGTCATACGGTCTAGAAAGTACTTAGAACGTGGTCAAATTTCAATTTATACTTCTCAAATGTATAGAAGAATTTCTCATTATGATTATGAATTATATGACCTCTTAAGGATAGCTTGAGAGTCAGAAAAGAATTCCTAATCAAAGATGACACAAGAATCACCGAAATGGAACCAGATCCATACACAAAACTTAGGAACTAGTTTCTTGACTGTAAAGTACACATGATAGCATTCTGACATATGAGTAACATGTGAGTAATACATGTTCATGTTCTTTTTTTTTTTTTTTTTTTTTTACAGTTACTTCAACCATATGGAACCAGGGAATGATACACAAATTATGGAATTTCTTCTTTTGGGATTTTCAGAAAAACCAGAGTTACAACCCTTCCTCTTTGGGCTGTTCCTGTCTATGTACCTGGTCACCATGATTGGAAACCTGCTTTTCATCCTGGCCATCATCTCAGACTCCCACTTGCACACACCCATGTACTTCTTCCTCTCCAACCTGTCCTTTTCTGACATCTGCCTCACTTCCACCACCGTCCCAAAGATGCTGGTGAACATCCAGATGCAGAGCAAGGTCATCACCTATGCAAGCTGTATCACTCAGATGTGTGTCTTCATACTTTTTGCAGGGTTGGAAAACTTTCTTTTAGCTGTGATGGCCTATGACCGGTACGTGGCCATCTGTCACCCCCTGCACTACACTGTCATCATGAACCCCCAGCTCTGTGGACTGCTAGTTCTAGTATCCTGGATCTTGAGTGTCCTACATTCCTTCTTACAAAGCTCAATGGTGTTGCAGCTATCCTTCTGTACACACTTGGAAATCCCCCACTTTTTCTGTGAACTTAACCAGGTGGTCCAACTTGCCTGCTCTGACACCTTTCCTAATGACATGGTGATGTATTTTACATCAGTGCTGCTGGGTGGTGGTCCTCTTGCTGGGATCCTTTACTCTTACTCTAAGATAGTTTCCTCCATTTGTGCAATCTCATCAGCTCATGGCAAGTACAAAGCATTTTCCACCTGTGTTTCTCACCTCTCAGTTGTCTCCTTATTTTATTGTTCAATCCTTAGTGTGTATCTTAATGCTGCCAGTACTCATACCTCACACTCAAGTGCAACAGCCTCAGTGATGTATGCTGTGGTCACACCCATGCTGAATCCCCTCATCTACAGTCTGAGGAATAAAGACATAAAGAGGGCTCTGAGAAGATATTTGGGAGGGAATCTATAATAATTGTTTTGTAAGAAGTGCCAATGATGGCAATACCTTAAGCCTCAAAGCCAGGTATCACGATTGTTTAACCAGATTATGGGGTTTGTGCTTCCAAACTTGTGTTTTCTCTTTCATTTTTTACATTCAATCTATATCCTTAGAATATGCCAAATGAATTTTTCTATAACTAATACACTGTATATTTGTTCAATCAAAGATAATACCAAAAACATCATAAACAGATAATTTTCTATTTTTTTGTTCTTTAAATGTTTGCTTCCTTCTCCCCCCCCCCCCCTTGGTACCATTCCTCTTACCCTCCCCCATTCCACTTTCCTCCAACACTGCCTCTAGTATCTGTGGTTGATATCCATACCTTTATATCTTCCAGTATTTCAGTTTCTGCCATAGAATGCAGACATTCAGTGTATATTTTTTGGGTTTTTGCTACAGGGTGCGTGCGCTTGCCAGACAGGCAGAGAGAGACAGAGAGATAGAAAGCAAGAAATCACCCCCCGGGGGGATGGCCACGCCGCAATCCCTTCTCCTCCATTCTCCTCTTGGGATCTTGGGCATGCACACACATGTGCCCGGCGTGAGTTTAAGCCACTGGGTCCGGAACGTGAACCACGGTTGACTACATGGGAGTCCAGCGACATAGCCATTATGCTAACTGCTGATCCCACATTCAGTGTATTTTGAGTGACCTCCCTTTCATAGTCTGGCTTGCTTCACTTGGCATTAAATCTTCCATATTCATCCACTTTCTATCAAATTCTAGGGTCTCATTCTTTTTTTATGGTTGAGTAGTATTCCACAGTGTATATGTGCCACTCTTTCTTAATCCATTCATCTGTTTATAGGTATTTAGGTTGGTTGTATGTCTTATCAGTTGTGAATAATGTCACAATAATGCATTCTTTCTAATTTTGAAGGAGCTTTTTGAACTCTATCAAAGGCTTTTGCTAAACCCTTCACAGTTAACTTTCCTGAAGGTTCTTTTTTCTTCTGTATTTCCCTTTCTCTTGCTCCTTGGTCAGCTATGAATTTCTTTTTCAGTTCCAGCAACCACTTTTCAGTTCCTCAGTAACCACATCTAGAAGCTTCCCAATATTATCCTCATCCACACTCAGGTTAAATTTATTTGTCATCTCAGCTTTTAAAAAATTTTTTATTATTATTATCATTAATTATCATCATTATTATTATTATTTTGGTTTTCTTTTAGCATTGAGTGCACACACTCACCATAGAGAGACAGAGAAAGAAAGAGTGTGAAATCACCTCCCAAAGGCAGTAGTCACACCATAATCCCTTCTCCATTCTCCTCTCAGGATTTTGGGCATGCATTTACACACACTCAATGTGTTTTTCCAAGCCACTATGTCTGGGACTGAAACCATGGTCAACCATATAGGCATCCAGCATCTTAACCACTACACTACCTGCTGGACCCTGATCATAGTGTCTCCAAGCTGGCACTCATAATTATTGGAAGTTGTTGGGGTAATTCTAGGAAGAGATGATATTTGAAATACACACACAAAAAAAAAAGACAAAAAATTTTAAAAGAGAACAAAAACTGAGACATAATGTCCATTATGAATGTCCTAAACATGGGAGTTGTGGAGACATGGGAGCCACTGAAGACTTCAAGGTAACTAGGAGGGACAGCATGCTGTAATGTATAAGGATCCCTACCACTCTGCTTTTTCCTTTTTTTTCTTTCTATTTTCTTTTCTTTTCTTTTTTTCTTTTCTTTTTTTTTTTAAATTTTGCTATAGGGGTGTGTGCTCACTGAAGAGACACAGAGAGATAGAGAGACAAAGAGTGAAAAACCACCTTCCAAGGGGATGGCCATGCCATAATCCCTTCCCCTCCATTCTCCTCTCAGAATTTTGGGCATGCATGCACAAAAAAAAAAAAAAATGTACCCAGCATGAGTTTCAAGCCACCCCAGGTCTGGCACTTGAACCACAGTCAACAATGTAGGAATCCAGTGCCTCAACCACTGCACCACCTGTTGGCCCTTCCTTTTACCTTTTTAGTGCACAAACATGCCCCATGATTCTGGCTGCTGAGCCCATGGTTGGAGAACTGCATGAAGACCCTGTTGGGTTGACTTAGCTTATTGTGTGGTAGTTAAGGTAACTGTATCCCACATAGCTACTGTGCAGTTCAAGTCCCAGACCAAGTGACTTGAGGAACACACTAGGCACATGTGCATGTGTGTACCAAGTCCAAAGAGGAGAGAGAAATGAAGAAGAGATTGTGACATGATAATTCTCCATGTCTCTCTGTGTATCTCTCTAGCAAGTGCACACACTCTCAGCAGTCCAGTTTTATGATCACAATGTCCTTATTTATACATAACGATTTTTAATTTTTAAATTATTCATGTTTTTAAACATTCAATCACTATACCATATTTGGCTTATAAAGAGAATTTACCCAACATGAAATACTTCTCAGACCAGTCCAGTTGAGAATACTATACATGTTAACATCAACAGGTAATAATTTTTGTGTTCCACAAATGTAATGCCCCTCTATTTTTTTCCCTCCTTTCCTTCTTTGTACTCTTCCCTTTTTCTAGTCCCTCCTGTTCCACACTGTCTTCAGTGTCCGTAACTATTTTCACTGCTTTTATACCCTCCAATATTTTAATATCTGTCATAGAATGTGGACATTTTTTCAAATATAAAATACATTATTAATAACTGTATTCAGCATGTGGTGAAATAGATCACTGACATGCATTTCTACAGTCCAAGTTAAACTTTGTACCTTTTAAAAAATATGTATTTTTGCCATTGGGCATTTATGCTTATCAGAGAGATACAGAGACAGAGAGAGGGGGAAAGTAAGTAACCACCCCCTCCCCAGGATGAATAGTCATGCCACAATATCTTCTCCTTCATTCCCCTTTCAGGACCCTGGGCATGCATGCACACATGCGTGGTGTGTCTGTCAAGTAGCCAGGTTTGGGACTCTAACCACAGAACTGACTATTAGATCCAACACCTCAACTGCCATGCCACCTACTTCCCCAAATTTTGTACCTTTTCACCAACATATTCTCCTTCCTCATGTCTTCCAGTATCTCCCAGCTTCTGGTAATAGCCACCTTTCTATTCTCTGTTTATACTAGATAACTTTATTTAGTTTCCACTTATAAGTAAGATCATAGAGTATTTATCTTTCTCTGGCTTATTTTATTTATCATGATGTAATACAACTGGACTCACATGCGAAAAGTCCTGGGTTTGAGTCCATAAATGTCCTTGAGAACACTGGTCTGCACATGTACCCACTAACCAGGCCAGCAGAGACTAGGAACAGATCACAGCTTGAAAACTCTGTTTGATGGGACCAGCAGTTAGTGTAATGGCTATGTCGCTGGACTCCCACGTAGTCGACCACGGTTTGCATCCCGGACCCGGTGGCTTAAAACTCACGCTGGGCATGTGTACATGTGTGCCTAAGATCCTGAAAGGAGAATGGAGGAGAAGGGATTGCGGCGTGGCCATCCCCCCTGGGGGGGGGGTGATTTCTTGCTTTCTGTCTCTCTGTCTCTCTCTATCTGTCCGGCAAGCGCACGCACCCTATAGCAAAAACCTCTCCAAAAAAAAAAAAAAAAAAAAAGAAAGAAAAGAAAACCCTGTTTGAATGTCTCTCTCTGCCTATTTCTCTCTGTGATGAAATAAATAAGCTTTGAAAAACAGGAAGGCACTAAGATTTCCAAAAACTTTATGTTCTCTAAGTAGCCAGAACTCAGACTGATTTCCCTGTGGGACTCTGGTATAGACCAAAATTTTTTTCTATTATTTATTTATTTTTAATTAATTAGCTAATTAATTAATTTACATTCATTTACTGAGCATAGTCAAAGCATACAAAATGTGATTTCCCATCCAGAATATACTGAATAGTGGCTTAATCATACACATTGTCATCAATAATTTTCCATTTCTAGTTGTATATATATTTCCCCCCCATATTTCTCATCCTCTGCCCTTACCCTCTGTCCTCCCACACTATCTCAGGTGTCTATAGGTGTTTTCTATTCCTTTTGTTCCCCATATTATATTGATTCACAAAATTTCTTAAATAAATACTCTAAACAGCAAGTTCAGCTGGTATATACCTATATGTGAATACATGTCTGACTTCAGGAGTGAAACTCTGAGTAGAATGAATATAAAGTAGCAACTAGCTATTGCTATATAGCTTACTAAAGTCATTAAATATGTATTTTTAATATATTTTTAATTTCAAGAAAAGCAGTTTTAGCTTCAATAAATTAATGAAATGCTAAGGAAATTTGCTTAAAACTTAAAGCCAGGAAACAAGTTAGAATTCTGTTCAAATAGTAGGTACATGAACTTATCAGCAGCTCAAGACAGGACAAAAATCTTTAAAACCAGAAAACAAAGCCTAGAATAAAATTAACAAATTAGAAGTCAGACATGTATTCACTTTAGGCAAAAGTGATAAAATTCTATTTCACTAGTTCAGTTTCATGTACTTAATCTATCTTCTGTTGTGTTTCGATCTTCTTGATTAAATTCTGGGATATAATATTCAACTCCAGACTTGTTCCTAAATTAAGTTGGCCATTTTCTTAGGTTTTGAACTCTTATTTCTCTGTGTCCATATTTAATTTTCCCGGTATAGCACTCCCTTAAGAACTTCTTGGAGATCTGTTCTGGTGCTGGTAAATTCTTTCAGATTTTGTTTATCTGAGAATGAAATTGTCCTTTCTTCACATATGAAGGATAATCTTGCCAGGTATAGTATTCTTGGTTGAAGTTGCTTTTCTTTTAACATTTTGAATGCATTTTACCATTTTTTCCTGGCTCACATTGTTTCCCATGAGAGGCCCACTGTTAGCCTGATGGGATATCCTTTGTAGGTAACTTGACATTTCTCTCTTCCCAATCTTAGTATCTTGTCTTTTCTGTGGTTTTGGTCAATTTGGCTATAGTGTCTTGGAGAAGATCTTCTTAGGTTGATTCTATTTGGGGTCCTTTGTATTTCTTGGGACTGGATCTTTGAATGCCTCTCTAAATTTGAAAAGTTTTATCCAGGATTTCATGGAATAGATTATCAATGCCCTTATGAATTCTTTGCCTTCTTGGATACCAATTGTCCAGATGTTTGGTCGTTTGATGGTATCTAGTATTTCTCATATAATATTCTCAATTTGGGGGCAATTTTCTCAGTCTTCATAGTGAATTTTTCTAGGCCAATAATTCTATCTTATACATCTAAGATTTTATTTTCTGTATGGTCTACTCTGCTTTTAATACTTTCAAGAGAGATTTTGGCTTCCTGTATTATAGTATTCATCTCTAATGGTCATTTGATTCTTTTTCATAGTGTGTATTTCCTCTTTTAGTTCTGACAAAAATTTCCTCACTTCCTGGAACTTGTCAGATCCTTTCGCCTGCCTTTTCTGCAGTTCATTATCTTCTTCCATCTCTGTTAGCTTGGTCACTATGAATAATCTAAATTTTTTATCTGACATTTCCATGAGTTTCATTGTACTGTCCAAGGATGAAGAGGAGTTATTCTTCCCTATTGGAGGAGACGTATTTTCTTGATTTCCCATATTTTTGTGACCCTGCAGTAATTTCTAGTCATCTGATGGATGGTATATTTCTTAGTAATTCTTAAAGTTCAATCTGAGTGCTCAGAGGTATGTAGGAGGAAGTAATCTAAAAACTCTCTTCCATTCCATTTTCACTCTTTGTGCATAAAATTCAGTGGGAATAGAGAAATATTCTGATCATAATTGTATTAAGATATTTGAATCTTGGTCACTTGGACCTGTGTAGGCACTTAGTACATAGAGGCTGAGCAGCCATTGAATAAAGACAAAGAAAAAAGGAAAAGAACTAGAAAGGAGGAAAGAATAAGAAGAAAAAATAATTTTAAAAACTTTAGATTTTAATTTTAAAAGGCAAAAAATGAAAACTGTGCCATGGAAAAGCAGTATTTCACAGCTCAAGTTCGGTATCTATCTCAGGATGGGCCTGTGTTTGTGCGTTTCTTAAATGGAATGGGTGTGGAGGGCATTGCATATGGAAGCCATCTTGGGAGCTTCTTGAGAACTGTCTGCCATCTTAGAAATCTTAGGCTTCACTTCCTCATTGAGCAAACCATATCTCAGAAATCATGTAACCAACTGTTGCTAGGTAATGGGAGATCCACCCACATCAATGATTGGCTCATACTGTTGTATCTCATTTTTGGGCAACCAATTGGTGTGCCCACCAGCCTGTATATAAAGCACTGTTTGTTCTGCAATAAACGGAAGACTTGATCAGCACCTCATCTTGTCTCCACTCTGTGTGTCAGTAAGAACTTCACCAGCCTAAACACAAAGGATCCCGGTTTTCACCATCCTCACCCAGGTACCCGTTCGACTGTCCTGCGGGTCGGGGCAAGTGGCGCCCGGACGTGGAGCCTTGGGCCAAGAGGATCAAGGTGAAGTGCACTGTGAAGAAAGCCAGGCCTGGTAAGTGTGGAAGGGTAAATAGTAATACAGATTACTAAATAGCTTCCCGGAGTGCAATTATGGGACAACAAATGAGCAAGCATGAATTATTTGTTCAGGGGCTTAGTGATGCTCTTAAGACACGTGGAGTTAAAATTAGAATCAAACAATTACTTTCCTTTTTTGACTTTCTAAAAGAGGTGTGCCCCTGGTTTCCTCAAGAAGGCACTATTGATGAAGCAAGGTGGAAGAGGGTAGGTGATGCTCTGAAAGACTACTATGTCACATTTGGACCAGGAAAGTTCCCAGTAATAACTTTTTCATATTGGAATCTAATAGATAAAATTATTAAATTACAGTCAACTGACCCTAAAATTGCAACAGTTGTTGCAGAGGGAGAACAAATTATGCAAAAAAATAAAACTCGGACAGATAGTAAAGATGCCATGGAAACTAAAATAAACCTTGGCACCAAAAAAGAAAAAGATTTAAATTCCTTAGATAGTGAGGAAGAAGTAACAAATTTTACTAAACAATTGGATGTCAGGCCAAAACAACTTGAAAAACCAAAAATCAGTGAGGAATTTACAAACTTTGAAAAGCCTCAGAAAAAACTATACCCATCTCTTACAGAGTTTAAAGCTCATTTGGATAGTCAATCGACTGATTCTGAGGAAGAAATTTTAGAACTAAGGGCAGTCAAAAATAACAACTCAAACTGGCTGCCTAAAGAAGAAACTTTAAAAACACAGACTGCCACGTACAATAACCCAAAATGGCCGCCTGAAGAAGAAACTTTGGAAAAAGAGGCTGCCAAATACAATAGTTCAAAATGGCCACCAGAGAAAGAAACTTCAGAAGTGGAGGCTGTTTAGTACAATAATTAAAAATGGCCACCTTTCAAAAAACGACCTCCATCTTATGACTCGGTTACATCTGTGCCATCTTTGACATGTAATCATTCTTGCCATGAAAAGACTATTCAGCCATCTTTGGCAATGCCCATTATTGATCCTAGGGCAGAGGTTCGGGCTAAGATTGAACAACTCAAAGAACATATTCAGTTAGAAGAAGAACATCAAGAATTGATATCATGATTAGAAAAGCTGAAAGTGGGTAAATCTAAAAGTACAGCTTTCTCATCCTCACAAAATCGCTGTCAGTCCACCTTTACTCCTAGTGCAAAACTTAAACCAGCTCAGAGATTACAACCACTGATAGATCTTGATAAACAGGAAGCCTTTCCAGTGACAGAAGATACAGATACACAAGGACAAGCATGGCGTCATGTACGTGGCTTTGATTTTAACATTATAAAAGAAATTAAAACAGCAGTTGCTCAATATGGAGCTGCAGCTCCATATACCTTAGCCATAGTTGATTCAGTGGCAGAAAATTGGCTTACACCAATAGATTGGCACACATTGTCTCATGCTACACTCTCTGGAGGAGATTACTTGCTTTGGAAATCAGAGTATGTAGAACAGTGCAAGGAAACTGTACCCTGTAATGCCCAGGCCAATAATGGCTGGACAATAGATATGTTGTTGGGAGAAGGTAATTTTGCAACTACTGACACTCAGATGCAATATGATCCAGGACTCTTTAGTCAAATTAATACGGCAGCCATGAGAGCTTGGAGAAAACTTCCTACTAAAGGAGATTTAAGTACCTCCCTTACAACAATAAAACAAGGACCTGATGAACCTTTTTCTGAATTTGTTCATTGACTGATTACAACTGCAGGCAGAATATTTGGCAGTGCTGGCGCAGGTACAGAATTTGTTAAACAACTGGCATATGAAAATGCTAATGCTGCCTGTCAAGCAGCAATTAGACCATATAGAAAAAAGACAGATTTATCAGGATATATTCGCCTGTGTTCTGATATCGGGTCAGCATATCAACAAGGAATGGCTACAGTTGCTGCCCTTCAAGGTTATAACAATGTTCACCAATTCCTTACTCGTAATGACAATGCCAACAAAACAAATAACAAAATCACCTGCTATAATTGTGGTCGACCTGGACATACAAAGAAAAATTGTAAAATGAGAAATAATGGTAATCAACAACAATCAAACCAATTTCTTGAGCTGTGCAGTAAATGTATGAAGGGACGTCATCCTCCTAATGAATGTAGGTCCAAATTTGATATCTATAGAAGGCCAATAAATCAGGATCAGGGAAATGGGAACAGGGGGCCGCCCCAAGCCTCCAGACCTAAAACAAACTTTTGAAATGCTTGAGTTTGTTCTGTAAACAATGACAATTTATTTCAGACCTTTCCAGAACTATGCCATGAAACACAGAACTGGTCCTCTGTTCCACCATCTACACAGTGCTTTTTGTTCTCTCTCTGATTAAACAAGTTACATTTACAACATTCTCAATATCAGCTCAGCTAGTTGAGCTGCCAATAGTTGTTACAATTTTCTCTGCTTTCCCTTGACCTTGTATACTGACAGTGCTTATTTCACTATGTACATACCATTTCTGGAAACTGCGGCACAAATTAAACAAGTTTCTCAGGCCGCACAGTTTTTCCTCCAATTACAGTCTCTTTAGACATCGAGAGCTGCCTTTTTATATTGGCCATTTGCGCGCCCATACAGACTTGCCTGGTCCTTTAACTGAGGGTAATCGCCGCGCTGATCTGGCCACAAAATATTCTCTTTTGGTTCATACTCAAATTGACACAAATCTTTCAGATGCTGTTGCTGCCCATCAATTACATCATTTGAATTCTCACACCCTTTGTCTCATGTTTAAAATTACTCGGGAACAGGCTCGACAAATTGTAAAACAATGTCCGGCCTGTCTTACTCTTTTGCCTACACCACACTTGGGTGTTAACCCTAGAGGCCTTATGCCTAATGCTTTATGGCAAATGGATGTCACTCATGTTGCAGAATTTGGTACTCTTAAATACGTGCATGTCACTATTGACACCTTTAGTGGTTTCAATTTTGCTACGGCACAAACCAGAGAGGCTGGTAAACATGTTATTTCTCATGTTCTTGCCGCACTCTCTGTTCTGGGTAAGCCTCAACAAATTAAAACAGATAATGGCCCAGGATATACCGGAAACAATTTTAACTCTTTTTGTAAACAACTCCATATTAAACATGTCACAGGGATTCCATACAATCCCCAGGGACAAGGTATTGTTGAACGTGCTCATCTTTCCTTAAAAAATACTCTCCAAAAATTAAAAAAGGGAGAGATTTTACAAATTAAAGGTTCACCAAAAAACCTTTTAGCACATACACTTTTTGTGCTAAATTTTCTAACACTGGATAAAGATGGACACTCAGCTGCTGAGCGCTTCTGGCATTCAACTACTAAAACAAAATTTGCCACAGTTTTGTGGAAAGATCCACTAGACAATACGTGGAATGGTTCAGACCCTGTCCTCATATGGGGCAGAGGGTCTGTCTGCATTTATTCCCAGAAAATGGATGCTGCTTGTTGGCTACCAGAAAGATTGGTCAAACAAATTGATTCAAATGATAATAATTCATCCAGGGATGATAAAAGCCCTGAGATACCTCTTTTTTCTTCCACAGATCAACAAAATGAAGATTCTTCTTAAATACCTGATATTGTTTTACCTCTTCAACACTATCGCTGCTGGTTTTAGCCCTGGCAGTCACCTCTTCAACACTGGTGCTGCTAGATTAGGATATTCCCTTCAGGTCAAACAATTAACTGATACCCTTGTTTCTGATGTCCACGAATTGGCTTCTACTATTACTTTTGTCCAAGATCAACTAGATTCCCTTGCAGAAGTTGTACTCCAAAATAGACGTGGGCTAGACCTCCTTTTGGCAGAACAGGGGGGTCTCTGTCTTGCTTTACAGGAATGTTGCTGTTTTTATGCCAACAAGTCTGGCATCGTTCGTGACAAGCTCAACCAACTACAAGAAAATCTTCTGGAACGAAGAAAACAACTCACCGATAATCCCTTTTTAACTGCATGGAATGGACTCCTCCCCATACTACTCCCCATATTTGGCCCAATTTTGGTTTTATTGATTGTTTGCTCTTTGGGACCTGTTCTCTTTAATAAGCTCATGACCTTCATAAAACGTCATATCGATGACTCCATAAAAATGCAGCCTATCCAAGTCCACTACCACAACCTGGAGATGGCGTATCATGGAGCCTAGACATTGCTCCTGCCTGAGGCGCTGAATCGGTTAGCCAAAGACGGGTAAGAGAGTCTGAGCCTATAACAGCTGTACAGTCCTCCCACCTAAGACAGGAAACCCATCATAGCTATGGGATTCTCCAATGACGGGTAAGGATGGACGTGGCTCGATAAATGACTCCAACCTAAGACAGGCACGATTCCCCCAGGCTTTTCTCCTCTCTTTGAAAAAATAAAAAAGGGGGATATGTGGAGGGCATTGCATATGGAAGCCATCTTGGGAGCTTCTTGAGAACTGTCTGCCATCTTAGAAATCTTAGGCTTCACTTCCTCATTGAGCTAACCATATCTCAGAAATCATGTAACCAACTGTTGCTAGGTAATGGGAGATCCACCCACATCAATGATTGGCTCATACTGTTGTATCTCATTTTTGGGCAACCAATTGGTGTGCCCACCAGCCTGTATATAAAGCACTGTTTGTTCTGCAATAAACGGAAGACTTGATCAGCACCTCATCTTGTCTCCACTCTGTGTGTCAGTAAGAACTTCACCAGCCTAAACACAAAGGATCCCGGTTTTCACCATCCTCACCCAGGTACCCGTTCGACGGTCCTGCTGGTCGGGGCAAATGGGAAAAAGCACAAATTAACACAATAAAGGAGGGGCTTTAGAGCCCATAGAATATTTTACCTTCCAAAAAAATTACAAAAAATTAAAGGACACAGGGAGCCACAGAGACAGACAGAGATAAATAAAGAGAAGGAGACAGAGGTAGCCCTTCCCATTAGAGATGAATCTGGAGGGAGAAGTCTCAGCAGAACATCTTCATTTTTAGTCAAGGAAAGCAATATTTCACAGCTCAAGTTCATTAGTCATGTCAGGATGGGCCTGTTTTAGAGTGCAATCAAATGAACCACCACCAAAGTCAGACTAAGGCTAAAGAAAGTCTTTATTAGCTGGCCAGTGACTACAGCCTGAGACTGGGGGACAAGAGTCAGAATTGCAGCCCCTACCAAAGATTGAACAGTCTTTTTATAGGGGGTCAGTTACCAGGGGGCTTCCATGTAAGTAGTTACAGAAGCTAAATTGAGCAGGTTAATTATTTCTGAGGGTACTCTCTAGACCCATGTTTAATGGTCTTCATGGCTCTGGGCAGGGGTCTGGTGATTGATAGTTACATTCCTAAGGAACAGCTAAACAAAAAGGTTTCAGGCTACTTAGCAAAGACAGTAACAGGCACAGGATGTCACCCTGGATGTGGTTTTCTGTATGGCTAGCACAAGCTATTTTCTCATGAGAAGAGCAAGCAGGTTTACAGAAGCAGATAACCATGTAAGAGTAAGGGAATAAAATGGACGAACTGTCGCTCATGTGCATGATCTAGTATATGGCCTACCATAGGCCTGAATTTGTGCTTTTCTAGTAATGAATTCATATAGATATAAGTTTGGAATAATCTCTCTCTCTATGCAACTGTTAGGGATAATAAAATCTTCTTTACTTAATTGAAGATTTTGTATATGTGTGTGTGTTTAATATTTGGTATTATCGTTTTAATGGAAATATAACCAAAGAAGTTCATAATTAAAATCTTAAGTAATAGCAACATGGTGAGCTTTGGAATAATACATAGTAATGATCTATTATTGAAGGTTGAAGTTCTTTCTTATGAAGATAGAAATACACACACATTGCCAAAGCTTTTCATATCATGCTACATTATTACCAATGACTCTCTTTTCCCCACAGACTCCACCATCTGTGTGTAGCCAGAAATGTGACCCAGGATCCAGAAAAATTTAATAGGAAGGAAGTTCTATCTGCTATTTTCTTTGTATTTCATGCTCAGAGACAGATATTTCCAACCAGAGAGGTAGAAAATGCTTAACTACCCTGTAATAACTGTACCCCCTAAGTATTTCTCAACTAATGGAAACCAAGGACACTAACAATGAGATCATAGTGCACTAGTATTTTCAATACACACATCTGCTCATTCTTTCACAATATCCATTGAATAATCACTGTTGCTGCCCATTATGTGTAAACTCTTGTCTGGCTCCACTCTGCAATAATCTTCTATCAGTTGCTCTGACCCCAATGGATACCTATCATTATCATACAATGCTTAGAGCAACAGTCTCGGTGTGACATCTCATATTGGACTATGATAAAGTCTACCCATGAAATGGAAGATGTGTAAACCTCAGAGCTACCTGTGAGTACCTAATAGATTAAATGATTATTTTTCATACACAGATTAGGAACCAGTGGTTAGTGTAATGGCTATGTCGCTGGACTCCCATGTAGTCGTCTGTGGTTCGTGTCCCGGACCCGGTGGCTTAAAATTCATGCCAGGCGTATGTGTGTACGTGCCCAAGATCCCAAGAGGAGAATGGAGAAGAAGGGATTGAGGCATGGCCATCCTCCCTAGGGGATGATTTCTCACTTTCTATCTCTCTGTCTCTCTCTGTCTGGTGAGTGCATGCATCCTATAGCAAAAACCTCTCAAAAAAAATACAGATCAAGTACACACACATTGCTATGGAGGTATTTCATTACTTCTTGTACCATGTCCTAAACAGTGTGTGGTAAATACCTAAGCTTCTTGACTATAAAAACATTTTTAAATGTTTTAAAGTGAAGATTCAACCTTCTAATAATTGCCATAATCTGGCACTTCTAAAAACAGTTTGTTACATGATATATAAAGATAAAATATTATATACCTGGGCTTCAAAATATTTTCCAAGAATGGAAGGTGAATCAATTGAAGAATATGTGGAAAGTTTGTTGTTTCCAAACATCTTCACTAGTTGAGTAACTTTGGAAAAGGCTCAAAAAACAAACAAACAAACAAAATTTTTGTACTGATTCTCTGTCCCCAAAACTAGGTATAAATCAGGTGAACACAATTTTTATTCCTTTTTGAATTCTGCCAACTTCCTAACCTCTTATTCATCTTTTGAGTGACCAGTCTGGCTAGATTCCTATCATTTTTAAAGCATTAAATTATGTTGGTGAGGGCTGGCAGGTGGCATGGTGGGCATGGTCAGTTCTGCAGTTTGTTTGCTTGTTTGTTTGTTTGGTTTTTAGAGGGTTTTTCTATAGGGCATGAGCATTCACCAGAAAGACAGAGAGAGACAGAGAGACAGAAAGCGAGAAATCACCCCCACCCCCTGGGGAGATGGTCATGCCACAATCCCTTCTCCTCCATTCTCCTCTCGGGATCTTGGGCATGCATACATACATGACCAGCGTGAGTTTAAGCCACCAGGTCCGGGACTCGAACCATGGTCAACTACATGGGATTCAGCGATATAGCCATTATGCCAACTGCTGGTCCTAAGCTCTGCAGTTTTAGTCCTGGTGACCTGAAAAATGTTTGTTTGCATTTCTGCTCAAAATCCCAAGAGGAAAATGGAGGAGAAGAGATTATAGCATGGCCATTCCCATGGGGGTGCTTTATCACGTCTTCCCACCCCCACCCCAATCTCTTTGTACTTTGTAGCAAAATTAATTAATTAATTAATTATTTTTTCAGAAAGAATAGAGGTTACCTAAAAAAAAAAGGAAAAGAATAGAGATTGGGGCCAGGGACCAGTAGATGGCATAGCAGTTACATCATTGGACTTCCACATGTCCAACCATGGATCAAGTCCCAGATTCAGTCACTTGAAACTCATGCCAGTTATAAATAAATGTGTACCAAAGATGCTGGGAGGAGAATGAAGGAGAAGAAATTGCAGCATGATCATCCCCATGTGGAGTGATTTCTTTTTCTTTTCTTTTTTTTTAAGATTTCTTTATTTATAATTTTATTTATTATTATTCTTCAGTTTTGACCAGAGAGTGACAGAGAGAAAGGAAGAGTGAGAAAGCAAGCCACCAGGTCCAGGAATTGAACCGTGGTTAGCCATGTGGGAGTCCAGCACCTTAACCACCATGCTACCTGCTGCCCCTCACCCACCCCATGGAGTGATTTCTCATGTTCTCTCTCACTATTTCTGTCTCTTTTTCTCTGGAAAGTGCACATGCCATAACACAAAAACCTCTAAAAGTTAGAGATTTAATAATCTCATGGTGGGATACTCAAAGTCCAGGAACCAACTTCCAGTGAGTCTGCAACATGGTGGCAGGTAGGCTCTTAAACATTGTCCATAAGTTTCTCTTTGTTATGATCTCCATCCATATGGCTTGCCACCTTATTTCCTCTCCACATAGATAAAACTGAACTCAGTCACAAGAGCTCCACCCGAATGACTTTATCTCACCCAAATGCACCACCGTGGGACACTATGAGGGATTAAGTTTTACTTAACACTAACAATACAACAAAGTTCCAACACATGAACTTTTGGGAAACATCCACTCACTGCTAAGACCAAATTCCAAAATGTAAACCATTAGGTGACAAATGATTACCTAAACTATATCAAGCAGTTAAGGTAACAATATAGAAAATAAAATTGCATGTTAAGGATGATGTGTGTGATAATATTTTTGACTGGACAAATATGTACTGTTATCATGCTGTGGAGATTTTTTTTGTATGCTGCAAAACATACAATAATTAAATGTAAAACAAACAAAATTAATTAAAACTTATTTAAAAATAAAATGTTCTCATACTATGAAATTATCTAAACTTTCCCAGTTTCCAAGTATATTTTTTTCCATAAGAAGAGTACAACTGTAGGGACTGGCAGGTGGTATGGTGGTTAAGATGATGAACTCCTGCATGGCTCACCATGCTTCAGTCTTTGATCTGGGGGCTTTCTCTCTCTCTCTCTTTCTGTCTCTCTTTGGTCAAATTATTAATTAATTAACTTAATAATAATTCTTTGAATATAAATTTTTTAAAATAAGAATGTACAACTGTCAAATATTTCTTCAGTAAAATTTAAGAAAAAGGAAAACAGTGTAATAACACAAGATACTTGAGAAGAAATATTACTTGAAAAAAAAAGAACAGTTTTATTGGCGTATAATTCATGTACCAAAATTTTATGTTTTTCTATGCCATAAGTGGAAATTTCCAAGTATTTCTTATCCAATATTGGGAATAACCTTGAGAAAACAGGAAAATGACAATGGTAAAAAATGTTGGACATCAGAAAAAGCAGAAAGCCCAATAAAGTGAGTTATTCAAATGATATTGTTATTGAGAGGTGGAAGTCAAGAAGTGGAAGTTACAGAAAATAAATAGAAAGAACAAGTTTTACTTCCACAATATGAACCAAGAATCACAATTTCTAGCTCCAAGGTTTTGAGTCCTGTAATCATGAGAGTTTCTTCAGTCTCAGTATAATTGATCATTTTAGTTTCCCTCCTAGAGTGTCTTTCAGAGTCCTCTTTATGTCTTTATTCTTCAGACTGTAGATGAAGAGGTTTAGCATGGGTATGATGGCAGTGGGTTTTTAGAAGAACCACATCATTTTATTTCATTACTTATTCCTATCCACCCTCAGCCTCTACCCCATGAGGTCATTCTACAGATTTAGTGAGAAATTTTTTTCATGCACTTGAGGAATATATATTTAATGCCAACTATATTCCAGACAATCTAAGAAATCTGTAGAGAGTGCTGAAAAACAAAAATTGGTACAATCTGATGATGGAGAAAAAATATATAAAAGTATACAAAGAAATAATTGTGACATGTGAGATGATGACAACTGTTCTAAAGAAAACAAAACATGTTAAGGTGCTGAATCCCACATGGCAAGCTCTGTAATTCAAGTCCCAAATCCAGCAGGTTGAAAAACACACTGCGTGTGTGTGTGTGTGTGTGTGTGTGTGTGTGTGGCCAAAATTCCAAGAGGAAAATGAAAAGAAAGGATTGATGTATGGCAGTCCCCTCTGAGGGATGATTTTTTTTTACTTTCTCTCTCTCTGTTGTTTCTTTCCAGTGAGTAGCAAAAATATAAGTTTAAAAAAAAAAAAAGAGATAACAAAAATCAAATAGTGAGTAGGAGGTACTATTGATACAACTCAATATTTTTTCCATACAACCCAATATTTTTACAGGTATATTTTTATCTAAAGGCAAAAGCAGTATGGAGTGCCATTTTATAGGGGTTTTGGCAAAATCAGTAGACAAAGTGACATTTGAAGAGAGATCTCTTTCATAGTCTGGCTTGCTTCACTTAGCAGTAAATCCTTAATATTTTCCCACTTTCTCTCAAACCCTAGAATCTCTCTTTTTTGGGGGAGATGGGGCTGAGTAGTAGGATGGGGAAATTTTATTTCATACGCTGTAATAATATACAGTAAATAAATGTAAAATAAATTTTCAAAAAGTTAAATAAAAGAAATAAATAAAGATCTCACATAAATGAGGCTGTCTCAGGACCAGCAATTAGTGTAATGGCTATGTCCTGGACCCGGTGGCTTAAACTCACACTGGGCGCATGTGCGTGCATTCCCAAGATCCCAAGAGAATAAGGGATTGCAGCGTGGCCATCCCCCCTGGGGGGTGATTTATCATTTTCTGTCTCTCTGTCTCTCTGTCTGTCTTTCTGGTGAGCACATGTGCTCAATAGCAAAAACTTCTCCAGAAAATAAAGAAGCTGGCTCTGGCCCACTTTGTCTGCAGCCCCTGCCCAGTCAAGGAAACTGAGGCAAGACTGTCCATCAGCCCCAGTGTCAGTCCCAGTCCCAACTCCCAACCTCAGAGCCCTCACTCCTCTCCACCAGAAAAGTAGGTCTTTTTTCCCTTCTTCCTTTTGCTAATTCATTACTCTTACTTCACCCATAGGGCAGCTCTCAGCTCTCAGCTCTCAAGTGCTCTCAGCTCTCAAGCAGAGCCCAACTTTGTCTGCAGCCCCCTTTGTGGTGCACAACATTTTCTTTTTTCCTCTTTCATATTTTTTTTTGTTTCCTCTTACATGGTCATCTTTTCCTCATCCTTCACCTCTCCAGAGAGACTAGATAGGTCTAGAATTATAGTTTTCAAATATCATAGCATCGTGAGGCTCCTAGGGATCTTCACTCTATACTGAACCACCTGCAAAAAAAGGAGAAACTGCTCTTAAAAAACCTGAATAAAATTTTTTTCTCATGGAGCCCACATTGCTAACAGCAACAGAAAAGAGACTTTGGAGCAGAAGCAATCAATGGCAAAAGGGAAGCAAACTAGTTCCTAGTGGCAGACATTCTCCAAAAAGGTATCCAAAAGTGAATATATTATCCAATGGCTAGAAGTCACAGAAGAGCCTCAAGTTTGAAAAGAAAAATAAAATGTATCTCCATCAAGAGAACACAATAACTCTCCTCTACCTCTTAAAAATGTGAAACAGAAGTTACCAAAATTTCAGAGAAAGAATTCAGAACATTCATAGTGACAAAATTCTATGAGTTGGAACAGAAAAGAGAAAACAAACTACAGGAGATGAGGAAGTACTTCCAGGATTTTAAAGGATAAATGGACACCATAAGAATAATCAGATGGAACTATTAGCAATGAAGACTGTAATAGAGAAAATCAAAATTTCTCTCAAAAGTATTAAAAGCTGATTGGACTATGCTGGAGATCAAATCTCAGACATAGAAGACAAAACCTCTGACCTAGAAAAAGAAGATAGAGAAAATAACAAAAAAATGAGGATAATATATTAGATGCCATTAGATGACCAAACATCTAAATAATTGGTTTCCCAGAAGATGAAGAAACTAATAAGAGCATGGAAAATCTATTCCATAAAATCCTGGAAAAAACTTTCTAAATCTAGAGAAGCACTCAGACATCCATATAGAAGAAATACAAAAGACCCCAAATAGAATCAACCCAAGAAGATCCTCTCCACAGTACATCTTAACTAGACTGGTCAAAATTATAGACAATGACAAGATACTAAAACTGGCAAAAGAGAAACAACAAGTGATTTATAAAGGTCATCCCATCAGGCTAATACCAGACCTTACAAAGGAAACAATACAAGTAAGGAAAGAGTGGGAAGATATACACAGATTATTAAGAGAGAAACAATTTCTGGGACCAGCAGTTAGCGTAATGGCTATGTCACTGGACTCCCATGTAGTCAACCATGGTTCGTGTCCCAGACCCGGTGGCTTAAAACTCATGCCGGGCGCGTGCGCATGTGTGCCCAAGATCCCAAGAGGAGAATAGAGGAGAAGGGATTGCAGCATGGCCATCCCCCCTGGGGGGGTGATTTCTCACTTTCTGTCTCTCTGTCTCTGTCTGGCAAGCGCACGTGCCCTATAGCAAAAAAACCTCTTTCAAAAAAAAAAGAGAGAAACAATGACTATTTTTTCCCATTTCTTAGGTTCTGTATATTTTGCTTTTTTTTCTTTTTTTGCCATCCTTGATTCAATTTCAACCAAGATTATTGTATTCAGCAAGATTTTGCCTCATATATGAAGAAAAGATAAAAATCTTTTCAGACAAGCAAAACCTTAAAGAATTTACAAACACCAGACAAGTTATTCAAGAAATTCTGAAAAGGTTGCTGTATCAGGAAAACTAAAGGGACAGACAAAATAAGAGAATAAAAAACAACCCAGAATATGGCCAACTTAATGGTGGGGAGAAATCCAGAAATATAGATAATAACATTGAATGTTAATAAATTATATTCTCTAATCAAGAGACACAGATTGTATGAAAGTATGAAATAGAAAACCTCTATGTGTTAAGTAAAAGAAATGCATCTCATGGATAAAGACATACATAGACTAAAGTTTAAGGGCTGGAAAAAGACATTCCATGCAAATGGGGACCAAAAGAGAGTTGCTGGAGTCACAATATTAATTTCAGGCAAAATAGGCTTTTAAACAAAAACTGTAAGAGACAAAGAAGGGCACTATTTAGTGGTAAAAGGGCTAAATCATCAATAAAGTCTAACACTTATAAATATCTAAGCACCCAGTGATGGCAAGTGGTGTGGTAGTTAAGGGTTCTGGACTTCCAGAACTGGCCAAAATTATAGACAATCGCAGGTCAACTGTGGTTCAAGTTCCAGACCTGATGGTTTCCTTTCTCACTTTCTCTGTCTTGTCTCTGTCTCTCTCTCTGGTCAAATTAAAATAAATAAACTTACATAAAATAACTTAAAAAATCTATGTACTCAACTCAGAAGCAACCAAATACATGAAGACTGTTAGATCTAAAAGGAGAGATAGACTGTAATATGCTAATTATTGAGGATCTAAATACCCCCCTTTTTTCTTTGGATCAATCACCTAGACAGAAAATAAGCAAATAAATACAGGAGTTAAATAATACCATAAATCAAATGGGCTTAACAGACATCTACAGAATGTCCCACCAAAAACAATTGTCGTTGTCTGCCCCCAGACTTGGCTCAAGCTGAATCATGATCAGGGGGCTGATGTTGAGGAAGAGAAAGAGGAAGAGATAGAGGAAGCCTTTCATCTTGAGAGGACTGGGGAATTGGAAAGAATGAGACAAAGTGACAGAGTAGCAGTGGACACAGGCAACCTGAGCCTAGGTAGCCCAAACAACTTGTGCCACAACTTGTGTCACCCAAACTGGGCATCTTTATTTATAGTACAAGGCAACAGTACTATGTATATTTTATGACATTCCATAGATATGTTGATGTGTTACAGACAATAAGAAGCAGGTAACAAATCTATAAGGGTTTAGACATACTGGGCCAGGTGTATCCCTTGGTGATAATCCCATTAAGAGAAAATCCCATTATCTTCTTTTCTAATGGAGAAGCGTACCTGCAGGTGTGGGGAAGAAACATAAGGCCAAAGAATCTCTCCATAAGATGGGCACCACCACGCCCAGAGAAGGCTCAAGAATTTTACAGATGCAGAGCAGGGATTAGACTTTGCTAGTTGGGGTCAAGATGTTTACTGAATTCCATCAGATGTGTCTGTTGAAATACCCCTAGCAATTTCCATCCTTTGCTCTGCCTGCAGCGAGGGTTAAGGAAAGGACAAGTTGCAAGGTTCTGCCAAAGCTCAAAGGGACAGAAGGTGTTTGCTCAGAGTGTGTCCCCACACTTCAGGGTCTCTCTCCAAATGTGTCCCTACATTTCCCCCATATTTGTTTTAAAGCTAACATGGCCTGGGGTTGCTTGGAGGGAGGTCAGTACCAGGAGATACACACAGGCATTAGTTGAATACTACAACAATTAAGTAGCATAGTATAAAATTAGTTAACCCTCTTTTGATTCTATGATTGAAATAATCTCTTTAGAGGGTAGCACTTGTGTTATGTGACTAAGGCAGTACAAGGTGTTATGAGATAGGTTAGTTAGAATATAATTAAATGTGTAGGCTCTACATATAAAAAAACCAGCCTACAGACAATTGTACAAAGCCAATAGCATAGCTAACATTTTTTGGTTTTGCAGGAGTGAGATCTTGGTGGCAAGTGTTCATTAAGTTAGCAGTCAATTTGGCACACATAGCAATGAACAAGTTCTCAAGAGTTGGTTCTTTATATTGTTTTATACATTAGTGTATACTCTCAATAATTGCTTGACTAGTGGTGGTGTATGAAATGCCAGTAACATGCTGAATATTCTACTCAGTATAGATATTGTGAAATTTTTTATAAGCCGGGCCATTGTCTGTTTTTAATTATTTAGGTTTACTCATAACAGAAATAGTGGTTAGAACATGCCTAACTGCCACTGCAGAATTTTTAGAAGTCTTACTGGTCACCCACACAAATTGAGAAAAGGTGTTATATTATGTTTGTTAAAGAGGTGGTGGGCTTGCCATAAATATCTTTTAATACTTTCTGACAATCAACATTAGTATTTTTAAAGACTAGTTGTTTTAACAGTACCTGAGCTGCATTTACATTTTCTACTTCCCTGTACAAAGATTATTTCAACTTGTCTATAAATAAGTCATAAGTTTTTTGTGGCCCTTGATGCACCTTAACAAAGAAAGGCATTTCCCAGAAGAACTAGGTATTTTCCACTATGCACAAGTGGCAATGGTGGCTATTTGCCTCAAGACTTTTGGTGGCAAGTGGGACTATTGCTCATTAGAATAATTGCCAGTCCCTGACATTTTAGTAGTCACTTTTGGGTTTCTTATTATATTATTGGCAGCCATTTGAGGGCATTTGTCATCAAACTTTTTTCTCCAAACTGTATATTGGGCAAGAGTAGTTACCATATTTACTAACACTTTTTAGTTATGGGTTGTAAGCTTATAGCTTGTCGCTATATTGTCTATTATTCCTGTAACGTAAGGATTGCTGGTTTCATATTAGGTGATAGATTGTCTAAATTCCTTAAGTATACTATAGGGTAAACATTTATGTGTGGCTTGTCCCCTTTTTTGTATAATAAGACAGACAGAAAACATGGAAATGTCCCTTCTTGTGGAGTTCTGCTTAGACATTCTTGCAAACATTTCCTGGACAATTTTTTCTTAGGCAGTTTTATAGATGAGGCTTTGGATGGGAGAGGGGGAACAGGAGAAGCTGGAAGGGCAGTTGGATTATATTTGGTCTTTGCATTAGTTGCCAATACCTCTTTTAGAAGAGGTTTAAGGTCATTAGGTTTACTAAATTGAAATATGGCATTTTTACATAGATGCCAGGCATGTAATATTTTTATGGTAGCAAGTGGCTTTTTATGTAAGTAGATACTAATTATTTTTTCCAATTAGTTAATTTTAATGATTTGGCCTCAGGGTACTAAGGGCAACAGTTATTATTTGAGAAATAATTTCTGATGGTACTGAGTTATTAGCCTGACTTAATAAGTATAATAGCTCCTCCTTGTGAGTGGTGCGAGCTGGAGATAGCCTATTCCCCATGATGATTTCTGATATTTCTGTAGAGATGAATTGCCATCGTAGCCCTTCTCCAGGTGAGAATTAGTGGGTAGGATACTTGAAAAATGCCACGTGGGTGGGAGACAGTCTCTTACCCACACTGATCTCCTGGGATTTCCGAAGAGATGAGCAGTGCATCAATAGCCCTTATTGGGGCAAGAAATTAGTGTGTAGACTACCTGAGACCCACCTTAATTTCCTGGGATCTCTGAAGAGATGAATGGTGCACCAATAGCCCTTACTTGGGTAAGAAATTAGTGTGTAGGCTGTCTGAGAAGTGCCATGTGAGTGGGAGACAGTCTGTTACCCACACTAATTTCTTGGAATCTCTGTAGAAATGAATGGTGTGCATCTATAGCCCTTACTCAGACAAGAAATTAGTGTGTAGATTGCTTGAAAACTACCTTGTTCACTTTTAGCTCTGTAAAGCACAAATTGTTTGTCGCTTTTGGGATTAAGCGCCAACACGGCTGGTGCAGAGCTATCTCATTTGACGGTGAAATGACAGCTGATGTAAAACTACGACAAGGGTACAGAATAATTCTTTGGCAAAATTTCTATGGTATAGCCCAGAATGGTGTATTTCATGAGAAGAAAAAGTAATATTGTGTATTAAACAATGGCATAAAATTTTTATACCCTGGGGTGGTTTATAGAATTTTAGGTTTGTGTCTACTTCCAAGTGTTCTACACAAAGGGAATATGCCTCCTTAATATGCCTACATAAAGTAACAATCTATTTAAAGGCTGAATTTATAGAAGAGAGAAAACAGCAGTAGTGACAGAATAGAGAAAGTTAGAGTCAAGTTGCCAGGGGCAGAGAGGCCATCCCGTTATTTACTTACCTCTGGAAGTAGCCAAGAAGGATATGAGATGGGACACTGGGATCATCCAGAATCCAAGTTGTCTAAAAATTGGGGTGTCTGGATCCTGGGTTTTGGCACCATCTGTTGGCATCCACCCTCGGCTTGGCTCTAGCTGAACCATGATTAGAGGGCTAATGGTGAGGAAGAGAAAGAGGAAGAGAAAGAGAAAGCTCTTCATCTTGAGAAGACCAGGGAATCAAAAAGAATGAGACAAAAAGACAGAGTAGCAGTGGAAACAGACAGCCTGAACCTAGGTAACCCAAACAATTTGTGCCACAACTTGTGTTGCCCAGACAAACTGGGCATCTTTATTTATAATACAAGACAACACTACATATGTATATTTTATGACATTCTGTAGATATGTTGATGTGTCACAAACAATAAGAAGCGGGTAAAAAATCTATAAGGGCTTAGACATACTGGGTCAACTGTATTCCTTAGTAATAATCTCATTAAAAGAAAATCCTATTATCTTCTTTTCTAATGAAGAAGCCTAGCTGCAGGTGTGGGTAAAAAATATAAAGCTAAAGAATCTCTCCAGGAGGTGGGCACCACCACTCCCAGAAAAGACTCAAGAATTTTACAATTGAAAAATAGGGATTGGACTTTGCTTGTTGGAGTCAAAATGTTTCCTAAATTCCATCAAATGTGTCTGTTGAAACACCCTTAGCAATTTCCACCCTTTGCTCTGCTTACAGTGAAGATTAAAAAAAGGACAAGTTACAAAGTTCTGCCAAAGCCCAAAGGGACAAGAAAGGTTTGCTCAAAGCATGTCCCCACACCTCAAACATGTCCCTACAAACAATGAAATAAATTTTTTTCTCACACCCACATGGAACCTTCCTGAAGATTGACCACATGATAGGGCACAAAACAAGCCTTTACAGATTCAAAGGCATAGAAACTATAATCACCATCTTCTCTGACCATAATGGAATTAAACTTGGTATTAATTTTAGAAAAAAATGAAAATACACAATCATATAGAAACTAATTAACCTACTTCTGAATGACTTCATAACTACTGAAGAAATTAAGATGAAATAAAAAGATTCATGGAAACCAATGTTAATGAGTATATGAGTTTCCCTAAGCTATGGGATATGCTAAAAGGAGTCATAAGAGGGAAGTTCATAGCAATTATTACTCATAGGAAAAAGATGGAAAGATGGAAAATGGACAGCCAGACATCATGCCTCAGAAAATTGGAAAAGCAACAATAAAAATATCAAAAAAGCACTTGAAGAAAAGAAATAATAAAGCTGTGAGCAGAAATAAATGAAAGAAAATAAACAAACTAACTACACAGAGACTAAATGAAAGCAAAAGTTGGCTCTTTGAAAAGATAAACAAAATCAACATGCCATTAGCTAGACTAATTTAGAATGAGAGAAAAGTACCAGATAAATCAAATTTGCAATGAAACAGGCAATATAACAGACATAATAGAAATACAAAACATTATTAGAGAATACTATGAGTGACTACATGCCAAGAAACAAGTAAACTTGGATAAGATGGACAAATACCTGGACACATATAACCTACAAAGATTGAGTCAGGAGGACATAGAAAGCCTGAAAAAATACATAACAAGTGATGAGATTATATCAGTAATAAATAAACTACCCACAACAAAAGCTCTGGTCCTGATGACTCCACCACTGATTTCTACAAAACTTTTAAGAAGAGTTAACCCCCATTCTACTCAAGTTATTTCTAAAGATCCAAAGAACATTCCCAAATTAATTCTACAAAGCCTCCATCACCCTTATCCTAAATAGACAAGGACATGGCAAAGAATGAATATTATACACCAATATTTCTGATGAATACAGACACAAAAATTGTCAACAAGATACTAGCAAATCATATCCAACAACATACTAAAAAGATTATACATCACAACCAGATGGGCTTTATTTCAAGGATGCAAGGGTGTTCAAAATACACCCTTATTAGTGGAAAAAAAGATAAAACCATATGACCATATCAATTGATACAGAAAAAGCATTTAATAAAATACAACATTCCTTCATGATTGAAACTCTCAGCCAAATTGGCATAGAAGGGTCAATCCTCCAAACAATAAAAGTTATCTATGAAAAACTCATAGCTAACATTCTAAATGAGGAAAAACTAAAAACTTTTTTTTTACTAAAACTGGTACAAGACAAGTCTGGTTCCTTTCTCCACTCATTTTCAATATAGTGTTGGAAGTCCTAGTCAATGAATTCAGAAAAGAGAATAAAATAAAAGGCATTTAAATAAGCAAAGAAGAGGTGAAATTATCTCTGTTACAAATGGCATGAATGAGTAGACAGAAGACCCACTGGTATCCACAAAAAAATTTTTTGGAGTAACAAATGAATACAGTAAAGTTGCAGGATACAAAGTCAACATACAAAAACTATGGCATTTCTATATACAAACAACAAACAGAACTGAGATAGAACTGAAGAAAGTAACCTAATTTACCATAGCCACAAAAAGTATAAAATACCTAGGAATAGATTTAATCAAAGAATCAAAGACCTCCACAAGGAAAACTATGGGAAACTAAAAAAAGAAATTGAAAATGACACAAAAAAGTGGGAGGACATCCAATGTTCCTGGATGGGAAGAATTAACATTATCAAAATGGTCATTCTTCCCAAATTAATCTACATATTTAATCTAATCCCAATCAAAGTACTGGAGACAGAGACATTCTTCACTGATCCAGAAAAAACAAAGAATTTTGTCTGGAATCATAAAAGACCCTGTATTGCCCAAACCATAATACACAAGAAAAGTGGAGTAGGAAGCATCTCACTCCCTGACCCCAAAATGTATTACAAAATTGTGATAGTCAAAACAGCATGATATTGGCACAAAAAAAACAGACATGTGGACCAATGGAACAGAATAGAGAGCACAGAATAAACCCCACATCATACAGCCAACTTACTTTTAGCAAAGAGTACCTGTCAATACACTGAGAAAAGGAAAACCTCTTTAGCAAATGGTTCTGGAAAAACTGGGTAGCCACCTGCAGAAAAATGACTCTGAACCTCTGTCTCATTCCATTGACAAAAACCAATTCAAAATAGATCAAACATCTAAACCTACAACCTCAAATTATAAAAATAATGGTGGAAAATTCTGGGAAAACTCTGGGAAACATTGGGGTAGGCAAAGACTTCTTAAATAAGACCTCAAAAGCACAGTCAATAATCCAAAATAATAGATAAATGGGATTGCATCAGATTAAGAAGTTTCTGCACAGAAAAAGACATAGTAATTAGTGTGAATGACAACTGTCTGAATGGGAGAATATTTTTGTAAACTATGCTTCAGATAAGAGTCTGATAACCAGAATACACAGGGAATTCAAGCACCTTATCCACCAAAAAAATTATGAACTCATTTAAAAGATGGGAAAATAAGCTGAAAAAACAGTTCTCTAAGGGAGACATATAAATAGCCAAAAGGCATATGAGGAGATATTCAACATTCCTCATCATAAGGCAGATCAAAATCACAATGAAATATCACCTAATCCCAATCAGAATGTCTAAGATTTTAAATATATATATGATAAGTGCTGGTGGGGGTGTGATGAAAGGGGAACTCTTTTACACTGCTGGAGGGAAATTGGTACAGCTACTATGGAGAACAATATGGATATTCCTCAAAGATCTACAAATAGAACTACCATATGATCCATCAGTCCCACTCCTGGGTATCTACCCGAAGGACAGGAGAACATTTAGTCAGAAAAGTGCTTGTACATTTATATTTGTTGCAACATTATTCGCAATTGCTAAGACATAGAACCTATTCAAATGTCCACAAATAGAATAATGGATTGAAAAATTAGGGCACATATACTCTATGGAATACTACTCAACCATAAAAAAACAGCAAGACCCTGGTTTTTGATAGAAAACGGAAAAATATGGAAAATGTGCTGCTGAGTGAAGCAAACCAGGCTATTAAGGAGAGACATTGCATGTCTCCACTTAATATATACCAACGGTCCACACTCTATGGCTGATACTGAAAGATTAGAGGATATAGAAATATGGAAAATGGTTATAGATACTGGATACACTGTGGGAAGTTGTTGGGAGAAGGAGAGTCTGAGGAAAGACATTAAAGAGAAAAACAGCCAATACATTTGTGAGACACAGAAATGGATTATTGTGTGTTCTTGATAACGTGTATAGTATCCCCAACTGAAGGAGTGTGAAGTATATTCAAGTTGGAAAATTCACTTTACAAGCTAAGTGATGTATAGTGATTTAAAGTATAAACAATTAAAACAAAATGAAATACATTAATTTAAAAAGTCAATGATGAGGAATGGTATATAGTTTAACCAACAGATAGACAAGACCATACAAAATAATAAACTTTGACACAGTCCCTCCAAGTATCTATAAATGCAGAAGAAGGAGTAGAAGGAAAAGAAGTAAATATGGAGAAGGTGGAGAAAGAGGAAGAAATGATAAAGAGGAGGGGGAAGTACAGGAAGAGTAGGAAGAGGAAGAAAAGAAAAAAAAGGGAAAAAGAACTAAATATCAAATAGTAAAGTTGATTAAAGAAAAAACCTCTAATTCAATGTGTGAAAGAATGCAATGAAGAGCAGAAATAAAACCATTTCAAAATAACTGTACAAAAGCAAAGATCTGCCCCAGACTATTTGCAATACAGAAGGGCAATGACCAACACACCCACAAATATATTCAGACTTACAAGTAAGGATATAATCACAAAGTAATGTTTGCTATGACACCCCTTGTCACCTATTACATAAACATTTAGTTTTCATCTGAATATCCAATATAAGAAAGATAATACAAAACATATGATTCATAAGATGTTATTGCAAGGTAGTATTTGTAAGCAATCCATTGGTCTCTCTCTTTTATTTTCTGCTATATGGCATGTGTGCTCTCACCAGACAGAGACATAGAAACAGAGCGAGAAAGTGAGAAAGCACTCTGCCTCATGGGGCCACATCATCACAACACAATCCCTTCTCCTCCATCTTTCCCTCTTTTACACATTTTAGGTTCACATGCCTGAAGTTTCTCAAGCCGCCGGTAACAGGACTCCAACCATGCAGTCAGCCATGTGGGATCCTAATGCCTTTACCATCTGACCATGGAGCCAGCCCAATCTGAATCTTTCCAACTCTATGCAAATAACCTGATTTTACCAGCACCATTCATGCTTTCCATTCTTTCTCATCAATTAAGCTTTCATTTCCATCATTTGTCAACAATCATTCCTGCCTCAGTGAGTCTGACATTTACCCTTTTAGCATTTGAAATAAATTATTTATACATTATTCAATCAAAATACCACAAGCACAGCAAACTCTCATGTCTGAGCTGGGTTGGATTGGTTCTCTGGTGATCTCAGGTAAACTTTTGCAGTTTCCATTCTCTCTGAATATTTTCTGCAGTATATACTAGTACTCTCAGATTCACCTAGATGGAATGAATCTCTGAAAGGAAGATCTCCATGGAAAAGTGTGAATTTTTCCCTGAATGGTTGATGATGGAGACTGAAGCTCTGTTTCTGGACAGCATAAAGGATGTAAGCATTCTAAGGCCTGACTCAGGACTCCCAAAGAAACAACCATGCCAGTCCAGCCTAAGGCTGAACTGTCTCATGGAAAATAGCAGAAGAGATCTTTACAACTCCCTATATCCTCTCATTTGGTACATTTTCATCTTATTAGTCCAGCCCTGAGCACCTGATTTCCTTGTTGGGAAAGGCAGAAAAATTTTTCCTGTTGACTTTATGTTTCCCTTGAGAGTATGTTAGAAATCAAATAAATCAAGTCTATTATTTCTTCTCCATGAACTCTGCAGACTTTCAGAGATATATCCTTAGGAAATTATTTTTGCTTTTATAATTATTTATTTAATTTTATTTACTACTATTATTTTTAATTTGCTATAGGGCACATGTGCTCACTAGGAAGTGAGATAACAAGTCTCCAGGTTTGAGATTCTAACTGCAGTTGGCCATGTGAGAGTCCAGCACCTTAACCACAATGCCACTTGCTGGTCCCACACTTAGGAGTCCCACACTTTGGAAGTTAAAATGTCCTTTCGAAGTCAAAGACTAAGAAATATGTCTTCATGAGCCACTGTGGACCTCCAAAGCACTGCCTTATGTTGAGGATACAGCATTTATGTCTCAAGAAATTTGCTATTCCTCTTCACACTGGGGAAGATTTGGTAGATGACAGGGTTACTGACAAAAATCCTACAATACACAGGGAAAACCCTACCATATAGAATGATATGGCCCAAAATTTCAGTCATACTGAATCTGAGAAACTGATTTAAAGAAAGAGTTGAAGATATTATAGTAGATAAAATAAGTGTAGATACCAGAGACTGTAAAGGATGGGAGTGGGTTGTGGAGGGTGGGAAGGAGGGGCAAAGGGACAAAACATTAAACAGACAAAAGAATGTAAAGTTCTGTGTTAAAAAAAAAAGTTTTGCAATTGTTCCTTTATAAAAATTAAAAAATAAAATTTAAATGAAGAATATTAGAAATGCTCAAATGGCATAATGGTTACATCACTGTACTCCCAAATAGTTGACTGTGGTTCAAGTCCCAGATTCAGTGGTTTAAACTTCACGTTGGGTATATGTGTGTGTGTGACCAAGATCCTGAGAGGAAAATGAAAGAGAAGGGATTGTGGTGTGGCCAACCCATCTGGGGCATGATTTCTCACTTTCTACCTCTTTGTCTCTCTGGTGAGCGCATATGCCCGATAGCAAAATTCTCCCTCAAAAAAAAATGTATAGCTTTAACTTTACCATGTAGGTCTGTTTTTGAGTTAATTTTTTTACATATAGTGGGAGTTAAGGGTCAAGGTTAATTTATTCTACAGGAATATACAGTTGTCCCAGGCTTATTTGTTAAAAATAAAACTTTTCCACTAAAATAACAGATGTCTTTTGTCAAAAATCAGTTGAATATATATTTTCCTAGCCACTTATTCTGTTTAATTGTTCCATACATTCTCAATCTTCTTAGTTTTGTTGAGTTAAAGTATAAACTTTTAAAATACACAAACACACAAAGAAATTTTCAAATTTATATCTCTGTCCAGATTTTTTTCCCTAAGACTTTATAGTACTTTACATTTCTTCCAGGAAAATCAAAGAGTGCTCCTTGGCTACCTACATATATATATATATATATATATATATATATATATATATATGTGTATGTGTGTATATATATGTGTGTGTGTATGTGTATATATATATACACACATTTACTCACTATAGAACTTTATAGTGTGCAACATAGTTTTTCCCAACACATACACAACAGTACATATCAGTCTTGACATTACCATATACATTATTATCAGAAAATAACTTTTCATTTTTGTTTCAATTAAATGTATCACTTTTTTTCCCCTCCCACTATTATCCACCCACTATTACCCTACCCTTACTATCTTAGTATCTAAAGTTGCCCTCCCTGCTGTTATGGCCATGGATTAAATCCAAATATCTAAAAATAGATGAGTAGGTTGAAAAAATGTGGCTTACGTACTCTATAGAATCCTATTGAACCATAAAAATCAACTACACCCTGCCATTTGCCCCTTACAAAGTAGACAAATATGGAAGACTTAATGCTAAGTGAAGCAAGCAGATTATGAAAGACAGACTTTGTATGTCCCTGCTCAATATGTAACAAATATCTGCATTCCATAGAAGAAACTGAAAGATTAGAAGGTATACTTACTCATATTTAAAAGTTCCAACCAAGCTGGCAGGTGGTATGATGGTTGAAGTGCTGGATTCCCACATGGCTGACTATGCTTTCTCGCTTTCTCTCTCTTCTCTCTCTCTCTCTCTCTCTCTCTCTCTCTCTCTCTCACTGGTGAGTGTACATGTGCCCTTTAGCAAAAAATAATAATAACAATAAATAAAATAAGTAATTCTTTAAAATTAAAAGTTCCTGTCTAAAAAAAAAAAATGTTCCAAAACATTCAATAGAGCAGCTCTTTCAGGAAAATTTAAAATATATACATTTAATAGGCACAATAATGAAAAGTTATTTGTTGATGATAATGTCTTTGACCTGACTAATATGCACTATATTCATGTTAAATACTATAAAGATGTACAATAATTAAATGTAAATTAAACCAAAAATTTTAATAAAATAAATTTGTAAAAAGTTCTTTCCAGGTTGATGATTTTTAAAGTGACTTCTTATTTTTTAAAAAATCATTACTAGGTTAGAGCAAATATTCATAAATGAGGCGACTTCAAAAAAAGTTACAGAAAAATAGAATTAAAGCATGTATTTACTTGGGTGCAAGAAAGTTTGAAATCTAAGCATAGGGTTTTATTTTTTTATAATATATATTTTCTGTGAACTCTTTGAGGACTCCTCATATCTGATCACCATTTTTATTTACTTATTTTTATTATGTTCCAACGTTACTACAGTCATCAGCATTTCAAAAAAGTTTACAGATTATTGTTTCTCTATTGATTTGGGGGAGATATTTTTACTTATAAGATTTTTTAAATTTCATATAGTTAGGTGGTTTGTTTTTTTTTTTTTTGGCTATAGTGCACATGCATTCGCCATAAAGACAGAGAGAGACAGAGAGATAGAAAGTGTAGCCTACCAGGGGGGATGGCTACTCTGCAATCCCTTCTCCATTCTTCTCTCAGGATCTTGGGCATGCATGCACACACGTCTGGTGTGAGTTTAAGCCACCGGGCCTGGGACTCAAACCGTGGTCAGCTACATGGGAGTTCAGCGACATAGCCATTATGCTAACTACTGGTCCCCATATGTCATCTTTTTTAAAGAAATTTTTGTCTTTGGGCATGTACACTTGTCAGGGAGAGAGAGACAGAGACTAAGAGGAAAGGTGAGAAATCACCCCGTGCCAGGGAGATGGTCACACTGCAATCCCTTCTCCATTCTTCCCTTGGGATTTTGGATATGCACACACATGCTCCCAGTGTAAATTTGTAGTTGCTGAGACCAGAACTCAAACCATGATTGGCCATATGGGAGTCTAGCACTTTAACCATTACACCATCTGCTAACCCCCTCATTTCTATATTCTTTAGTGGAGCCATTCCTAATTTTCCCACCATCAGGGACTGGCTTTGCTGAAGACAATCCCTCCAAAGATGGGGTGGATGCAGAGATTGGCCCCAGAATGGCCCAAGTGCACCTCACATCGACCGTGCACTCCATTTTCACCATGACGACATTGCAATGTACTATGAAGCCATCACACAATAGGGCTCACACTCCCATAAGAATCCAAAACCACCACTGATATAACAGGAGGCAGAGCCCAGGAGGCCATGTCAGTGAAGGGGAGTGGTTGCAAACACAGATGAAGCCTCACTCACTTGCCCACCAGCCACCCCTCACTGTCTAGCTTGACAAACATGCACTGGTCTGCAGTCCAGTTCCCAACAGAACACAAACTTATAACCAGTCCAAAGTCTCAGGGTTAGTGCAAAGAGCATGTGATAGTGACAGCTTGGAATAGCTTGGAATACAAGCTAGGAATAGCTTATATTTATTCCTTCTGTAATAATGGAAAGAATGGTGTTAATTTATCCCCAGGAGGTCATCATGTGTTTAACATGTACACATGGTGTGTGTGTGTGTGTGTGTGTGTGTGTATAACTTTAGAGGTGAGAGCAGAATAATAAGACCTTTCAATGAATTTCAAAAAGTCACTCATAAAACAAAGGCCAGAACTCAAGGAAGCAGAAGGAAATAAAGAAAGAATGCACTTCAATTCATGGGACATTTTTGTATGCAACTTCATGAAGTACACATACAATACCTGGACAGAGGGATTACTTGTATCTTGATGTCTCACCAGTGAAGAGGCAACCTCACTCTTTTTTTACTAGGTTTTGCCATAGGGCATGTGTACTCACCAAGGGGAAACAAAGAAATACAAAGAGAGGGAAAGTGAAAAATCACCCTCTGCTCCAGGGGAGATGGTCATACTACTGCACCTAGTATGATTTCAAGCTGCCAGATCTGGAATTCAAACGTGTTGGTCATGTGTGAGTTCAGAAATTTAACCACCACACCACCTGATAGCCCCAAGGCAACTTCATTCTTAACATCCAACATATCTATTATTCTCCCATTTATTTCCCTCTCCACAGGGGACAAACCCATATCTCTAAGACAGATTCTGGAATTTTAGTTGCTCACAGCAGTTTGGAGGTTCATAAGGGTGGTCTTTAAGATTTTCTCTGCCTGAGAGGTTATATACATTAGGGAATGTTCATTCCAGGGGAGATGGGCACCATTGGTAAGCAGGAAGACAAAAGGCAAATCTATGGAGAAAAACTTTCTTCTATTTATAGTTCCTTGGCCACCCAGGAGCTGAGTTGCATAGAGAATTGAGCAACAATAAAACAATGAGTTATTTAGTTTTGTTTTAATGAAGAGCTCTGAGAATTCAATTTCTGGGTCTCCATAACTGTAAATCCTCTATTTGCAGAGCTCACTTATAGCTTGCCAGCTCCAGGATACAAGCACCCTCTCCATACCTCTCCAAAATGTTCGTTTATTCATTCCAGAGACCAGGGCCTGACATCCATTCCCTGACACTCATGATCCCAGGAGAAAAGGACCAAGAAAGCCAAGTCTGTTAAATGATAACATCAGGAGAGACAAGAGCACTTCTGCTAAGTACCATGGGAAAGTGGTGTGGTGGGGAGAAATCTAACTTTTTATAGGGGGTTTAGTTTTTGCCTAGGGCACGTGCATTCACCAGAGAGAGATAGACAGTGATAGGGAAAGTGAGAAACCAACCCTCAGGGAGGATGGCCATGCTATATTCCCTTCTCCTCCATTTGCCTCCTGGGATCATGGTCATGCACACATACGTGCCCAGTGTGAGTTTCAAGTCACCAACTCTGGGACTCAACTGTGGTTGACCATGTGTGAGTCCAGCAACTGCTACACTATCTGCTGGTCCCCAGGAAAACTCTTAATTAGTGGTGTCTTCTCGGGTACAGTATGGGGTGATGAGAGAGTGAAAAGGGATTGATTCAAAGTCCTACATAGCTCATGTCTCTAGCTCTGAGTGAGATCTATGCAGCCTACTCCCTCTGTTTCTCCTTGATTGATTGAATGATTGATTGCTGTAAGGCATGTGCACTAGCTGGAGGGAGAAAGACACAGAAAGAGAGAAAAAGAAGGAAAGTGAGAAACCATTAATTAGGGGTATGGCCACACTGCAACCCCATCTCCTCCATTCTCCTCTTGGGATTTTGGGCATGCATGCATATGCATCCAGTATGATTTAAATCTTCAGGTCCAGGATTCACATCATGCAGTTGGCCTCATGGGACCGAGCTGCCTTAACTTCCATGCTAATTACTGGCCCTCTTCTCACTTTTAATCTCAGCACAGTTCTGGAGCCACTCCCCTCCTGCAGCAGATATAGACCCTTCCTTGCATATGTCTGAGTCTCAGGATCCTGCTCTATTTCTTCTTTATCATTCTTAATTATATAACATTGAGGGAGGTGGCGCCAAGGAGTGAGAAAGGTTCTGACTTGAAGTCTAAGAAGTGTGAGTTCTACTTCTCTTTTCCATCCAGGATCTGATGGACCCTGTAAATATTTCATATGTTCTGTGTATCTATTTCTCATCAGTACAACAGTGAATATAAAATGTGTCAACAGAGGAACCAGCAGGTGGCATAGTGGTTAAGGTCCTATATTCCCACTGGCTGGCCATAGGTCAGCCATAAAAATTATAGGGTACCTGTGCATTTGTGGCCAAAATCATAGGAGGAGAATGGAGGAGAAGGTATTATGGTATAACCATCTCCTCTGGAGATGACTTCTCACTTTCCCTCTCTCTCTCTCTCTCTCTCTCTCTCTCTCTCTCTCTCTCTCTCTCTCATTGGCAACATACCCTGAAGAAAAATCCTTTTAAAAATTAAAATAAAGGGACCAGCAGTTAGCGTAATGGCTATGTCGCTGGACTCCCACGTAGTCGACCGCGGTTCGAGTCCCGGACCCGGTGGCTTAAACTCACGCCGGGCGCATGTGCGTGCGTGCCCAAGATCCCGAGAGGAGAATGGAGGAGAAGGGATTGCGACATGGCCATCCCCCCCTGGGGGGTGATTTCCTGCTTTCTATCTCTCTGTCTCTCTCTGTCTGTCTGGCGAGCGCACACGCCCTATAGCAAAAACCTCTCCAAAAAAAGAAAAAAAAATTAAAATAAAATAAAATATTTCTCTAATAAGACTAATACCTGAGCTTCCTCAGGGTCGGGTTTTGTTTTCCTGTGCCATTCTTTCTTGTTCCATTGCATGCCTCATAATATTTTTGTTGAAAGCTGGGTATTTTGGGACCAGCAGTTAGCGTAATGGCTATGTTGCTGGACTCCCACGTAGTCGACCACGTTTCAAGTCCCGGACCTGGTGGCTTAAAACTCATGCCAGGCACGTGTGCATGCATGCCCGAGATCAGAGAGGAGAATGGAGGAGAAGGGATTGCGGTGTGGCCATCCCCTCTGGCAGGGGCGGGTGGTAATTTCTTGCTTTCTGACTCTCTGTCTCTCTCTGTCTGTCTGGCGAGAGCACGCACCCTATGGCAAAAACCTCTCCAAAAAAAAAAAAAGCTGGGTATTTTGAATAACATAATGTAGTGACTCTAGAAATTTAATTCTCTTTCTACCTTGGGCTTTGTTACGAGTTGTGTTTGCTTAGTGACTCTTTTAAATGACTCTATCAAACTAATTTTGGAAAGACTATATTTTTTTCAGTGTGGTTACCAAAGTCTCTAACCTATCATTTCTGGCTAGTCATTGGGCAGCCAAGCTGTGGAGAGTGCAAGTACCATAGAACTGAGGTACTTACAGAGTAGTGGTAGCAAAAGAAAGGATGGGCAAATTTCCCAATGGAAGACAACAAGAAAAAGGCAAGATTTTATAAATTCTTTTGCTTGAAATTAAATGTAACCAAATTTTATTTTGTCATGTTAATTGCCTGTTACTTCTTTCCCCTTTCCTGGCAGTTATTTTGTTCCCATGGAAATAAGAAATCAAATACATGTTGCAAAATTTCTCTTCCTGGGATTTCAGCAAAGTCAGAGATTTAGTTCATTTTCTTTGGGATGTTCTTTTCCATATACCGGGTCACCTCCATTGGAAACCTGCTCTTCATCCTGTTCTGATTCCCATCTGCACACCTTTGTGTTTGGATGACTGGACAATCTAATCCTGAACATGATGGCCTATGACTGCTTTGTGACCATCTGTCACCCCCTGCACTGCACGGTCATTATGAACACCCAGATCTGTAGGAGGCTGGTTCTCAGATCCTGGTGCATTAGTGCCATGGGCTCCCTTATTGAGACCTTGACCATAATGAGGTTGTCCTCCTGCACCAATACAGAAATCTCACACTTTTTTGCGACCTTCCCGAAGTCCTGAAACTTACCTGTTCTGATATCCTCATCAATAACATAGTAGTACACTTGGCAACTGGCCTTTGTCTGTGATTTCTTTCACTGGAATAGTTTTCTCTTACTATCAAATTGTTTCCTCAATCCTGAGAATTTCACCAGCAGGAGGCAAGTACAGAGCCTTCTCCACCTGTGAGTCTCATGTCTTGGTGGTGTCCCTGTTCTATAACAGAGGCCTAGGAGTCTACCTTAGTTCCTCAGCCACACTGTCCTCTAGAATGAGTCTGATGGCCTTGGTGATGTACACCATGGTTATCCCATGCTGAAAACCTTCATCTACAGTCCGAGGACCAGGTTCATGAAGGGGATCCTGGGGAGACTCCTTAGTAGGAGGATGTTTTTACTCATGAGGTCATTGCAAGGCTTTCATGAGTAGTAAGGAGGCATTTATTCAAGGACTTTGTACCCAAACATCACTTCATTCTCTTTTAATTCTAGAATTATTGTATCTTATTGTGTCTTTTTCTCCAGAGGTTTCTGTCTTAGGACACATTTGCTCACCAGAGAGACAGAGATACAGAGATATTGAGAAGGAAACTAAGAAATCACCCCAGGGTGGATGGCCATAATGCAATCTTTTCTCCTCCGTCATTTTATCAGGATTTGGGGCATGTGCACTTATGTGCCCAGTGTGACTTTCAAGGCACCAGGTCTGGAATTCAAACTGTGGTTGGTCATGTGGGAGTCCAGTGATGTAACTGCTATACCATCTGCTGGCCCCTCTATTGTTTCTTGAGTTTGACAGTTTTTAAGACAGTGTGTTTATTAACTCACTTGGGCAGCTGTAATAAAGTACCACAAACTAGATATTTAAATAACAGTACTGTACTGTCTCACAATGCTAGATACTAGAAGTGTGAAGTCAAGGTGTTGGCAGAGTTGGTTCCACTTGGTGGCCATAAATGTGAATCTGTTCCACGTAGGTGGAAAATTAGTGGAGAATGTCTAACTGATTATGCCATGTTTAATACAGCCAATGAAATGAATCAATAGTCCCAGCCACATTTGATATAGTCAATGAGATGAATCAATGAGCCCAGTAATATTTGATATACACAATTAATTTGATATACACAAATTAAATCTTGAAGTCAGTAGGTGGCATGGTGGTTAAGGACTCCCACATGGCTGACTGTGGTTTGAGTCCTGGGTCTGGTAGCTTGAAACTCACACTAGGCACGTGTGTGTGTGTGTGTGTGTGTGTGTGTGTGTGCATGTGTCCCAAATTCTGAGAGAATAATGGAGAAAGAAGGATTGCAGCATTACCATCCCTCCCTGGGAGATGATTTCTTGCTTTCTGTTTCTCTGTCTCTCTGGTGCATGCACATACCCTAAGGTGTTATACTCCCACATGGCCAACCACAGAGGCCCAGACCTGATAGCTTGAAAATCATGCTGGGCACATGTGTAGAGGCCCAAAATCCTAGAAGGAGAATGGAGAAGAAGGGTTATGGCATGGGAGTCCCCTCTGGGGGGTGGTTTCTGACATTCCTTTTCACTCTCTCTACAGTGAGCACACATGCTCTATGGCAAAAACCTAAAAAATACATAAATACATATATAAATACATTTTAAATGTATCTGATCCATGTATTTATCTATGTTTTCTTCTTATAGTTTATATGATCAGTTTTCACAGTTTATTTGATATTTATTTGGAAATATGGAGACAGGATTGAACATTTTTTTTTCTAAACTATTAATCACTAAATACTTATTTATACCTTTAAAGAAAAATCTATAATAGCTAGGAATAAAATGTATAAAGTCAACATGATAATCAAATATATCCTAAATAATATTAGGCATTTTATTAAATCATAAACCTTGAAGGTTATGCCCTTGAAAGCAAAAGAGAAAAGTAGAACTTCAACACTTACCATAAATTTTAACTGTGTTCTGAATTTACCACTAAGACAATGTATGCTAATAGCGAATAGATCTTATAAATTGCAGAAAGTAGAATTTTTAAATGAATTTATGAAACAAATCTTAAATATTAAAAAGAAAATTCTGACTACCATGATACTTCTTAAGCACAGAAAAAATCAAACACTTTCCCAAAATATTAATGCTAATCATATCATAGATATAATGTGAGGAAATATTGTTGCCAGTTAAATTAAACCTAAAAGGCCTTAGAACATTATTGCAAATAAATTGGCACAATCTACATTTGAAAAAGAAGCTACAGTAAAGTTTATAAAAAAAGATACTGAAATATCTAGAGGAAAATTACTGTTACTGAAATAATCGACATATAACAAAGATGTCATTTTTGTCCTAAATTAACTTATAATTGTAATAGAACATCCAATGAATTACAATGGTATCTTCCTCGCCACAAAGCTAAGTGATTTTACCATTAATACAGAAAAATAAACTGACAACAGGAATAAAATTACTGCAGACAGAAGTAATAATAGCTGAGTATCTCTAGTCAATATTGAAGTATACATATTATGAAGATAAATAATTAAAACTATATTAAAAATACAGCACACTCACTTAAATAGCATAGAAATTATGATGTAGATAATTATAAAAATGCTTTGCTGATAACGTATATGGTAATGTCTTTGACTTGACCAATATCCACTGTATTCATACTGGGAAAAACCATGTTTTACATTGTAAAGGTGTACAGTGACTTGTGGCAGCAGATGGTGTAGTGAATAAGGCACTGGACTCTCACATAACCGACTTCATTTTGAATCCTGGACCTAGCAACTTGAAACAAGTCAGGCACATGCTGTGTGCATGCCCAAGATCCCAAGAGAAGAGTAGAAGAGAAGGGACTGTGGCATGGCCATCCACTCAGGGATTGATTTCCCACTTTCTGTCTCTCTGTCTCTCTGGCAAGTGCACATACCCTATAGGAAAAAAAAAATCTCTCTCAGAAAAAAAAATTTTAAAGTCGTACAGTAACTAAATGCAAATGTAAAAATAATTTTCAAAATGTGAGCAAGAACATACAATGATGATAATATATATGGTAATATCTTTGACTGGGTTAATAGACAATGTATTTGTGCTGGGGAAAATAAATAAATAAAAACATAAGCAAGAAAATGCCTTCATTTATTTATATGTGTGTGTGTGTGTGTGTGTGTGTGTGTGTGTGTGAAAACACTTAGCAAAGAGCATTTGTAGATTGTCCTAAGATTAAAAAAAATACACATAACATTTATATAAAACAAAACAATATTTGTCATAAAGAAATCTCAGGAAGAAAGTAAATGTACAAAAATGCATGAAGGTTTAAAGATGGATTTCATGGACCAGCCGGTAGTATGGAGGTTAAGACACTGAATCGCACAGGGCTGGTGCCAAAGGTTTTGAGTCCCAGAGCTGGCAGCTGGAAAATCACACTGGGTGTGTGCATGCATGCCAAAAATTCAGAGAGGAAACTAGAAGAGAAGAGATTGCAGCATAGCCATTTCCTCAGGGGATAATTTCTCACTTTTCCTCATCTATCTCTCTCTAACAATCACCCTGTCTTAGAGAAAAACTAAAAATACTGGGACCAGCAGATGGTGTAATGGTTATGACACTGGACTCCTACGTAGTGGACCATGATTCAAGCCCTGGACCTGGTGGCTTAAAACTCACACTAGGCATGTGTGAATGCCTGTCCAAAAACCAAAAGAGGAGAATGGAGGAGAAGGGATTGTGGCATGATCATCCTATCTGGGGAGTGATTTCTTGCTTTCTATCTCTCTGTCTCTTTCTGTCTCTCCAGTGATCCACATGTGCCCTATAGCAGAAATCTCTCTAAAAAAAAACTAAAAATATTAATAAAAAATAAAATAAATAAATAAAGATGGATTTCATTTGGTAAGATATTCTGACCTGGTGAAAATGGGTAATATTGGGAATTACGTATTACATTCTCTTCTGTAAAAAAAGAGGAGAGCCTGTTTTGAACTTTATATTTAGAAATACCCTTAAGGTTGAATTTATGGAAGGAAAAATGCTGACATATATTAACCATAAACAATGCTTAATTATAGCAGTGGTTATGAAAAAACAATTAGCTGAAGGGTGACAAAGGTCCAGATACCTAACATGTAGAATTGGTACAATGAAAGAATTTTTGATGATTTTTGCATTCCTGAATCAAAGTCCTGACCATTCAAAAGGCCTTGTCCAATTCCCTGCATCAGGATTATAATGGGTAAACTATAGTATCTAAATATACAGAAGATTCTCAATGTATCCTGCTTCCTAAACAACTCTGAGGAGAGGAGACTGATTTTGGTTCTAATGATACCCCAAGGGGTAGGACTGTCAAAAAACAGTACACTTTGTTTTAGTTTCTTAGCTTCTAAAGAATTATATTCCTCAGAGAATACAATAACAAACAATACAACAATTTATTTAATGAGACACCATGAGAATTCTATCCTAGAATCTTCACATATTGTAAAGACTTCCTGTTATTGGACTTTTATTCCATTTTGGATTAATCATTAACAGAGGACACACAACTGTGCCTCCCAGAGATCTCATGACTAGTTCTGTCTTCCTGCCCTTCTTGCGGATAAACTTCTCTTTCTTAATAATTATTCATGGAAAGAACAGAACCAGTGAAAGTGGACTGTTTGGGGATACCATCTTGAGAAGCCAGATCATTCCTGTAAGTGCAGAAGAATGAGCTTTGGAGGGTGGGTTTCCTTTTAAAAGAATAACTTCCTGACGCCAGCAGATGATGTAGTGGGTATGTCACTGGACTCCCACATGGCCAACTGCAGTTGGAGTCCCAGAACAGTGGCTCAAAACTCATGCCAGGCACATGTGCATGAGTGCCCATGATTGCAGGAGGAGAATGGAGGAGAAGGAATTGTTGCAAGGCCATCCTCTTGTGGGGTGATTTTTCACTTTCCCTCTCACTGTCTCTTTCTCTCCTTCTCTCTCTTTCTCTCCTCTCTCTCTCTCTCTCTCTCTCTCTCTCTCTCTCTCTCTGATGAGTGCATGTCCCTTATTTCAACAACCTCTAAAGAAAGGGATAAGTTCCCTAACAGGGAAAAAGGGTATAAATTCAACAAGACTAAGACCTTCCCATTTCACACCCTGGACTTTGAAATAATTGCAGTGTAACGGTTCTTATTTTTTAAGATTTTTTTCCTCATAGGGCATGTGCACTCACCAGAGAGAGACAGAGACAGAGAGAAGGAAAGTGAGAAAGTGGTATAGCCATGCCACAATCCCTTCTCCATTTCTTATGTATTTGGTCAGTCACTTCCCTGAGAGGTATAGTCATCATGGAAAATGTAGATGCTCCCATTGTACCAGGTGGAAGGTGAGAATTATGAGTTGCCTTTGCCCCACTGCTATGTTGAATAATGTCCCCCAAAGATATCCATGCCTTAATGCCCAGAACCTTATCATCTCGTAGATCAATGCTTACCAAACTATAATGTGTATTTGAATTACTTAGAAATTTGGTAAAATGTACATTCTGATTCAGTGATGAAGCCAGAGGTGCTGCATGGATAATAACCTTTCAGGTAACGTAGATACTTTTGGTCTATAGACCACACGCTGAGGAGAAGGGTATAGATGATTCTCTATAACAGATATTGCAGCAGGAATCTGGCATTGAGGAGTAAGTTATTACTAAGGACTGGTTTGCTAGTTTGAGTCAGAGCAATGATAAGCAGAGAATGAACAGTTTTTTGTTTTGGAGGGTTTTTTAGAGAGAGAGAGAGATTTTTTCTATAGGGTGCATGCACTCACCAGAGAGACAGAGAAAGACAGAAAGTGAGAAGTCACCCCACAGGGGGGATGTTCACACCACAATTCCTTCTCCTCCATTCTCCCCTCAGGATTTTGGGCACTCAAGCACATGTGACTGGCATGAGTTTTAAGCCAGTGATGTAACCATTACACTATCTTGTGGTCCCAGAATAGATGTATTTTTAACTCTCTGCTTTTTCCACTGAACATAAATAAAGCCATTGACAAAAAATGGGAACTTATTTGTTTTACAAAAATATATATAATATGTAGGGTCAGCAGGTGATGTGGTGGTTAAGAAGCTAGATTCCACATGGCTGACTATGAAGTCTGAGTCCCAGATCAGGGAGTTTGAAAAACATGCATGCACAAATATCTGATGTGTTTTGAAGTTGTACATAGGATTGGGAGCTTGAACCCACCCCCCCCCCCACGACCACCACCACCATTCAGCCATGTAAGATTCAGCCATCTTAATCACCATGCCACTGGCTGGTCCCCTATTTTCTTTATTTTATAGAGTTTTCACCATGACATGAACCTCCTGCCTGATCCTTCTGAGTAGCTGGGACTATAAGAATGTAACACCATGCCCAGGTCTTCCAGACAAAATTTTGTCTATTGCTGTGCTGGCCCAAATTTGCACTCTTTCTGTCTCAGCCTCTCAGTAAGGGTTACTGGACGTACCATTATATTTGGCCTTTTAGGTTGGGTGGGTAATCAAACATGGGCTTCTCATGTGCCCCGAGCTTGCAAAGAAGCACTATTCAGTGCACAAAATTACAGGTAGCTCCAATAACATCTTTGTAAAGTACTGCTGTTATTCCCTTTCCCAACAGCCATGACAGCTCCATGAAACCAGAAAATCTTACACATTTTTCAGAATTCATCCTCCTTGGACTTTCACAAGAGGCAGAGCTTCAGCCAATCCTCTTTGTGCTGTTCCTGTCCATGTACCTGATTACTCTGACTGGGAACATGCTCATCATCCTGGCCACCATCACCGATTCCCACCTGCACACACCCATGTACTTCTTTCTCTCCAACTTGTCTTTTGGTGACATCTGTTTTACCTCCACCACTGTCCCAAAAATGCTGCTGAATATCCATGTCCAGAGCAAAGCCATCACCTATGATGGTTGCCTTGCCCAAATGTATTTTTTCATCCTTTTTGCAGAGTTGGACATTTTCCTCCTGTCTGTGTTGGCTTATGACCGGTTTGTGGCCATCTGTCACCCCCTGCACTATACAGTCATCATGAATCCCTGCCTCTGTGGTGTGATGCTGATGGCATTCTGGATTTTGAGTGTCCTGGACTCCTTGCTCCGGGCTTTGCTGGTGTTACGGTTGTCCTTCTGCACTGACATGGAGATACCCCACTTCTTCTGTGAAATCAGTCAGGTTATCCAGCTTGCCTGTTCAGATACCCTACTCAATGTCGTCGAGATGTATCTCGCCACAGGACTGATGGGCATTATTCCCTTTTCTGGAATACTTTATTCTTACTTCCGGATTGTCTCCTCCATACTGAGGATTACATCTGCCAGAGGAAAGTATAAAGCATTTTCCACCTGTGGGTCTCACCTCTCCATTGTGTTCTTGTTTTATGGCACAGGTCTTGGGGTGTACCTTAGTTCAGCTGCTACTCACAATTCCAAGGCCAGTGCAATTGCTTCAGTGATGTACACTGTGGTTACCCCAATGCTGAACCCATTTATCTACAGCCTGAGGAACAAGGACATAAAGAGGGCCGTGAAACATCTTTTCAGCACTGCCCCTTCCAATGAGTGACATTTTTTTCCCTTATTGATGAAATAGATAAAATTTGCAAAAGAAAGAGTGGCAACCAGAATCATAACCATTTAGTATCTTTAAATATTTTTTTCCTTGGGTCAACAGTTGATGTGTTGGTTAAAGTACAAGATTCTGAAATGGCTGACCACAGTTTGACTCTCGGATCTGGTGGCTTGAAAATAATGCCAAGCACATGTGTTTGCATGACCAAAGTCCTGAGAGGAGAATGGAGGAGAAGAGATTGAAGTGTGGCCATCACCACTGAGGGGTGATTTAACACTTTTCACTGTCTCTCTCTCTGGAGAGACTATGCACCCTAGGACAAAAACCTAAATAAATGAATACATTGTATTTTCCTTTATCCCTGTAGCCCTTAAGTCAATGATCCCACTTGTTTCATGTTTATTCCTTTTATTATTATTATTACATAAAATTGATAAGTAATCATGCTATATATTAATAATTATGTAGTGTCATGTGTGCTAGCTAATATTCTTTTGTTTATATTATGTCAAGTATATTCTTTTTCTCATTGTCTCTAATCTTTTTCTGATATTTCTGAATCTTCCCTTTATAAAAGCAACTTCCAAGTTTGGAGCAAAATCATTGGGAATGGCTCACTTATTTCAAATGATCATTGTTATCTTCCCAACTACTATCTCATTGATTTTTAAAAATATTTTTCATAGTATGTATTTTCTGTGAACTTTTTTCTTTTTTAAAAATGTATTTATTATTATCATAATCTTGTTTATATTACATTGAATCACATACAACTTTACAGAGTATTACATTTTTTTTCCAGAAGGAATACCATGCATATAAATCAATACAAATACATTAAAATCCTCATCATCATCATCCAATGTCTGTTCACTTTTTTCCAGATTATTATTTTTTAAACATTCAATTACTATTTTTCATTTTGCTTGTAAAAATACATTACCCAACATGAAATACTTCTCAGACCAATCCAGCTGAGAATACTATACATGTCATTATCAACAGGTGATAAACCATATCTGTGTCTCACTAATGCCATGCCTCTCTATTTTTTCTCTTGCTATCCTTCTCAATACTCTTCTTTTTTCCTGCCACGTTCCATACTGTCTTATCATACTATTTTCACTGCATTTATGTCCTCCAATATTTCAGTCTCTACCATAGAGTGAGGATAGTCGGTATATATTAAGTGGATACATACATTATCTTTCTTTCATAGCCTGGCTTACTTCAATCAGCAATAGACCCTCCATATCTGACCCCATTCTATTAAATGCCAGAGTCTTGGTTTTTTTTATGGCTGAATAATTCATAAAGTATATGTGCCACACTTTTTCAATAAATTTATCTGTTTATGGACATGTAGGTTGGTTCCATGTCTTAGTGATCGTAAATAATGCTGCAATAAACATTGATGTGCAAGCGCTTTTCTGACTGAGCATTCTCTTGTCCTTTGGGTAGATATCCAGAAGTGGGATTGCTGGAGCAGATAGTAGTTCTATTTGTAGATATTTGAAGAACCCCCATATTGTTCTCCACAGTGGCTGAACCAGTTTACATTCCCACCAACAGCATGGGAGATTTCTCTTTTCACCACATCCCAACCAAAACTTATCACTTGTGTATTATTAATATTTGCCATTCTGACAGGGGTTAGGAGGTATCTCATTGTGGTTTTTATCTGCATCTCCCTTATGATGAGGGATGTTGAGCATTTCCTCATATGCTTTTTGGTTGTTCGTATGTCTTCCTTAGAGAGATTTTTGTTCAGCTCATTTTCCCATCTTTTAATTGGGTTCATCATTTTTTTTCACATAAGGCACTTGAGTTCCCTGTGTATTATGGTTATCAGTCCCTTGTCTGAGGCACGTTTAACAAAAATATTTTCCCATTCTGAGGGTTGTCAGTTCACACTTGTTACTGTGTCCTTTGCTGTGCAGAAACTTCTTAGTCTAATATAGTCCCACTTGTCTATTTTAGGTATTATTGCCTGTGCTTTGGGAGTCTTATTTAAGAAGTCTTTGCCTACTCCAATGTCTCCCAGAGTTTCTCCAGCATTTTCCACCAGTAGTTTTATTGTTTGAGGTCTTAGGTTCAGATCTTTGATCCATTTTGAGTTGACTGTTGTTAATGGTGAAAGATGGGGGTTCAGTTTCATCTTTCTGCAGGTGGACACCCAGTTTTTCCAGCACCATTTACTAAAGAGGTTTTCTATTTACCAATGGATTAACTGGTATCTTTTGTCAAAAGTCAGTTGGATGTAAGCTTTGGAGGTTATTTCTGGGGTCTCTATTCTATTCCATCAATCCACATGTCTGTTTTTGTGCCAATACGATGCTCTATTGATTATCACATCTTTATAGTATATCTTGGGATCAGGGAGTGATATGGCTCCTACTCCAGTCTTCTTGCACAGGATTGCGTTGGCAATACAAGGTTTTTTATGATTCCAGACAAATTTTATGATTGTTTTTTCTATATCTGTGAATAATATCCCTGGTATTATCATTGAAATTGCATTAAATATGTAAATTAATTAGGGTAGAATTGTTTTGATTATGTTAATTCTTCCAATCCAGGAATGTGGAATATCCTTCCACCTTTTTTTGTCACTTTCAATATCTTAAGATTTTCATGGTTTTCTTTATAAAGGTCTTTGACTTCCTTAGTTAGGTTTATTCCTAGGTATCTTACACATTTTGTGGCTATGGTTAAATGGATTCCTTTCTTCAGCTCTACTTCGTTCAATTTGTTCATATATCAAAATGCTATATATTTTTGGATGTTGATTTTGTATCCTGCCACTTTACTGTATTCACTTATTATTTCAAGAAGTTTTTTAATGAAGATTTTCGATTCTTCTAAGTATACCATCAATCATCTGCAAATAAAGATATTTTCAACTCCTCTTTGCCTATTCAAAAGCCTTTTATATTGTTCTCTTTTTTGATTGCATTAGCTATGACTTCCAGTACTACATTAAAAAGCAGTGGAGAAAATGGGCAGCCTTGCCTAGCACCAGTTTTTAGAGAAATGCTTTTAGCTTTTCCCTATTCAGTGTAATATTAGCTGTAGGTTTTTCATAGATTGCTTTTATTGTGTTGAGAAATGACACTTCTTTACCAATTTTACTGAGGATCTTAATCATGAAAATATGCTGTATTTTATCAAATGCTTTCTCTGCATCAATTGAAATGATCATATGTTTTCCTTTTATCATTGTTTCTGTTAATATGGTATATTACATTTATGGTCTTGCACATGTTGAACCACACTTGCATCCCTGGGATAAAGCCTACCTGGTCGTGATGAATAATCTTTGTTACATGTTGTTGGATACGATTTGCAAGTATCTTGTTGAGAATTTTTACATGTATATTCATCAGTGATATTGGTCTGTAGTTTTTTTTTTTTTTGTCATGTCCTTATCTGTTTTGAAAATGAGGATGATAAAGGCTTCATAGAATGAATTTGAAAGGTTTCCTTCCTTTTGTATCTTTAGAAATAATTTGAGTAGTCTAGGGAGTAACTCTTCCTTGAAGGTTTTGTAGAATTCAGAAATGAAGCCATCTGGACCTGGACTTTTCTTTGTTAGAAGGTATTTATTACTGATTCAATCTTCTGGCTTGTTATGGGTCTATTCGGGTTTTCTATGTCCTCCTGATTCAATCTTGGTAGTTCATATGCATCTAGGAATTTGTCCATCTCCTCCAAGTTATCTTGTTTGTTGGCATATAGTTGTTCATAGTATCCTCTAATGATATTTTATATTTCTATTAAGTCTGTTGTAATGTTGCCTATTCCATCACATATTTGATTTATCTGGTTTCTTTCTTTCTTCTTCTTTTTTTATTATTATCATAATCTTGTTTATATTATATTGAATTACATATAACTTTACAGTGTATTATATTTCTTTTTCCAGAAAGAATACCATGCATATCAGTCAATACAGAGACATTAAAATCCCCATTTTATCATCCAATAGCTTTTCATTTTTTTCCCCACTTATTATCAGTTTAGCCAATGGTGTGTCGATCTTGTTAATCTTTCCAGAACCAGCTTTTGCTTTCATTTATTTTCTGTACAGTTCATTTATTTTATATTTTATTTATTTCTGCTCAAACTTCTGTTATTTCCTTTCTCCTGGTATTTTCAGTTTTTCTTTGCTGTTGTTTTTCCTATTCCCTGAAGCATAACATTAGGTTATCTATTTGCCACCTTTCCATCTTTTTCTTATGTGTACTAATTGCTATGAATTTTTCTCTTGACTACTTTTTCCATATCCCATAGATTATGGAAATTTGTGTACTCATTATCATTTGTTTTCATAAACTTTTTGATGTCAGATTTAATTTATTCAGTGATTAAAAAGTCATTCAGAAGTAGGTTGTTCAGTTTACCATGTGTTTGTGTATTCTCAAGGGTATTTCTTTAAATTAATCTTCAGTTTAATTCTATCATGGTCAGAGAAGATGCTGTACATAGTTTCTATGTATTTGAATCTGTAAAGGCTTGATTTGTGTCTTAACATATATTCAATCTTTGAAAAAGTTCCATGCCAGGGTGAGAAAAATGTATGTTTTGTGGATGTAGAGTGGAAAGTTCTATAGATATCTATCAAACCCATTCAATTTATAGTATCATTTAGATCCTGTATCTATTTATTTTTGCCTAGAAGATTTGTCTAAAAGGGTAATGGTGTGTTAAGATCCCCAACAATTATTGTGTTTCTCCCTCTCTCTCCTTTTGGCTCTAGGAGTATTTCCTTCACATATTTAGGTGTTCCTAAGTTGGGTGCATAGATATTTATAAGTGTTATGTCTTCTTGCTGAATTACATCCTTTACTATTATATAATGCCCATCTTTGTCTCTTTTCACAGTCTTTACTTGAAGATTATTTTTTCTCAAATCAATATTGCAACTCCAGCCCTTTTTAAATTTCTATTTGCATAAAATATCTTTCTCCAGCCCTTCACTTTTACTCTATGTATGTCTTTATCCATAAGGTGAGTTTCTTATAGGCAACAGAAAGAGGGTTTCTTTTTTTTTTAATCCATTCAGACAGTCTGTGTCTCTTAATTGGAGAATTTAATCCATTGACATTCAATGTTATTATCGATATTTCCAGACCTGTTCCTATCATTAAGTGAGCCATTTTCTTGGGTGCTTTTTGTTCTCGTATAACTCTCCATCTGACTTTTTAGTTTTCCTGGTATAGCACTCTCTTCAGAACCTCTTGAAGAGCTGGTCTGGAGTTGGTAAATTCCTTCAGATTTTGTTTATCAGACAATATTTTTATCATTTTTTCCCCATTTGAAAGATAATCTTGCTGGGTATAGTATTCTAGGTTGAAATTGTTTTTCATTCAACTCTTTGACTATATTTCCCCATTCTTTCCTTGCTTGCATTGTTTCCACTGAGAGGTCTTATGTTAGCCTGATGGGGTGACTTTTGTGTTTAACTAGATGTTTACCACTTGCTAACTTTAGTATCTTGTATTTGTCTGTTGTTTTTGCCAATCTGGCTATGATGTTCTTTGGAGAGGTTTTTCTGGGTTGATTCTACTCAGGGCCCTATATATTTCTTGTATCTGGATATTTGATTCCCTTTCTTGGTTTGGAAAGATTTCTTCCAGGATTTTATGAAATAAATTATCAGTGTCCTTATTATTTTCTTCCTCTTTTGGAATACCAATTATCTAGATGTTGGGGCACTTGATGGTATCCTGCATTCTTCATATATTACGTTTTTTTTTTTTTTTTTTTGGTTCTTTTCTCAATCTACTTGATACTTTTTTGTAGGTCCGATGTTGTGTCTTCTACATTTGAGATTTGATCTAATCTACTTTTAATACTTTGAAGTGAGATTTTTGATTTCCTGTGTCACATTCTTCAACCCTAGAAGTTCCATCTGGTTCTTTTTTTAAGGTGTCTATTTCTTCTTTCAAATTATGAAAGCACTTCCTCATCTCCTGGAGCTCATTGTCTCTTTTCTCTTCCATCTCAGTTATTTTGGTCACTACATATATTCTGAATTCCTTATCTGTCATGTTCATGATGTCCTTTGTATCAACTGTGGGTTAGGTGGTCTTGACGATTTCACTTGGGGGAGAGGCCTTTTGTTGGTTGTTTATGTTTTTTGAACCTCTGCGATTGTTCCTAATCAAGTGATGATCTATCCATTCCTTCCTAACTTATTCAAGGTAACTCTGAGTGTTTAAAGGTGTGCAGTACTAGAAAAGTGTTGATCTCTCTTGTAGTCTGTCTACCTATTGCTCACCAGTACCATGCTCTGTTGTCACTGGTCCTGGGTGATCCAAATTTCTTTATGTTTCTAAGGAGTGGTGAGTCTCCAAAATACTGACATCCTGAGAGTCCAAAGGCAAGTGGAGAAGGGCTGGAGGATGAGTGATGGGACTCAGCCATTAGGGCCTGCAGCCACTGTCAGCCTGGTGTTTTGACACTGCTGCTCGCTTGAACCAGTCTCCAGGTGGGGTGGAGAGGGGTGCAAGTTTGTCTTAAAGTCCCAAGAAGCAAGCCTGAAGTTCAGAGAGGAGTAGGGATGGGGATGAGTGACAGGTCCTGGCCGTTACTCTTGCAGCCACAAGCAGCCTTGTGTCTGACACTGCCACTGGCTTGAACTGGTCTCCAGTTTTGGTGGGAAGAGGGAAAGTTTGTATTAAAGTCCCAAAAAACAAACATAAAGTCCAGAAACGAGTGGGGGTGGGGATGAGCGATGGGTCCCAGCCATTATTCCATGTAGCCACAGGCAGCCTCTCTCATTGATTTTTTTTTATGGAAGAATTATGATAAAACTGTAAAAATGTAAAAATCCTGAGAAGTTAATGAACACTTGTAAGTTATATTTTTGGTCATGAACATGTTTATGAAATTCTTGAGCTCAAGAATTTAATAAACTCTTTTCTTAGTTTTTGGTCAGTCTTTCCTTTTTTATACCTCTTCATGTCATTTTTATAAACATTTAAGTGTACTATCAAGGCATTTTGCTTTGTTTTAGGTTTTTGACATGGGGGACATGTATTCATTGGAGAGAGAGCGAGACAGAGACAGAGAAAGGGAAAGTAAGAAATCACCTCCCCCCCAGGAGAAATGGCTATGCCACTGTACCTTTTCCTCCATTCTCCTCTCAAGATTTTGGGCATGCATACACATATACTTGGCATGCTTTTTAAACTGTCAGGTTCAAGACTCAAACAACAGCCAGCCATGTGGGAGTCCACCACCTTAATCACTATGCCGCTTGCTGGCTCCTTATGGAGAATTTATAAGTATTCAGACAGATATTAGTTCTATCACTAAAAGCTTTACATTTTTTTTTACTGAAACTTAATATTCACAGTGCCATCTTGACAACTAATAACTTACACTACTTTAAATAGGATAGTAATGTTATTCCATTATGATATTACAAATAGAATAGTAATAAATACAATTTATTACATTTTATAAGAAGCAGCTAAAGAAGTGGTCAAGAGGATATTTATAGCTTTAAAAGCCTATCATAGAGGGCGGCGGTAGGAGCAGGAAGAAACAGACAAAAGAATGTAAAGTCCTCTGAAATTCTTGCTTTACAAAAAATAAAATAACATGGCTTGGAAGAAAATGAAATGAAAAAATAAACTAAAAAAATAGAGAACAGCCCTTCTTCAAGAGACAAACAGCTCCATGGCTCCTGCAATCTAGCCATTTTGGGAGAAAGAAAGATGTTCCACTGATAACTGGGCCTCCAGCATAAAAAACTCACGTGGAGAGGCAGAAGGGAACAGAACAGCCCTTCTTCAAGAGACAGACAGCTCCATGGCTCCTACGATCTAGCCATTTTGTGAGAAAGGAAGATGTCCCACTGATAACTGGACCTCCAGTGTACAAAACTTGCGTGGTTGAACTTCCAAGTTTGGGAAGAAACCGGCCAACCACCAGATGACTAGAAATCGCTGTAGGACCACAAGAAATATGGGCAAGCAGGAAAATACCTCTCCCACAAGGGAAGACGATAGCTCCTCTTCATCCACACACAGTTCAATGAAAATCATGGAAATGTCTGATAAAGAATTCAGAACATTCATAATGGCAAAGTTAAAAGAGATGGAAGAGAAGAGAGACAAGGAACTGCTGAAGAGGAAGGAGAAAGGAGTTGAAGAGTTCCAGGAGGTGAGGAAATTCATGCAAGATCTAAAAGAGGAATTTCACACTTTACAAAAGAATCAGATGGAACTGTTAGAGATGAAGGTTGTAATACAAGAAGTCAAAATCTCCCTTGAAAGTATTAAAAGCAGACTAGATCGTACAGAAAATAGAATCTCAAATGTAGAAGAGAAAATAGCTGGCCTAGAAAAATCCACCATGAAGGCTGAGAAAATGGCCCAAAAATTTAAGAATAATATGCGAGAAGTACTAGATACAATTAAACGTCCAAACATCCGGATAATAGGCATCCCAGAAGGTGAAGAGACTCATAAGGGCATTGATAATCTATTCCATGAAATCCTGCAAGAAAACTTTCCAAACCTGGAGAGGCACTCAAAGATTCAGTCCCAAGAAATACAGAGGACCCCAAATAGAATCAACCCAAGAAGATCTTCTCCAAGACACATTATAGCCAGATTGACCAAAACCACAAAGACAAGATACTAATACTGGCAAGAGAAAAAAGGCAAGTTACCTACAAAGGTTATCCCATCAGACTAACAGCAGACCTCTCATCGGAAACAATGTGAGTGAGGAAAGAATGGGAAAATATATTCAAAGTATTAAGGGAAAAGCAATTTCAACCGAGAATACTGTACCCAGCAAGGTTATCATTCATTTAGGAAGAAAAGACACGAACTTTCCCAGATAAACAAAACCTGAAAGAATTTACCAGCACCAGACCAGATCTCCAAGAAGTTCTTAAGGGAGTGCTATGTCAGTAAAATTAAATGCAGACACACAGAAATAAGAGCTCCAAAACTAAGAAAATGGGCAACTTAATTGTAGGTACAAAGTCTGGAGTTGAGTATTATATCCCAGAGTTCAATCTGGAAGATCGTACCTCAACAGAAACAGAAGAAAGATTAAGTACATGAGTCTGAACTGATGAAACAGCATTCTGTGACTTGACTAAGATATTGCTGCTTTTCTTCTAAGTTTTGTTGTCCAGTTTTAAGGATTTTCATCCTGTCTTGAGCTGTCAATAGATTCATGTACCTACTATTTGAACAAAATACTAACCTATTCCTAGGCTTCAAATTTCAAGGAAATAACCTTACCAGTTCAAAACTGCCTTTCTTGAAACCACCAGCTGAACTTGCTATTGAAAGTAGTTAGATTACTTATGATATGGTGTGGTCAACAAAGTGTTGTGGGAAAAGGAATTGAAGACAACTGTAGACAGCAGAAATAGTGTAACAAGAGAGTGTAATAGGGCAGAGGGTCAGACATGGGGTAAAAAACATATATATATGAAAGTAGTAATGGGATTTAATGGATTGTAACATGCATGATTAAGCCACTATGCAGTTTACTCTAGAGGGGAAACCACATTTAGTATGTTGTGATGATGCTCAGGGAATGGATGTAAATTAAAAAAAATTCAGAGGAAAAAAATACTAAAACTGTTACCAAAAATTTAAAGAAAAAACTGTGTATTTGATGACCACAGTAAGCTATATAGCCCCAGCTAGGTACTATTTTATAGTATGTTCATTGTACTCACTGAGGTTTATGTCTAAAGTCAGACATGGGTTCTTGTGTATGTATATATCAGCTGTGCTTGTTATTGCAAATATTTAGACAAATTAAGTTCATTAGCAAATCAATTAAATGGGGGGGAAAGGCATAGAAAGCAATCATGGATACCAGAGACAATGGGAGGAGGGTTGGACAGGGCAGAGGGTTAGGGATAGGGAATCAAGGATGGCAAAAAAAAAAAAGCAAAATGTACAAGACATAAGAAATGAAAAAATTGTTTGTTGATAACACGTATGTTGATGTGCTTGATTGAGCCAACAGACAGTGTATTTTGGATAAAAAATTCATTTTGTATACTGTAATGATATATAGCATATTAATGTTAAAAAAGAAAAATAAATTAATAAAAAATAAATAAATAAATAATGAAGACAAAAATAAAAATAAAAATGAAAATAAAATATAATAAATAAAATAAAATAAAAATCCATTGTAGAAATAGAAAAAAAAATGTTTAAATCAATGATCTGGGACCAGCAGGTGGTGTGGTGGTTAAGACACTGGACTCCCAAATGACCAACTCTCTTTTGTCTCTCTCTGGTCATATTTTAAAAATAATAATAATGATAAATAAAGTTAAATGAAATAATTTTTAAAAAATTTTTTATTTAATTTTCTTTATTACCACATATTTTTGGAGAGGTTTTCGCTATAGGGCGCGTGCGCTCACCAGACAGAGAGAGCCATAGAGACAGAAAGCGAGAAATCACCCCCCAGGGGGAATGGCCACGCCACAATCCCTTCTCCTCCATTCTCCTCTCGGGATCTTGGGCACGTACGCACACGCGCCCGGCGTGAGTTTTAAGCCACCGGGTCTGGGACGAGAACCACGGTCGACTACGTAGGAGTCATGTGACATAGCCATTATGCTAACTGCTGGTTCCCTCCCCACATTTATTTTAATTTGGCCAGAGAGAGAGAAAGAGAAAAAGTGAGAAAGCAAGCCACCAGGTCCAGGACTTGAACTGTGGTCAGGTCAGTCATGTGGGAGTGTCAAGTGTCTCAGCCACCATGCCACCTGCTGGCCCCAGATAAAATAATTCTTTTTAAAAAAGTCAATGATCTAAGTTTCCATGTTAAGGAGCTAAGCAATAAAGCAACATAACTCAAAGTATATTGAGTTGGGAAATAACAAAGATAAATGCAGAAAGATAGAAAGCAACAAGAAAATCAATTCTTAAAAATAATAAAAATTATCAAATGCTAGCAATCAAATTAATGAAGAAAAATAGAGAACCTAGTATAATGTAACAGTAATGTAACTGGATCCACTCATGAAAGGTCTTGAGTTTGTGTCTTGGGATTTCCCTAAACCTGCTGCATGCAAGTGTTCAATGTGAACTTGACTGGCTGAGACAGGTACATGAAGACCCTTTTGGAAGTGCCTCTCTCTCAATCTCTCTCTCTATCTCTCTCTGTCTTTCTCTGTGTTCCTTCTGCTGGAAAAAAGAAATTAATACAGTTATTTTTTAATGAGTATCATACTTTTTAACAAAAAAAATCATAAAATATGCTTAGAATCATAGAAGATCCTGAATAGCCAACCCAATTCTGCACAAAAAGAATAAAATAAGAAGCATCACACCACTTGACTTCAAAATGTATTACAAAGCCATAATAACAAAGATTGCAAGGTACTGGCACACACAAGAAAAGATACAGAAATCAATGAACAAAATAGATAATGTGACAATAACTTCAATAACATACAGCCAACTGAATTTTGGAAAAGATCACAAGATAATTCAGTGGGAATAAAACAGTCTTGTCAATAATTAGTGCTCGGAATATTGGATTTCCATTTACAGGAATAAAATTAGCCTCTCTATATCTCACCACATACAAATATTAATTCAAATTGAATTAAAGACTTACATATAAACCCCAGAAATATAGTTATTTGAAGAAAACATAGGGGAAACAATTTAGGATATTGACTTAGGCAAAGATTTCTTTCATGTCTTGGAATGACTTCCTCATCTCCTGTAGTTCATTGTCTCTTTTCTGTTCCAACTTGAAGAATTTGTTCACCATAAAAGTTTGAAATTCTTTGTCTGACATTTTGGTGACATTGTCCATTAGCTCGAAAGTTGGAGTTACTCTGTACCTTTGATGGAGATATATTTCCTTGTTTATTCATACCTGAGGCTCTTCTTCTACTTCTAGCCATTGGAAGATGTATTCACTTTGAATAACTCTTATGGAAATGTTTCTCCGACTAGGAGTAAGTGATTTCCCCTTTTGCTGCTAATTAATGTTTGCCGAAGTCTCTCTTCTGTTGTTTTTACCAATGTGGGTATCAAGAGGGGTACTCTACTGAGGTGTCTGAAAAGCAATAGCTCCTTTTTCTCAGGTGGATCAGTACAAGGAAAGATCCCAGAGAAAGTTATGTTACTAGGGGATTTCAGATATCTGATTATAGACTTGTCTAGTACCTCTGTCAGGGTGGAAGATGAAGAAGAGAGGATATTACATGAAACAACAAAAGAACAAAAACAAAACACACAGAGAAATAAAGAAAAAGTCACGCACCGTGCATTACCATGGCGTGTGGTTTAGCCAAAAACCTGCAGCTGGGTCTGTGGCCTGCTGCTGGGGACAGGACAGGCTAGGGGGTGTGGGCTTGGGTTGGGGGTCTGCAGGTGAGATGAGGGGCAGAAATGTCCCTGCCTCAGAGTCCCTGGCTCAGAGTCCCTGGATCACCAAAGACCTGCAGCTGGGTCTGTGGCCCTTAGGTGAGGATTTCTTTTTTTTTTCTTTCATTTATTTATTTTTACATTTTTCTACAAACATTTACTTTACATAGCAAAAAAATTTAGCTCATACTCCATAATTCTTGACAGTTTACAAACAACTTTCAAAATTTCAAAATACTGAATTTTAAAGATAATGCTCAAAATATGTCTTATAATTTTGTATAATTTTATAACTCTATAACAACAGAAGCAGTATGGTTTCAAATATATATATATATATATTTTAGAGTGCAGACACTCGGTATATATTAAGTGGGGACATGCAATGCCTCTCCTTCATAGCATGGCTCGCTTCACTCAGCAGTAAGTCTTCCATATTCATCCACTTCCTTTCAAAAGCCAGGATTTTGTTGTTTTTTATGGATGAATAGTATTCCATTGAGTATATGTGCCACAGTTTTTCTAACCATTCATCAGTTAGTGGGCATTTAGGTTGTTTCCATGACTTAGCAATCGTGAAAAGTGCCACAATAAACATCGATGTGCAAGCACTTTTTCGATTAAGTATTCTTCTGTCCTTCGGGTAGATACCAAGGAGTGGGATTGCTGGATCATATGGTAGTTCTATTTGTAGATTTTGGAGGAATCTCCAAACTGTTCTCCACAGTGTTTGGACCAATTTACAATCCCACCAGCAGTGTAAGAGAGTTTCCTTTTCACCACACCCCCTCCAGCACTTATCATTTTTTGTTTTTTTAATCTTAGACATTCTGACTGGGGTTAGGTGATATCTCATTGTTGTTTTGATCTGCATTTCTCTTACAATGAGGGATGTTGAGCATTTTTCATATGCCTTTTAGCTATTCGTATGTCATCTTTAGAGAGTGGTCTTTTCAACTCATTCTCCCATCTTTTAATAGGATTGATTGTCTTTTTCCGGAACAGCTGCTTGAGTTCCTTGTGAATTCTGGTTATCAGTCCCTTGTCTGATGCATAGTTTACAAAAATATTTTCCCATTCTGAGGGCTGTCTGTTCACACTAATCACTGTGTCTTTTGCCATGCAGAAACTTCTTAGTCTGATTTAATCCTACTTGTTTATTTTAGGGATCATAGACTGTGCATTGGGAGTCTTATTTAAGAAGTTTTTCCCTACCACAATGTCTCCCAGAGTTTCCCCGGTGTTTTCCAGGAGCAGTTTTATAGTTTGAGGTCTTAGATTTAGATCTTTGATCTATCTTGACTTTATTTTTGTCAGAGGTGAGAGGTAGGGGTTCAGATTCATCTTTCTGCAAGTGGAGATCCAGTTTTGCCAGCACCATTTGCTGAAGAGGTTTTCCATTTCCCACTGCATTGACTGGTACCCCTTGTCAAAAAACAGTTGGCTGTATGTTTGAGCATTCATTTTTGGGGACTCTATTCTGTTCCATTGGTCCACCTGTCTGTTCCTGTGCCAATACCATACTGTTTTAATTACCACAGCTTTGTAGTATACTTTTCGGTCAGGTAGTGAGATGCTGCCCACTCCACTCTTCTTGTGTAGAACTGCTTTGGCAATACGGGGTCTTTTATGATTCCAGACAAACTTTATGATTGTCTTTCCTAGATCTGTGAAGAATGTGTCTGGTACTTTGATTGGCATTGCATTAAATAGGTAGATTAATTTGGGTAAAATTGCCATTTTGATTATATTAATTCTTCCAATCCAGAAACATGGGATGTCCTTCCACTTTTTTGTGTCATTTTCAATTTCTTTTTTTATCTTCTCATAGTTTTCCTTGTGGAGGTCTTTAACTTCTTTAGTTAGATTTATCCCTAAGTATCTTATACTTTTTGTGGCTATGGTAAATGGAACAACTTTTTTCAGTTCTATCTCAGTCTGCCTGTTGTTCATATACAGAAATGCTATAGATTTCTGGATATTAATTTTGTAACCTGCAGCATTACTGTATTCATGTATTACTTCCAGAAATTTTTTTATGGAAACCATTGGGTCTTCTATGTATACAATCATGTCAGCTGCAAATAGAGAGAGTTTCACCTCTTCTTTTCCTATTTGAATGCCTTTTATTTTTTCCTCTTTTTGATTGCAATGGCCAAAACTTCTAGTACTATATTGAAGAGGAGTGGAGAAAGTGGACATCCTTGTCTTGTACCCGTTTTTAGTGGAAAAGCTTTCAACTTTTCTCCACTGAGGCTGATGTTCGCTATGGGTTTTTCATAGATAGCTTTTATTGTGTTGAGAAATGACCCTTCTATGCCAATTTTGCTGAGAGTCTTGATCATGAAGGGATGTTGTATCTTATCAAATGCTTTTTCTGCATCAATTGATATGACCATATGGTTTTATCTTTCTTCCTATTAATATGGTGTATTACATTTATGGTTTTGTGTATGTTGAACCAACCTTGCATTCCTGGGATAAAGCCTACCTGATCGTGATGTATAATCTTTTGATAAGTTGTTGTATACGATTTGCTAATACCTTGTTGAGAATCTTCGCGTCTATATCCATCAGGGATATTGGTCTATAGTTTTCCTTCCTTGTACTGTCCTTATCTGTTTTAAGGATAAGGATGATAGAGGCTTCATAGAATGAATTAGGGAGAGATTCACCCTTTTGGATATTTAGAAATAACTTGAGCAGAATAGGGGTTAACTCTTCTTTGAAAGTTTTGTAGAATTCAGAGGTGAATCCATCAGGGCCAGGGCTTTTCTTTGTTGGGAGGTTATTTATAACTGATTTGATCTCCTGGCTTGTTATGGACCTATTCAGACTTTCTATATCCTCCTGGCTCAATCTAGGTAGATTATACATGTCCAGAAATTTGTCTATCTCATCCAAATTATCTTGCTTCTTGGCATACAGATGTTCATAATACCCTCTAATAATGTTTTTTATTTATACTATGTCTGTTGTTATTTTGCCTGCTTCATTGCAGATCTGATTCACCTGGTTCTTTTCTCTCTTCTTCTTAATAAGTCTTGATAGTGGAGTATCAATTTTGTTTATCTTTTCAAAAAAACAGCTTTTACTTGCATTTATTTTCTGTATAGTTCGTTTATTTTCTATTTCATTTATTTCTGCTCGTATCTTTATTATTTCCTTTCTCTTGGAGTTTTTTGGATCTTTTTGCTGTTGCTTTTCCAATTCTGTGAGGCATGATGTTAGATGATCCATTTGCCTTCTTTCCATGTTCCTCTTATGTGCACTAATTGCTATGAACTTCCCTCTTATGACTGCTTTAGCCGTGTCCCAAAGATTATGGAAACTTGTGTCCTCATTGTCATTGGCTTCCATGAACCTTTTGATTTCAGTCTTTATTTCTTCAGTAGTTGTGGAGTCATTCAGGAGTAGGTTATTAAGTTTCCATGTATTTGAGTATTTTTGAGGATTTCTCTTGAAATTAAACTCAAGTTTAATTCCATCATGGTCGGTGAAGATGCTGGATATAGTTTCTATGCTTTTGAATCTGTAGAGGCTTGCTTTGTGCCCAATAATGTGGTCAATCTTCGAGAATGTTCCATGTGGCGGCGAGAGAAAAGTGTATCTCGAGGTTTTAGGATGGAAAGTTCTATAGATGTCTGTTAAGTCCATTTGATTTATGATATCATTTAGATCTTTTATCTCTTTACTATTTTTGTCTAGATGATCTATCCAGGGGAGATAGTGCAGTGTTGAGGTCTCCAACAATTAGTGTGTTGCAGTCTATCTCCCTTTTTAGATATAGCAGTCTTTCCTTCACATATTTGGGTGCTCCTGTGTTAGGTGCATAGATATTAATAAGCGTTATATCTTCTTGATCGATTGATCCTTTTACTACAATATAGTGCCCTTCTTTGTCTCTTCGAACAGTTTTTGTTTTAAAACCTATTTTGTCAGAGATTAGTATTGCGACTCCAGCTCTTTTTTGGTTCCCATTTGCATGGAAAATCTTTTTCCAACCCTTCACTTTCAGTCTATGTATATCTTTATCCATGAAGTGGGTTTCCTGTAGGCAACAGATATAGGGTTTTTATTTTTTAACCCATTCAGCCAGTCTGTGTCTCTTGGTTAGAGAATTTAATCCATTAACATTCAATGTTATTATCGATGTTAATGGACCTGTCCCGACGTTTAAGTTGGCCATTGCCTTAGTTGCCTTTTACTCTTTTGTTTCTGGCTGTTACTTCTTTAGTTTTCCTGGAACAGTACTTTCTTCAGGGTTTCATGGAGAGCTGGCCTGGTGCTGGCAAATTCATTCAGGTTTTGTTTGTCTGAGAAGATTTTAATCTTTTTTTCCCATATGAAGGATAATCTTGTAGGACACAATAATCTTGGTTGAAATTGTTTCTCTCTTAACACTTTCAGTACATATTCCCATTCTTTCCTTGCTTGCATTGTTTCCGTTGAGAAGTCCAGTGTTAGCCTGATGGAGTGACCTTTGTATGTCACTTGTCGTTTCTCTCTTGCCAATTTTAGTATCTTATCTTTATCTGTGGTCTTAGCCAGTCTGGCTAATGATATGCCTTGGGGAAGATTTTCTTGGGTTGATTCTATTTGGTGTCCTTTGTATTTCTTGGGTCTGGATGTTTGAGTGCCTCTCTATGCTTGGGAAATTTTCTTCCAAGATTTCATGGAATAGGTTTTCCATGTTCTTATTAGTTTCTTCACCTTCTGGGATACCAATTATTCAGATGTTAGGACGTCTGATGGAATCTAGTAATTCTCGTATGTTATCTTCATGTTTTTTTTGTTATTTTCTCTATCTTTTTGGTGGTTTTCTCTAGGTCAGAAGTTTTATCTTCTACATCAGAGATTCGACCTTCAACATGGTCTAATCGACTTTTAATACTTTCGAGAGAGTTTTTGATTTCCTGGATTTCAGACTTCACCTCTAATAGTTCCGTCTTATTCTTCCTTAGCATTTCCTCCTTCATATCATTGAAGGACTTTCTTGGGAACCAGCAGTTACCGTAATGGCTATGTCGCTGGACTCCCACGTAGTCAACCGCGGTTCGCGTCTCGGACCTGGTGGCTTACAACTCACGCCGGGCGCGTGTGCATGCGTGCCCAAGATCCCGAGAGGAGAATGGAGGAGAAGGGATTGCGGCGTGACCATCCCCCCTGGGGGGTGATTTCTCGCTTTCTGTCTCTATGTCTCTCTTTCTGTCTGTCTGGCGAGTGCACGCGCCCTATAGCGAAAAACCTCTCAAAAAAAAAAAAAAAAAAAAAAAAAAAAAAAAAAAAAAAAAAGGACTTTCTCATCTCCTGTAGTTCATTGTCTCTTTTCTGTTCCAGCTCATAATACTTGTTCAACATGAATGTTCTAAACTCTATCTCGGACATTTTGGTAACGTCCTCTGTTTTTTCAAGAAAAGGAAGGGAGTTACTGCGTTCCTTTGATGGAGACATATTTCCTGCTTTATTCAGGCCTGAGGTTCTTCTACTTCTAACCATTGGGAGATGTGTTCCCTTTGAAAAACCTTTTACGAGAACGTTTCTTCGAATAGGAGCAAGTGTGTTTCCTTTCTGATGTGGAACGGAGACAGCCAAAGTCTCTCTTCAATTGTGTTTAGTAATATAATCCAAGAAAAAGTATTCTCTTCAGGTGTCCAAAGAAATGTATCTCCTTCTTCACAGGTGTTTCAGTGAAATGGAGGATTCTAGAGAGTCTTAAAATGCTAGAATGTTTCAGAATTGTAATTCTAGACCTATCTAGACAGCCAGGGATGGTGAAGATAAAGGTAGTGAGGACTGAATAAGTGGGAAGATAATAATACGTAGAATAAAGAAAAAGTCACCAGGGGTTGAAAGCTGGGAGTGTGGTGTGGTGGAACTGAGGGCATTCCTATGTGTTAATCAGAAGAGAGAAATTTACAAATGAAAGACGTGGGTAAGGGGATACAAAAAGAAAGGGGAAGGGTTAAAAAAAAGGTGTACCTGGCTGAAAGAGGGGTGTCTGGCTTGGGGGTCCCGGGGCTGAAGCTACAGGGGGCAGTCCTCCCTCGAACATCCTGGCCCAGGGGTTGAAACCTGGGAGTGTGGTGTGGTGGAACTGAGGGCATTCCTGGCTGAAAGAGGGGTGTCTGGCCTGGGGGTCCCAGGGCTGAAGCTACTGGGGGCAGTCCTCCCTCAAAGATCCTGGCCCAGGGGTCGAAAGCTGGGAGTGTGGTGTGGTGGAACTGAGGGCATTCCTGGCTGAAAGAGGGGTGTCTGGCTTGAGGGTCCCGGAGCTGAAGCTACTGGGGGCAGTCCTCCTTCGAAGATCCTGGCCCAGGGGTTGAAAGCTGGGAGTGTCAGGCAAGGATTTCTTAACTAGCACCCTAACGCATAGGCAACAACACCAAAAATATATAAGTTGACTATATCAAACTTAAAAGTTTCTTAGCAGTAAAGGAAATAATACATAAAGAGACAACATATGGAATGAGGAAAAATATTTGCAAACTATATATCTGACAAAGGATTAATAACCAGAATATTTAAGGAACTTAAACAGCTCATTCACTAAAAACACTAATAATTCAATTTAAAAATGGGCAATTGGGCCAATCAGTCACATGGTGGTTAAGGAAACTGGATGCTAAATGGCTGACCACATGATTTGAGTCCTGGACCCAATGGCTTGAAAAACATATTAGTTGCATGTGCAAGAGTGCCCAAGTCCAGAGAATAATGGAGAAGGAGGGATTGCAGTGTGGTCATCCCCCTGGGGTGATCTCTCTCTCTCTCTCTGTCTCTGTCTCTCTCTCTCCCCCCTCTTTCTCTCTGTCTATGTCTCAGTGTGATAGGCACATGCTGTATTGCAGAAAAAAAGAAAGAAAGAACAAAGTTCTATAATATTTACAGCATAGATGAACCTGGAAGATGTTATGTTGAATGAAATAAGTCAGGCATAGAAAAACTAATATCACATGCTCTATGTCAAATGTGGAATCTAAAAATGTAGATTTCATAAAAGTAAAGAGCACGATGGTGGTTCCCAGGGCCTTGGAGTGGGTAGTGGGTGTTGGTTTGATGTTGGTCAATGGGCTTCAGTTGAATAAGTTAAAATGATTTATAGCACAACATACTAACTAGAGTTACTACAATGTACTACTATATTTTGAAATTGATAAGAGATATATTAAGTATAAGAAACATATCTCTTTTTTTAGATACTTTTTTTTCACTTGCCAGAGAGAGAAAGACAGACAGAAAGTGAGAAATCAACCCCCAGTGGGGAGGCCATACCAAATTCCCTTCTTTGGATTTTGGGCATGCACAAACATGCACCAGGCATGAGTTTCAAGCCACTGAGTCTGGGACTTGAACTGTAATTGGCCATGTGGGGAGTCCAGCGATGTAACCACTACACCATCTGCTGGTTCCATAATATAAGGAACATATTAAGTGTAAGAGGGATATTAAATGTTTTCACCACTAAAAACTATGGAAGATGAAGAATATGTTAATTAGCTCAATCTAGCCATTCACAGGATGTATATTTTTAAAAACAAAATGGTGCTTATAATAAAAATATATTACTTTAATCTGTAAATCAATACACATAAATCAATCAATAAACATTAAAATATATTAGAAAGAAATAATTCATATTGAGGGAAATCACTGATACTAGTGATAGCAGCAATGTTTCAAGGACCAAATGTGGAAATTTCTCTCTCTATTTATGCTTTGGACTATAAGATGTTAAAGGATGAGGGACCAGCAGTTAGCGTAATGGCTATATTGCCAGACTCCCACGTAGTTGACCGCGGTTTGCATCCCGGACCTGGTGGCTTAAAACTCACGCCAGACGCATGTGCGTGCATGCCCAAGATCACAAGAGGAGAATGGAAGAGAAGGGATTGTGGCCTGGCCATCCCCCCTGGGAGGTGATTTCTCACTTTCTGTCTCTCTTTCTCTCTCTGTCTGTCTGGCGAGCATATGCACCCTATAGTGAAAAAACCTCTCAAAAAAAAAAAGATGTTAAAGGATGAATATGAATTATTTTAAACTTAATATGAAGAAGATTTTTGTTTCAGGTTTTTTTCCTGTAATAGATAAACATGAAGTTCAGCACTGACACAGACTTTGATTGGAAAAATTGTTCTTCTCCAAAAGCAGATTATCCTAGACAGTTACTTTCATCCTGAAGGAACAGAACACTGTCTTTTTCTTTTTCCATAGGACACATATGCTCTCTGGAAAGAAACAGAGAGGGGGAAAACTAGAAATCCCCCTCTAATTGGATGGCTATGCTGCAACTTTTCTCCTCCATTGTTCTGTTGGGATTTGGGGCATGCATACACACACATTCAGCATGATTTTCAAGCCACCAGGTCCAGGACTATAACCACAGTCAACCATGTGGAAGTCCAGCCCCTTAACCACCATGCTACCTGTTGACATCCAGAGCACTCTCTGATTAAACAAAATAATAATAACAATATAATAAAATCAATTAAATAAATGTTTAAAAACAAAAAGAAATCCACTTTAATGAAACATACCAAAGAGAGAGAACTTATCTGACAGGACTGTTAATGTCCAAAGCTGGGACAATTAGAGCAACAAAATAACATGCTAATAGTTATAATTCAAATTATAAAATAAATATTCATAAGTATTCATTAAATCCTCTATTTCATCCACTTTGAATCAAATGGCAATGATAAGGTCTCATTATTTCATATAACTGAGTAACACTCCATAGTATATACGTGCTTATATATCTTTATAAAAGTAAAGATTCAATTATAGATAGATAGATAAATCTCTCATGCAAAAGAAATCTAATTTATGATATTACAATCACAAAGGAGTGAAGCATTATTTTTCAATTTTTAGTGTGTGCACTATATACTAACATCTTTATAAAGAATAAGATTTGAGATGGTGAAAAAGGAATAATTTTAAATTGACAAAGCCTCAACAAGGTAACCAATGTCACATTGAACAGTAATATATAATTTGATAGTACATACTCTTGATATAACATGTTAGTATGACACATCAGTTCTGTGGTTTTTTTCTCTCAAAAACTTGTAACCAACATTTTTGACAATTGCTGAGACATAGAATCATTTCAAATGTCCAAGAGAAGATGAATGGATTAAAAAATATGGTGTATATATTGTATAAAATACTATTTAGCCACAAAGAGCAATAAGGCCCTGACATTTGATACCAAATGGACAAATACAGAGGATTTAATGTTAAGCGAAGCAAGTTAGACTATGAAAGACAGGTACTGTCTATCCTCAATTTATACTGAATGTCTGAGCTCTATAGCAGAAAAAGAAAGATGGAAGGTACAGTTAAAGGTGGGGGGCAACTGTAGATAGTAGAAACAGTATAGAAGAGGGTGGGTAGTGGAAAACAAGAGAGGGGGAATCGGGGAAGAAAGAACATCTAACAGGCACAAAAATGAAAAGATTTCTGTCGATGTTAATGTGTATGGTAATTTCTTGAACTAGACTATTATGCAATATACTCACACTGGGAAAAATCATTATGTATGCTGTAAGGATGTACAGTGATTAAATGAAAAAAAATTTAAAAAAGGAAACACCTTGTAACTCCAGTCTAACCACACATTAGACCAATGTCAATCAAGAAACATTTTGCAAAAACAGACCAGTACTCTTTGGAACTTTCAGGTTAATTAAAAACAGGGAATGTCTGGTCATCTGTCAGGACCCTAAGGAGAAAAAAAGACCAAATGTGATAGGGTATATTGGATAGGAGATGCTATAAAAGAGAAAACTATAAATGGGGTGAATAGGAACTCCATGTGCTAGATTTGCCATAGTTTACCCATAAATATAAACATTCTTCAGAGAAGCTTTATAAAATGTAAATGTCTTGTAAGCAGTGAGCTCTGAATACAAATTCCATCACATGTCCTTTCATAACTAGGCAACATCACTGCTATAAATCTCATATTCTTTACCTGTAAAATCAGAATCAAGTCAATTTCACACTACTATTGAAAGAGTAAATAAAACGATGAATATGCAATGTCCTCCTATGACTTGCATTGATCAGTAATTTTTTTATATCTACTCTTAAACCCTTCACATACTCAATCCTCACCTTCCATCCCCACTTTCATTCTGCTATTTCCATCTTCAGCATCTCTGTATGGATGTGACATCAACAAGACCCTGTTCTCACATTGACCCATGTTATATTTCCAGAGTGAGCTCATTCAAGGACATCACCTGCTATTAACCCTGCATAGACTTTACTAATTTCAGAGACACAGTATCAATTCCCTGACCGAAATACAAAAAGTCTTTATCTGACTGCTGCCTACCTGACCCATGTCATTTTTCACTTTTTGTTACTGGTAAGATACTAAGAACTATTTGTCATTTCTTTTTATTTATGTATTATTTGGTGACTGTACATCATTACAGCTTGTAAAATGAATCTTCTCAGCATTAATACACTGTATATTAGTCCAGTTAAAGGTACCATCACACACTTCATTATCAATACACAATTCTCTCACAATTGCTAAGACATGGAACCAACCCAAATGTTCATGAATATATGAATGAATTTAAAAAGTGTGATACATATACACTATGAAATATTACTCAGCCATAAAGTACAAGACTCTGGCATTTAATAGAAAGTGGATAGCGGCCAGTAGGTAGCATGGTGGTTGAGTTGCAGGACTCTCACATGGCTTGAGTCCTGTACCTGGTGGCTCGCTCTCTCTCTCTCTCTCTCTCTCTCTCTCTCTCTCTCTGGTTAGTACATGTTCCCTATAGTAAATTAAAAGAATAATATTAATTAATTAATTAATTAACTAATGAATTAATTAAAAAACTAGAAAATGGCTGGAAATGAAAGATTTACTGCTAACCAAAGCAAGTCAGCCTATGAAAGAGATACACTGTATGTCCCCACTTAACATATACCGAATATCTGCACTATGTGGCAGAAACAGAAAAACTGGAAGATATAAAAGCATGAAGAACAACTACAGATAATAGAGATAGTATAAAAGGAAGGTGGAAAATGGGGAGAGTAAGAGGAAGAGAATCAAGGGGAAAAAGAAGGAAACAAAACATTTAGGGGACACAGTAGAATTATTTGTAATTTCTTTAATATTCCTTATAGTTTTGGGGCCAGCATGTGGTTAGTGTGGTGGTCAGTGCTGTGATTAAGGTGCTGGACTTGCACATGGCCAACCGAGGTTCAAGTCCCAGACCTGGTGACTTGCTTTCTTTCTCTCTCTCTCTCCCCTCTGTCTCTCTTTGTTGAGTGCACATGCCCTAGACAAATTTAAAATAATAATAATAATAATAATGATAATAAAATTAAATAAATAATTCATTTTTAAAACCCTTATACTTTTATTAATCTCCACATTTGTTTCCCTCTGACCCCTTGGCCCATGAAAGAATATTGCTCCTACTTCAGGATTTCATACAATTATGAACTTACCTATGAGGCCTTCCAGAAATTTTCTAGGAAAACTCAACTCCTGGATCCATATACTTCAACAGGATTACAGTGTTACCTGGGGCATTACTTTTATTTGCTTCCATGTTTCTTTCCCCTTTTTAACTGTTAGCTTCTCAAGAGAAAGTGCAATGTCGTGCTCTTTCCTGCAACCCCTGAACTTAGTTCAGGGCCTATCATGCAGTCATTATTGAATAAATAGTTGTAGAATGACTGAAAGGAGAAACAGTGGAATGAGGTTAGATAGTTATTACCACCAATGAAGAAAAAAGGAGAAGGCGTGAAATAAGAGAAAATTTTGTCCATAAAAGGAGAACACATGGGACTGGCTGATGGCATAGCAGTTATGTTGCTGGACTCCCACATGGCCAATTGTGGTTTGAGTGCCTGACCCAGTGGCTTAAAACTCACACTGGAAGAGTGTGCATGTGTGCCAAGATCTTTTTTTTTTTTTTTTTTTTTGGAGAGGTTTTTGCTATAGGGTATATGCGCTCACCGGAAAGACAGAGATAGAAAGCGAGAAATCACTCCCCTGGGGGGATGGCCACGCTACAATCCCTTCTCCTCCATTCTTCTCTTGGGACCTTGGGCATACATGCACACGTGCCCAGTGTGAGTTTAAGCCACCAGGTCTGGGACTCGAACCGCAGTTGGCTACATGGGAATTCAACGACATAGCCATTATGCTAACTGCTGGTCCTGTGCGCCAAGATCTTGGGACAAGAATAAGGGAGAAGGGATTTTATTGTGGCCACTCCCACCCCGAGAGGTGATTTCTCACTTTCCCCCTCACTGTCTCTATCTGTATCTCTCTCTCTCCCAGGAGCACACATGCCCTAAGACAAAAACCTTCAAAAAAGAAAAAAAGGATAAGTATGACTGAGAGTCAACACTAGAGGGCGCAGATGAAAAGGAAAAAGTATTTGAATGTATACGGAATCTTTCTCCACCATCAAGGATGGTAACATAGTAGGATTTTGTATTATTAAATGTTTCTTTATGTTTTATACTTGTTTCTCCTACTGACATTACTCTCAATAAGAGGAATCCCTTGTGCTATGTACCACAACCACAACATCTGTGAAGATGTTGTGACTAACCTAGATGTTCGGGGGAGATGTTTTTAAATTTATTTTTATTATTATTTTTATTTTTTTAATTATTATTTATACATTCAATTGATATACATCATTTAAATTGTAAAGAGACTTTACCCAGTATTGATATACACCTCATACCAGCCCAGTTGAGAATACTATACACATCATCATCTTAGTTCACCAATATGGTTTCTTCCTTTGCTAAAAATTGAAGTTGTAAGCTTTGCCCCCAGGAAGAATAGGAAGGGGGACCACTCCTGGGCCTTCTGGGAGAGAGGACTGGGTTTCTTGATCACTTGATATTAGTACAGTAGACTTGAGAGGGGGGAGCAGGAGCATTTAGAGTTTCTGCAGCTTTCAGGGGCTGAATGCCCATGAGCCTCATTATAGAAGTATTCTTTTGTCTGTACTCCCTGTGTTCTCTGGAGGTACAGAGAAATAACGGAATATAAACGTGTGCCAGTTTTGACCCATGGGAGACATCTCTGCACCATTTTTCATCTTGTATCCCACTTGACTCCTTTATTCCAGGAGGTAACCACCTCTCTTTAAGAGTGGTCTCTAACATTCCATGTCTCTCAGAATGAGTTCCCCCACCATTACTAGGGTGCATTTCTTTCCCTGAAAAGGTAAGGGACACAGGTGGACGTGTGTGCTGACATTTAGGGTCTTTTGGAAGTACTTTTTAAAAATTTTATTTATTATTTTTCACTATTCTTTTTTTTTACATTCAATGACTGTTTATCATTACAGTATACCAAATGAATTTTCTCATTATGAAAATACTGTTTATCAGTCCAGTTAAAAATATTACCACAAGAGAAAGAGAGAGAAAGGGAAATTGAGAAAGCAAGCTGTCAGGTCTAGCATTTGAACTGCATTGGCCATGTGGTAGTACAGCACCTTAACCACCACACCACCTGCCAGCCCTCTTTCAAAATACATTTGAACACATGCAAATTCATACAGGCTCACCACTGCATTTTTTTCTTTATTTTATTTTTATTTATTTATATCAATTGCTAAGACATGGAATTAACCCAAATATCCAAGAACAGATAAATGAATTGAAAAAAGTGTGGCACATATACACTATGGAATACTACTCAGCCATAAGAATCAATGAGACCCTGGCATTTGTAATTTTTGTTTGTTTATGACTTCAATTTTGATTTTCAGACCAGACTAAAAATAAAGCCATCCCTATCAAGGTGACATAAAGAAAGAGATCTCTAGGAGACCCTCATAGGCATAGTCTCTAGATATACCCACTCATTTGGGGTCAAAAGAAGTACAAAAATTGGTCATCATCTTTTTAGTTTCTGTCATCAATGAAATAGGTTTCCTTCCTTTTTTGTTAGGGTGATTTTGTTTTTTGTTTGTTTGTTTGTTTGTTTGCTATAAGGCATGTGCACTCACCTAAAAGAGTCAGTGAGAGGGTAAGTTAGAAATCACTCCCCAAGGGAGGTGGTCGTGCTACAGTCCTTTCTCCTCCATTCTCGTCTTGGGATTTTGGGCATGCACATACACATGCCCAGTATGATTTTCAAGCTGTCAGGTCTGGGACTTGAACCACAGTCAGTTATGTGGGGGTCCAACACCTTCACCATGCCACCCGCTGGCCCCGAGGGGAATAGGTTTTTTTTTTGGTTTGATTTTAGAAGAGTTATTTGTATAAGCTTAAGCTTTTCTTGTATTGTTGTATATTAAATAACATATTAACATATTTGGGAAGTATATTATTAGAAAAAATATGACTTTGCAGTTGGAAATAGGTGCACTTGATAGGTTTCTATACCATAAAAGGGACACTGTCTATGCAAACAGTGCATGGGAGTCTTCAAAAACTTCATGAACTGTATACTGAAGAAATCTAGGGACCAGCAGTTAGTTCAATGGCTGTGTCACTGGACTCCCACATAGTCGACCACAGTTCGAGTCCTGGACCCGGTGGCTTAAACTCACACCAGGTGCATGTGCATGCATGCCCAAGATCCCGAGAGAAGAATGGAGGAGAAGGGATTGCGGCATGGCCATCCCCCCTGGGGGGTGATTTCTCACTTTCTATCTCTCTGTCTCTCTGTCTGTCTGGCGAGCACAGGCACCCTATAGCAAAAACCTCTCAAAAAAAAAAAAAAAAGAAAAGAAAAGAAAAGAAAAGAAAAGAAAAGAAATCTAGGTATAGATTTCAAAATGTTTGCCACTCATTCAACCCGTACTTTTTCCTGTTTTTAAGTTATTTATTTATTTATTTATTTATTTATTTATTTTTGCCATAGGGCATGTACACTCTCTCTGAGCATACAGAAAGAGGGAGACCGAGAGGGAAAGTGAGAAATTACCCCTCAGAGAGGATGGTCGCACTGTAATCTCTTCTCCTGCATTCTCCTAAGACTTTGGACATGCACATACTCGTTTCCAGTATTAGTTTCAAGCCAACATGTCTGGGACTCAAACTACTGTAGGCCGTGTGGGAGTCCAGTGCCTTAACCATCTTTCTGTTAATGTTTTGAAGTCTCTTTCTGTATGTAAGGTGCGTTAGGAGATAAGAGGGAAAGAAACTTTTGTAAATTAGAGTAATTGAAGGCCAAAAGTGTCAGATATGTAGTGGAAAGATATACAAACTAGAAAACATTCTCACTTATGGGTCCATTTCTCATCCTTTTATCAAAATAAATAAGCTCAAAACCTGCCAATAAAGGATGCCAGGTTACAAAAGTTCATGAACAAATAAGAAGAAACTTGAGAGTCATATACAGAGATAATTTATTATGGTCTATCTCATTTCCTAATCCCACCTATCTAACAAATATTTTGTGCCTTTTTATCTTTTACTGTAGAGTGTGTGCACTCACCAGAGAGATAAAGAGAGATAGAGAGACAGAAAGTGAGAAATCATCCCTTGGGAGGTTGGCCATGCCACAATCCTTTCTCCTCTACTCTCCTCCTACTAGTCTGTGCACACACACACACATGTTCAGAGGGAGACTTGAGCCATCAGATCTAGGATTCAAACTGTTGTCAACAAGGTGGGAGTCCAGCACCGTAACCATTACACCACCTGCTGGCCCCTATTTTGTGTTCTTTTTATGACATGGTCATTCAGGTGTGACTATCAAAAGAGATACAGGAGAGACTTGGGAAAACAAATAACAACAAATGGTACTATTATTTTCAGGTTCTAGATGTAGGAAAAGCATGGGAATTTTTCTTATCCAGTTAATAATATAAACAAACAAAAACTTTTTTCAGTTCAACCTTTTTTCAGTTCAGATCCTGGCTTCTTGTGAGCATTCTGGACATATTTCAGGCTGACCTGCCTGGGGATTCAAACTGCAGTCACCATGTGGGGTTTGGCTTCTCTGGAGCCATATATTACCACCATAACCACAAAACTAGACCTCTGTTTCTTCTTATATTAGATTTACCAGGTTTTGTTTCTCAAATAATTAGTCTATCAAGGATAGTAGGTGACATAGGGGTTAAGGTGATGGACTCCCACATGGCTAACCACAGTTCCAGTCCCAGACCCAGCAACTTGGAACTCGCACCAGGCACATATGCGTGCATACATGCCCAAAATCCCAAGAGGACAATGCAAGAGAAGGGATCACAATGTGGCCATGCTCCTTGGAGGTTGATTTCTCACTTTCCCTCTCACTATCTCTCTCACTCCCCCTCTGATGAGCACATATGTCCTAAAGCAAAAGGTTCTTTTTAAAAAATCAGTGCAGTAGTATTTGGAGAAACACCCATCATTATTTGAAATATGTGAGTCCTCTCTAGTGACTTTTGTTACAAACTTGTAAATTACTTTTGGAAAAGAAAGATATGAAATGTGAAAAGTTCACAAACAAGAAAAGGAATATACTTAAAACAATTTTTTTTTTGAAAGGTTTTTGCTATAGGGCATGTGCGCTCACCAGACAGACAGAGAGAGAGAGACAGAAAGCGAGAAATCATCCCCTGGGGGGATGGCCACGCTGCAATCCCTTCTCCTCCATTCCTCTTGGGATCTTGAGCACGCACGCACATGCGCCCGGAGTGAGTTTTAAGTCACCAGGTCCGGGATTCGAACCGCAATTGACTACATGGGAGTCCAGCGACATAGCCATTATGCTAACTGCTGGTCACTTAAAATAACCTTTAAAAAAAGGACAAGCAATGTTAGAATACAAATAACATTATATCTCATAACTACAGGTAATTATTACTTGTCCATGTTATGGGATAACAGTAAAAAAAATACATGAAGTATATGGAATCATTGACTTAGGATCACAGGAATAGAGGAAAAGAGAAAGGTAAAAATTATGCTGCAGGGAACATCAGATGGCTTGATGGTTACATCACTGAACTTTTACTTGGTCGACCACCATTTGAGTTCTGGATCCAGTAGCTTGAAATTCGTGCTGGGCACGTGTGTGTGTGTGTGTGTGTGTGTGTGCCCAAAGTCTTTTTTTTTTTTTTTTTTTTTACTTTTTTTTTTATTATCATCATATTCTTCTTTATATTACATTGAATTACATATAACTTTACATTGTATTACATTACTTTTTCAAAAGGGAATGCCATGCATGTCAGTCAGTACAGAGACATTAATCTCCCCGCTTCAACATTCAATATCTTTTCTATGTTTTCCCCAATCATTATTATTATTCTAATTATTTTTTAAGACAGTCCATCGCTATTTCTCATGTTGCTTGTACAAATACTTTGCCCATCATGAAATACTTCTCAGACAAATCCAGTTGAGAGTACTATACATGTCAACATCAACAGTTAATAAGCCATATCTGTTTCTCACTAATGTCCTACCTCTCTATTGTTCATTTGTTCTCTTTCTCTATCCTCTTCTCTTCACTTCCCCCATTCCACACTGTCCTATTCTCATTAAGTACCTTCACTGCTTTTATGTCCTCCAATTTTTTTTCACTATCATAGAATGCTGATAGTCGGTATATATTGAGTGGATACATACAATATCTTTCTTTCATATCCTGGCTTACTTCACTCAGCAATATATCCTCCGTATCTGACCACCTTCTATCAAATTCCAGGGCCTTGTTATTTTTTATGGCTGAGTAGTATTCCATAGAGTATATATACCACACTTTTCCAATCCATTCATCAGTTTGTGGACACTTAGGTTGGTTCCATGTCTTGGCAATTGTGAATAATGCTGCAATAAACATTGATGTGCAAGCACTTTTCTGACTGAGCGTTGTGTGCCCAAAGTCTTGAGAGGAGAAGGGATTGCAGTATAGCCAACCCCCGAGGGGTTATTTCTCACTTTCTGCCTCTCTGTCTCTCCAGTGAGTGCACACATCCTATAGCAAAAATCTCTCTCTTGAAAAAAAATTATACTGGGTACATGTGTATGATACCCAAAATCCCAGGAAGAGAATGGAGGAGAGAGGATAGCATTATCCACTCAGGTGGTGATTTCTCCTTCTCTCTCTCTCTCTGTTTCTCTCCAGCAAGTGCAATGCACACACAAAAACATCTAAAAGGTGGTGGTAGGGGGATCAGGATTTCTGAATGCCATTTTTATTTTATTTTATTTTATTTTATTATTTTTTACATTGAGTCACTGCTTTGTCTTTACAGCCAACAAACTGAATCTTCTTAGCATGAATACACTGTGTGTTAGTCCAAAGATATTTTTCCCTTTAATTCCCTCCCTCCTATACCCACTGCTTACCCTCCTCCCACTTTATCTCGTCATTCATTTTGAGAAAAGTTCACAAATTGAAATGTTCACTTTGTAAGTTAAATAATGTGATTGAAAGTATATAAATAAATAAAATAGAGAAAAAATAAAGTTTATTTACTTATTTCTTCCACAAGTAAGAGAAAAAAAGAGTGAGGCACACCCAAAAGGGTCTTCATACTACAATCCACTCCCAGACTCAGTCACCTGGATCACAGCACATGCATACCCTTGGTGAACAAATAAGCCCTGGGATTGAACCAGGGGCCTTTCATTGCTCTTATATTGCCACTGCATCACCACCTGTCTGGATGCCACACTTGTTCCTAACTACTCATGGGAACTTGTCAAGGACCAAGGACACTATTCCTGTCACTCATTGGAAGGGGCAATGCTAAAAATATGTTTCACAGCCCTCTTTATGTCCTTGTTCCTCAGGCTGTAGATAAATGGGTTCAGCATTGGGGTAACCACAGTGTACATCACTGAAGCAATTGCACTGGCCTTGGAATTTTGGGTAGCAGCTGAACTGAGGTGCACCCCAAGACCTGTGCCGTAAAACAAGAATACAACAGAGAGGTGAGACCCACACGTGGAAAATGCCTTATACTTCCCTCTGGCAGATGTAATCTTCAGTATGGAGGAGACAATACGGAAGTAAGAATAAAGTATTCCAGAAAAGGGAATAACACCCATCAGTCCTGTGGCGAGATACATCTCGATGACATTGAGCAGGGTATCTGAACAGGCGAGCTGGATGATCTGACTGATTTCACAGAAGAAGTGGGGGATCTCCACATTGGTGCAGAAGGACAACCGTAACACTAGCAAAGCCCGGAGCAGGGAGTCCAGGACACTCAAAATCCAGAATGCCAGCAGCCCAAAGCCACAGAGCTGGGGGTTCATGATGACCATGTAGTGCAGGGGGTGACAGATGGCCACAAACCGGTCAAAAGCCATCACAGACAGGAGGAAAATGTCCAACTCTGCAAAAAGGATGAAAAAATACATTTGGGCAAGGCAACCGTCATAAGTGATGGTTTGGTTCTGGACATGGATGTTCAGCAGCATCTTTGGGATGGTGGTGGAGGTGAAACAGATGTCACAGAAAGATAGGTTGGAGAGGAAGAAGTACATGGGGGTGTGCAGGTGGGAGTCAGTGATGGTGGCCAGGATGATGAGCAGGTTTCCAGTCAGAGTAATCAGGTACATGGACAGGAACAGCACAAAGAGGATGGGTTGAAGCTCTGCCTCTTGTGAAAGTCCAAGGAGGATGAATTCTGAAAAATGTGTGTGATTTTCTGGTTCCACGTAGCTGGGGTGACTATTGGGAAAGAGGCAATAACAGCAGTACTTTACAAAGACATTATCGGGACTACCTGCAATGGTGTGCATAGGACAGTGCTGCTTGGCAAGCCCAGGGCACATGAGAAGCCCAGGTTTGATTCCCCACCCCCTCTAAATAGATAGATGTAGTAATGAGTCCCTGTCATTCCAGATAGACTAAGGCAAGAGGATCAGACCCTCAGGGTCAACAGAAGCAATATAGTGAACCCTACTTGAAAAAGCTGAGCATATTCTGCATCTGTGATCCCAGCTACACAGGAGGTTGAGATGGCAAGATTATGATACAGTGAGACTCTGTCTTTCAAAAAAAGAAAGCAAGGGCCAGCAGATAGCATAATAGTTATGTTGCTGGACTCCCACATAGTTGCCCAGTCCAGGACTTTAACTTCACGCAGGGCACATGTTCATGTATACCCAAAATTCCAAAAGGAGAATAGAGGATATGGGATTGCAGCATGGTCATCCCCCCTCAGGGGTGATTTCTTGCTTTGTGTCTCTCTGTCTCTCTCACAAATGCACATGCCCTATAGCAAAAATCTCTCTATAAAAGATAAAATATAATAAAGATTGGGGGAGAGGACAGCAAAAATCTCTCTCTAAAAAATAAAATATAATAAAGATTGGGGGAGAGGACAGCAGATGGCATAGCACTTACTTTGCTGGACTTCTACATGGTCCACCATTGTTTGAGTCCCAGACGCAGTGGCTTGAAACGTATGGTGTGCATGTGTGCATGCTTGCCCAAGTTCCTGGGAGAAAAATGGAGGAGAAGGGATTGCAGGAGAAGGGATTTCCCTCTCACTGTATCTGTCTCTCTCTCTATAGTGAGTACACACACTCTAAGGCAAAAATCACAAAACAAAAAAAAGAAGAAGCCTGTTGATAATGTTGTGTATAGTACTCTCAACCCACCTGGTGTGTGGCATATATCATTTTGGGTAAAATCTCTTTACGATCTAAATGATGTATAGTGATTGAATGTATAAATAATAATAATAATTTAAAATGTTTTATTAAAAAAGAAATATTAGGGAGCCAGCAGGTGGCATGGTGGTTGGGGCATTGGACTCCCACATGGCTGACTGAGATTTGAGACCTGGGCCTGGTTGCTTGCTTTCTCACTTTTTCTCTCTCTCTCTTTTTTGTCCTGTCATAAATTAAAAATAGTAATAATGATAAATAAAATCAAATAAATAATCATTTAAGAAGGAAATAGTAGGCTTCAGTTGATGCTAAAGCTATTTCCAAGTCTGTGGTCTTGTAAAGGGAAGGTCATGATCTTATTGAACTTCTACTTTTCTTCCCTGTTAGGAACCTTTCCTGTTAGAAGGGAACCCTCACACCATACCTCATTCTCCTTACACTTACAAGAATGCTCTGACTTCTCAAGATGGTATTGCTTAAGAATCCACTTTCCCTGGATCTGTTCCTCCCATGAACAAATTATAAAAACAAAACAAAACAACTCTGTCCCCAGGAAGGGCAGGGAGACAGAGTCACTCATGAAATGTCTGCTAGACACAATTGTGTTTTCTCTGCAATTGGTTAAATCAAACTGAAGTAGATATTAAACAACAGGAGTCCTTACAATACATTAGGCTTCTAGGACTCAATTCTCATGGTGCCTCATTAAATAAATTGTTACATTGTCACTGTATTCTCTGAGGGATACAATTTTCTAAAAGCTAAGGAGCTAAAATAAAGTAGACTGTGTTAGCAGTCTTATCCCTTGGGGTAATTTTAAAATGTCAGTCTTCTTTCCTCAGCAAATATTTTTGTTGGCTTGTTTGTTTTAAGGTTTTGTCATAGGGTCCATGTGATCTGCAGAGAGACAGTGAGAGTGAAAGTGAAAAATCACCCCCTAGAGGAAATGATCGCACTGCAATCCCTTCTCCTCCATTCTCCTCTTGGGATTTTGAATACACAGGCACACATGACCAGCATCATTTTAAAGCCACTGGGTCTGAGACTCAAACCACAGTCGTCCACATGTGAGTCCACTGTCTTAATCACCATGCCACCTGCTGGACCCATTCAGCAAGATCTTTAGGGAGCAGAGTATATGGACAAGTGTCCTCCATATTTAGACACTATACTTGACCCATTATAGCCCTGATACAAAGGGTTGGGCAAGATCTTTTGAGTCCACAAGGCTTTGATGCAGGAATTTAAAAATCATCCAAAACCGCTTTCTTTACATTATTTCCCCAAGTTAGTTATCTGGATATTTGCCACTGCTTACACTCAAATAAGAAAAGAAACAAACAAAATAAAAGAGAGAAAGAAAGAAAGAACAAAGAAAGTAAGAGGAAAGAAGAAGAAAGAAAAAGAGAAGAAAGGAAAAAGAAAGAAAGAAAGAAAGAGAAAGAAAGAAAACAATTTTTTGTGAGAAATACACCTTTATTGACTTGGTATGTAGTGTTTTGTTTTGTTTTGTTTATTTATGTTTGTTTGTTTTCTTCTGAAATTTTTTTTATTAATTTACATTCATTCCCTGAGCATCGTCACAACATACTAAATGTGGTTTCCCATCTAGAATAAACTGCATAGTGGCTTAATCATGCATGTTATCATCCATAATATTCCATTTCTACTTTCATATATATGTTTTTTACCCCATGTCTGACTCTCTGCCGTATTACACTCTCTTATTACACTACCTCTGCTGTCTACAGTTGTCTTCAATTCCTTTTCCCCCAACATTTTGTTGATCACACAATATCATAAGTAATCTAAATACTTTCAATAGCAAGTTCAGCTGGTGGTTTCAAGAAAAGCAGTTTTGAACTGGTAATGATATTTCCTTGAAACTTAAAAGCCTGGAAACAGGTTACTATTCTGTTCAAATAGTAGATATATGAATCTATTGTCAGCTAAAGACAGGACCAAAATCCTTAAAACCGGACAACAAAGCTTAGAAGAAAAGCAGCAATATTTTAGTCAAGTCACAGAATGCTGTTTCATCAATTCAGTCTCATGTACTTGATCTTTCTTCCGTTTCTGTTGAGGTTCGATCTTCCAGATTGAACTCTGGGATATGATACTCAACTCCAGACTTTGTCCCTACAATTAAGTTGTCCATTTTCTTAGTTTCTGAACTCTTATTTCTGTGTGTCTGCATTTAATTTTACTGACATATCACTCCCTTAAGAACTTCTTGGAGATCTGGTCTGTTACTGGTAAATTCTTTCAGGTTTTGTTTATCTGGGAATGTTCGTGTCTTTTCTTCCCAAATGAATGATAATCTTGCTGGGTACAGTATTCTCAGTTGAAATTGCTTTTCCCTTAACACTTCGAATATATTTTCCCATTCTTTCCTCACTCGCATTGTTTCCGATGAGAGGTCTGCTGTTAATCTAATGGGATACCCTTTGTAGGTAACTTGCCTTTTTTCTCTTGCCAGTCTTAGTATCTTGTCTTTGTCTGTGGTTTTGGTCAATCTGGCTATAATGTGTCTTGGAGAAGATCTTCTTGGGTTGATTCTATTTGGGGTCCTCTGCATTTCTTGGGACTGAATCTTTGAGTACCTCTCCAGGTTTGGAAAGTTTTCTTGCAGGATTTCGTGGAATATATTATCAATGCCCTTATGAGTCTCTTCGCCTTCTAGGATGCCTATTATCCGGATGTTTGCACATTTAATTTTATCTAGTATTTCTCGTATATTGTTCTCAAATTTTTGGGCTATTTTCTGTCTTCGTGGTGGATTTTTCTAGGCCAACAATTTTCTCTTCTACATCTGAGATTCTATTTTCTGTATGGTCTAGTCTGCTTTTAATACTTTCAAGGGAAATTTTGACTTCTTGTATTATAGCCTTCATCTCTAACAGTTCCACCTAATTCTTTTGTAAAGTGTGAAATTTCTCTTTTAGATCTTGCATGAATTTCCTCACCTCCTGGAACTCTTCAACTTCTTTCTCCTTCCTCTTCAGCAGTTCCTTGTCTCTCTTCTCTTCCATCTCTGTTAGCTTTGCCATTATGAATGTTCTGAATTCTTTATCAGACATTTCCATGATTTCCATTGAATTGTGTGTGGATGAAGAGGAGTTATCCTTTCCCCTTGGAGGAGAGGTATTTTCCTGCTTCCCCATATTTCTTGTGGTCCTGCAGCTATTTCTAGTCATCTGGTGGATGGTCAGTTTCTTCCCAAACTTGGAAGTTCAATCTGACGGTCAAGGAGTGTGTAGAAAAGGAAACAGAGAGAGGGAAACAATAGCAACAGCAGAAAAAAAAAAAAAGAAACAGACAAGAAACTGAAAAAGGGAAGAAAAAATGAAGAGAAAAACTTTTAAATAAAACTAAAAAAATTAATATTCAGAAGTTTTCAATAAAACCCCCAAAATTAGAAAACCATGTGGTGCGCAATTGCGCCATGTGAAATTGCTAGATCACAGGAGCCATGGAGCTGTCTCTTGAAGAAGGCCTGTTCTGTTCCCTTCTACCTCTCCTGGGTTCGAAAGAAAACAATTTTTTGAGATTTTTTTTGCTGTAGGGTGTGCGTGCTCGCCAGAAAGATAGAGACAGAGAGACAGAAAGCAAGAAATCACCCCCCAGGGGGGATGGCCACGCCGCAATCCCTTCTCCTCCATTCTCCTCTTGGGATCTTGGGCACGCATGCACACGTGCCTGGCGTGAGTCCAAGCCACTGGGTCTGGGACTTGAACCATGGTCAACTACATGGGAGTTCAACAACATAGCCATTATGCTAACTGCTGGTTCCAGAAAGAAAACAAAATTTAATAACCACTGTTAATATTAACATTTTTACACTTCCTATAATATTACCATTTTGTTTTCTATACATTCAACAACAAAAAGGAATTTCTAGATATAGAGTCTGAAATAGACTCTCTTCTTTTACATTAAAACACACAGAACCAGTCCCATGGCCTATTAATTAAAAGAGTTATATCCCATATGGCTAACTATGCAATTCAAGTACTGGACCCAGTAGCTTAAAAAAACATGCTGGACGTATGTGTGTGTGTGTGTGCCCAAAAACCTGACAGAGTGGAGGAAAAGGGATTGCAGCATAGACAAGCCCCACTGAGGGTGCTTTCTCCCTCATTCTCTGGTGAGTATAGACACAGTCTGGATTATAAACAATCAAAAGAATTTTAGACGTATGTTCACAGAAAGATGTATGCACAAATTTTGGGATCAGTTTTATTCATAATAGATAAAAACAGAAATAAAGTTGCAATGACACATGAATAGCTAAGCAAAATGTAATGCATTCATACAATGAAATACAACTATGTGATAAAAATGAAAAAATACTGATGCATTCAAAACTAAATGAATTTCAACCTGTTTCCTTCACTTAGCAGTTCAAGGTTACCAACTTCTTCTGGCTTTAGAATCCTAACTATATTCCTACATTGTCATTGTTATAAATGGGAAAAGAAAGACTGGTACTTTATCTAGGTAGATAGACTGAAGTAGTTTCAATACTTGAAGTAAATAACACCCAGTTATTTCTGTTCAAATAATTTTGTTTCCTTCTATATGTTGATTGGGAATTTTATAATCTAGCATCCCAGGTGTAATAGACTGAGTGGCAACCCAGAAGAAGATATATCAACCTCTTAATCCTCATACCTTATTTGGAAAAAAAAATTGGAGAAATAATAAAAAAAAATTATCTTGAACCAATCAGTGGCATAGAAGTTAACGTGGTTTGGATCTCACATGGCTGACTGTGTGGTTTGAGTCCCAAACACAGAGGCTTGAAAAACATAGTGTGTGTGTGTGTGTGTGTGTGTGTGTGTGTGCCCAAATTCGCAAAAGGAGAATAAAGGAGAAGAGAATGCAGCACGGCCATCCCGCTGGGTGTTTCAATAACAAACATTCTTATGAGGTTGAGAAAAAGAGAAAATATAGGCAGCCATTGGAGATATATAGTCATAGACATGAGCAATATATATATGTCATTATATGCATGTATATCTACATATCCTTATCCATTAGTGAGGTGACATATGTATTTATTTAACACACACACTCACACACACACACACACTATATATATATATATATATATATATATATATATATATATATATATATATAAAATATATATCATACTCATATATATAACATAGTCATTAATACATAAATATATAGCATATATAGTACATTTTCTTCTAGGAAGATGTGATTAGGTTTCTTCTAGACAGATATGATTAGGGAAGGGTCACTGGAAAAGTTATAACATATTTTTCTGTGTTTTTCTATGCAAAAATGCATTACGACTTTTCTAATGACCTAATATTATAAAAAATTTTGTAACCAGAAACCTGTAAATTAGTAGGTTTCAGTATCATTTGTTTTGGTGAAGGGATGAGAAATGAACTCATTAACAAGAAGCCTTCCCAATTTGTACATCTTTCCACGTGACGTCTATCAAGCTAAAATTTCCCATCTTTTGATTTGGACTTGAATGGCTATCTCTTAGAAAAGACTTTCCTCTAAAATCCTGATATCCCCAGTAGCATAAATCCTCTACATGTGTGGCTTGCATATACAGCTTTCTGTACATCATTTCACAGTATAAAAATGCTACTGAGTAGATTTCATTCTTTTTTTTTACTTTTTTAGTTTACCACAGGGAAAGAGAGACGGAGAGAGAAAAAGACAGAGACAGAGAAAGAAAGTGAGAAAGCACATCCCGGGGGAATGGCCACACTGCAATCCATACTTTCAGAATTTTGAGTATGCACACACACATACCTGCTGTTTCTCAAGCCACTTTATCCTGGACTTGAACCGTGAAGTTGGCTATGTGGGGTATAGCCACCTTAACCACTACCACTGGCTGGCCTAGCATACTTTATTTTCTGTGAATGCCCAACATACATGTAAACTCTGTCATTGATTTTAATACTAACATCAACTATATCCTTAATAAGATAATTCCTTGAATATATTATTGAGTCATGTAACATAGAATAAAATGACAGAAAAAAATGATCACCATGTACAACCAGTCTTCTGATAAAAATCTATTCATTTGAAGACAGTAATTAAAAAGGTTGGTAACCAATTTCTGCATCTCTTTGGACCCCAATATGTGTAGACACAACCGAATCCCATGCCTAAGAGGTCATCCTATAAGTATCTCTCTATGTCTTCTCATGAAGAATGAATTTCCACTCATGCTGGGCATACTGGCATTTAATCAAAATTCAAGTTGTGATTGTGTATATATATATATATATATATATATATATATATATGGTGTGTGTGTATATATATATATATACACATATATATGTGTGTGTGTATATATATGTGTATATATATATATATATATATATATATATATATGCACACACACACACACACAGACTAATGAGCCACATTCTTTCTATCTATCTATCTATCTATCTATCTATCATCTATCTATCTATCTAAAGTAATAAGCCATATAAAGTGGTGTGTGGCCAGAAGTATTTTACAAAGCTCTAGAATGCCAGCATATGAAACTCAATTTTGGGGACAGCAGGTGGCATAGGAGTTATGGCACTGGACCCCCACATCGTCAACTGTGTTCCAAGTCCCAGACCTGGTGACTTGAAAATCACACCAGAAACATGAGCATGCATGCCCAAAATCCCAGGGGAAGAATGGAGGATAAGGGATTGTAGTGTCACCATGCCCCCTCAGAGGGTATTTCACAATTTCCCTGTTATTGTCTCTCTCTGTTGAGCACACATGCCCTATGGGGGGGGACTTATAAAAAGGAGGGTTAATTATCTGGAGGGGAGGTTGGCTCTTTGGAAAAGTAAATGCACCCAGTAATGGGGAAGGCAATTATTAAGAAGCATCCTCCACTCCATGAACCACCCCTAAACAAAGATGATCTACTCTTGGGAAGAAGGAGGCTGATGGGATAAATGAGGAATATGGAGTTCCAAACATGACTCCCTCAGGGTCCAACTGGCAACAATTTGTGTTCTGATTTTCCTCTCTTATCTCCAGAGAACATCATCTCTCAGGGAGCACAGACAAATGACAAAATAATATTTCATTAATGGGACTCATGGGGATACAGCCCCTGAAAACTACAGAAACTCTAAATGTTCCTGCTCCCCCCTCTCAAGTGTACTCTATAATCTCAAGTGATGAGGAAACCCAGCAGTGTCTTCCTGAAGCCTCATGAGTGGTCCCGTCTTTCTGCTCTTCCTGGGGACACAACTTTCTACTTCATTCATCAGCCAAGAAAGAAATCAAATCAGTGAACTCAGATTGTTCCCAATAATACCTGGGTGAGCTATGGCATTGTCACAGGTGGTGGGGATATGAGATATCCTTATATCAGTAGTAGATCTAGGAGGAGCAACAGGGAAAATATATTTTTAAAATTTCATATTACACAGGTCAACAGGTGTCATGGTGGTTAAGGTGTTGTACTTCCACATAGCCAACCAAAGTTTGAGTGCATGTGCCTTATAGAAAATTTTTTAAATAAATAAATAAATAAGTTAGTTCTTCTTTTAAAAGTTAATAATACAAATCCTATCATGTTGCTCTCCTTGATTGTGGGGAGAGAGTCAGGATATACTTAAATATGTATCTTCACTTTGCTTTCTGGGGTATTGGTTCTAAAATATGCATTCTTCCTCTATGAATGGAATTTTCTCTACTTTCACAGCTTTTTTTCTTCTTCATTGATAGTAATATCTGTCTAAAATCATTCCAGTGTTTGTCTTTTTAATCATTCTACAAATAATTTATTCTGCCATCACCACATGAAGGGCACTAAACTAGGTCTTGAGGTTGAAGGAGAGTATGACATTACATCTGTTCTTGAGAAATTTACAATTTAAACAGGGGATTCGAACCACAGTCAGCCATGTGGGAGTCCAGCACGCCTTAACCATCATCCTACCTGGCGGCTCCCTGACATCTTAATATATTTGTATGAACCATTACATTTTTGTATTTGTCATTGTTTAAGTTAATCATTGTTAAGGTCTTGTGCCTACCTAGGCACAAGGTAGGCACAAAAAATGCTCAATAAATGTTAGTTAAATGACAAACTGTAATAGTAGTCCAGTATTGCAGAGTTCCTTTTTCTGCCCAACTCCCAGACAGAAGTTTCTAGCTTAAGTTAAATTGAAATATGGTATTTTTAAAAAATAATATTTTTTATTATTAGGGTCCAGCAGGAGCCATGGTGGTTAAGGGTGCTAGATTCATACATGGCCAGGGGAAAGAGAGAGACCAGTGGGCGACATGGTGTTTGAGGCACTGAACTCCCACAGAGCTATGGCTGAAGTCTGAGACCTGGCAACTTGAGAATCAGACCATGTGTGTATTTGCATATGCCTGGAGTCCTGGGAGGGGAGTTGGAGCATAAGAGATTGCAGATTACAGCATGGCCATCCTTCATGGGGGATGATTTTTCACTTATCCTCTCCCTGTCTCTCTCTCTTTCTCCAGTGAGCATATGTGCCCTAAGGCAAAAAGTTAAACAGGGAAAATTATATGTAAATAAATTAAGACAATATCCTAAGGTAGCAGTTTTTTCCTGAGGTAGCATTTCAATCCTGTGGAAATGGATCCAGAAAGAGTTAACTCCTCCTGGGAGGCTACTTAAGGCTTCACAGACAAGCTTATAATTCATTGTACTGGGTCTTATAGTGAGAATTAAATTCTCCTAGTAGATAAAGGGTAACAGACAATACAGAAACAATTTTGGGAATTAGTTATAAGGTGTCTTAAGGAAATTACAAATAGCTATTAATATCTTACCAGTAATAAAAAGTGAAATATAACTTGGGTAAGGTAGATAGCAGCCAGATAACAAAGACCTTATATTTTGGTTATTTTATTGATGCTTTTTTTTTTCCTGAAATCAGTGGAGTCAGTGCAGGGTTAATAGCAGGTGATGGGGACACCAGGTGGTGTGGTGGTTAAGATGGCTGGATCCCACATGGTCGACTTTGAGGTTTGAGTCTTGGATATGGTAGCTTAAAAATCATGCTGGGAGTGTGTGTATGCATGCTCAAAGTTCTGAGAGGAGAATGGAGAAGAGATTGAAGCAAGGTCATCTCCCCTGGAAGATGATTTCTCTTTCTCTTTCTGTCTCCCTCTTTTGAGCACACATTCCCTATCGCCCAAAACTAAAAACATAAATTTCAAAATTCTCTCTTAAAAAAATAAAATAGGTTATGTCCTTGAACATAATCAGTCTGTAGAAAGAGAGTCTTCCTGATATCAACCCATAGATAGATACTGAGGATGGAGATAAAAGAGTAGAAGTGGGGATAGAAGGTTAGGAACTGAAGAGTTTATTTAAAAATTCACTGTTCAATGCAAGTCTCAGGAGGACAATTTGTATTTATTTTTATGTAATTTCTTTAATAGCTTTATAAAATTTGTATTCTAATTCTAATTTTATAGATAAAGAATGTGAAGCTTATGGAAATGATATTGCTTATCAAAGGCTTATAGTGGAATCTGTAGTCAAGGTCAGAGCTCACTGTCTGTAAGGCATTTACATTTCATTAATATTTTTCATAGTTTTGTTTTGTTTTGATTTGCTATAGGGGGCTTGCCAGAGACAGAAAGAGAGAGACATAGAGAAATCATCCCTCCATTGAAGGAAAGGCCATGCCACATCCCTTCTCCTCCATTCTCCTCTCAAGATTTTAGGCACACACGAACACATGCCAATGTGATTTTTCGAGCCACTAGGTCCAGGCCTCGAACTGCAGTCAGCCATGTTAGAGTTCAGCATCTTAACTACAACATCACCTGCTGGACTCAAACTCTTATATCTCTTAACGTAGTTCTCAATCCTTCCCACTTCTTTTCAGTTTCTTGTACCCAGCATTACGATCCCTTGCATCTAGTTCATTAGAGTTATTGGTCTGTAATTGTTCTTTTATGTAATGTTTTTGTTTGGTTTTAGAGTTGGGTAATAACAAAATGAATAAGGAACTACTCTGTCTCTATTTTCTGGACATAATCATGGAAAACTTCCTCTTAACTGTTTGGTAGAATTTATTGCACTCTTTTAAAATTTTATTTTGTTTATTATTATTTTTTAATTTGACAAGAGAGAGCTAGAGAGAGAGAAATAAAGTGAGAAAACAAGCTGTAGGTGCAGGGCTTGAACTGATTGGTCATGTGAGAGTTCAGTGCCTTAGCCACCACAACACCGGCCAGTCTCATTTCTTGTACTTTAATCATACTTGTCAATGATTGTTTCATGTACTAAATCATCTCTCCAACACATGAAATTATTTTGAAAATCATTGTAAATCTATTTTATTGTTTCTAGTTTTAGTATGTTATTAACATTTACTTGTAAGTTATCATTATGAGGATATAAATATTTTTGAGTCATACATGTTGAAAATATTAATCTAATTGGGTGTTTTTACTATTAATATTTATTTCTGTGGTCAGCAGGTTGCATAGAGGTTAAGGCACTGGACTCTCACATGACTGACCACAGTTTAGTCCTGGATCTGGCAGCTTGAAACTCACACCAGGTTCATGTACGTGCATACCCAAAATCCCAAGAGGAGAGTGAAGAAAAGGAGACTGTGACATGGCCATCTCCTCTGGAGGATGATTTCTTACTTTCCTTCTCACTAACTGTCTCTCTCAGGGGAGTACATACGCACTATGGCAAAAAAGTTTAATATAAATTTTATTTCTGGGGAGCTTGAGGATTTTAACTTCGCTTGAAAGCAACCAGAGTTAGATTCTTCATCACTCCTTCTCTCCATTGTATCAGCTCTTCTGTTTCTTATCAATTTTTTATGTCTACTTCAGTTTTCTCTGCAGACTAGTTTTTTTTTTCCTCCACTATTTACATAGTAGAAGATGATGAGAAATTCCATGCCCCTGATCTGGCTTATCCTTGAGAATCCTATAGACATGCCTACCCCCTTGGATGCTTCAATTACAAAACTAGATGCTCAGAGGAGGGAGAAGTCTATGTCTCATCATATGGAGTATCTTCTGGTGATGAAATCAGTCATGCTTTGAGGCAGAAAGACACCATGCCACAATTATGGTTCAGGAATGAAAGTATAGTTTTGCATAGAGTAAGAAAAGCCAACAGTGAAAGGAACACAAATTTAGTAGATAACTCAAATTGAAACTGTGTTCTGCAGTCAAAAAAAAAAAATAATAGGTGCCAGCAGGTAACGTGGTGGTTAAGGCACTGACATTCCCTGTGGCTAACTGTGGTTTGAATCCTAGATCAGGTGGCTTGAGAATCACGCTGGGTATGTGTCCATGTGTGCTCAAAATCCCTAAAGGAGAATAGAGGAGACAGGATTGCAGTGTGGCCATCTTGTCTGAGGGATGATTTATCACTTTCTCTCTATATATCTTTCTCTGGTGAGCACACTCACCCTATAGCAATATCTAAAAAATAAAATAAATACAAAAATTCAGAATTTAGATCAAACAGAAATCAAGGTAGAGAAAATATACTTAATGAGGGAATAAGTTATGTATCCTCTTTTTACATGATATGATATGTATTTCTATATAACATATGTAATATAATACATACATTTAAAGAACAAATACTGGGGCTAGCAGTTGGGATACTGGTGAAGGTGCTAAATTTCCACATGGCCGAGTCCCAGACTCAGTGGCTTAAAACTCATGCCAGGTGCATGCACATGTATGCCCAGAATCCTAAGAGGATAATGGAGGAGAAGGGATTGGGGCATAGCCATACCCACCCCTACCCCCCAACCAGGTGAGATTTCTCACTGTATCTCTGTCTTTCCAGTAAGCACATGTGCCCTATAGCAAAAATCATTCAAAAAAACATTCAAACAAACAAACAAAGCTACTGTGAAACCTATATCCTAGACCTTTCCACATCAGTTAGATATTCTGTCTGTTTAGCCACTGTTTGTGGCTAACATTGAAATGCTCTCAATTTTATTTCAGCCATTTCCTCAGGACATGGAACCAGGAAACCAAAGTACTATTTTAGAATTTATTCTCCTGGGGCTCTCAGAAGAGGAAGAGCTGAAGCCTCTCCTGTTTTGGGTGTTTTTGTCCATGTACCTGGTCACATTTATTGGAAATCTTCTCATTATCTTGGCCATTATCACAGACTACCATCTCCACACACCCATGTACTTCTTTCTCTCCAACCTGTCCTTTGCAGACATCTGTTTCACCTCCACTACCATCCCAAAGATGCTGGTGAACATCCAGACACAGAGCAAGGTCATCACCTATGAAGGCTGTCTCAGCCAGATGTATTTTTTCATGCTCTTTGGAGAATTAGACAACTTCCTCTTGACAACGATGGCCTATGATCGGTTTGTAGCCATCTGTCACCCCCTACACTACACAGTCATCATTAACCCCAAGTTATGCACCATCCTGATTCTGGTATCCTGGTTATTGAGTATTCTGGATGCCTTATTACATAGCTTAATGATTTTGCGGCTGTCTTTTTGTATAAAATTGGAGATTCCTCACTTTTTCTGTGAACTTAATCAGGTGATCCAATTGGCTTGTTCAGATACCTTCCTCAACAACCTAGTGATATATTTGGCAAGTGAACTTCTGGGTGTTATTTCACTCACTGGTATCCTGTTCTCTTACTCTAAGATTGTAATATCTATTTTGAGAATTTCATCAGCTGGTGGCAGGTATAAAGCATTCTCAACATGTGGGTCTCACCTGTCAGTTGTGCTGTTGTTCTATGGTACAGGACTTGGAGTGTATTTTAGTTCAGCTTCTTCCAAAAATTCCAGGGCAAGTGCAATAGCTTCAGTGATGTACACCGTGGTCACTCCTATGCTGAATCCCTTCATCTACAGTCTGAAGAACAAGGATATAAAACAGGCCCTGGTAAATGTCTTCAGAACAAAAACTGTATCTACATAACTGAGTCCCTTGTCTTGGAACTACAAACTTACACTTGATAACAGGGCTACTTTATAATATGTTCATTCTATTCACTGAGGTTTATGCCTAAAGTCAGACTTGGGTTCATGTGTAGGTATATATCAGCTGGGCTAGTTATTGGATATATTTAGACTAATTAAGTTCATTAGCAATTCAATTAAATGGGGGAAAGGCACAGAGAGCAACCATGAATACCAGAGACAATGTGGGAGGGGGTTGGGACATGGCAGAGGGTGAGGAATAGGGAATCAAGGATGGCAAAACAAAAAACAAAGTATACAAGACATAAGAATTGGAAAATTATTTGCTGATAACATGTATGTTGATGTGCTTGATTGAGCCAATACACAGTGTATTTTGGATGGAAAATTCATTTGTATGCTGTAATGATGTATAGTGAATTAATGTAAAAAATAAATAAATTTAAAGAGAAAAAAAGCCTTGGGAGACCTGAATTATGATATTTTAATCACATTTTATATATTATTAATAATATAATATGATATAATTATATATATGTGTGTGATGTTTATATATATGTGTGTATATATATATATATACATATATAATATATGTGTGTGTGTGTATATATACATACATATATATATATATATATATATATATATATATATATATATTATATTATATATGTAATTTGGGGTTGTTGGAAAAGTCGTAATGCATTTTGGGGAGTGGGGAGATTTTTTTGCCATAGGGTACAAGCACTTCCCATAGAGAGAGAAAGACAGAATATGAGAAATTACTTCCTCAGAGGGGATGGCCACACCACAATCTGTACTTCTCCATTCTCCTTTATAGATTTTGGGCAAGCAGATGCACACACACCTGGCATGTGTTTCAAAACACCAGGTCTGGACTTGAACCATGGTTTGCTGTGTGAGAATCCAGCACCTTAACCACTATGCCACCAGATGACTTTATGACACATTTTTGCCTAGAAAAACAGAAAAGTGTGTCATGACTTTTCCAGTGACCCAATAGAATTTCATTTTTAATTTTTTATATATTATAAAGATCTCTTATACAATATTTTCTGTGAAAAAAGTTTACAGCTATGATTGTGTTGGTAAATACAAGAACCACTATTGTGTCTCCTTCTGGAAAATGGTGAAGAAAATTCAAATCAGTGAGCATAAGCCCACCATCAGAAACCTGAAGGAATTGGAAGACTAATATGGGAGTGGCAGGTGGTGTGGGTGGTTGAGGCACAGGACTTCCACGTGGTTGACTGCAGTTTAAGTCCTGGACCTGGCAGCTTGAAGTATGCTGGGTGCATCTACGTGCATATCCAAACTCTTGAGAGGAGAATGGAGAAGGGATTGCAGCATAGCCATCCCACTTCGGGAGTGATTTCTCAATTTCCCAATTTCTGTCTCTCTGGAGAGTACACATGCTCAATAGCAAAAATCTCTCAAAAGAAAAAGAAAGAAAGAAAGAAGAAAGAAAGAAAGAAAGAAAGAAAGAAAGAAAGAAAGAAAGAAAGAAAGAAAAAAGAAAAAAGACCAGTAGAAGCTCTGCAAACATTTGTAATATCTAGCCTACAATAAATGGCTTAATGTATGTAATAAAAAGGGAAGGAAAAGAAAATAGAACTTATCATATAAATTTTATTTAATCAATTCATACCTGGAATCAGGTATTTACTAAGTCATAGAGATATAGTAATAAAGACACTGTTATGTTCCTGTCGGATGAAAGCAGCTGCTTCTTGGAATCTCTGCTTTGGAGTAGAATGATTTTTTCTATCAAAATCTATCAGTAACAAGCTTTAAGTTACTCTGCTACAGAAAAATACCATATCTGGAACTTGAAACACTTTCTTATTAAATTTGCAATAATTTACCTGCCTTCTTCAACACATTTTTGCCTTCTAAAGCAGCCAACATATGAATGAAGACATAATATTGGGTCTTCCAAAAAGTCAGGATGCATTTTTTCATAAAGAAACAGAAAAATACTTCATGATTTTTCCAACAACCCAACAGAAATTACAATCCTTGATCCTTGACGCATTCATGTTATCAATAACAAAAGTAACATCTCAAGATAATGCATTATTGCTTTCTTTTAATATTTTTAATATTTATTTACTCATTATTTTTGAGAGATTTTTCCTATAGGGTGTACATGCCTTCGGGAGAAACAGAGAGACACAGATAGAAATCACCCTTCAATAGGGATGGCTATGCCACAGTCCATTCTCCTCCATTATCTTCTCTGGATTTGGGGCACGCATGCACATGCACTAGTGTGAGTTTCAAGTCACAAGGTCCAGGACTTCAGCTGTGGTCAGCTATGTGGGAGTACAGTGCCTTAACCAATACACCAATAGCTTGTTTTACTCATTAATTTATTTTAATTGATAAATGAATTTTTTTTTTTTACTAGTACACTATGTTGCTTTGTAATATGTATACTTTGTGAATAGCTCGGTTGAGCTTCACGACACAGCTTCATGGATCCTGCGAACTAGCCATTTTGGGGAAACAGAAATCAAGATGTCCCACTGATAATTCAGCCTCCAGCACACAAAACTTGGGTGGAGAGGCAAAGGGAACAGGCCTTCTTCAAAACACAGCTTCATGGATCCTGTGAACTAGCCATTTTGGGGAAACAGAAATCAAGACTTCCCACTGATACTTCAGCCTCCAGCACACAAAACTCGCATGGTAGGAAGACCCCTTTCAGGCCTCCTGTCTCTGTACCTGTCTTTGTCTCTCTCTACCTCTGTCTCTGTCTCTGTCTTCTCTCTTTTTTTAAATTTTGCATTTTAGAATTTCGTGTGGCACGCAAACGCGCCATGTGGTTTTCCAATTTTTGGTTTTCACTGAAATTTTTTTAAATGTTAATTTTTTTAGTTTTATTGAAAAGTCTTTACCTTCATTTTTTCATCTCTTTTTCGGTTTCTTGTTTGTTTTTTACTGTTGTTTCTCTCTTTCTGTTTCCTTTTCTGCATGCTCCTTGATGCTCAGATTGAACTTCCAAGTTTGGGAAGAAACCGACCTCCAACCAGATGACTAGAAATCACTGCAGGACCACAAGATATATGGGAAAGCAGGAAAATACCTCTCCTCCAAGGGAAAAGGATAACTCCTCTTCATCCACACACAGCCCAATGGAAATCATGGAAATGTCTGATAAAGAATTCAGAACATTCATAATGGCAAAGCTAACAGAGATGGAAGAGAAGAGAGACAAGGAACTGCTGAAGAGGAAGGACAAAAAATTTGTCGAGTTCCAGGAGGTGAGGAAATTCATGCAAGATCTAAAAGAGGAATCTCGCACTTTACAAAAGAATCAGCCAGAACTGTTAGAGATGAAGGCTATAATACAGGAATTCAAAATCTCCCTTGAAAGTATTAAAAGCAGACTAGATCATACAGAAAATAGAATCTCAGAAGTAGAAGAGAAAATTGCTAGCCTAGAGAGATCCACCACGGAGACTGAGAAAATGGCCCCAAAATTTGAGACTAATATACAAGAAATACTAGATACCATCAAACGTCCAAAAATCCGGATAATAGGCATCCCAGAAGGTGAAGAAACTCATAAGGGCATTGATAATCTGTTCCATGAGATCCTGCAAGAAAACTTTCCAAACCTAGAGAGGCACTCAAAGATTCAGTCCCAAGAAATACAGAGGACCCCAAATAGAATCAACCCAAGAAGATCTTCTCCAAGACACATTATAGCCAGATTGACCAAAACAACAGACAAAGACAAGATACTAAGATTGGCAAGAGAAAAACGACAAGTTACCTACAAAGAGTATCCCATCAGACTAATGGCAGATCTCTCATTGGAAACAACGCGAACGAGGAAAGAATGGGAAAATATATTCAAAGTGTTAAGGGAAAAGCAATTTCAACCGAGAATACTGTACCCAGCAAGATTATCATTCATTTTGGAAGAAAAGACATGAACATTCCCAGATAAACAAAACCTAAAAGAATTTACCAGCACCAGACAAGATTGCCAAGAAGTTCTTAAGGGAGTGCTATGGCAGTAAAATTAAATGCAGGCACACAGAAATAAGAGTTCAAAAACTAAGAAAATGGGCAACTTAATTGTAGGGACAATGTCTGGAGATGAATATTATACCCCAGAATTCAATCTGGAAGATCGAACCACAACAGAAGAAAGATTAAGTACATGAGACTGAACTGATGAAACAACATTCTGTGACTTGACTAAATATTGCTGCTTTTCTTCTAAGCTTTGTTGTCTGGTTTTAAAGGATTTTTGTCCTATCTTGAGCTGTCAGTAGATACATGTACCTACTATTTGAACAGAATATTAACCTGTTTCTAGGCTTTAAGTTTCAAGGAAATATCATTACCAGTTCAAAACTACTTTTCTTGAAATTACCACCTGAACTTGCTATTGAAAGTAGTTAGATTACTTATGATATTGTGTGCTCAACAAAATGTTGGGGGAAAAGGAATTGAAGACAACTGTATATAGCAGAGATAGTGTAATAAGAGAGTGGGAAAGAACAGAGGGTTAAACATGGGGTAAAAAACATATATATATATATACATATACATATATATATGAAAGTAGAAATGGAATATTATTATTGATTATAACATGCATGATTAAGCCACTATGCAGTTTATTCTAGATGAGAAACCACATTTAGTATGTTGTGATGCTCAGGGAATGAATGTTAAGTAATTTAAAAAAATTTCAGGAGGAAAAAAAAATAAACAGTAAAACTATTCGTATCAAAATTAAAAAAATGCATATTTGATGACTGCAGTAAGCTATATAGCCCCAGCTAGTTACTACTTTATAGTATGCTCATTCTACTCACTGAGGTTTATGCCTAAAGTCAGACTTGGGTTCATGTATAGGTATATATCACTGCGCTAGCTATTGGAAATATTTAAACTAATTAAGTTCATTAGCAAATCGATTAAATGGGGGGGGGGGAAGGCATAGAAAGCAACCATGGATACCAGAGACAATGTGGGAGGAGGGTGGGACACGGCAGAGGGTGAGGGATAGGGAATCAAGGATGGCAAAACAAACAAAACAAAAAAACAAAGTATACAAGACATAAGAAATGGAAAATTATTTGCTGATAACATGTATGTTGATGTGCTTGATTGAGCCAATAAACAGTGTATTTTGGATGGAAAATTCATTTGTATGCTGTAATGATGTATAGTGATTTAATGAAAAAAAATAAATTTAAAGAGAAAAAATAACTGTTGATTTGGTTAACATATTCATCAACTCTCATACTTAACTTTTTTATAGTAAGAACACTTAAAATCTATTGTTATCTTTTTTCAAGAATATAGTGCAAATACATTTACTATACTCATCATATTGCACAATAAACATCTTGAATTTATTCCTCCTAGCTAAATGAAATTTTGTCTCTATTGGCCAAGATTTCCCACACTTCCTTCCATCCCAACTCACCATGCCACCTACTAAGCCACAATTATTTTTTATATTTAATCACTTTACATCTTTATAGAATAGAAGACAATTCTTCCCAGCATAAATACATTGTATAGGGTCCAGCAGTTGGAGTAATGGCTATGTCGCTGGACTCCCATGTGGTCGACCGTGGTTTGAGTCCCAGACCTGGTGGCTTAAACTCATGCCAGGTGCATGTGCATGCATGTCCAAGATCCTGAGAGGAGAGTGGAGGAGAAGGGATTGCGACATGGCCAGCCCTGGGGGTTGACTTCTCGCTTTCTGTCTCTCTGTCTCTCTTTCTCTTTCTGGTGAGCACACGGGCCCTATAGTAAAAACCTCTTCTAAAAAATAATACATTGTATAGTAGTCAAATCACCACATACATTATCACTGAGAAAGCTTTCCATTTCTATGACTTTTAAATGTTTCACCTTTTATTGGATTTTTGCATAGAAAAATCCATCATGACTTTTCTGACACTAGTATTTTCCCCCTGATTTTCTCCCTCCTACCCACCTCAATTGTCAAGCCCCTTCCCACACTTCCTCTAGTATCCACACTTGCTCTCTACATATTTATACCTTCCAATCATTCCACTTCAACCTTAGAGTGCAGACATTCAGTATATATTAAGTGGGGACATACAATGCCTCTCTTTCATAATCTGACTTATTTTGCTCAGCATTAAATCTTCCATTTTCATCTACTTTGAATTAAATTTCAGTGTCTCATTTTTTTTATGTCTGAGTGATATTTCATAATGTATGTGCACCACATTCTATCAATCCATTCAACTGCTTTTGGACACTTTGGTGAATTCTTGATCTCAGCCATTGTGAATAATGACATAAAAAAACATGAATGTGCAACAGTTTTTCCAAGTGAGTGTTTTCCTGTCTTTTGAGTAGATACCCAGGAATGGAATTTCTGCATTGTATCAAAATTTTGTTTGTAGTTTTTTGAAGAACCTCCATATTGTTTTCCACAGTGGCTGTATTAAAACAGAATCCTCCTACACTTTCGGCGAGAGAGACAAGGTAGGAAACGTGAGAAATCACCTCTCAGGGAAATGACCTTGCCGTGATCCCATCTCTATTCTCCTTTTGGTATTTTCTGCACAGCATGATTTTCAAACAACCAGGTCCAGGACTTGAACCATGAAGTTAACCTTATGAGAGAAAGCTACCTTAATTTACACATCACCTGCTGGTCTCCAGTTCTGTTTTCTTATCACCTGAGATTAGGAGAGTAGGCTTTAGTATGTATAGTATAAGCGGTCTTTGGGGCTTTAGCAGCTGAATCCTCACGTGTCTCATTAATTAAATATTATTTTGAGGAACTTAGTTTTCTCTGTTAGGAGAAAAAAATAAAATACAAATGTATCCCAGTTTTGCTCTTGGGTGACAGCTTTGATATTGTGTGATCACCTCTTGTCCTGTAAACCCCTTTTCTCCCAAGAGAACATCACTTCTCTTTAGGAGTTGTCACTATTCCAGAGTATCTCCTGTTATTTGTCTCATTCTTGGTTTAGAAGGGAGAGTATAAATACCGTATAACATGTTCATTCTCCAAGATGAATCCTTTAGTTTTGGCTCACAATCATGGAATTTTCCCCTCTCGACAGCACCTATTCTAAAAGCAAAAACAACACAGTTCATTGATTTATTTCTTCCATGAGAGGCAGTGAAAGGAATAGAGAAAGAAAGATACAGGTACTCCCAACAGGGTCTTGATGCCATAATCAGTGCCAGCCAGCCAAAATTCCAGACACATGTGGATCATGCTCAGGGAGGTCTTTGGATATGAACCCAGATCTGTTCCATGTAGGTCAGCCTCACAAAATGTTGCAGTTTTTCACTGGTGCTCCACCATCTAGCTCAACATTTTTCCTTTACCTTGGCTCTATTCTCTTACCATAGGCTCCATCTGGTATGTGTGTTTTTTATTATTATTTTGTTTTTATTTTATAAAGCAAAAATTATAGAACATTTTTTCCACAGAGAAATTTACATTCTTTTGTTAAATGTTTTTTTCTCTTTGCCACTCTCATCCACCTTCTACCACCCACTATCCTCCCTTACAATCTCTGATATCTACACTTATCCTGTCTACTATCATATCTTCAGATATTTCAATTTATGGCATAGAGTGTAGACATTCAGTACATATTGAGTGGGGATATACAGTGTCTATCTTTCAATGTCCAGTTCACTTTACTTCACATTAACACTTCTATATGCATACACTTTGAAGCAAATGATAAAGTCTTATTGTTTTTATGACTGAGTAATATTCCATAGTCCTCAAGAAGCAATATCTCTTTCATGTCAACCATTTGTTCTTCAAAACATTTACAAATAGATTTCAGCAATTATTACATGAAAGGCAGTAAACGATGTCCTTGGGATAAAAGTGGAAGAAATTGTTACTTCCAGGCCAGCCAGTGTTGCAGTGGTGCAGTGGATCAAGTACCTGAACCTCACATAGCTGATTGGGCAGTTTGAATCCTTGACCTGATTGCTCAAGAAATACTCTGGATGTGTGCATGTACATGCCAAAAATCCTGAGAAGAAATCAAATAGGGATTATGGCATGGCCATCCCACCCAGGGGATGATTTCTCACTTTCCCTCTCTCTGAGAAAGTTTTTCTTGAGCAAGAACAAACACCCTATCGCAATTGGGAAAAAAATTATTTAAAAAAGAAATTATAACTTCCCTTAAAATTATCATGGTCATTGGTAGAGGGTAGCAGAAGAGGGAGAGTTTGAGGAAAAGAATCAAAGAGAAAAATAGAGAGGCAAAACATTTATGGGACACAGCAATGAAAAATTGTTGATGATATCTTCAACTGGTCTGATGTGAAGTTTATTCATGTTGGGTAAATTCACTTTATAAGTTGTAGCAATGTATAGTGATAGAATGTATAAAAGAAAAATAAAATAAAATTTAAAAATTATCATATCACTCGATCAAAGAACATAAAAATAATGTATATAAATGCAACAATCGGAGATGGCACTGAAGTCTAGTGCAAAGAACCCACATGGATTGAACTTTTCCAGCTAAAATTAATGAAGACATACACAGACAAGGTTGTAATTGCACTGAGTCTTGGAGGTAGAGATGGTGGGGAGAGTACACCAGTAAGATGGCATGGTAGATTTAATTAAACTACTTGTATACTTAAGATGTTTCTGGGCCAGCAGGTGGTGTTGTGGTTAAGGCATTGGCTCCCACATGGCTGACTCTGTGGTTTGAGTCCTGGACTGAGTGGCTTGAACAATATGCCAGAAGCATGTAAGTGCACTGCCAAAATCCTAAGTAGAGAATGAAGAGGAAGAGATGGTGGCATGACCATCTCCCATGTGGGGGTGATTTCTCACTTTTTCTCTGTGACTCACTTTGTTTCTCTCTGGCCAGCACAAATATCTTTTCAAATAAATAAATAAACAAACAAACAAACAGTTATTTCAAATAGTACTTTACATCTTACCAAAAAATTCAGGGCAATGTTAAAAACTGAATCATAATCCTGGGCACGTAGACAGAATTCCTATAACAGAGAGGCATATATTTTTGGTACAGGATTTACACTAAATATTTATGAAAGTAGTGAAGCATCAAGACAGACTGCAGGGCAAGGCATGCTGAGATTTACCTCACAAATATTGTCAATAATATAAAGGTTTCAACAAGGGGCTGCAACTTCTATTACATGGGCACTTATATTTAAACTTAGCTGTCCATAAGTAGATGTTATAGAATAGATCTTTATTTTTGTAAAGTTGATCTGATGTGATTTCAGTTCCAGTGCAATATTTATCTGCAGTGAATTAACATAAGCCTTCACAATTGACATAGGCATTTATGTGACAAATTATTTTTCTCTAATATCAGATTATCCTAGATCATGGGGATTTTAATGTCTTTGCATTGACTGATAAGAATGGTATTCATTCTGGAAAAAGAAATGTAATACACTGTAAAGTTATATGTGATTCAATGTAATATAAACAAGGTGATGGTAATAGTAAAAAGAAAATTTTAAAAAGAAAACAGTGCATCTTCATTCCCTCAGCTCACTCCACAATTTTATAAGTACTTCACTTCCTATATTAAACATTTTTAATGACAAAAATTCAAGAAGTGAATAATTTTCTGCACTGAATCCAGAGAACACAGGCAGGTCAAAACAATAGTAAATAAAGTAAGAGCATGTATAAAGCATGAAAAAATTAAGAGATCAAACTCTATTTATAAGATAAGTTACAAATTATCTACTACATAATAAAATAATCATGATTTGTGTCTTACAAGATTATAAGCATTTTAATGCATGAGATCTCTAATTCAGAGTCAAAGATCTGGTTTATGTGGACTATTTTTCTTTTTTTTTCCAATTTATTGGGTCATCAGAAAAATCATGAAACATTTTACCATTAAAAAAGGGGGAAAAATACATCATGACTCTTCTGATGACCCAATATTATTTTTTTTAATTTAAAAAATTTATTTTAGGTTCTTGCTATAAGGTGCATTCCCTTGTCTGAGACAGAGAACAAGGAAGTAAGAATCACCCTCCGAATTGTCTCACCACAGTCCATTCTCTTACTTTTTCCTCTTGGGATTTTGAGCACACATGCACAAGCACCTGGCATAACTTTCAAGCTATCAGGTCCAGGAGTTGAACTTCAGCTGGCCAGGTGGGAGTCCAGTGCCTCAACCAACATGCCACCTGCTGACCCTATGTAGAATATATTTTAAAGAGTTTATCACAGCCTATTTTATATTCCTGTTCTTAATACTGTATATGAAGGGGGTCAACATGGGTGTGACCACAGCATATATCACTTTTGGCCTCGAGTTCAGGGTACTGGCCAAACAAAGGTCTCATACCATAGAACAAAGAAATAACCAACAGATGAGAACCACATGTGGAAAATACTTATACCTGCCAACAACTGATGAAATTCTCAAAAGAGATCTTATAATCTTATAGTAAGATAACAGGATACCAATGAGTGGAATTACATCCAAAGGTCCATCTGCCAAACACAGCAATATGTCATTGAGGAAGGTTTCCTAACAAGCCAGATGGACCACTGAACAAGATCACAGAAAAATGGGAGATTTCCAATGTTATGTAAAAAATAGTCTTAGAATCATTACAGTGTTTACTAGAGAGTCCAACTGTTACAAGCAGCATGCTGCAGGACTTGGGGTTCATGATGACCATGTAGTCTAAGGTGTGACAAATGGCCATGAACTGGGCATAGGCTATTACTATGAAGATAATCTCTAATTCTGCAAATAACATTAAAAAATACATTGGGCTGAGGTAACCGTCATAGGTGATGACCTTGCTCTGTGTCTGAATATTCACCAGCATCTTTGAGATGGTAGTGAAGATGAAAAAAATGTCAGCAAAGGAGATATTAGAGATGAAGAAATACACCAAATGACACCCTAAATCAAATAAACTTAACAGACATCTGTATAACTCTCCACCCAAAAAAATATATAATATACATTTCTTTGACTCCTGCATGAAACCTTAATAAAGGAACCTTTATCATGACCACATGATAGAGCACAAAACAAGTCTTTACATATTCTAAAGCATTGAAACCATATCCGGCATCTTCTTTTACCGTGATGGAACTAAAATTGATACTCATTTTGGAAAATAGCCTTGAGTATACACAAACATATAGAAACTAAATAATCTAGTCATTAATCATTTTAAAACTACTGAAGAAATCAAGATGAAATAGAAAGAATCATGGAAACCAAAGATAATGAATATATGAGATTCAGTAATCTATAAGACACAGAAAAAGCAGTCATAATATGGAAGTTTACAGCAATTAGTGTGAATGAGATAAAGCTAGAAGGATGCAAAATGGGAAACCTAACATCATGCTTAGGGAGTTGGAAAAAAAAAAGTTCAAGAAATTCTAGGACAAAATAAATAATAAATATTTGAGCAGAAATAAATTAAGTAGAAAATAAATGAACTACACAGAAAAAAATGAAGGCAAAAGCTGATTCTTTGAAAAGATAAACAAAATTGACACAACATTAACTAAACTGATTTAGTAGAAAATAGAAAGGAACCAGAAAAAAAATTCATGATGAAACAGGCAATATTACAACAGACACAATAAAAATAAAAAAACATCATTAGAGCATACCAAGAGTGACTATATGCCAACAAACAAATAAAGATGGATGAGATGGATAAATTCTTGAACACCTATAATCTATGAAGGTTGAATCAGCTGGACACAGAAAGCCTGAGTAGACCTTTAACAAGGAATGAGATTGAATCAGTAATAAATAATCTTCCAACAGAGAAATGCCCTGGACCTGATTGCTTCAATTCTGAATTCTACAGCATTTTTCTAATTTAAATTTTATTTATTTATTAATTTATTTTAATTTGACCAGAGATACAAATAGAAAACAAGAGAGAGAAAATGAGAAAGCAAGCCACCAGGTCCATGGCTCAAACCATGGTCAGCCATGTGGGAGTGCCCAGCACCTTAAACACCATACCACTGCTGGTCCCCAGTTCTACAAAATTTTAAAAGAAGATTTAAACCCTATTCTACTCAAGATATTTTTAGAAATCAAAAAGAATAAACCCTCTCATATTCACTTTATGAAGTCTCCATGATCCTCATTACCAAAATAGATGAGGGGCATGATAAGAAAGGAAAACTACAGAACAAGATCTGTGGTAAATATAGACACAGTAATTCTCAAGAAGATACTAGGAAATTGTATGCAATAATATGTAAAAAGATTATACATCAAGACAAGGTACACGTTATTTCAGGGATGCAAGGATGATTCAACATAAACGTAATACACCATATTAAGAGAAATAATGACTAAAACCATATGATCATGTCAATTGATGCAGAAAAAGAATTTGACAAAATACAACATCCTTTTATGATTAAGACTTTCAGAAAAATAGGCATAGAAGGGTCATTTCTCAACAAAAGCTATTTATGAAAAACCAATAGCTAACATCATATTGAATGGGCAACACCTAAGAACTTTTCCACTAAAAGCTGGTACAAGACAAGACTGCACACTTTCTCCACTCCTTTTCAATATAGTACTGAAAGTCATAGCCAATGCAATAAAAAAGGGAATAAAATAAAAGCATTAAAATGGGGAAAGAAGAGTTGAAAAAATTTTGATTTGCAGATGACATGATCGTATACATAGAAGACACAACTTTATCCATGAAAGACTTCTGAAAGTAATAAATGAATACAATAAAGTAGCAGGATACAAAATTAACGCACAAAAATATATAACATCTTATATAGGAAAAACAAGCAGACTATGGTAGAACCAAAGAAAGTAATCCCATTTACCATAGCCACCAAAAGTATAAAATACCTGGAAATAACTCTAACCAAAGAAACCAAAGACCTCTACAAGGAAAACTATGAAATTCTTTTAAAAAAGAAATTGAAGGGAACCAGCAGTTAGTGTAATGGCTATGTTGCTGGACTCCCACGTAGTCGACCGCGGTTCGCGTCTCGGACCCGGTGGCTTACAACTCACGCCGGGCGCGTGTGCGTGCATGCCCAAGATCCCGAGAGGAGAATGGAGGAGAAGGGATTGCGGCGTGACCATCCCCCCTGGGGGGTGATTTCTCGCTTTCTGTCTCTATGTCTCTCTCTGTCTCTCTGGCGAGCGCACGCGCCCTATAGCGAAAAACCTCTCCAAAAAAAAAAAAAAAAAAAGAAATTGAAAATGGCACAAAAACATGAAAGGACATCTCATGTTCCTGGACTGGAAAAGTTAGTATAATCAAAATGACAACTTTAGCCAAATTATAAGAGACATTCTTCACAGATTTAGAAAAGACAATTCTAAAATTTGTCTGGAATTATAAAAAAGACTCTATTCCCAAAGCAATCCAGTGCAAGAAGAAATAGGAGGTAGCTCACTCCTTGAACCTAAAATATATTACAAAGCTGTGATAATCAAAACAGCATGGTATGGCACACAAACAGACTTTTGGACAAATGGAACAGAATAGAGACCCCAGAAATAAACCTCAAGGCATACAGCAAACTGATTTTTAAGAAAGGATACTAGTCAATTCAGCAGGAAAAGGAAAACTTCTCTAGCAAATGGTGCTGGAAAAACTGGATATACATCTGCAAAAAGATGAATCTGGACCCCTCTCACCATTAACAAAAGTCAACTCATAATGGAACAAAGCTCTAAACCTAACACTTGAAACTGTAACACTACGGGTGGAAAATACTAAGGAAACTCTGGCAGACATTGGGATAGGCAAAGACTTCCAAAGCTTAAGCAATAATCCCAAAAATGGATAAGTGGAATTACATCAGATTGAGAAATTTTGGCACAGCAAAAGACACAGTAATTATTGTGAATCAACAGTCCTCAGAACAGGAAAATATTTTGTAAATTATGTCTCACATAAGGGTGTGATAAACAGAATACACAGGGAACTCAATTGACTTAATAGGAAAAAAAGATAAACTCAATTAAAAAATGGGAAAATAAGCTGAAAAAACAACTTTCTAAAGAAGACATATGAATAGCCAAAAAGCATATGAAAAAATGCTCAACATCCCTCATCACAAGGGAGCTGCAGATGAAACCCACAATAAGATACCACCTAACCCATCAGGATGGCTAAAATAAAAAAAAAAAGAAAAGAAAAGAAAAAGAAAATTGCTGGTGGTTCTGTGGTGAAAGGAGAACTATCCTACATTGTTTGTGGAAATAAAAATTAGTCTGGCCACTGTGGAGAACAATATGGAGTTTCCTCAAAGATCTACAAATAGAACTACCAAATGATCCAGCAATTCCACTCCTGGGTATTTACTCAAGGTGTAAGGAAGACTCAGTCACAAAACTGCTTCCACACTCAATGGCTGAAACGGAAAGTTTAGAGGATATACAAACGTAGAAAATGGTTATGAATACAGTGTACAGTGTGGAAAGAGGATGGGAAGAGAGTTTCAGAAAAGACAATAAGGGGAAAAATAGGGAGGCAAGACATCTATATAGGGCACAAAAATAAATTATTACCTGTTGAAGATAATATGCATAGTATCCCCAACTGGACTAGTATGAAATGTATTCCTGTTGGAAAATTCAATAAGCAATGTATAGTGCTTGAATGTGTAAAAGAAATCAAAATAAAATATACTAAATTAAAAAATAATAAATAAATAGATAAATTTTAAAATGTAATTTAAAAAAGGAATAAAAAGTAAGAAGTACATGAACTTGTTTTTTCTTCAAAATGGATATAACATTTTTCCCTTTTTCCTTGAACTAATATTTTCTTTTTACATTCCCTTGTGCCTAGATCATGCAACCAGGAAACATTTTTTTAGGTGTTTTTTGTTGTTGTTGTTTTTTTTTTTTTTTTTTTTTTTTTTTTTTTTTTTTTTTTTTTTTTTTTTTTTTGAGAGGCTTTTGCTATAGGGCGCGTGCACTTGCCAGACAGACAGAGATAGAGAGACAGAAAGCGAGAAATCACCCCCCAGGAGGGATGGCCATGCCGCAATCCCCTCTCCTCCGTTCTCCTCTCGGGGTCTTGGGCACGCACACACACGCACCTGGCGTGAGTTTCAAGTCACCGGGTCCAGGACGCGAACCACGGTTGACTACATGGGAGTCCAGCAACATAGCCATTACACTAACTGCTGGTCCCACCCAGGAAACATTTTGATGGAGTTCCAAATGTCATTCTTTACTGGGTTTGTAAACCTTCTGAGCCCCAAATTCTGAAGTAAAGTGAGATAATTTTTTTTTTTTTTTTGCTATAGGGTGCGTGCGCTCTCCAGACAGACAGAAAGAGACAGAGAGACAGAAAGTGAGAAATCACCCCCCAGGGTTATTTCCCTTCTCCATTCTCCTCTCGGGATCTTGGGCACACACGCACATGCGCCCAGCATGAGTTTTAAGCTACCGGGTCCAGGACGTGAACCGTGGTTGACTACATGCGAGTCCAGTGACATAGGCATTACGCTAACTGCTGGTCCTGAAAATTTCTAAAAGTTTCAGGACAAATGTCAACAAGATATGAGTATACTTTGGGACATTATACATGTATAAATTGATGGAGTTTTTTTTAATAATGTGTATTTTCATGAACTTTTGGAGACCATTCTTCTGTCTTAATAGAATGAAAATGTGTAAAAATTAAATAATATAGGGGCTAGCAGGGACTTGGTTTTTAAGGCACTGGTATCCCAGGTGACCAATGCAGTTCAAGTCTCAGACCTTGAGGCTTGAAAATCACACAGGGTATGAGTGCATGTGCCCAAAATTCAAGGATGAGAATGGACGAGAAGGATTGTGATGTGTCCATCGTTTTTTGTTTTTTTTTGTTTTTGTTTTTTTGTTTGTTTGTTTGTTTTTGTTTTTCCGGGGGGCAGGGTAATTTCTCTCTTTCCCTTTCTCTATCTCTCTCAGCAAGAGCATGTGCTCTATGGCAAAACCTAAAACAAGAACGACTGAGATAAACATTTAATAGATACAAAAATGAAGTTATCTGTTTATGATGACATATATAGTAATATCTTTGACTTGAGCAGTATCATTGTACTTGTGAGAGAAATCATGTTGTACACTGTAACAATGTGCAGTGATTAAATATAAATCTTAAAAATGTAATAACAATGCTAATAACTTTGGAAGAATACACACATCATAGTAGTTCAAATATATTTATGTGTGTGGTAATATTTTGACTGGATAGTGTTAGTGTATTCATGCTGGGAAAATTTATTTTGTATGCTGTAAAGATATACTGCCAGAGACCTGCTCCAGCCGGGGTGGGTTGAGGCTCATACACAGGAAGGCGATGCAGGTGAGAAGGAATCAGACTGAGACCTCAGTGCTCTTTAGCATGTTCTCAGCCAACTACAGTCAGAGCCAGCTCAAGACTGCAACCCCAGTGGCTATCAAACATATGTATTTATTAAGGGATGCTTTACAGAAGTAGGAGGGGTGAGGGGGAAGTAAAAGATTTACTCTAAGAAATAGGGTATTCGAAACATGGGAACCATAATTATAAAATATGATGTCTGTTCTGTTTGATTAAGTGTAATTAGTCACAGTCCTCAGGACGAAGGAGTCCATCTGTCCGGTGCATTTTCTTCTTAAATCTTGATTACCGGACAGGGTCTTTCTGGATGAGGGGGGTTTTGTGGCTCAGGAGACAACACAGGATGTTTTATTAGCAGTTTTTCCTAGTTTACAACACACAGGGGAGAAACTGTAGTTAGGGACTATCTGTTGCTTGCCTGAACTTAGATAAGTACTCCCAGCTAAGATAGTTAATCTTACCCCTGGAGCCTTCAGGTTTGTTTATTCTGTTGTTGTTAACCAGATTTGTCCTTCTATTAACCCGTGGGTCCCTGTATTTTATTTGCTGAAGCTGAATTCCTGTCTGTTAATCAGTGAATTCTTGTGCTCTATCTTTGTATCCCTGTCATGGCGGTGGATGTGCTAACTTGGCCTAACATAAGCTAATTTGGCCTGCAGGTTTAACAAGGGGTACTTAGGTAAAATTAGCCTTAAACTGACTTAGTCTACATATGCTACTAATGCTAATTTGGCTTAAACTAACTTAACCTAACATATGCTAATTTGGCTTAACACAGGCAGGTGGGGTGAGTCTCAAATTTCCTGATTGCCACTGTCACCTTAGGGAACCACATTCCTTCAGGATCACTAATTGACTTTATTGTAAAGTTACAGTAAGGCTGACGGTGTTATTTTACCCTTGCAGGGTACCATAATAACAGTAAAGCTCATGGCAGAGAAATTGAGCACAGACCAGTATAAAAAAAAGACATGGTTAGAAACTGGAGCCTGTAACTGTCAGCCTTGCTCACAGTTCTTCTCAGACAAGTCCTTGCTTAGATATGAGAGATAACTCCTTTATGTTCAGCCTGTGTTGGCTGCATGGCCCTGTCAATATACAGTGATCGAATGTAAATATATACATATAAGCAAATACAAGGAGAAAAAAATTAAAAATCTTACAACCTTTTTTCAAAAAAGGGGGAACAAGAAAAATGAAATATTTCCTAATGAGAAAATTAAATAAGATAAATCATGTGATTCTCACTTTGGTCTGTGGTCCATGAAACAGTCTCAATATATCCTACAATTTTCAAATGTTTCATAAATGTATGGCAACTATTTACTTGTGTTACAACCATAAAACTCCTAACTGCTTTGTAAGAATTTTCCTGAAGACAGAGATTGTACTCAAAACCCATGTGTTTATTGCTGGTGAGCACAGTCCTTTCCCTTACTGAAGAGAAGATGGCAATTTTCTGGACATATCACAAGCTGTGTCCCCAAAAGAAGTCAATGCATTGAAGTTAAAATGAACCTAAGAAAAATAGGTTTCTCAATCTTACACTATGAAGAAAATTTTAATTCAGGGTTGGCAACAGTTGCTAAGGAGATTAAACCTCTAGAGGAGAGTCCACAGAAAACTAATAAATACTGGATTCACCTGACTTCAACTTGGGCTCTTGGAACAATCAGCAGAAATTTTTTTCTTTCTTTTTGTAATTTCAGGTTCTTTTATACATTCAATCATATTATTTAGCTTGCAAAGTGAATGTTTCAACATGCACAACCATTTACTGTGTTTCTATATCTTTTAGTCATTCAGTTTCAGTCAGAGTGTGGACACTGTATATATTAAGTGGGGACATACATAGTCACTCCTTCATAGCCTGGCTTGCTTCACTCAGGAGTAAATCTTTCATATTCATCCACAGTCTGTCAAATCCAGGGTCTTGGTTTTTATGGCTAAGTAGTATTCTGTAGCCTATATGTGTCAAAGTTTTTCAATCCATTTATGTTTGGGAGTATTTGGGTTGATTCCATGTCTTAGCAATTGTGCATAATGCTGCAATAAACATCAAGTGCAAGCATTGTTCCAATTAAGAATTCTTCTGGCCTTTGGGTAGATACCAAGGAGTGAGATGGCTGGATCATATGGTAGTTCTATTTGTAGATTTTTGAGGAATCTCCAAATTGTTCACCACAGTGGCTGGACCAAATTAAATTTGCATTCCCACCACCAAGAGTGTAAGACAGTTCCCCTTTCACCACACTCCCGCCACACTTACCATTTCTTTTTTTAATCATAGTCATTCTGACTGGGGTTAGGTGGTATCTCATTGTTGTTTTGGTCTGCATTTCCCTTACAATGAGGAATGTTGAGCATTTTTTCATATGCCTTTTGGCTATTCATAGGTCATCCTTAGAGAATGTTTTTTTTTTTTTCAACCCATTCGCCCATCTTTTAATACAGTTAATCATCTTTATTTTTTGGAACAACTGCTTGAGTTCCTTGTGTATTCTGGTCATCAGTCCCTTATCTGATGCATAGTTTACAAAAATATTTTCCCATTCTGAGGGCTGTCGATTCATATTAGTTACTGTGTCTTTTGTCATGCAAAAACTTCTTAGTCTGGTGTAATCCCACTTATCTATTCTGGGGATTGTTGAGTGTGTTTAGGGGGTCTTATTTAAGAAATCTTTAGCTACCCCAATGTCTCCCAGAGTTTCCACAGAGTTTTCCAGGAGCAGTTTTATAGTTTGAGGTCTTAGGTTTGTATCTTTGATCCACCTTGAGTCAATTTTTGTCAATGGTGAGATGTAGGGTTTCAGATGCTTCTTTCTGCACGTGGATGTCTAGTTTTTCCAGCACCATTTGCTGAATAGGGTTTCCTTTTCCCACTGGATTGACTGGTACCCTTTGTCAAAAACCAGTTGACTGTATGTTTAGGAGTTTATTTCTGGGGACTCTGTTCTGTTCCATTTGTCCCTCTGTGTTTTTCTGTGCCAGTACCATGCTGTTTTGATTACCAGAGTTTTGTAGCATATTTTTTGATCTGGGAGTGAGATGCCACCCATTCCACTCTCCTTGTGCAGGATTGTTTTGGCGATATGAGGTCATTTATAATTCTAGACAAATTTTGTGATTGTCTATTCTACATCAGTGAAGGATATGTCTGGTATTTGGGATTTCATTAATTATGTAAGTTAATTTGAGTAGAACTGCCATTTTGATTATATTAATTCTTCCAATCTAGGAACATGGGACGTCCTTCCATTTTTTGTGTCATTTTCAATTTCTATTTTCAGCTTCTCATACTTTTCCTTATGGAGGTCTTTAAGTATTTTGGTTAGATTTATTCCTAGGAATGTTATACTTTTGTGGCTATGGTAAATGGAATTACTTTTTCAATTCTATCTCATTCTGCCTGCTGTTTGTATGTAGGAATGCTATGGATTTCTGTATGTTGATTTTGTATTCTGCAACTTTACTGTATTTGTGTATTACTCATTCAGGAATTTTTTCATGTATATCATAGGGTTTCCTATGTACACTTATCATGTCGTCTGCAAATAAAGAGAATTTCACCTCTTCTTTTTATATTTGAATGCCTTTTGTTTTTTTCTCTTTTCTGATTGTGATGGTGAGGACTTCTAGTACTATATTGAAAAGGAGTGGAGAAAGTGGGCATTCTTGTCTTGTAAGTTTTTAGTGGAAAAGCTTTCAGCTTTTCTCCATTCAGGATGATGTTCGCTATGGGTTTTTCATAGATAGCTTTTATTGTGTTGAGTAATGACCCGTCTATGTTGATTTTGTTGAGAGTCTTGAGTGTGAAGGGATGTTGTATCTTATCAAATGCTTTTTCTGCATCAATTGATATGATCATATGATTTTGATCTTTCTTCCTGTTAATATGGCATATTACATTTATGGTTTTGCTTACATTGAATCAACCTTGCACCTGGAGTAGTCTACCTGATCCTGATGTATAATCTTTTTAATAAGTCATTGGATGTGATATGGTAGTATTTTGTTGGGATTCTTTGTGTCTATATTCATCAGAGACATTGGTCTATTGCTTCCCTTTCTTATCCTCTCATTTTCTGTTTTAAGCATAAGGGTGATGGAGGCTCCATAGAATGAATTGAGAGATTGACCCCTTTGCATCTTTAGAAATAACTAGAGCATAATGGGAGTTAACTCTTTGAAATTTTTGTAGAATTCAGAGATGAAGCCATCAGGGTCAGGTCTTTTTTTTGTTAGGAAGTAATTTATTACTGATTTTATCTCCTAGCTTGTTATGGGCCTATTCAGACTTTCTATATCGTTCTGGCTCAATCTTGGTAGATTATGTGTGTCCAGAAATTTGTCCATCTCATCCAGATTTTCTTGGGGGTTTTTTTGCATATAGTTGTTCATAGTATCTGCAAATAATGTTTTCTAATTTTTGAGAGGTTTTTGCAATAGGGCATGTGTGTTCAACAGGAAGACAGAGACAGAGACAGAAAAAAATCCCCATCCAGGGGGTAAGGCCATGCCAGAATCTTTTCTCCTCCATTCTCCTCTTAGGATCTAGGGCACATACACACATGTGCCTGGCGTGAGTTTAAGCCACCACGTACTGGGACTCGAACTGTGGTCGACTACATGGGAGTCAAGAATCATAGCCATTATGCCACTGCTGGTGCCAAAAGTTTGGTATTTCTACTACATCTGTTGTTATATTGCCTGCTTCATTGCAGATTTGATTCATTTGGTTCTTTTCTCTCTTCTTCTTAATAAGTCTTGCTAGAGGTATAATGATTTTGTTTATCGTTTCTAAGAACCAGCTTTTACTTTTATTTGTTTTCTGTACTTCATTTATTTTCTATTTCATTTATTTCTGCTTGTGTCTTTATTATTTCCTTTCTCCTGTAGTTTTTTGGGGTTTTTTGCTGATGTTTTTCCAGTTCTCTGAGGCACAATGTTAGGTGATCCATTTGCCCTCTTTTTGTCTTCTACTTATGTGCACTAATTAGTATGAACTTCTCTCTTAAGACTCCTTTTGCAGTGTCCCAAAGTTAATGGAATCTCATGTCCTTATTGTCATTGGATTCCATGAATCTTTTCATTTATGAGTCTTTATTTCTTCAGTAGTTGTGATGTCATTCAGGAATAGGCTAGTTTCCACATATTTGTATTTTTTTTTTCTTTTTTTTTTTTTTTTTTTTTTTTTGGAGAGGTTTTTGCTTTTAGGGCGCATGCGCTTACCAGACAGACAGAGACAGAAAGACAGAAAGCAGGAAATCACCCCCCAGGGGGGATGGCCACACCACAATCCCTTCTCCTCCACTCTCCTCTCGGGATCTTGGGCATGCACGTGCACGCGCCCGGCGTGAGTTTAAGCCACCAGGTCCGGGACTCGAACCGCGGTCGACTACGTGGGAGTCCAGCGACATAGCCTTTACGCTAACTGCTGATCCCTTCCACATATTTGTATTTTTGAGGATTTCTCTTCACATTAAAATCAGGTTTAATCTCATCATGATCAGAGAAGATGATGGGTATAGTTTCTATGCCTTTCAATTTGTACAGTCTTGCCTTGTGCCCTATGATATGTTCAATCTGTGAAAAGGATGCATGAGGAGGTGAGAAAAGTGTATCTCGTGGTTTTTGGATAGAAAGTTCTATAAATGTCTCTTAAGTCCATTTTACTGATGGTATCATTTAGATCTTTAACTCTTTACCTATTTTTTGTCTAGATGATCTGTCCAGAGTAGATTGTGGGGTTTTAAGGTTTCCAACAATAAAGTGTTGCAGTCTATCTCTCCTTTTAGATCTAACAGTTTTTCCTTCACATATTTGAATGCTCCTGTGTTAGCTGCATAGTTATTTATTAGTGTTATATCTTTTTTGTTGGATTAACCCTTTTACCACAATATAGTCCCCTTCTTTGTCTTGTGAACAGCTTTTCTTTTAAAGGCTTTTTTGTCAGAAATTAGTATTGTGATTCCACCTCTTTTTTGATGCCCATTTGCATGGAAAACCTTTTTCCAACCCTTTGCTTTTAGTCTATGTATGTCTTCATCAGTGAGGTGAGTTTCCTATAAGCAACAAATAGAGGGTTTCTTTTTTTGTCCATTCAGCCAGTCTGTGTCCTTGATTGAAGAATTTACTCCATTAACATTCAATGTTATTAATGTTATTATCGATGTTACTGGACCTGAACTGACGTTTAAGTTGGCAATTGTCTTGCTTGTCTTTTATCCCCTTATTTCTGGCTGTTTGTTCTTTGGTTTTCCTGAAGAGATGGTCTGGTGTTGCCATATTCTTTCAGGTTTTGTTTTCTGAGAAGATTTTAATCTTTTTTTCCCATATGAAAGATAATTTTGCAGAACATAATAATCTTGGTTTAAATTGTTTCTCCTTTAATACTTTAAATACATCTCATTTTTTCCTTGCTTGCATTGTTTTCATTGAGATGTCCAGTATTAGCCACAAGGAATGACTTTTGTAGGCCACTTGTCATTTCTCTCTTGACAGTTTTTATCTTGTCTTTATTCTGTGTTCTTGATCAGTCTGGCTAAGATGTGCCTTAGGAAAGATCTTCCTAGGTTTATTCTATTTGGTGGTCTTTGTATTTCTTGAGTCTGGATGTTTGAGTGCCTCTCTAGACTTTGGAAATTTTCTGCCAGGATTTCTTTTCTTTTCTTTTCTTTTCTTTTCTTTTCTTTTCTTTTCTTTCTTTTTTTTTTTTTTTTTTTTTTTGGAAAGGTTTTCGCTATAAGGTGCGTGCACTCACCAGACAGACAGAGAGAGACATAGAGACAGAAAGCGAGAAATCACCCCCCAGGGGGGATGGTCATGCTCCAATCCCTTCTCCTCCATTCTCCTCTCGGGATCTTGGGCATGCACACACACGCACCCGGTGTGAGTTTTAAGCCACCGGGTCCAGGACACGAACCGCGGTCAACTACGTGGGAGTCCAGTGACATAGCCATTACGCTAACTGCTGGTTCCCGCTGCCAGGATTTCATGAAATGGCTATTCCATGCCCTTATTGGTTTCTTCACCTTCCGTGATACCTATTATTCAGATGTTTGGGTGCCTAATGCAATCTAACATTTCTCATATAATATCCTCATGGGGTTCTTTATGTTATTTTTTTTCTTTTTGGTGTTTTTTCCTAGGTCAGAGGCTTTGTCTTCTATGCCAGAGATTCAATCTTCTGCGTGGTCTAATCGACTTTTAATACTTTCAAGAGAGTTTTTGATTTTCTGTATTATTGATTTTATCTTTAATAGTTCAATCTGATTCTTTCTTAGAGTGTCCATTTCTTCTTTCATCTCATGGAAGGACTTCCTAATCTTCTGTAGTTTGTTGTCTCTTTTCTGTTCCAACTCATAGAATTTTGTAACCATGAATATTCTAATTTTTTTCTCTGGCATTTTAGTAACTTCCTGTGTTTTCAAGAGATGGAGGAGAGTTACTGTGTTCTTTTGATGAAAACTTATTTCCTGGTTTATTCAGATCTGAGGCTTTCCTTCTACTTTTAGCCATTGGAAGATGCATTCACTTTTTTTTTTCAATTTATTTATTTGCATTCATTCTCTGAACATCATTACAGCATACAAAATGAGATTGTCCATCCAAATTACACTATATATTGTCTCAATCAAGCACATCAACAAACATGTTATTGTCAGCAAATAATCTTCCATTTCTTGTTTTCTGTATGTTTTGCTTTTTTCACCCCATCCTAGATTCTCTATCTCTTACCCTCTGCCATCTCCCACTCTCCTCCCACAGTCTCTGGTATCTATGTTTGCTTTCTATACTGTTTTCTACTCACATTTTATTGTAACGCCAAAGACCCTAATCAATCCAAATACCCTCATAGCAAACACAGATGATACCCACATTTCCATGAACACAAGTCTTACTTTACACATCCTATAAAGTAGCACCTAGCTGTGACTACATATCCTACTGCAGTCACTGAATAGATATATATTTTTTTTCTGAAACTTTTTTTTTTGTAACTCAATTTACATTCCTTCCCTAAGATTCATCACAGCATACAAAATGCAATCTCCCATCCAGTACACACTGCATAGTGATACAATCATGCACATTACAAAAAATTTTCCATTACTAGTTCCTAGAATTACTTCCACCCCTCTTTCTGACCCTCTGTCCCTTCCCACCCTCCTCTCACACCACCTCCGGTGTCTACAATTGTCCTTCATTCCCTTCCCACCCACGTTGCATTGATCACACAATTTCCTACATAATCTAACTACTTTCAATGGTGAGTTCACTCATTACTACTAAGAAAACCAGTTTTAACTTAACTCAAAGAAATGCCAAGGAACTTTGCTTAAAGCCAGGAAACAAGTTAGGATTCTGTTCAAATGGAAGGTGCATGAACCTATCAGTCTCATGTACTTTTATCTTCTGTTCTGGTTCAATTTTCCTGATTAAATTCTGGGATATAATATTCAACTCCAGACTTGTCCCTCTGATTAAGTTGGCCACTTTCATAGTTTTTTGACTCTTATTTCCGTGTGTCTGTGTTTAATTTTCTTGATACAGCACACCCTTGAGAACTTCTTGGAGATCTGGTCTGGTGCTGGTAAATTCTTTCAGGTTTTGTTTATCTGAGAATGTTCTTGTCTTTTCTTCCCACCTGAAAGATAATCTTGCCGGGTACAGTATTCTTGGCTGAAATTGCTTCTCTCGTAACACTTTGAATATATTTTCCCATTCTCTCCTCGCTCGCATTGTTTCCGATGAGAGATCTGCTGTTAGCCTGATGGGATGTCCTTTGTAGGTAACTTGATGTTTCTCTCTTGCCAATCTTAGTATCTTGTCTTTGTCTGCGGTTTTGGTCAACCTGGCTATAATGTGTCTTGGAGAAGATCTCCTTGGGTTGATTTTATTTGGGGTCCTTTGTATTTCCTGGGACTGGATCTTCGAATGCCTCTCTAGGTTTGGAAAGTTTTCTTGCAGGATTTCATGGAATAGATTATCAATGCCCTTATGGGTCTCTTCACCTTCTGGAATGCCAATTATCCAGATATTTGGACGTTTGATGGTATCCAGTACTTCTCACATATCATTCTCAAATTTTTGAGCCATTTTCTCAGTCTTCATGGTGGACTTTTCTAAGCCAGCCATTTTCTCTTCTACATCTGAGATTCTATTTTCTGAATGATCTAGTCTGCTTTGAATACTTTCAAGGGAGATTTTGACTTCTTGTATTATAGACTTCATCTCTAGGAGTTCCGTTTGAGTCTTTTGTAAAGTGTGTAATTCCTCTTTTAGATCTTGCAAGAATTTCCTCATCTCCTGGAACTCGGCAACTTCTTTCTCCTTTCTCTTTAGCAGTTCATTATCTCTCTTTTCTTCCATCTCTGTTAGCTTCGACATTACGAATGTTCTAAATTCCTTATCAGACATTTCCATGACTTTCACTGAACTGCTTGTGGATGAAGGAGAGTTACTCTTTTCCATTGGAGGAGAGGTATTTTCTCGTTTTCCCATATTTCTCGTGATCCGACGGTGATTTCTTGTCATCTGATGAATGGCGTGTTCCTTTCAAATTCTTGAAGTTAAGCCTCAATGTTCAGGAGCAAGCAAACAGAGGTGTTCTAGAATCTGTTTACCGTTCTGTTGTGATCGCTGGTGCAGCAGATTCAGTAGATATTGGGTGGAGAGACAAGAAAAAGGAAAATGAAAATATTTTCCCATTCTGAGGGCTGTCGATTCACACTAACTACTGTGTCTTTGGCCATGCAGAAACGTCTTAGTCTGATGTAATCCCACTTGTCTATTTTGTGGACGATGGACTCTGCTTTGAGGGTCTTCTTTAGGAAGTCTTTTGCATCAGATAAGGGACTGATAACCAGAATACACAAGGAACTAAAAAAGGTGTTTGGAAAAAAGATGAGCAACCCTATTAAAAGATGGGAGAAGGAGATGAAGAAAACACTCTCTAAAGATGACATACGAATGGCCAAAAGGCATATGAAAAAATGTTCAACCTCCCTCATCGTAAGGGAAATGCAGATAAAAACAACAATGAGGTACCACCTAACCCCAGTCAGATTGTCTAATATTAAAAAAACAAAAAATGATAAGTGTTGGCGGGGGTGTGGTGAAAGGGGAACCCTTTTACACTGCTGGTGGGAATGTAGATTGGTCCAACCACTGTGGAGAATAATTTGGAGATTCCTCAAAAATCTACAGATAGATATGCCATATGATCCAGAGATCCCACTCCTCGGTATCTACCCAAAAGACAGAAGAATCCTTCATTGGAAAAGTGCTTGCACATCGATGTTTATTGCGGCACTATTCACAATTGCTAAGTCATGGAACCAACCCAGATGCCCCCGTATGGAGGAATGGATTGAAAAACTGTGGCACATATACTCTATGGAATACTACTCAGCCATAAAAACCAACAGAGCCCTGGCTTTTGACAGAAAGTGGAAGAATATGGAAGATGTACTGCTGAGTGAGGCAAGCCAGGCTATGAAGGAGAGACATTGTATGTCCCCACTTAACATATACCGTTTGTCTGCATTCTATGTCTGAAACTGATTGACCAACAGTTGAACAAACACAAGAGATGGGTGTGAATGTCAGATGAGGTGTATGTGGAGGAGTGGGGCCCAACGAAAGACATTTGGAGAAGGGATACAGAGGTAGAGCATTGACGGGATGGGGAGGTGTGGTGTTATCTGTTGAAGATATTTCGATCAACGGGTCTGGGGAGAAATGTTCACATATCGAAATGGTCTCATTGTAAGCCAAACAATATGATTGAAAGTATATACAAAAATAAATAAAGTAATTAATAAAAAAAAGAAAAAAAGAAAAAGGAAAATGAAAAAGAGAGAGAGAAACAACAACAGAGAGAAAAAAGACAAAAAAATAAAAACTTATAATTGCTTTTCTTTTTTTTTTTAAAGAAAAAAATCACAAAATAGAAAACCGCGCGGCGCTTTGTGCACCATGCGAAATATCTCGTTCCCAGTATCCATGTGGAATCTTCTCAGAGAAGGGCTCAACTCTCCTGCCTGGGAGGAAGGAGCAGAAGGGATTATTAACAAAACAAAAGATGGAGCTGAGAGCCAGAGAGAAACTCTACCTTTAAAAAAATCGTAAAAAGGAAAAATTACCAAAAAAAAATGAGACAGGAGCAGAGAGAGACAGAGACCTCAGAGACACAGAGACAGAGACAGAAGGCCAGAGGGGCTCCCTACCACACTAGCTTTGCTTGCTGGAGGCTGAATTATGAGTAGAAAATCTTCATTTCTCCTGTGCCCTGAAATATCTAGTTCCCAGTATCCATGTGGAATCTTCTCAGAGAAGGGCTCAACTCTCCTGCCACACTAGCTTTGCTTGCTGGAGGCTGAATTATGAGTAGAAAATCTTCATTTCTCCTGTGCCCTGAAATATCTAGTTCCCAGTATCCATGTGGAATCTTCTCCGAAGATGCATTCACTTTTGAATATCTTTTAGGAAAATGTTTCTTAGACTAGGAGCAAGTGTATTTCCCTTTTGTTGTAGACTGATGTGTGCCAAAGTCTCTCTTCTGTTGTGTTTACAAATATGCTCTCAGGAATAGTATTGTATTCAGGTGTCTAAAGAGCAGTATCTCCTTTTTCTCAGGTGGTTCGGTAAAAGGAAGGATCCCAGGGAGCCTTATAATACTAGGGTACTTCAGAACTGTGACTCTAGACCTGTCTAGTCCCACTGGGAGGGTGGAGAATGAGGAGGAGAGGACAATATAAGAGGAAAGAAAGTATAAAAAAATAATAAAGAAAAAGTGTGTGGCATGTGATTTGAGCATGGGGCTGGAGATGGAACTGGGGCTCTGCTGGCAAACACAGGCCAGTCTTTGGGGTAAGAAGGAGTAGGAAATTAACAAAAGAAAGAAGAAGAGAGGAAAAAAAAACCTGCCTACCTTTCTGATGAAGAGTGAAATGGGGTAAGGAGAGCTAGCTGGAGCTGGGGCTAGGGCGAGTGGTGGCCCTGCCTCAGAGTCCTTTGCTGACCATGGAGCTGGAGATAGAACAGGGCAAAATTTTTCCTTTTTGTCCAGACCAGTGTCCATGAGGGAAATCAGGTGCTAAGAGGTTGGTTTGTCAAGAGAAAGATGTGCCATGGGGTCAGCAGTTTGTGTAATGGCTATGTCACTGGACTCCCAGGTAGTCAACCATGGTTTGCGTCCTGGACCCAGTGGCTTAAAACTCACGTCAGGCACATGTGCATTCATGCCCAAGATCTCAAGAGAAAAATGGAGGAGAAGGGATTACGGTATGGCCATCCACCCTGAGGGGTGATTTTTCACTTTCTGTCTGTCTGTCTCTGTCTGTCTGATGAGTGCATGTGCCCTGTAGCAAAAAACTCTAAAAAAAAAAAAAATAGAAAGTTGTGTCTGATGAGTAAATAAAGAGAGCTGTAAATGTTTCATCTGCCATCATCATTCAGAGTATTCATAGAGCCTTAGGATGAAATATAATGTGATTACAAAGTTTCTCTCAGGCCCCAAGCATGGATCCACCTAGGGAGGCCTGCCCAGACCAGGTTCAGCAGGTAGAGGGAGGGAGTGAGGGAGGGCAACAGGGGAAGGAAAAAAAAAGTACATTTTATTGTAAAAAAAAAATAAAAAGGTATTTGCTGATGTCAATGTATATAGTAATGTCTTTGTCTTGACTAATTTACATGGTATTTGTGCTGGAAAAAGCAATGTTGTACACTGTAAAAATATATGTCATTAAATGGAGATTAAAATTAAATTTTATTTTTTGAGAGACTTTTTGCTATAGGGTGCGTGTGCTCACCAGAAAGAGAGAGAGAGAGAGAAAGTGAGAAATCAACTTCCAGGGAGATGGTCACACCTCAATCTTTTCTTCTACGTTCTCTTCTCAGGATCTTGGGCATGTATGCACACATGCTTGGCGTGAGTTTAAGTCATAGGGTTCGGGACTTGAACCACAGTCGACTACATGGGAGTCCAGCGACATAGCCATTACACCAACTGCTGGTCCCTTAATTTTTTTTGTTTAAATGGGACATTGTTGAGTCCTTCATAGTTTCCAGTCTGGCTGAGGAACTGATGCTTCTTTCATTCCTGTCTTGTCTGGTGACAGAGCTTCAGTCTCCATTATCAACCATCCAGTGATAAACTCACTCTTCCACAAGAAGACTGTCCTCTCTGAGAGCCCACACAGGTGAGTCTGAGAGACCAGTAGGTACAACAGGAATAGTTCAAAGATAGTGGATGCCAAGAACATCACCTGAGATCACTAGCCTAGCAAGAATTCAGAGCTTGTGTGTTTGGTTACTTTTCTGACAAAGTTATTTATCATTAATTTATTTACTATGTTAAAAGCACAAAACATTTAATAGACACAAAAATGATGCTATCTGTTGATGATCATATATATTGGTAATGTCTTTGACTTGAATATTATGTACCATATCCATGCTGGGAAAAACCATGTTGTACACTGTAAAAATGTACAATGATTAAATGTAAATAAAAAAATAAATAAAACAAAAAAGCCTTGTATCTTGTTAGACTCAGGAATGTAGGGACCATTGTGAACAATTTAGAGAAGTGCAATTAGATGAGGCTGAAGAAGGAATGAAAGAAATAAAACAGTTTCAGTAAAATGAGAATGTGTCCCTGGAGATTTGACAGAGGGCATGCCCATGTCCTGAAGAGAGAGAAAGAAATAGAGAGAGGAAGCTGTCACCAATGGGACATTATCACAATGCAATCTTTTTTCTGCCAATCCTCCTTCTCATCAAGAATTTGTACACATATCCACACATGGTTAGTATGTTTTTCAGACTGCCAGGACCAGCATTCACACCTGTTTATGTGTATGTATATATATATATATATATATATATATATATATATATATATTCAATATTCTTTACTATAGTTTTTATTTAAAAAATTAACCCACATCCTTTTATTTTATTATTTAAAGCTTTTAAAATATTTTTTAAGAATTACTCTTTTGATTTTACTTATCATTATTATTCTTCTATTTGACCACAGAGATAAAGAGAGAAAGAAAGCCATCAAGTCTAGGACTTGATCCATGTTCAGCCATGTGGGAGGTCAGAACCTTAACTACCATTACACCTGACAGCCCCTATTTAATTTTTTTCTTATTTTCTTATTTTTTACATATTGCTGCATATTTTTACAACACTGAAAATGAATTTTTCCAACATGAATACACTGTATGTTAGTTCAGTCTGAACAGACAACTCTTCAAAGAAGACCTATGAACAGCCAAAAAGCATATGAAAAAATGCCCAGCACCCCTTATCATAATGGATATGTTGATAAAAACCAAAATAAATATATTTTTAATCTTCTCTATTTAATCTGAATTTATTTTTTAACCATTCTTAAGATATTATAATCTCTCATTCTTTGGAAACTTGTTTGAATATAAAGGTACACATTGTGAAAATACAGAAGTGAATAAAGAGGTAAGGTCCATTCTTTATGGGCCTCACATTATTATCAGAAAAATGAGTACAGAGAAATTAAAATGTCCCCAGGGTAAATCAGATAAAGAAAGGGGATCAATTGTTGTGATATGTACAGAGATTTATAGAGCAAGGTCTACAGAGGACTTGACATGTTGGAAAAAGAATGGAGCCTGGACAAAATGTGTCCCTGGGATTTTTCAGAAAAGAGATAAAAATTCAAAGCCCATGAAAACAAAGAAAATATGCCATCAAGAAAAGGGAGAGAAAGTCTAGCCTCATCTGCTATGAAAATAAGTGTAGGCACATAAATAGACACAGGAATAACAGCTAGATTAAAGGACTGATGTGGATTCTGGGATGAAGCAAATGGGGCAATAAGAGTCTGCTTAGGAACCAGCAGGTGGCATGGTGGTTAAAGCACCAAACTCCCAAATGGCTGACTATAGTTTGAGTGTCAGATCCAGCAGTTTGAAGATCATGCCTGGTGCATATGCATGAGTTTCCAAAATCACAAAAGGAGAATGGAAGAGAAAGGATTGCAGAATGGACATCCCCCTGGGTGTGTGTGTGTGATTTCTTACTTTCCTTCTCTCTGTCAGCAAGCTTATGTATCCTATGGCAAAAGCCAAAAAAAAAAAAAAAAAAAAAAAAAGTCTGTTTAGTGTGTAACCATTAATTGAATCTGAGGTCACATCACCCCCAGTCTGTATGTCCTCTACAACCTGACTCCTCTCTTGGGCTCTTATTACTGCTGTTTTTCCCACTTTACCTAAAACTGGATTTCTTTATAAACAAATATTGCCTTTACTACAGTATGCTCCAAATTTATTGACTGTGTCACAGGATAAGAAGTGTATCTACATTTTGACCCACCATATGTACACATGCAAATGAGCACACACACACACACACACACACACACACACACACAGAAACACACACACATTCAAAATGCTAAACAGCTCACAGGCATACCTCCTGCACCCCGTGGTGTTCCTCAGATTGAAGTCACTTTCCTGAATGTCTCTGCTGTTGATAAGAGCACTGGGAAAGAGAACAAGATCACCATCACCAATGATAAGGATCGTCTGAGTAAGGAGGACATCGAGCGCATGGTCCAGGAGGCTGAGAAGTACAAGGCTGAGGATGAGAAGCAGAGGGACAGGTGTCTTCCAAGAACTCCCTGGAGTCCTACGCTTTCAACATGAAAGCCATGGTGGAGGACAAGAAACTCCAAGGCAAGATCAACGACAAGGACAAGCAGAAGATTCTTGACAAGTGCAACAAGATCATCAACTGGCTTGACAAGAACCAGACTGCAGAGAAAGAAGAGTTTGAGCATCAGCAGAAGGAGCTGGAGAAAGTCTGCAACCCCATCATCACCAAGCTGTACCAGAGTGCAGGGGGCATGCCAGGGGGGAATGCCTGGGGGCATGCCTGGGGGCTTTCCCGGCGGGGGTGCTCCTCCATCTGGTGGCGCTTCTTCAGGACCCACCATTGAAGAAGTTTATTAAACCAACCCTGAGTGTAGATTATATAGCATTGCTCCACGCAGTAACATATTGAAGGACCCCAATTTGTAGTGAACTCTGGCAGTCTTAAAGTTCAACTGCTATAGTGAATTACTGGGCATTCTCAATACTTGAATATGGAACACATGCACAGGGAAACATAGCATTGCACTTTATAAGCACTGTATCGTAAGTGGAAAATGCAATGTCTTAAATAAAACTATTTAAAATTGGCACCATAAAAAAATGCTAAACAAATGGAACATGAAACTATTTTGTACATATAACTATGTATGATGCATTCTAAATTTTTCTTTTATGTCTTATTTATTCTATTCTACTTAATTCTTCCAAACTTATAGTATGACTTCTTAATGTTACACTTCTCAGAATACATAAGATATTCCTCTAGCATATCTTCATACCTGTTTTAGCATTTCCTTAGTCCTGTCCTTCTCTCATCATGAGAAATTCTCATGAGACCAAATTTCCTCCTTTTTTTATATATATGATTTACACTTACTCACCTACTTTGACAACTAAACCAAGTCTGGGATTTCAAAAATATGTATAACATTCTTCAAGGTACTCATATTCTATCTGGGAAAAGTGACAATGAATAAGATAAAATAAAATAAAATGATAGCCTAAATTAACTCCATGTGGGAGGTGTTCTTTTCCTATGGAAAAAAGTTATACTATGATGAACCAGCAGTTAGTGTAATGGTTATGTCGATGGACTCCCACGTAGTCGACCGTGGTTCAAGTCCCAGACCCGGTGGCTTAAACTCACACCGGGCGCATGTGCATACGTGCCCAGAATCCTGAGAGGAGAATGGAGGAGAAGGGATTGTGGCATGGCCACCCCCCCTGGGGGGTGATTTCTTGCTTTCTGTCTCTCTGTCTCTCCCTGTCTGTCTGGCGAGCACACACGCCCTATAGCAAAAACCTCTCCCCCAAGAAAAGTTATACTATGAATAAGCTGATTCTAGGCTGTCCTTAAAATGTAGGAGAAGCCAATGTGTGATATGGTGGTTAAGGCAGCTGTATCCCACATGGATGACTAACTGGTTTGGGTCCCAGACCTAGAAGCTTGAGAAAAACTCCAGGCACATGGGCGTGCATGCCCAAAATCAAAAAGGGAAAAATAAAGATGAAGGGATTGTGTTGAGAACATCCCCTATCTGGAAGTGTTTTCTCACGTTCCCTCTCTCTTTGTCTCTTTTTCTCTCTAGCAAGTGCATGTGCCCTCTGGAAAAACAGAAGAAATAATAATAATAGCATGGAGGGAACTGTAGATATTAGAAACTGTATAGGAGGGGGTAGATAGTGAGAAGTGGGAAGGAAGAATCAGAAGAAGAAAGAGCATTTAACAGTACCAGTAGATGGCATAATGGCTAGGTTGCTGGAATCCCATGTAGTCAACTGCAGTTCGAGTCCTGGATCCAGTGGCTTAAACTCACACCAAGCATGTGTGCATGTGTGTCCAAGATCTCAAGAGGAGAATGGAGGAGAAGGGATTATGGTTTGGTCATTTCCCTTGTGGGTGATTTCTCACTTTCTGTCTCTCTGTCTCTCTCTGTCTTTCTGGTGAGCACACATGCCCTATAGCAAAAACCTCTCCAAAAATTAAAAAAAAGGAAGCGCATTTAACACACACAAAAATGGAAAGGTATTTGCTGATGATGTGTGGTATATATTGGACTAGAGTACTATGCACTGTATTCATGCTGGGAAAAGAGAAAAGTCATTATGTACACTGCAAGGATGTATAGTGATTTTTAAAATATTTATTACTATCATAATCTTATTTATATTATATTTATTTATATTTTTATTTATTTACATTTATATTGAATCACAAATAACTTTAGAGTATATTGCATTTCTTTTTCCAGGAGGAATACCATGCATATCAGTCAATACAAAGACATCAAAATCCCCATAATCATCATAAAATAGCTTTGCATTATTTTTTCAGATTATTATTATTCCAATTTTTTTGAATACTCAAGGACGTACAGTGATTAAGTGCAAATTTTAAAATTATATTAAAATATTTTTGTATAATAGAAAAAAGCTTTCCAGTAGAGTGTGTTAAAAATTCCAAATACAAACAAAAAGTAGCAGATTATACAAAAGCAAGCATGTCTATGGAAGGTTTACCAAGTGGAATTTGGGTATTCTTTCTTTCTTTTATTTTAGAGAAATTTTTGCTATAGTGTGTGTGCACTCACCAGAGAGTCAGAGAGCAAGAAATCATCCCCCAGAGGGGAATGCCCATGCTGCAATCTCATCTCCTCCGTTTTTCTTTAAGAATTTTGGGAACACATGTACATGCATCTGGCAAGAGTTTTTTGTTTTTTGTTTTTTGTTTGTTTTTTTTTTTTACATTTTTTAAATATATTCAATCACATTTTTTAGCTTACAAGGTGCACCTGGCATGAGTTTTAAGTCAATGGATCTGGGACTTGAACCACAGTCAACTATGTGGGAATCCAGCAACATAGCCCTTATGCCATCTGCTGGTACCTGGAAGTTCTTTCTGTATGTTTTTATGGAAAAGATGATTTGACGTTAAGAACTTGACTTGTATTTATTCTCTCTATAATCAGAATAGCTGTAAATTAGAAATGCATGATAGGAACACATTTTCAGGAAGCCACAGAGCAGTGTATGTGTCTTTGCATGCGTGTGTGCATGTTTGTATATTGTAAAACATATACAGCCCTCAAAGCAGGAGTACCTAAATCCATATGTTCATGTATTCCAAGTTGTGACTTTTCTTTTTAAATTTTTCTAGAGGGTGCATGCATTGACTAGAGAGAGACAAACAGAGAGAGAAGGGAAAGTGAGAAATCACCTCTCAGGATGAATAAACACACCTCAATCCCTTCTTCTCTATTTTCCTCTCAGGATGTGGGCAAACACACACACACACACATGTGCCATGTGTGATTTTCAAGCCAAAGGTCTGGGATTTGAACTGCACAATAAGTTGTGTGGGATCCAACCATCTTAACCTCTGTATCACCTGCTGGTGCCAAGTTTTTACTCTATCTTTTTAGTTAAAAGGTGTATGTGCTCACCAGAGAAAGACAGAGAGAAAGGGAAAGTGAGATGGAACCCTCCCAGAGGTGATGGCATGCCACAATTCCTTCTGCATTCTTCTCTCAGGGTTTTGGGCATGCACACACATGTACCTGGTATGATATTCAAGCCACCAGGTCTGAGACTTGAACTGTACCATTGGCCATGTGGGGTAGAACTCCTTAAACCCCATGCCACTTTTTGGCCCTTAAGTTGTGACTCATAGGTGCCATAATGCTAGCCAAGAGATGGAAATAAGGAGCAATACATTCTGATCCACTGGATACCTCCAGAATCAAACAATGGATATGTTAAATAAGGGATCTGAAGAAGTAATACTCAAAGACATGAAGAACAGACTGGTGGTTTCCAGGGGATTGTTGGTAGTTTTTCAAAGGATACGAAGTTGTAGCTATGTAAGATGAGTAAGTTCTAGGAATCTATTTTAAGCTCTTTGTCACTGGTTGGCCCCCTGTGTTAGTTGTTTTTACCCAAAAAACAGTAAAACAATGTTTTGAAAAATCACACTGTACTCCATAAGTATGTACAACTTTTTTTTTTAACTTTTTTTTTTTGGAGAGGTTTTTGCTATAGGGTGCGTGCGCTCGCCAGACAGAGAGAGACAGAGAGATAGAAAGCAAGAAATCACCCCCCAGGGGGGATGGTCATGCCGCAATCCCTTCTCCTCCATTCTCCTCTCGGGATCTTGGGCATGCACACACACGCACCCAGCATGAGTTTTAAGCCACCGGGTCCGGGACGCGAACCGCAGTCAACTACGTGGGAGTCCAGCGACATAGCCATTACGCTAACTGCTGGTTCCCTGTACAACTTAAAAATAAGTTTAATCATAATTATAAGGAAGCATCTTTTCTTTTTTATTTTTAGAATATTTTATTTAACTTTATTTATTTATTTATTTATTTATTTATTTATTTATTTATTTATTTTAATTTGGCCAGAGAGGACAGAATGAGAGAGAGAAAGTGACAAAGCAAGTCGCCAGGTTCATGACTCCAACTGCAGTTGCCTATGTGGGAGTCCAGTGCCCTTAACCACCACACCACCTGCTGGCCCTAAGGAAGCATCTTTTCTAATAAAGTATTAGTTATAAGAAAAAATAACAAAAATAGGGAAACAGAAAAGGTCAAAAGAAAACTTGTGAATAAATAAAGAAAATAGTATATATTCATAATTTAGCCATAAAAAGAATGAAATCCTATAAGTTGATGACACAGATGAGTCTGGGAGGCATTATTTTAAGAAAAATAAATTAGTCACAGAAAGACAAATACATGATCCCACTCATATATGGAATGTAAAGAAATAGAAGTAAAATATTGGTTACCAGAGACAGGGAAAAGAGAAAGAAGGAGAGGGGTGAGATAAAGTGGTTGGTTAAAGCAGGGATTCCCCAAACCCCCAAGAGATAAAGGGATTATTAGGAGCATGCTATGCAGCAGGAGGTCAGTGGGAGATAAACAAGCAAAACTTCATCTATATGTACAGCTGCTCCTCATTGCTCATGTTACTGCCTGATATGCACCTCCTGTTAGATCTAACACAAGGGCATTAGATTCTCATAAGAGTGGGAATCCTGTTGTGCATGTAAGGGATCTAGGTTACACACTCCTTACAAGAATCTAATGCCTGGTAATCTGAGGTGGAGCTGAGGTAGTGATAGTAGCACTGAAGTGTGGCTACAAATACTGCATTATGGCAAGTTGCATAATTATCTAATTATATATTACAGTGTAAAAATAATGAAAAATAAAGTGTACAACAAATATAATGTGCTTGAATCATCTCAAAGGCATCCTCACTCCCCCTGATCTGTGGAAAAAATTGTCTTCCATGAAATTGGTTCCCGATGCCAGAAAGGTTGGGGATCACTAGGTTAAAAGGTACAATGTTCTAGTTATATGTGAACAATAAGTTCAGCTATTCTACACACAGTAGAATGACTGCAAGTAACATATACCTATTTCAAATAACTAAAAGACAAAATTTTGAATGTTCACACAAGGACAAAAAAATAGTAGGTGTTTAAGGTGGTATCTATGCTAATTACCATAACCCAACTATTATTCAATGTTTATCTGTCAAACTATCACATTGTACCCCATAAATATGTAAAAATTAACTTTCAATAAATAACCTGAAAAAGCCCTATTGGAGAAAAGGTGTGTAATACAAATTCCTAAACACAGATGGCACAATATATTTCAACTATATTAGTATACTATTACAACTATGTCGGGTGAAATTAGTCATGTCAATTTTTCTCCTCTAGGCAGTCACCTCCACCACATGGACCCAGAAAATAATACACAAATTTCAGAATTCCTTCTTCAGAGAAACCACAGTAGCAATCCCTCATCTTTGGGCTTTTCCTTTACACCCTTCAGATCAACAAAGATTTGCCTTTAGCATCCCATCAACTAATTTTAAAGAACCCATGAAGCATTATGAGTGGAAAGTCCTCCCCCAGGGCATGGCCAACAGCCCTACCCTGTGCCAAAAATATGTTGCTGCTGCATTGCAGCCAGTTAGAAATAAATGGAGTCAAATATACATCATCCATTACATGCATGACATTTTAATAGCAGGCAAGGATGGTCAGCTAGTCCTCCAATGTTTTCAAGACCTTAAAAAACAACTTTCCATTCAAGGACCAAAGATTGCCCCTGAAAAAGTACAACTTAGAGATCTATATACTTACCTAGGATACCATCTTTCTGGCCAAAAAATCACCACTCCAAAGATACAATTTAGACTTGACAAGTTAAAAACCTTAAATGATTTCCAAAAACTCTTGGGTGATATCAACTGGATCCGCCCATACCTCAAATTAACCACAGGCCAACTTAAATCCTTGTTTAATATCTTACAAGGAGATGCCAATCCTAAATCTCCTCACATACTTACAGAGGAGGGCCGTCAAGCTCTCTCTATAGTAGAAAAGGCCATTGCCTCTCAATTCATCACAGCCATTGATTATAGACTGCCATTACTCCTTATTATTTGTCGCACTTCGGTCACACCAACGGCTGTGTTCTGGCAATCTGCTCCAATTATGTGGGTTCACCTACCATCTTCTCCTTCAAAGGTCATATACCCTTATTATCAAGCTGTAGCTGATATTATCAGTATGGCTCGAAATTTAAGCATTACTTATTTTGGCAAAGACCCTGATACAATTATCCAGCTGTATACTAAAGACCAAGTTAATTGGCTATTCCAACAAACAGATTTCTGGCCTATTGCATGTGCTTCCTTTACTGGAACTATTGATAACCATCTTCCTCCAGACAAATTTTTATATTTTTTATCTACCCATGATTTTGTTTTCCCTGTATGAACTTCACTTCATCCTGTTTCAAATGCTTTATTGGTTTTTACTGATGGTTCTTCTAATGGAACTGCTTCTTATTCTTTCTCTGATCAGACAGTTACATTTACCACTTCCTCAACATCAGCTCAGTTAGTTGAGCTGCAGGCAGTCATTGCAGTCTTTTTTGCTTTTCCTAATACGCCTTTGAATTTATATACAGATAGTGCTTATATTGCTATGTCTGTTCCACTTCTAGAAACCGCAGCACAAATTAAACAAGTTTCTCAGGCCACACAGCTTTTCCACCACTACAGTCTCTCATTAGAAATCAAGAGGTATCCTTTTATATTGGCCATTTACATGCACATACCGACTTGCCTGGTCCTCTGACTGAGGGCAACCGCTGTGCTGATCTTGCCACTAAACATTCCTTTCTTGCTTCTACACAAGCTGATAAAAATCTTTCAGATGCTGTTGCTGCACATAAACTACATCATTTGAATTCTCACACACTTCGCCTCATGTTTAAAATTACTTGAGAACAGGCCCGACAAATTGTAAAACAATGTCCAGCCTGTCTTACCCTTTTGCCTACACCACATCTAGGCATTAACCCTAGAGACCTTATGCCTAACACATTATGGCAGATGGACGTCACTCATATCGCTGAATTTGGTACTACTGAATATGTTCATGTTACTGTTGATACCTTCAGTGGTTTCATTTTTGCCACGGCACAAACTGGAGAAGCCGGCAAACATGTTATTTCCCATGTACTTGCTGCACTCTCAGTTATGGGTAAACCTCAGCCAATTAAGACAGATAATGGCCCAGGTTACACAGGAAACAATTTTGCCTCTTTTTGTAAACAACTTCACATTAAACATGTTACGGGAATTCCATACAATCCTCAGGGACAAGGCATTGTTGAACGTGCTCATCTTTCCTTAAAAAATACTCTCCAAAAGCTAAAAAAGGGAGAGCTTTTACAGACTAAGGGCTCGCCAAAAAACCTTCTGGCACATGCTCTTTTTGTCCTAAGTTTCCTGTCTCTTGATAAAGATGGAGACTCAGCTGCTGAGCGCTTCTGGCATTCAACTACCAGAACAAAATTTGCCTCAGTTTTGTGGAAAGATCCTCTGGACAATACATGGAATGGTCCAGACCCTGTCTTCATTTGGGGCAGAGGGTCTGTCTGCATCTATTCTCAAAAAATGGATGCTGCTCATTGGTTACCAGAAAGATTAATCAAACAGATTGATTCTAACAAGCCATCCAGGGATGATGAAAACACTGAGATGTCTCTCTCTCCTTCCACAGATCAACAAAATGAAGATACCTGATCCTGTTACACTACCACCACTGGTTTATCCTGGCGCTGCTCCTCCTGGCAGAACAGGGGGGTCTCTCCTCCCTTTCCTGCTCCCCCTACGTGGCCCATTCAATTGGCCTTTTAGTTGCTTGCTCACTGGGACCTGTTATATTTAATAGGCTCATGACATTCCTCAAATAACAAATTGACTCACTTACTATGTGGCCTATCCAGGTCCACTATACTAGATTGGAGATGGAAGACCAACACCCCTACACTGGTCTCACCTGAGGTGCTGAATCGGTTAGCCAAAGACGGGTATGAGTTACCTCACCTTCAAAATCTCACTCTGATTGGCCACTTCCCATAGCAAATCAGTGAGCTTAGAATCCCTCAGATTTGCATATCTGGGTAACTCATGATTGGTCCACAAAGCAACCAATCATAACCCACCTTTTACTATCCGTCATTCAACCAATCACGGCCCACCAATGTGTATATAACCACGGTCCCTGGGCCATAATCACCAGACGACCCTGAAGACCCATGACACCGCGTCGTCTCCGGATGACCCTGAGCTGTGACGCCGCGTCGTCTCCAGACGACCCTGAGCTGTGATGCTGTGCTGTTTCCGGATGACCCTGAATACTGTGTCATCTACGTGCTACCTGCAATAAAGAGATGACCCTGAAGAGACACTGCATCATCTCCATGCTGTGACAGTGTGCCGTTCGTCACATCTCTCATTCCTTCCCTCAGGGAACCTCTTCGACTGTCCTGCAGGTCGGAACACAGCACATTAAGGATAGGGTAATAGGGGCCAGCAGATGGTGTAGTGGTTGAGGCACTGGACTCCCACATGGCTACCCATGGTTCAAATCTCGAACCCAACTGCTTGAAACTCATACCAGGTTCCTGTGCTTGTATGCCCAAAATTCTCAGAAGAGAATTAAGAAGGGATTGTGGCATAACCATTCCTCCAGAACAGTGATTTTTAATTTTTCCTCTCACTGTATCTCTCTCTGTCTCTCTGGCAAGTACACATACCCTACAGCAAAATTTTCTTAAAAAATATGAAAGAATGTGATAATAAATTACTCAGACTCCCACATAATTATTTTATAAAGCCCACATTCCTATTAGAAAACTAGTCATTGCCCAGAGAGACAGAAAGTGAGAAATTTTCTTTTTAGTTTTTTGCTTTAGTACACCCACGTGCAAGAAAGAAAGTGAATAATCACCCTATGGGGGGATGGACATGGTGCAATCCTTTGCCTCCAATCTCTCCTTGAAATTTTGGGCACACAAACAGGTTCCTGGCATGATTTTTAAGTTTCCAGGTCTAGGACTTGAACCACTGTCAGCCATGTGGGAATTCAGCACCTTAACCACCATGCCATCTGCTGGCCCCAAGAGAGCAGTCTTCTGCTCAGTTTTCCCCGTAGTAACATCTTCCAAACCACAGCACAATATCACACAAGGCTGTTAACACTGACAAGAGTCAAAACAGATAAGTCCCAACAACACAAGATGGCTAGTTCTGCCCTGTGATAACCTCACCTACCTCCCATCCTGCCCAGTTCCTGACCTCATGCAACTAACATTCTATTCACCACTTACACATGTTTACCTAAGAATCAAACTGAGGCAAAGTAAATAAAGAAATAAAGTTTATATGGGCCAAAGTTGAGGATGACATCCCAGGTGGCACAATATCTAAGTTGCCCTAGATATGTGTAGTGAGGTCTTGCAGATAGATGTTAGGATGATGTGAAAGGCAAAAATCAGAAATGAGAGGAAGGTCACGTCAATTGTTTGTCAAAACTTTATGTTGGGGGACTGGCAGGTGGTGTGGTAGTTAAGACACTGGACTCCCACATGGCTGACCATGGTTCAAGTACTGGATCTGGAGGCTTTCTGTCTCACTGTCTCTTTCTCTCTCTCTCTCTCTCTCCTCTCTCTCTCTCTCTCTCTCTCTCTCTCTCTCTCCCTCTCCCTCTCTCTGTTTCTGTCTCTCTTTGGTCAAATTTAAAATAATAAGAAATAAAATTCAATAATTAATTCTTTATAAATTAAAAATTTACATTTGTCAAAAGGCTATAAAAAGATATATATATATATATATATATATATATATATATATATATATATATATTTATATGCCTTACACCAATTGATTGGGAGGAAGCCTGTAAGATATTAGTGAGTAAAAAAGGGGAAAAAAAAGACAGAGTATAAGATCCTACCAATGTATTTACTTTTAAAAAAAAGATTAGCTGCACAATTTTACATTGCATAGGAGTACCACAATTTATTCTTTCAAACTTCTGTTATTAGATATTTTGAGTATTTCTTTTTTAGAGAGATTTTTGCTATAGGGCACATGTGCTAGCCAGAGAGTTAGAGAGAGACAGAGAGAAAGAAAGTGAGAAATCACCCCCCCAGTTGGATGGCCACTCCACAATCCCTTCTCCTCCACTTTCCTTTCAGGATCTTGGGCACAGATGCACATGTTCCCAACTTGAGGTTTAAGCCTCCAGGTCCAGGACTCAACCACGGTCAACTACATAGGAGTCCAGCAACATAACCATTATGGCATCTGCTGATCCCAGATATTTTTATTATTTCTAATTTTTCACCTTAATAAATAATGCAGTGAATGTCTTTGAACATAAACTTTCATTGCATCTCTGATTTTTATTTTTAATTTTTTTGACATTGTCATTTCTGATTTGCATGTAATCGTTGTGCACCTTTGTAAAGTATAGTATGTTTTTTTACGGCTGGTATATAGTCTATCATAATAAAATCAATAAACATATTAACCATTCTCAATATTTAATATTATACTATGTTATGAACATTTGAAATATGCTTTAATTATTTTTGGAAGTAAGCATCAAATTGTCAATGACATTTATTAGAAAAATTGTGTATGAGTATGTATGTGTGCATGATATAGGAAGAGACATTTTAAAATAAAGCAAGAACTTAAGAACAGAAAGTGACAGTGCTTGTGAAGTTACTACAGTGTTTCCTTTCCTTTTCTTCTTTCTTTCTTTCTCTCTTTCTTTCTTTCTTTTTCTTTCTTTCTTTCTTTCTTTCTTTCTTTCTTTCTTTCTTTCTTTCTCTTTCTTTCTTTTACATTCAATCACTGTATTTCTCTTTTTTGCAGTTAATCACTGTATTTCTTTGCAACTTACAAAATGAATTTTTCCAGCATGATGACCCCCACAAAGCACAGAAAATATTACAAATTAGACAAGTGGTATTATGTAAGTTTAAAAAGCTTCTGTACAGCAAAAGAAACAATAATTAAAATGAAGAAACAGCCCTCAGAATGGGAGAATATATTTGCAAACTTTCCCTTAGATAAGGGACTGAGAACCAGAAAGCACAGGGAACTCAAACCACTTTTTAAAAACCTTTTCTTCTTAAATATTTCTTTATTTAATTTGATTTGTTATTATTATTGTTTAATTTGACTGAAGACAGAGAGGGAGAGAGAGAGAGCAAGAGAAGGGGAAAGTGAGAAAGCAAGGCACCAGGTCTGGGACTCAAATCTTGGTCAGCCAATTTGGGAATCCAGCACCTTAACCACCACGCCACCTGATGGCCCTCAAACTCTTTTACCCACAAAAAAATTCAATCCAGTGAAAAAATAGGCAAAAGAGCTGAACTATAGTGTTTTCAATCCAACTGTTGAAACAAAATTGGATAAAAATCTAAAAAAAAAAAACTGAAAAAAACTACACAACATAGTAGTAATTTAATGACACCAACATGTGTTACTAATTCAAGATTAAATTGTAAAGGTGTGGTGTTATATAAATATAACATGAGGGGCCTATAGGTGGCATGGTAGTTAAGGTGCTGGACTCCCTCCTGACCATGGTTTGAGTCCCAGACCTGGTGATTTGCGCCCTCTCTCTCTCTCTCTCTCTCTCTCTCTCTCTCTCTCTCTCATGCCCTATAACAGATTGAAAAGTAATAATAATAATTAATAAAATTAAATAAATAATTATTTTTATAAAATAATATGAGGTCTTCTAAAATGAAGAAAAGTAGTAGCAGCATTTTTTTTGTTACATTTAATCACCGTGTATTGTTACAACATACCTGATGAATTTTTCTAACATGAATAAACTGCATATCAGTCCAAAGACATTTGATTTGTCTGACAGAAAGAAATGTGTATTCAAATATGTTAATGAAAGGTAAAGGTGACATTTAATGAAATGGTAAAGAACACATCCGATATGCAAACTGCAACTGATATAGTTTTTGGAAATAAATGTAATCAATAAAAAACAGAAGACACAATATAAATCACAGAGATGTAAAGCAAATTGAAAAAAAAAATATATGTATATATATATATATATATATATATATATATATATATATAATGTGATTTATTTAGCACTGAGGATACATATGAACTTTTGCTAACATTTTTATTAAACACAATGATTCACAAATGAGAATATTAAATAGAGGACTAAGTTTTTTCAGCTATAAAGAAACCAATTGGGAATATAACTTCATTGATTGTTAGAATTGATCAAATTTTATAAATGTTGCCTCATTCCTCAAAAATGTATCAATATCTAATTATCTATCTATATATAGCTATTTATATGTAAATAGATAGACATATATGTAAATAGATAGATAACTAGATATAGATAGATAGCTAGATATAGATAGTTAGATAAATAGAAATAGATAGAACAACAGGGGTCAAAAGGTAACATAGTAATTAAGGCACTGTATTCCCACATGGCTGACCACCATTCGAGTCCTGGACATGGCAGCTTGGAAAACACGCTGGGTACATATGTATGCATGCCCAAAATTTCAAGAGGAGAACGGAAGAGAACGAATTGCAGCATGGCCATCCCCACTTACTGTGTGGGTGACTTTTTACTTTCCCTCTCTCTATTTCTTTCTGTATCTCTTCAGTAAATACATGTGCCCTATAGGTTGGGGGGGGGGAAGTAATGACAAACAGCCAGGTTTCGAGAAAGCCAATCTAAATAAACCCATTCAAAATCCCTCCAACACCTTCTATATTTAAAATAATGAATTTCAGAAATAAACACTTTGACTCCATGGGGAGAAGAGAGCTAGAGAGACATTGGTTAACGGGTAGGAAAGTTACAGATATATAGGAGGAACAAGTTTTAGTGTTGCATAGTACAGTAGGGTAATTATAGGTAACAATAATATATCATAAATCTCAAATTAGCTACATGCAACTTAACTTTCAAAGTTTCTCCCAAGTTTAAGACGGATCTGTCTTTTTTTCCAATTCTTTTCATTGTTTATTTACTTGTTATACATTTAACCACTGTATATCATTATAGTTTGTAAAATAAATTTTCCCAGCATGAACACACTGTATTTTGGCTCAGTAAAAGGTATTACGATATACATTAGAACCTGTCTTGACTAGGTCCCTAGAATTTCAAAACATTGAGCTGTGGTAGAAATACATTCCCTGACATTTCCAGAAAATTGCTATTCCCTCTTTAAGAAGGGGAAACTATTTTTCTGATGTAAAAACCATAGACACTACATGTTTTGTCTTCCTGACACTTTCACCAAGACAATTAAAAATATTTAATTGATTCCTGAGCATAAAGTAGATACATATTGGATAACATTGATATTGTTCATTCACTGTCCCTTTAGTGGTTGTGACAACATTTAGAAATGTGGAAAATACTTAATTTATATCAATGAAGGGGATCATATTAGTAGGTAACATTGGAAATTTTCAAGGTGAAATAGGTAGATAATTAGATAATGAAATATAAAAGACACCAACCAGCACTTTATTCCAATGAATAAATTCCTTCACACATGGATACCAACCTTCTATATGCCAATAAATAGATGTACAAGATAAAAAATAATTATTTTGTGTGATAGTACAATGTATAACTTGAACAAAGGGTTGTAATTCTGATCTCTCTGAAACCTCCATAGTATGAAATTCAGAAATCTGTGTGATCCCCTAGTTCCATGTAGTAAATAGAACTACCAAGAAAGAGAAAAACAACATGAGTACTTTTCATACAGATATTTCTAACAATGTTAAAATTTTTCAATCATTATTTTTCAGTCAAGAAAATAATTGATAGGTACTATTTCATTTCCAAAGTAGTTTATCACATATATGAAAGGATAGGAGTCTTCAAAAATTCATGTAAGATGTGTATTATGAACAAAACTATGCATAGATTTCAAGTAATTTACACCAAAATAAACTCATGTTTTAATTCCATATTCCAAAAATGCTGTGAAGCTCTTTGATATTTTCCTAGAAGAGATAAAGAAGGAAGCTTTTAAGTTCATTGGAAGTAGATCAGAAAACCCCTATATATACAACTATTACCTGCCAATTTAAAATATTAAGATAAAAAGTAAAAATATAAAAAGCATGTAAATGCACATTTATCCATATTATTCCTCATATGGATAAAATTAAGAATGGGTAAGCTATAAATTCTGTTAATGGATCTAAAATAATTGAGATATGTATTATGCCATATCCTCCAAGTTTAAGTAATACAGCTGCCAGAACTATTGAGCCAGCGATTGGAGCCTCTATGTGAGCTTTGGGAAGTCATAGGTGAAGGCCATATAGTGGCATTTTTACTATAAAGGCTATCATATAAGCTAATCATAGTAGGTCATTAAAACAGGACATTGTCAGGGGTTTGTGAAGTAGAGCGATTAATGGGAAGTTAAGTGTCCCTATAACATTTTGCATATAGATTAAAGCTACTAGTAATGGTAGTGACCCTACGAGGGTGTAAAATAGAAAGTAGTTTCCTGCGTTGAGTTGTTCTGTTTGGTTACCTCATCATGTGATGATAACTATAGTGGGGATGAGTATGGCTTCAAATAGGATATAGAATAGGATTAGTTCTGTGGCAGTAAATGTTATGATGAGGAGAATTGAAGTAAGATGAGCATACTAATATATAATTTCTTCCATGTAATTGACTCTTTGCTTAGGTGATGTTGGCTTGCCATGATTTTTAATGGGAGGTGTCAGGTGGTTATGATTAGAAGTGGCATTGATAGTGGGTTGGAGAAGAAGGTTAAGGAGAAATTAAGGCTACTGTCTGCAATTTGATAAAGGAAGAATAGACTTTCCAGGCTAATTAAGAGGCTGTGTAAAGTTGTGTTAATTCAGATGACTAGCAGAGTGAGCCTTATGGCTGCTTCACAAGCAATGAAAACTAGAAGGATGATGGGCAGTATAGCTGTTAGAATAAGGTGATTATTTAATACAAATAGTGAGGATAACACAAATAGCGATAATATCATGCCTTCTAGGCATAGGAGGATGGATATATAGGTGGGATTGAAATAGTAGGAGCCCTAATAGGGATGTGGCAAAGGCCAGAATAATATTAATGTAGATGGAAGGTGTATTAGTGATTATGATAAATCATAGTCTAATGAGTCGAAATCATTTTTTTTTTATTAAACTAATCACTATATTGAGCTCACTCTAACTCCTTTTGTATTCATTCGTATGCTAGTCCTAAGGCAAGAATGGAAATTAGGAGTAGTGTTTTGTTTTTGTTTTGTTTTTGGTTTTTTTTTTTTTTTTTGGAGAGGTTTTTGCCATAGGGCGCGTGTGCTTGCCAGAGAGACAAAGAGACAGAAACCGAGAAATCATCCCCCAGGGTGTCTGGTCACGCCGCAATCCCTTCTCCTCCATTCTCCTCTCAGGATCTTGGACACGCACGCACACGCACCCGACATGAGTTTTAAGCCACCAGGTCCAGGACGCGAACTGTGGTTGACTACATGGGAGTCCAGCAACATAGCCATTATGCTAACTGCTGGTCCCCAGGAGTAGTGTTTTTATGAGTATAGTCATAAGGTTATTAAATTGGATAGCTCAGCGTAGAGGAAGTAAAAGGGCAATTTCTAGGTCGAATAATAGGAATGTAAAAGCAACTAGAAAAAAACTTCATTGAAAAGGGATGTGGGCTGAGCCTATTGGGTTAAATCCACATTCATGGGCTGTACTTTTCTATGCAGACATTGAGTTGTGATAATCAGAATGTGATGGTCACTAGGAGAGCTGCTAATGAGGTATTGATAATGAGGGCTAAAATTAAATTAATTACACTCTCCCAAGGTTTTATTGGGTCTTACTAATTGGAAGTCAGTTGTACTGCTTATACTAAGAGAATTAAGATCCTCATCAATAGATTGAGATGTAGAGGAATAATCACACGACGTCCATGAAGTGTCAGTATCATGCTGCTGCTTCAAATCAGAAATGGTGATTTGATGTAAAATGTAATTTTATTTGATGTATGAACCAGACTAGTAGGAATATTGAGCCAATAATTACATGGAGGCCATGGAATCCTGTAGTTATAAAGAATGTAGAGCCGTACACTCCATCTGAGATAATAAAGGATGTTTCAAAGTATTCGGAAGCTTGAAGGGTGGTGAAGTATGCTCCTAGTATGATTGTAAAAAATAGGGTTTGTATCATATTTTTCCAGTTCCCTTCTATTAGGCTATGATGTGCTCAGGTGATGGTGACCCCTGAGTCCAGTAATATGGAGGTATTAAGTAATGGCACTTCTAATGGGTTTAGTGGTGTAATGCCTGTAAGTGGTCAGCACTCTCCTAGTTCAGGAGTAGAGGCCAGGCTTGAGTGGTAGAAAGCCCAGAAAAAAAATCTGTGAAAAAGAATACTTCTGAGATGATAAAAAGAATTATCCCATATCATAGCCCTTTTTTTTTTTTTTTTTTTTTTTACTTTTGGAGAGGTTTTTGCTATAGGGCACGTGCACTCACCACACAGACAGAGAGAGACAGAGAGACAGAAAGTGAGAAATCACCCCCAGGGGGGATGGCCACGCCACAAACCCCTCTCCCCCATTCTCCTCCCGGGATCCTGGGCACACACGCACACGCACCCAGTGTGAGTTTAAGCCACCGGGTCAGGGACTCGAACTGTAGTCGACTACATGGAAGTCCAGAGACATAGCCATTACACTAACTGTGTGTCCCTTCATAGCCCTTTTTGTATAATTGAGGTATGGTGGCCTTTTGGAGAGCAGCCAATCTGAAAACATGTGATTAAAACATGTGGCCTGAAGACATATGCAGATATGTGCTTCCATAAGCTACTCTAGCAGGGCTATTGAGAAGCATCTACATACGAAAGCAGTACTGCCTGTTGTCAATGGCTGTCATCCTGCTCTTCTTGAAACTCAATACCTCGATACTGCCCAGTATCAGGCTAAAGAAAGTCACAAGCCTTTTTCAGATTATTCCCCCAAAAGGATCTGTGAGATTATATGATACCAGTCATTTTCACATCATCAATCGATTTACATCCAAAAACAACTGGCTTTGCATCCCAATTTCACATCCCTTATTCTCTTTGCATTCCACTTCCTTCTTCCCCATCCCTTTTACATCCCATTTTCCCCTTCCTCCATCTTCTGTCCTGAGGCTGGTTATGGTCACAATTTCTCCATCAGAGAAGTTGTGCCCACCTGATCCTCACTTTTCCATACTTGTGTGTCTTTGTGTGTTTTGTTATTGCGTCTATTTCTAATCTGCAGCTTTCCCCACTCAGAGAAACGTGTTCATGCTGAGCTGGCCTCGGCAGGCCTTGAAATGTGCCTTCATGTGCAATGTCTCATCATCACTGGTACATGGTTAAGAGGTCAGTGATTAGTCCTAGGATAAGGAGGATGTTAGAGTTAAAGTGGAATCATATTACTAGGCCTGATGTTATTAGGAGGGCTGATAGTGTGCCAGTTAGTGGTCATGGTCTTGGGTTTACTGTATGGTAGGCATGGGTCTGGTGGGTCATTAGGTGTTATCATGTAGGTAAAGGCTAACTAGAAAAGTGAATACATATGTTTGGATAAGTGCTACAGAGAATTCAAGGATTGTTAGAAGCACTGGGATAATAAACGTGATTATAGCTGTTGGGGTACTAATTGACATGAGTACGAGGGTAGCACCTCCAACTAGGGGTATTAGTAGGTGACTTGTGGTGATATTTGCTATTAGTCAGATAGCCAGGGCTATTGATTGTATGAAAAGGCTAATAGTTTCAATGACAATTAGTATTGGAATTAGTGGAATTGGTGTCCCTTGTGGGAGAAAGTAGGCTAAAGATGCTTTAGGCTTGTGACGGAAGCCCATAATTACAGCTCCTGCTCAGAGTGGGATTGCTATTCCTAAATTTATTGATAGTTGCATTGTTGGCATGAATGAGTGTGGTAGGAGTCCAAGGAGGTTAGTAGAACCAATAAATAGAATTAGTGAGGTTAAGTAAGAAATCATGTTCTTCCTTTGTTATTATGCATAATCATTATTTGTTATACAAGTTTGGTTAATCATTGTTGGATTGCAATTAGGTGGTTATTAATGAGTAGTGAGGGGAGTGGAAATAAAATGCTTGGGAATATAATGATTAATATGACTACCAGTAGCCCTATTAATGTTGGGGTAATGAAAGAGGCAAAAATGCTTTCATTCATTTCTGTTCTCAGGGTGTTTCTTGATTTTTTTTTTGTCTTTAGTGTTTTAGTGGAAGAAGGAATAAGGTAACTGTAGTTGGATAATTTCAGTTGAAATAGAATAAATAGGGTTAAATTATTGATAGGATAGTAATAAATCATGTGGATGTATCTAGTTGTGGCATTTCACTATGGAGGTTATAAAACCACTGTCTAACTTAAAAGGTTAATGCTACTAGCTTCATAATGTCTTAGAGCATTGTTGTAGATCAATTTTCAAAATGTTTTAGTGGTACTAGTTCAAGGACGATTGGTATGAAGCTATGATTTGAGCCACAAATTTCAGAGCATTGTCCATAGTAAAGGCCTTGTTGAGTGGAAATTAAGGTGGCTTGATTTACTCATCCTGGGATTGCATCTGTTTTTAAACCTAAAGAGGGTATGGCTCATGAGTTAGCACATCTTCTGATGAAAGTAATATCTGCACAGGAATTTCTATAGGTAGTACAACTTGATTATCGACTTCAAGTAGGTAGACATCCTCTGGCTTAGGATCTGATGTAGAAATTATATATGAGTCAAAGCTTAGGTCTTCACAATCTGTGTACTCATAGCTTCAGTACCAGTAGCTGCCTATTGTTTTAACTGTTAGTGATGTGTTATTAATTTCATCTATTATATATAGAATTCGTAGAGGTGGTAGGGTGATTAAGATGAGAATAATGGCTGGTAAAATAGTTCAAATAGTCTAGACTTCCTGAGCATCTATGGTCAGCGTCTATGGGTCAGTTTGGTTTTAAGTATGAGGGAGATGTTATAGAGTGCTAAAGAGCTAATAAGGAATACGATTATAAGTGTGTGGTCATGAAAGTGTAGTGGTTCTTCTATAATTGATGATGAGGTGTCTTGGAAACCTAGTTGGAATGGGTATGCCATAAAGATACACAGGAGGGACAAGCAGTTAGCGTAATGGCTATGTCACTGGACTCCCACATAGTCGACCACGGTTTGAGTCCAGGACCAGGTGGCTTAAACTCATGCCGGGCATGTGTGCGTGTGTGCCCAAGATCCCAAGAGGAGAATGGAGGAGAAGGGATTGTGGCATGGCCATCCCCCCTGGGGGGTGATTTCTCGCTTTCTGTCTCTCTGTGTCTCTCTGTCTGGCAAGCGCACGCACCCTGTAGCAAAAGCCTCTCCAAATAAAGAAAAAAGAAAAAAAGATGCACAGGAGTCTCACCTGTAAATTAACTTTGACAAAGTTATATAATAGTTTTATTAGTATCTAGTTAAAGAGAGCCATAAAGTTTACAGGGTTGGCTTGAAACCAATTTTGGGGGGCTCGATTCCTTCCTTTCTTGATTAGGCTTTAATGTATGCTGGTTCTTCAAATGTGTGGTAGGGAGGTGGACATCCATGTAGTCACTCCAGGTTAGTAGCTGTCATTTCAACTGATGTGACTTCTCATTTTGAGGTGAATGCTTCCCAGATCATAAAGATTATAAGCATAACTGCAGCTAACGAGATAAAAGATCCTATTCAAAATACTGTGTTTCATGTTGTGTATGCATCTGGGTAGTCTGAGTATCGTCGTGGTATGCCTGATAGGCTGAGGAAATGTTGAGGGAAGAATGTTAGATTAACTTTTACAAATATAATTGCAAAGTGGATCTTTGCTCACGTTTGGTCTAGTGTACAATGTTTGGCCTGTGAATAATGGGAATCAGTGAACAAATTCCCCTATGATAGTGAAAACTGCCCCTATAGATAGGACATAGTGAAAGTGAGCTACTATGTAGTATGTGTCATGTAAAACAATATCTAGGGAGGAGTTGGCTAAGACAATTTCTGCTAATCTGACAACTGTAAATAGAAAGATAAACCCTAGAGCTCATAATATCGCTGGTGATTATTTAATATTACCCCCATGTAAAGTTGCTAACCAGCTGAAAACTTTGATGCCAGTAGGGATAGCAATAATTATTGTTGCAGAGGTGAAGTAGGCTTGTGTATCTACGTCTATTCATACTGTGAATATGTGGTGAGCTCATATTATAAAGCCTAAAAAGCTGATAGACATTATGGCTCAGACTATTCCTATGTAGCCTAAGGGCTCTTTTTTCCCTGAGTAGTAAGTAACGATGTGTGAAATAATACCAAATCCAGGCAGAATAAGGATACATACTTCTGGGTGACCAAAGAAACAGAATAAGTGTTGATAAAGGATTGGGTCTCCCTCTCTGGTTGGGTCAAAGAATGCGGTATTTAAGTTTCAATCTGTTAACAACCTAGTAATTCCGGCCGCTAAAACTGGTAGTGATAGGAGAAGGAGGACAGCTGTGATAAGTACTGATCAGATGAATAATGGGGTTTGGTATTGAGATATAAATGTTGGTTTTATATTAATAATAGTTGTAATAAAGTTAATAGCCCCTAGGATAGAGGAAACTCCAGCCAAATGAAGTGAGAAGATTGTCAGGTTGACTGAGGCCCCTGCATGAGCTAGGCTTCCTGCTAGTGGGGAGTATACTGTCCATCCTATGATTGTTCATTGGCCTGAGGGCCAGCACCAGCTTTTACTATTGAGGTTGCTAGTAGAAGTAAAAAAGATGGTGGGAGAAGTCAGAAGCTTATATTATTTATTCAAGGAAAAGCTAGATCGGGGCATCAATTATTAGGGGTACTAGTCAGTTTCTGAATCCACCAATCATGATAGGTATAACTATAAAGAAGATTATTACAAATGCATGGGCAGTCACGATAACGTTGTAAATTTGGTCATCACCCAATAGTGCACCAGGCTGACCAAGTTTGGCACGGATTAGCAAGCTTACAGCTGTCCCTCTAAGTACAGAGTTCCAATGTCTTTGTGGTTAGTTGAGAATAGTCAATGGTTTATAAACATAGGTAGAATGGCTGAGCAAGCATTAGACTGTAAATCTAAAGACAGAGGTTGATCCCTCTTTTTACCAAAGCCCTGAGGTGAACATTTCATGTCGAATTGTAAATTCAAAGATGCAGTCTCAATTCTGCCAGGCTTCTCCTGCCTTTTTCTACTTGATGGCAGGAGGGGTAGATTGAAGCCAGTTGTTTAGGGTGTTTAGCTGTGAACTAAAATTTTGTGGTGGTGGATCTTACCAATCTAGTAAGGACTTAGCTTAAGTTAAAGCGTTTGGTTTGCATTCAGTTGATGTGAGATTAAGTCTTGCAGTCCTTATGCTTCAGGAATTAAGTAGTAATAACTTGTTCGAAGCTTTGAAGGCTTCTGGTCTTATCTAACCTAAATTCCTATAGTAGGAGCTATGTAAGTGGGCTGAGGGGCAGGTTAAGGTTGTAAGTGTGATAAGGCAAGGTAGGAGGGTCATGTTTTTGTTTGTTTGTTTGTTTTTGAATTTTAGTTTTATTTTGGTGTTGTTGGATAAGGGGAACATGGTTAATGTTGTTGAGTAGATTAGCCACATATAAAAATACAAGTTGAGTAAAGCTATTACTGCTATGACTATTGGTATGATGATGTTGTTGTTTTTTGTTATTTCCTGTATGTTGTTTCATAGTTGTTTTAAGGAAAGCATGGTGGTGTTATTGTTTAGGTTTAGCATTATAAATATGGCTGTTGTAATAAGAATATACACAAGCAGGTTTAGAATAGTTCATGGAAATCTACATGGTAGGATGGCTACTATTCAGCCTATGTGGGCAATTGATGAGTAGGCTATGATTTTTCATAGCTGGATCTGATTAAGTCCTCTTCATCCTCCAACTAAGATGGAAGCTAGTGCTACTAGTATGATCAGGGTTACATTAAGTGAAGGAGAAATTTGACATAGGATTTACATTGGGGCTAGTTTTTGTCATGTTAGGAGTAGTATGCTTGATTGTAGTGAGATGCCTTGTATGACCTCTGGGACTCATAGGTGGAATGGAGTTAGTCCTAGTTTTATGAGCAGGGTTGTTGTGGTTATTAATGAGGCTGGAGCACTTGAGATTTTTGTGATTGTTCATAGTCCTAAGTAAAAAGCATTGATTAAAATGGCTATTATAAGGATTATAGATGCTGTGGCTTATATAATAAAGTACTTAGTTGATGCTTCTGTTGATCGTGAGTTATATTTTTTCATTAAAATGGAAATAAATGCTAATATGTTTATTTCTGGCCCTTTTCAGGTCAGAAGTCAATGTGAACTTAATATGGTGATTATAGTTCCTGAAAAGATTGTAAATGTAATAATTGAGTTTGATAAGGCTAGGATGAATAGAATCCCTATGCTTAGGTTAATTAGTGGGTGTGGTATGGGTAATTTCATATAGATAGTGCTAGGCTTAGGGCCAGTGTTGGTGTAAATATAATAATTGAGATTAGGTGGTTAATTAGTATGGGAAGAATATAAACCAACATTTTCAGGGTATGGGCCTGATAGCTTATCTAGCTGACCTTACTCAGAATCTAGTGTATTGGTAGCATGAAGAATTTTGAATTCTTAAGGGTAGGTTTAATTCCTATGGCTTTAGAAATAAAAGGGCTTGGGAACCAGCAGTTAGTGTAATGGCTATGTCACTGGACTCCCACGTAGTCAACCGCAGTTCGCATCCCAGACCCAGTGGCTTAAAACTCACGCAGGGCGCGGATGCGTGCGTGCCCAAGATCCCGAGAGGAAAATGGAGGAGAAGGGATTGCAGCATGACCATCCCCCCTGGGGGGTGATTTCTCGCTTTCTGTCTCTATGTCTCTCTCTGTCTGTCTGGCGAGCACACGCGCCCTATAGCAAAAACCTCTCAAAAAAAAAAAAAGAAATAAAAGGGTTTGAACCTCTATTATTCACTCTTTTATCAGACGTATTTCTATGTCTGTGGGAGGATACTTGATAATGAGATTGGTATAGATATGTGTCATATACATATTGCTAGGATTAGTGGGAGGAAGCTTTTTCATAATAGATGCATGAGTTGGTTGTATTGAAATCATGGATATGATGCTCAGATTCATAGAAATAGAATTGTAAGTGTTAGGGTTTTAGTGATAAAATTAATGGTGTATTGCTCTGGAATTAAGCTGTTATAAAAGGGGTCTAAATATTGTTGTAAGGGTGTTTATTATGATAATGTCTATATACTCTGCTATGAAGAATAAAGCAAAGGGACCTGCTGCATATTCTACATTGAATCCCGATACTAGTTCTGATTCACCCTCTGCTAGTTCAAATGGTGCATGATTGGTTTCCGCTAGTGTAGAGATGAATCATATTATGGCTAAAGGTCATGATGCTAAAATTAGTCATATATATTCTTGCACTGTGATTAAGGTGGATAGAGTAAATGAACCGCTTATTAATAAGACAGATAGTAGGATGATGGCTAAAGTAACTTCATATGAGATTGTACTATAGTCCATAAGGCCCTGATTAGGGCATGTTTGGAATTTGAGGCTCAGCCTGATCATAGGATTGCCTATACGGCTAAGGGTTTTTTTTTTTTTTTTTTTTTTTTTAGGATGAATAAAATTCCCATGTTTATGTTAATTAAAGGGTGTGGCATGGGGAGAGGAATTCATATTGATAGGGCTAGACTAAGGGCTAAGATTGGTGCAGTGATAAATAACATGGAGGAGGAAGTTAGTGGTCGTAATGGCTCTTTGATGAATAATTTTATGGCGTCGGCAAATGGTTGTAGTAGGCCATAAGGGCCCACTACGTTAGGTCCTTTGCGTAATTGTATATATCCTAGTACTTTACGTTCAACTAAAGTTAGGAAGGCCATGGCTAGAACCACTGGAAGGATAAGTATTAGAAGGTTAATTAGGAACATTTTGTTAAGGAGAGGATTTGAACTTCTGTACTTAAAATCTTAAGTTTTAGGCAATTACCGGGCTCTGCCACCTTAACAAGCCCTGCTCTTGGGCAGGGTTTGTGATAACTTACTAGATTTAGATGAGTTCATCTATTAAGTCTAAGGCGTGCTTGATGAATTGGCCTTACTCCTCTTGTCCTTTCGTACTGGGAGGGGTATCTAATAGATAGAAACCGACCTGGATTACTCCGGTCTGAACTCAGATCACGTAGGACTTTAATCGTTGAACAAACGAACCATTAATAGCGGTTGCACCATTGGGATGTCCTGATCCAACATCGAGGTCGTAAACCCTATTGTCGATATGGACTCTAAAATAGGATTGCGCTGTTATCCCTAGGGTAACTGGTTCCATTGATCAACTTATTGGATCAATTATGGCTTAAGATTGCTTTGACTTGTTATGTCTTGGCTTATTATTTTCGGAGGATACTTTATTCTCCGAGGTCACCCCAACCAAAATTGCTAACTCAGAATATGTTTTTTATTTCCGTTTGGATTAGGTTTAATTATATGTGAGTTAGTTAATTAAAGCTCCATAGGGTCTTCTCGTCTTATTTGTGTATCCCCGCCTCTTCACGGGGAGGTCAATTTCACTGATCAAGAGTAAGAGACAGTTAAACCCTCGTGTGGCCGTTCATACAAGTCCCTAATTAAGGAACAAATGATTATGCTACCTTTGCACGGTCAGGATACCGCGGCCGTTTAACTTACGTCACTGGGCAGGCAGTGCCTCTAATACTTGTTATGCTAGAGGTGATGTTTTTGGTAAACAGGCGGGGTTTATGTTTGCCGAGTTCCTTTTACTCTTTTAAATCTTTCCCTTGGGTTTGTGCACTCCGGTGTTGGGTCAACAGTTTATTATACGTGTCTAGAGTTGTATTTAAATCTTATAAGGCTGTGGGACCAGTAGTTAGCATAATGGCTATGTTGCTGAACTCCCATGTAGTCGACTGCGGTTCTCATCCCGGACCCGGTGGCTTAAAACTTATGCCGGGCACGTGTGTGTGCATGCCCAAGATCCTGAAAGGAAAATGGAGAAGGGATTGTGGCATGGCCATCCCCCATGGAGGGTGATTTCTCTCTTTCTGTCTCTCTATCTTTCTGGCAAGCACATGCACCCTATAGCAAAAATCTATTAAAAAAATTTTATAAGGCTGTTAACTATCAGTGGGCATTCAATCTGATATAGGCTCATGGAGGGAGAATTATTTCTTGTTACTTATACTAGCAGTATTGCATCTACAAATATAGATTAGTCCAGTTGGGATTTAGGAGTTGTTTAAATAGGGTGGTATTAAGGATGTTGTTAGTTGTTGAGCTTGAATGCTTAAAGGGGAGCAAAGGTGAAACAGCCTGAAGTGGCCAACCAAGACACTAAAGAAGATTTACCTGCAGAAAATGGAGAAACTAAAAATGAGGAGAGTCCACCCTCTGATGAAGCAGGCGAGAAAGAAGTCAAGTCTGAGTAATATCATATACCATGTCTTATCAAAGGTCCCTGTCTCCCTTCTTGTACAATTCAGAGGAATATTTTTATCAACTATTTTGTAAATGCAAGTTTTTTAGTAGCTCTAGAAACATTTTTAAGAAGGAGAGAATCCTACCTCATCCCATTTTTTTTAAGTGTAAATGCTTTTTTTTAAGAGGTGAAATCATTTACTGGTTGTTTATTTTTCAGTACAACCAGAAAATAGTGGATATTGACTTATAGGAGGCTTTGACTCTCTTGTGTGTCAGCTTAACATTCCATAGGTGGGGGTGGGTGGGTAGTTTTTATATCCGAAATACAAAGCATACTAAATGGCAGTTTGGAGTCACAGCCATGCATTTAATGTGTCTTGAATATTTTAAATGACTTCTATTATGTTTTTTAGTAGTATTGTTTCCTAAAGAAAATCACTCTTTGATTGTTGCTCTCCCTGTCAGAATTGTGTGCACTCTGTAACATCTTTGGTCGTGGTAGTCCAGTTTTCCTAATAATTATGTTAATGTGCTGTGAAAGATTGGAAATTTGAAGTATGTAGTCTGTATGATACTAAATTGTGATTTGGTGGGACTTACATAACAGCTTTCAACATCTGAAGACAGTGGTTCTTGATATCCTCTTAAGGAAAATTTGCCTACAAATTTGAAGCTGGAATGTCACTGGAATAACTTAAAAAGAATCACTATACTTGGCTTTTAAAATTTTTGGTACGTATATTAAGAATTGGGTACAAAATTGAGGAGAAGAGGATAGAGAAAGATAGCAAGAGAACAATAGAGAGGTAAGATGTTAGTGAGAAACAGATATGGCTTATTACCTGTTGGTGATGACGTGTATAGTATTCTCAACTGGATTGGTCTGAGAAACATTTAAGTCTACATTGGGATTGGTTTTTCTTTGGGTATGACTTAAAGTTGAACTAAAATTCTGTACTGGACAACCAGCTATCACCAGGCTCGGTTGGCTTGTCACCTCTACTTACAAATCACTTCACTATTTTGCAACATAGATGAGTTTGCTCTATTAGCTGTTCGTAAGTAGCTCGTCTGGTTTCGGGGTATTTAACTTAAGTTCTCTTTGCTAAATTTGTTCTGGCTAGTTCATTATGCAAAAGGTACAAGGGTTAATCTTTGCTTTGTTTTACTGTTGACTGGTCTTTCATCTTTCCCTTGCGGTACTTTCTCTATAGCGCCTTAGTAGAGTTTCTATCTCCTATACTTCTGATGGTTAAATGCTTTAGTTTAATAGATTGTTATTATTAGGTGGATGTGTGTTTGGGCTAGAGTCAGTTCAAAACGATCATTGAAGTGATATTTTCTGGGTGTAAGCCAGATGCTTTTGGGTTAAGCTACGTTTTGGGATTTTCCAAGTGCACTTTCCAGTACACTTACCTTGTTACGACTTATCTCCTCTTACATGCATGTCAATAATTATGAATTGGGGGGGGGGGGGCATTCGAGGAGGGTGACGGGCGGTGTGTGCGTGCTTTATGGCCTTATTCAACTGGACTCTCTATTTCCGGTTTACTGCTAAATCCTCCTTACACCCATAGTTTTCATACGGGTTGGCGTGATGTTCTTTATCAGAAAATGTAGCCCATGACTTCCCATCCCATAGGCTACACCTTGACCTAACTTTTTTATGGTTAATGATTGGGCTTACTTGGCATCCTTTTTAGGGTTTGCTGAAGATGGCGGTATATAGGCTGTATTAGCAAGAGATGGTGAGGTGTATCGGGGTTTATCGATTACAGAACAGGCTCCTCTAGGTGGATATAAAGCACCGCCAAGTCCTTTGAGTTTTGGGCTGTGGCACGTAGTACTCTGGCGAGTAATTTTGTTGTGGAATTACCTAAGTTTACAATTAAGCATAGTGGGGTATCTAATCCCAGTTTGGGTCTTAATTATCGTGTAGTCTGATGTAATAAAGTTACTTTCGTTATTGTTCTTAGTGGGCCGGTAGCATTTTACGGCTTGGGCTTTATTTGACTTTATTGTTAGGTTACCATAAACACTCTTTACGCCGTGATCTATTAATTTGGATTAATCGTATGACCGCGGTGGCTGGCACGAAATTTACCAATCCTTAGTAGTATAACTTAGTCGAACTTTCGTTCATAGCTTAATTTTTATCACTGCTGTAACCCGTGGGGGTGTGGTTGAGCAAGACGTTATGAGCTACTGAATAGTGTGCTTGATGTCAGCTCCTTTTAGTCTGTAGACTTAGAGGGCATTCTCACTGGGTCGGGGATGCTTGCATGTGTAATTTTACTACTAACTAATAGAAAGGCCAGGACCAAACCTGTTGTTTATGGAGTCTATGACTCATCTAGGCATTTTCAGTGCCTTGCTTTGTTATAAGCTACATTAACTTTTGTGAAAATTATTACTTATGATTTTCCCTCTTGAGAAAAAAAAAGTTTTTTTTAAGTGCTATGTCAGTATCGTGGCAACATTTAGAAATCTATTAAATAAAACGAAAATTTTCTAGTTCACTAAGCCTGATTTTTTCAAAAATTTTACCATTTTTAAAATTGCGTTTGTTATAACTTTGGCTAAAAGCCATTTCTAGTTGAATTTGTAATTAAATACTTAACTACTTTACCATAAGATTTCTTGTTTTTGGGGTTTGGCAAGAGTTTCAGTTTTGTGGTACTTGATGGTTAAGACGGGGGGGTAGGGGGGGTTTGCTGAAATATTCAGAACATGTATTTTGGTAAAGTGGTAAGCGGGTATTGTGGTGCGTGTGCGTGTGCGTGTACGTGTACGTGTACGTGTACGTGTACGTGTACGTGTACGTGTACGTGTACGTGTACGTGTACGTGTACGTGTACGTGTACGTGTACGTGTGCGTGTGCGTGTACGTGTACGTGTACGTGTACGTGTACGTGTACGTGTACGTGTACGTGTACGTGTACGTGTACGTGTACGTGTACGTGTACGTGTACGTGTACGTGTACGTGTACGTGTACGTGTGCGTGTACGTGCGTTGGGTTGGGTTTATAAGGTCACCGTGTGGGCGATCTTCAATCAATGGCCCTGAAGTAAGAACCAGATGCCAGTTATAGTTTCAGTCTAGAAACCCCCAAGTTTTATGGGCCCGGAGCGAGAAGAGGGACACGAATTGGGCGGGTTGATGATTTCACGGAGGTAGTCAAATAACGAGACACCATTAGGATATGATCTGCGTGTACTTGAGGTTAATTTCGAAGACGTATGTGCTATGTACGATCAATAATAGTATATGTGCTATGTAAAACTAAGGATTAATAATACTTGCTTGATAGCCATGATGATATAACAGTATGATGTCGATTAATGAATTATGTACTATGCACATCTCCATTATATGTACATGCTTATAAGCATGGTGATAGTAATTGAATGCACGATTATACATATATGTACTATGTACTGTAATTCATTAATGTACTATGTCATTTATAATGGGGAAAAGCATGTATGCATGACGTACATAGGGCATTTAAAAATTGTTGCATTGGAGTTACTAAGGAACAGTTGATTCAGATCATTAGTTTTCACAAGGAATAGTTTAATTAGAATATCAACTTTGGGTGTTGATGATGGAGTAGTAGTCTTCTTCCTTGAGTGTACCAGGGATAATTTTCTCCACTTCTGGTTTACAAAACCAATATATTGTGTATATTACAGGGACTATCATTTTTTATTAATTATTTATTTTTAAAATTTTTTATATACATTTATTCACATTGTTTAACTTACAAAGTGAACATTTCAATATGTGAACATTTCTCCCCAGTCCAGTTGATCAAAATATCTTCAACAGGTAACACCACACCTCCCCATCCCGTCAATGCTCTGCCTCCAGGTCCCTCCTCTAAATGTCCTTCCCTAGGCCCCACTCCTCCACACACACATCTGGCATTCACACCCATCTCTTGTGTTTGTATATCCTTTAGTCAATCAGTTTCAGTCATAGAGTGCAGACACTAGGTATATATTAAGTGGGGACATACAATGTCTCTCCTTCATAGCCTGGCTTGCTTCACTCAGCAGTAAATCTTCCATATTCTTCCACTTTCTGTCAAAAGCCAGGGTTTTGTCGGGTTTTATGGCTGAATAGTATTCCATAGAATATATGTGCCACAGTTTTTCAATCCATTCATCTGTATGGGGGGCATTTGGGTTGGTTCCATGTCTTAGTGATCGTGAATAATGCCACAATAAACATCGATGTGCAAGCACTTTTCCAATGAAGAATTCTTCTGTCATTTGGGTAGATACCAAGGAGTGGGATTGCTGGATCATATGGTAGTTCTATTTGTAGACTTTTGAGGACTCTCCAAATTGTTCTCCCCAGCAGCTGGACCAATTTACATTCCCACCAGCAGTGTAAAAGAGTTCCCCTTTCACCACACCCCCACCAACAGTTATCATTTTTATTTTTAAATCTTAGACATTCTGACTGGGATTAGGTGGTACCTCATTGTTGTTTGGATCTGCGTTTCTCTCGCAATGAGAGATGTTGAGCATTTTTTCATATGCCTTTTGGCTATTCGTATGTCATCTTTAGAGAGTGTTTTTTTTTCAACTCCTTCTCCCATCTTTTACTAGGGTTGATCATCTTTTTTTCCAGTGGCTTGAGTTCCTTGTGTATTCTGGTTATCAGTTCCTTATCTGATGCGTAATCTACAAAAATATTTTCCCATTCTGAGGGCTGTTGATTCACATTAATTACTATCATTTTAAAAGATAGTTTTCTAAGGCACTTGCTAGGGGTATGAGGATGATGATAATGGTGATATATAGGACAGAAACTACTTGACCAATGATAATAAATGGGTGTTCTACTGGTTGACTACCAGTTCATGTTAGTGTGAGTAGGTCAGCGACTAGGATTCAGAATAGGCATTCGCTAATTGGTCAGAGTATTATGCTTCATTGTTTAGAGGTGTGGAGGAATGAAATAAAGGCTAAAATTAGGATTGATATTACTAGAGCTATGATTCCTCCTAGTTTTTTAGGGATTGATCATAGGACTGCATATGTGAATAGGAAGTACCTTTCTGGTTTGATGTGTGATGGGTGTTAAGATGATTTGCTGGTGCATAGTTGTCTGGGTCTCCAAGGAGATCTGGGGCAAATAGGACTAGGCTGCATAGCAGAACTAATAAAATAACTACTCCTAGAATATCTTTGATTGTGTAGTACAGGTGAAATGGGATCTTTTCTGCATCTGAGTCAATTCCAGATGGGTTACTGGATCCTGTTTCATGTATAAAGAATAGGTGGACAACTACTAGTGCAGTGATAATGAAGGGTAGGATGAAGTGGAAGTCAAAGAATTGAGTTAGGGTTGCCTTAGCTACTGAGAATCCTCCTCATATTCATTCTACAAGGTCTGTGCCAATATATGAAATGGCTGAGAGGAGATTGGTGATGACTGTGGCCCCTTAGAATGATATTTGTCCTTTTGGGGGAATGTAGCCCATGAATGCTGTTATTATAACAGCAAATAGGAGAATTACTCCAATGTTTCAGGTTTCAGATAAGGTATATGAGCCATAATATAGGCCTTGGCCTACATGAAGGAATAGACAGATAAAAAATATTGATGCACCATTGGCATGAAGGTAACGAATTACTCATCCATAGTTTATGTCTCAGCAAATATGTGTAACTGAATAGAAGGCTGTAGTAGTGTCTGCCGTGTAGTGTATAGCTAGGAATAGACCTGTGATGATTTGCAGGATTAGGCAGATCCCTAATAATGAACCAAAGTTTCATCAAGATGACATTTGAAGGGGCTGGTAGGTCAATGAATGAGTGGTTGATGATTTTTAGTAGTGGGTGGTTTTTTTCATATGTTGGTCATTAGGTTCTTGTAGTTGAATTACAATAATGGCTTTTCATGCCATAGATCATGGTTAAATCCCATGTGAAAATTATGTCATATGTTGTATTTATGCTTAGTGTATTATTTGTTATTGGTTTTGTGAGGGTTTCTTCAAAATCTTCTCCAGTTTATGGGGGTTTGGGTTGATTGTTAGTGGTAGTCTTGGTTATGGTATTGTCGTAAGTCTTGGGGGTTCAATCTTAGGGCAAGTAGTTTTTAATTTATTTAGGAGGTATGCTGTAGTGTTTGGTTATATGACTGATATAGCTACAGAGGAGTACCCAGAGATTTGAGGATCTAATGTTGTTATTTGAGGGAGCTTATTGGTGAGTGTTGTTATAGAGTTGATAGTTATTGTATGAATGGTTGGGTGTGAGGCTGATTTTGTCATTAGTTTAAAGAATTTGGAGGTTTGGATGCTATTTGAGAATAGTAATTCTGGGTATTTTCATGAGGATTCATTGGGAGTGGCATCTATTTATGAGTATGGCTATTGATTAATGGCTGTGGCAGGGTGTACTCTGTTTATTAGTATTTTTATTGTAATTGAGATTGTGTGTGGGGGTTAGATTACTATAAATAATGTTAGAATAAGGGAGGTAGGAAAGGATAAAATACAGTTTGATTTGTCCTTTTTGGTTGGAAATTTTAAGTGAGGCTGTAAGTTGTATGCTAGAGATGGTTTTTGGCAGGGCTATCTCTAGTCATGTTATATCTAGGAGTTTTGATGATGGGTTCTGGTTTACTGTTAGGCTAGTGTATATCTAGGAGTTTTGATGATGGGTTCTGGTTTACTGTTAGGATAGTGTGTGGGAGCAGTCAGTGAATGATTGTTGGATAGTAGCCTAGTATAGTTCAAAATTTGTGAAATGGCAATGGGTGGTTATGTTTTAAGTTAAGAGTTATAAGGTTTAGCTCTAAGGTGATGGAGAACGCTATAATGGTTACAAATAGGGTGGCGAGTTTTAGGTACAGGGGTGGAGGAGTCCGACCTGGTAGGGCCCAAGGATCTGTTTTGAGCCTTTGACCTTATGAGCAAAGCTTAGGTTGAATCAGCACATTGGTAAGGCTGCTGCTGTATGCCCCCCGACCTATGAGCAAAGCTTGGGTTGACCCAGCATGTTGGCAAGGCCGCTTGTTGTATGCTCTAGAGACTGTGGTAGCCTTGTTGGGAAGTGACCCCCCCCTCTGACACCCTAATGTACTACTATAAAAGAATTATATAGCTCTCTTGAGTATGTGATAAGATTCCCTAAAAATCCCCTGACCACTCCCCTTTGCCTTAATTACCTACTCTTAATTACAATGCTTTATCCTTATAGTCACAATAGAGGGTGTGCCAAAGTTTTATCTAGGCAAAAATCTTCTTGACCTTTGAAAGCCCTTTAAGATACATTTAACATAAGCTTAAATGTAATTTTTTTTTACATAAAATAGGATTAGGCCAAAACTGGCCTAGGACACCTCCGCCCTCACCAAGTGAAATAGATAAATATATTAGGATTCTTTAAATTAAGTTTTAAATTCCTATAAAATTATATAAGTATTATTTTTTATTGAAATCCATAAGAATATCTATAATTGAGATTTTTTTCTCAGCATCGTGCTCAGTAATCACAAAATGGCTGCTGCTGCATTAGCTGATAATTATTTCTGCTTGCTGGAGCTGCTTTCCCAAAACTGCATTCCATAAAGACCCACCTACATCAAACGAACAATTGCAGAACTGCAATAGACTCACCCTTAATCCAACCCTGAATAGAACCTATAATCCCTATTAAACTAATAATTAAAACATGTAGCCCCTCACCCATTTACTTGCATGTATTACATTTTCAATAAAAAGGCACAATAATTCCTGGCAGTTGCCACTCTTTAGAGAGCAATCTCTGGGGGTGTCCAACTAAATACATACACAAAAATGGCACTGAGGCCTTAGTCTTCTTTTCCTGTGCCACCTCCAACGATTTAACCCACCCCCACCAAGGCTGGACCCCGGCACAGGGGTATTGTTATTTGGGTGTGGTTATTGGTATAATATTATTGAAGATTAGAAACCCCGTGAAAATGCTTCCTATTGTGAGGCATTTAATTGAGTTAATTAGAAGTGGGTTATTTTCGTTGATGATAATAGTTAATGGGTAACACGGTTGAGCTACAAGAGCATAGACAATAATTCGTGTGCTGTAGGCTGCTGTAAGGGATGTGGCGATGAGAGTAGCAAGGAGGGCTCAGGCATTGATATAAGAAGTGCTTGCTGCTTCAATAATTAGGTCTTAGAGTAAACGCCTCTTAGAAATAGTATATCTGTTAAAGTGAGGCTACCAGTTATTACGGCTGATGAGGTGAATGGTAAGCTTATATGTAGTACTCCTATCTTACAAATGTCTTGTTCATGCTTAGGCTATGAATGATGGTGCTGGAGCATATGAATAGTATTGCTTTGAAGAATGTGTGTGTGCAAATGTATAGAAAGGCCAGATGGGGTTGGTTGATGCCAGTTGTTACTATTATCAGGCCTAGTTGGCTAGAGGTAGAAAATGCCACAATTTTTTTAATGTCGTTTTGTGTTAGTGCTCAGATAGCTGTGAACAGAGTAGTGATAGCCCCTAGGCATAGGGATAATGATTGGAATGTTTTGCTTTGCTCCAGTAATGGGTAAAATTGGATTAGAAGAACAATTCCTGCTACTACTATAGTGCTTGAGTGCAGTAGTGCTGATACTGGTGTTGCACCTTCTATTGCTGATGGTAATCAGATGTGAAGACCAAACTGGGCTGATTTACCAGTGGCTGCTAGAAGCAGGCCACAGAGTGGGATTAAGCTTGCCTCTTTACTAAGTGAAAAGATTTGTTGTAGGTCTCAAAAGTTGAGATTAATTGTGAATCAAGCCATGGCTAGAATAAATCTGATGTCACCAATACAGTTGTATAGGATCGCTTGAAGCGCTGCTGTGTTAGCATCTGATCAGGAGTACCATCATCCGACTAATATAAATGATATGATTCCAACTCCTTCTCACCCAATGAATAGTTGAAATAGGTTGTTTGCTGAGACTAAAATTATTACTGTAACAAGTAGATACTTAAGGAATCGGTTAATATTGGGGTCTGAGTATGTATATCATATAGAGTATTCTATAACAAATCATGTTATGAATAGTGCCACTGGGATAAATATTATGGAAAAATAGTCTAATTTAAACTTTAGGGATAATTTTAGTGTTTGCAATGTTACCTAGTGTCAGTTAGAGATGACTGTTTCTTGTCCAGTGTAGACAAATATGGTGACTGGAATTAGGCTGGCTAGGAAGGCATAGGAGACAGCTGTTTTTACATAGTTAGAGTATATATGGTATTTATACATATTTGTTAGGGTTGCAATAATAGGGATAATTAGGATGATGAGTGATGTTATAACTATGGTGAGAATATGTTTATTACTTTTATTTGAAATTGCACCAATTTTTTGGTTCCTAAGACCAACAGATTACTACTATCTTTTAAAAGTAAGAAAGTCATATTGTTATACATAGGAGCATAGAGTTAGCAGTTCTTGCAGTCTTTCTCAGTAAATAAGGAGATTTTAACTTCTATTATTAGAGTCACAATTTAATGTTTTGTTTAAACTATATTTAGACAGAAAGTAAGGCCTATGATAAAGCTCAGTTTCAGGGTTAGAAGGAGGAGAGGATTCTATGATTCTATTCATGCCATTGCATAAAAAGTGTATTAATATAAATGTTTGTATTATGTAGACAGAAAAATTTTAAAAGACACTAAGAACTTATGGGGAAAAAATGACAAAAAGAAAGTAATTAGGCTAATCATAGTTGTCTAACTTCTGGAAAAAAAAAGATGTCAAATAGTATTAATCTAATGACATCAACATAGGTCATTAATTTGATATTAAGTTGCCAAAGACTTGGAAGTAAAAGAATATAATGTGAAGTCTTTTAAAATTTTGAAAACAAAACTATACAGATAGAATTTAATTTTAAATAAAGATATACATATATATTATAAACATATTCCTAAATATGTTTATAATATACATATTTAAATGTGTTTTAAAATAGATATATATACTTATTTAAATATACTTATGGAAGATAAATGTAATCATTAGTAAACTAGTAAAGCATAATGCATTTCAAACAACGTTAAAAAGTGATGTGAATTTTGAAAAATGATCTAATGGGGCTAGGCAGAGTTATGATAGTTGGAAATGACTGGATTCCACATGTCAACTCTGTGGTGAGTTCTGGAAACAGAGGCTTCAAAAATATGCTGGGCACATATGTCTGTGTGTCCAAAATCCCAAGAGAATAAAGAAGAGATTATGGTGTGGTCATCCCTCCTGGGGGTACTTTATCATTATTCCTCTCTGTCTCTCTCTATATATATTTCCTTTTGGTTATCTTGCTCTCTCTCTCTCTCTCTCTCTCTCACACACACACACACACACACACACACAAAACCCTCTAATCACAAAAAGCCAAAGGCACAATACAGAATAACAGAGATATGAAAACAGCATAAGAACTAAGGATGCAGAAAAACTTTCTACATTTAAAAAGCAATTGGGGGGTACATGTGATTAAATGTAATATTAAAAATTATGATAATATTAAATTTAATTTAATTTAAAAATAAAATCAAAAAGAAAAATAAAGCAATTGGGGGTAAGAAGTGGAGAAAAATATGAGCCGTTAATAGACTTGGTCCTGCAAAGCATAAACCTTCACCCAAGTCGTTCTATACATACATACACAAAAAAATTAAATTACAATAGCCAAGTTGATGAGGAAAAAACACCAATATATTGTACAAAAAGAAACAGACAAAAATGGAGATAAAAGTATGCTGAACCCATTGTCAAAAGCAAAGGATTGCAAAGGAAATTTGCAAGAAGGAAAATAAATAGCTAACAGACCCATAAGTATATTCAGGTCACAAAAAAATTACTAATTAAAGCTCTCTTTTATATGTCCCTTTTCACTTAATAATTAATTAAATACTTTTTATGAAAATATTCAGTGTGAGAGAAGATAATATGGAATGTATGCCTCATAAACTTTAGTTGTAAAGTAATATCTGCAAACATCCCTGTGGACTAGATTTATCTTATACATATAAAATCGTAGGAGAATAGACCCCACCTCACAAATAAAAATAATATGGCCTCAGACCAGCAGGTAGTGTGGTGGTTAGGGTGCTGAACTCCCACATGGCTGACTGTGGTTTGAGTCCCAGAATGGTGGCTTGAAACTCTTCCTTGGTGAGTGTGTGTGCATGCTCAAAATATTGAGAGGAGAATGGAGGAGAAGAGAGTGCAGTGTGGCCATCCCCTATGGGGAATAATTTCTCACTGTCTCTCTTTCTGTCTCTCCAGTAAGCACACATGCCGTACAGCAAAAATCTCTCTCTCTTTTTTTTTTTTTTTTTTTTTTTTTGAGAGGTTTTTTGCTATAGGGCGTGTGCGCTCGCCAGCCAGCCAGAGAGAAACATAGAGACAGAAAGCGAGAAATCACCCCCCAGGGGGGATGGTCACGCTGCAATCCCTTCTCCTCCATTCTCCTCTTGGGATCTTGGGCATGCACGCACACGCGCCCAGCGTGAGTTGTAAGCCACCGGGTCCGAGACGCGAACCGCGGTCGACTACGTGGGAGTCCAGCGACATAGCCATTACGCTAACTGCTGGTTCCCGCAAAAATCTCTCTTAAAAATAAAAAGATATGGGCTCACTTCACTGTATATCTCTACATACCTAATAGTCTATTTCTCTCCACTCCTCTTATTATCAAAATATCTTGGACTGGGACCAGTAGTTAGCATAATGGCTCTGTCACTGGACTCCCATGTAGTCGACCACGGTTCAAGTCCTGGGCCCAGTGGTTTAAACTTATGCCAGGCGCGTGTATGTGCATGCCCCAAATCCTGAGGAGAATGGAGAAGGAACTGGGGCGTGGCCATCCCCCCTGTGTGTGTGTGTGGGTGGGGGGTGATTCCTTGCTTTCTGTCTCTCTCGGTCTTTCGGGCAAGTGCAAGCACCCTATAGCAAAAATTTTAAAAAATCTTAGACTTAGTTTTGCTGAAGCACTTGACACTTTCCCTTTTCTTTTGCTACTGCTATTTTTTTAAAGGATGTTAATATTATTTATAAATTTTTATTTATTCTTACTTTTTTATATTCAATCACTGTACATCTTCATAGAATACAAAATGAATTTTCCCAGTATGAATACACTGCTTATGAGTCCAGTCAAAGATATTACCATATTACCAAACACATTATCATCAATTGGACTTCCATTACCATCATTTCATTGTCAACAGTGGCCCCTACCTTGCTCAGTACAATGTTCCCTTCTTTAACATCACAAATAAATGCATCTGTTAAGCAAGCAACCACAGACTGCTCTCAGATATGGCTGAGCTGTTTTAGCTCTCAGTTTACCTTGGGTAAGCATACTGGGCTTCCATTGTCCCTGACATGCTACTGCAGTGTATGCTGTGCTCTCTGACTACCTGTTTGAGGTCTCTGGGAGGGTGGCTTCCATGTGGAAGCCTGAGTTCCTCCATAGATGGCCTATAATGGAGACTTAAGCTGTGTCCCAGACAAGACAGTAAGGAAGAGTCAAGCATCGGTCTTTGAGCCAGACCCAGAAATCCAGTAGAAACAACCATGTTCCTTCTTGCCCAAGTTGTAAACTCTAAAGGACAACAGAAGAGGATGTTTTGTTTGTTTGTTTGTTTGTTTTGTTTTTTTAGAGGTTTTTGCTATTGGGCACATGCACTGTCAGAAAGACAGAGTGACAGAAAGCAAGAAATCACTCCCTGGGGGGATATCCACACCACAATCCCTTCTTTTCCATTCTCTTCTAGGGATCTTGGGCACTCACACACACGCTCCTGGAGTAAGTTTAAGCCACCAGGTCTGGTATTCGAACCATGGTCAACTACATGGGAGTCCAGCGACCTAGCCATTACACCAACTGTTGGTCCCTCAGAGGGGATATGTATAGCTCCCTCTATCTGCTCATTAGGTTCATTTCCCTGACATGATTTCCCTATAGATACTGGTCTGGATGGAAAGGAAACTTTCCTTGAAGATTGTTCCCAAGAGACCAGCTTAGAAGTCAGGTAAATCCCATTATTATTTCTTCCTCATGCTTTAGCCTGTGTTGCACAAATCTACCTTTCTAGTGTTCGCAGCTAACTAAGTCCAGCTGCTTCCTCTTACAGTCAATTTATCAAGAGGCAAAGGCTGGAGAAGAAGGTAGTTTATTTCTGTAACTGGTTATAGAGAGAGAGCCAGCAAGTAGCACTAAATTGTCTTAATAATCTCAACATGTTCTCAGTATTCATAGGCACTAGGCACAAACAGGTGCAAATCCTTCCTCACTAAAATCAATCAGAATCAATATATTTCCCCTGAATATTTCTTTCTTGTAAAAAGGAAGGTAAATGGCTAACAATGCCTCAAGTGTATTTAGCTTCACAAGTAATGAAGTAGTTACAAAGTAAATCTCTTTAGTAGGTCCCCTTTTGCTTAATAATAAGTTAAATATTTTTATGTGAATAAGAAGTATGGAAGAAGTACTATGGAATATATGCATCATGAACTGTGGTTGAAAAATAAAATCTGCAAATATCTCCTTAGTCTGAATCTTTCTTATCAATACTGAAATATGGGAGAACATGCCACATATTAAATAAAAACATTTAAAAGACACAGTAATATAAATTCTATTCATGCTAAGAAAAACCATTTTGCATGCTGTGCTGATGTACCCTGACTAAAAGTAAATTTAATAATATATAAAATAAAATACTGAGCCAGCATGCAGCATATTAGTTAAGGTACTGGACTCCCACATGACTGAACATGATTTGAGTTCCAGATTTGGTGACTTGAATATCATTCTGGGTACATGTGCATGTATGCCCAAAATCCCAAGAGGAGAAGGGAGTGCAGCATGGCCATCCCCCTTTGGAGGTGATTTCTCACTTTTCCTCTCTCTCTGGCAAGCTCATGTGCCCAAGAGCAAAAACTTTATATATATATATATATATATATATATATATATATACACACACACACACACACACAAATATATATATATATATATATATATTTGTGTGTGTGTGTACACACACATATAAATATATAAATATAAAAATATATGTATATATAAATACATAAAAATATATACATATATATAAAATATATGTGTATCTAAAAGATCTGACCATTCTTCAAATTAATCTTCCCATGACTCAGCACTTGATCAGTTTTGTTCTTAGAGGCCTCTTAATTTCAAAATGCTGTAGACCTGCTGGCCTGCTTTACTAACAGCTTAGTTCACCTTTAAATTACCTTTCTCCAGGACCAGCAGTTAGCGTAATGGCTATGTCGCTGGACTCCCACGTAGTCAACTTCAGTTTGCGTCCCGGACCCGGTGGCTTAAAACTCACACCAGGCACATTTCTACATATGAACAACAGTTGAATGAAATAGAGCTTAAGAAAGGAATCTCTTTCACCATAGCCACAAAATGCATATGATACCTAGGGATAAACCTAAGAAAGTCAAAGACCTTTATAAAGAAAACTATGAAAATCTTTAAAAAGATATTGAGAGTGACATAAAAAAGTGTAAGGAGGGACCAGCAGTTAGCGTAATGGCTATGTCGCTGGACTGCCACGTAGTCGACCGTGGTTCGAGTCCCAGACCCAGTAGCTTAAACTCACGCCAGGCGCATGTGCGTGCATGTCCAAGATCCCGAGAGGAGAATGGAGAAGGGATTGTGGCATGACCATGCCCCCCGGGGGATGATTTCTCGTTTTCTGTCTCTCTGTCTCTGTCTGTCTGTCTGGTGAGCGCACACGCCCTATAGCAAAAACCTCTCCAAAAAAAAAATTCAGTGGGGCGATTTGATCCATCTCTAGGGAGTTATACCTTCCAGTATGCTATAGGGCACATATGCTCACTGGAGATGAGAGAGAGAGAGAAAGAACTCACCCCCATGGGGTTGGCCATGCCACAATCCCATCTCCTCCATTCTCCTCTTGGAACATTGAGCACGCCTACACACACACACACACACACAAATGATTTTCAAGCTACTAATTCTGGGATTTGAAACATTAAGTTGGCCATCTGGGATCCAGCCACCTTACTCTCCATTCCCCCTGCTGGTCCTATCACAAAAATGTTTAAAGTGTGAGATGTTTGTTAGAACAATGGAAAGAGTCCAATAATAGAAAATGAAAGCAGAAACAGCAAGATGATAAAATGAAATAATGTAGAACATGATACCAAATCTTTCACTCGGATGAACAAACTTACACATGGTCACCAAGCTTCCATGTTACATTGAGTAGATATGCCTCATCAAAGCAAATCTTCCATAGTAATTCAATGTAACAGCTCAAAATGTTACTTCATCATATTAAAGATCATCTCTGACATGAGACTATAAGAAGTCAATTGACTTATGCAGATTTTATTTTCTGTATAGACTGCACAGCTTACAAAGTGAACACTTCAATATGTGAACATTTCTCCCAATCCAGTTGATCAGAATATCTTCCACCAATAACACCACACCTCCCCATCCCATCAATGCTCTGTCTCCGTAAGCAACTTTTTAAAGAGAAATTTTTATCTAGAGACAGAGAAACAAAAAGGAAGAAATCATCCCCTGGGGCATGGCCACATTGCAATCCCTTCTCCATTCTCAGGATCTGGGGCATTTGTGCACGTGTCCCCAGCATGAGTTTTAAGCTGCCAGGTCTGGGACTTGGGCCATAGTTGACTACATGGGAGTCCAGCAATGTAACCTCTGTATCATCTGCTGGTCTCTTGTTAAGCAACTTTTTAAAACATTATTATTTATTTAATTTTATTTGATATTATTACTTTTAATTAGACCAGAGAGAAACAGAGAAAGGCAAAGTGAGAAAACAAGTCACCAGGTCTGGGATTCGAACTGCAGTTGGCCATGTGGGAGTCCAATGCAGATAATTTTCCATTTCTTATGTCTTGTATATTTTGCTTTTTTTTTTTTTTTGCCATCCTTGATTCCCTATCCCTAACCCTCTGCCCTGTCCAACCCTCCTCCACATTGTCTCTGGTATCCATGGTTGCTTTCTATGCCTTTCCCTTCTATTTAATTGATTTGCTAATGAACTTAATTTGTCTAAATATTTGCAATAGCAAGTGCAGATGATATATACATACACATGAATACATGTCTGACTTTAGGCATAAACCTCAGTGAGTAGAATGAACATACTATGAAATAGTACCTAGCTGGGGCTATATAGCTTACTGTGGTCATCAAATACACAGTTTATTTTCTTTTTATTTCAATAACAGTTTTAGTGCTTGTTTTTTTTTCTTCTGAAAAAATTTTTTTTATTAATTTACATTCATTCCCTGAGCATCATCACAACATACTAAATGTGGTTTCCCATCTAGAATAAACTGCATAGTGGCTTAATCATGCATGTTATCATCCATAATATTCCATTTCTACTTTCATAGATATGTTTTTTACCTCATGTCTGACCCTCTGCCCTATTCCACTCTCTTATTACACTATCTCTGATATATACAGTTGTCTTCCATTCCTTTTCCCCCAACATTTTGTTGATCACACAATATCATAAGTAATCAAACTACTTTCAATAGCATGTTCAGCTGGTAATTTCAAGAAGAGCAGTTTTGAACTGGTAATGAAATTTCCTTGAAACTTAAAGCCTAGAAACAGGTTAGTATTCTGTTCAAATAGTAGGTACATGCACCTATCGACAGCTCAAGACAGGACAAAAATCCTTTAAAACTGAACAACAAAGCTTAGAAGAAAAGCAGCAATATTTTAGTCAAGTCACAGAAGGTTGTTTCATCAGTTCAGTCTCATGTACTTAATCTTTCTTCTGTTGAGGTTCGATCTTCCAGATTGAATTCTGGGATATAATATTCATCTCCATACAATTAAGTTGCCTGTTTTCTTAGTTTTTGAACTCTTATTTCTGTGTGCCTGCATTTAATTGTACTGACATAGCACTCCCTTAAGAACTTCTTGGAGATCTTGTCTGGTGCTGGGAAATTCTTTCAGGTTTTGTTTATCTGGGAATGTTCATGTCTTTTCTTCCCAAATGAATGATAATCTCGCTGGGTACAGTATTCTCAGTTGAAATTGCTTTTCCCTTAACACTTTGAATATATTTTCCCATTCTTTCCTCGTTCGCGTTGTTTCCAATGAGAGATCTGCCATTAGTCTGATGGGATACCCTTTGTAGGTAACTTGTCGCTTTTCTCTTGCCAATCTTAGTATCTTGTCTTTGTCTGTTGTTTTAGTCAATCTGGCTATAATGTGTCTTGGAGAAGATCTTCTTGGGTTGATTCTATTTGGGGTCCTCTGTATTTCTTGGGACTGAATCTTTGAGTGCCTCTCTAGGTTTGGAAAGTTTTCTTGCAGGATCTCATGGAATAGATTATCAATACCCTTATGAGTCTCTTCACCTTCTGGGATGCCTATTATCTGGATGTTTGGACGTTTGATGGTATCTAGTATTTCTCATATATTAGTCTAAAATTTTGGGGCCATTTTCTCAGTCTCCGTGGTGGATCTCTCTAGGCTAGCAATTTTCTCTTCTACATCTGAGATTCTATTTTCTGTATGATCTAGTCTTCTTTTAAAACTTTCAAAGGAAATTTTGACATCTTGTATTATAGCCTTCATCTCTAACAGTTCCATCTGATTCTTTTGTAAAGTGTGAAATTCCTCTTTTAGATCTTGCATGAATTTCCTCATTTCCTGGAACTCGACAAATTCTTTGTCCTTCCTCTTCAGCAGTTCCTTGTCTCTCTTCTCTTCCATCTCTGTTAGCTTTGCTATTATGAATGTTCTCAATTCTTTATCAGACATTTCCATGATTTCCATTGAATTGTGTGTGGATGAAGAGGAGTTATCTTTTCCCCTTGAAGGAGAGGTATTTTCCTGCTTCCCCATATTTCTTGTGGTTCTGCAGCTATTTCTAGTCATCTAGTGAAGGTCGGTTTCTTCCCAAACTTGGAAGTTCTATCATGTGAGTTTTGTATGCTGGAGGCCAAATTATCAGTGGGAGTTCTTCATTTCTTCGTTTCCCCCAAAATGGCTAGATCGCAGGAGCCATGGAACTGTCTCTTCACCACCTTCTGGCTTTTGTTAAGCATTTCAACTCTTTGCCAGGGAATGTCATTGGTGCTGTGGACATGGACCTCAATAAGAGAATAGGATTTTAATCAAGAAAATAAGATGTCATGACCAAGCTAAATAACACACGAGTATGTTAGTCTATATTACTAGGGTTAACAATTAAGGTAGTGATGGAGAAAGGAATGACTGACACAGAAGTGAAAAATTGTGGTCTCAGATATTCATGTGCAATAAAATTATATTAATGAACTTATTGTTGCCAAATATAATTTATTCCATAAGACTAATAAAACACACGAAACTATAAATTGAGCTCCTCTTCTCTAAAACCCCAACTGGCCATGTGGGAGTCAGCACTTTAACCACTACATCACCTGATGGTTCTACATTGCAGCATTTTGATTGTGATCTATCACATGGAGTCAAGTAAGGAATTTTCTATGTTTGCTCAGAAAGCCTTAGATTTTGGAACATTTTGGATTGTGGATTTTGGATTTTTGAGTAAGGGATGCTCAACCTATATGAGAAACATGAGAATCTCCAAATTTTTCCTATTCATACTTTGACAAATAAATATGGGAAAGTAGGTAAATAACAATGGGAAAAATCCACTGGATTCAGAGAGAGCAAATTGCTTTATAAAAGAATAACTTAAATTGTATAAAAACCTGAGATCAAATCAATTGAAACTAAAGTAAAAATATGGATGAAATTTTACTTCTATCTTATTAAAGAACTGCAATTTCTGAGTCTGAAGGTTATATTCCTTCAATTCCATATACTCTTGAAAAATGATCTGAGTATTGCTTTCCTGTGATTGTTTCAGAGACCTCTTTATGTTTTCATTCCTCAGACTGTAAATGAAGGGGTTCAGCATGGGGGTGACCACAGTGTACATCACCGAGGTTAATGCCCTTGAGTGTGAGCTGTGAGTAGCACTAGCACTAAGGTACACACCAATGCTTGTACAATAAAAATAAGGACACAACTGAGAGGTGATAGAAACAGGTGGAAAATGCTTTATACTTCCTCTGAGCAGATGAGATTCTTTGTATAGAGGAAACTATCTTAGAATAAGAATAAAGGGTATCAGAAAAGGTTCCACCACCCACCCATCATCCCTGATGTAAAATACATAGCCATGTCATTAAGAAAAGTATCATAACAGGGAAGGTAGATCACCTTATTAAGTTCACAGAAAAACTGGGGACTTTGAAATCTGTACAAAAGGACAGCTGTGATGCCGTTAAGCTCTGTAACAAGGAATTCAGGACACTCATGACACAGGCTTTAAGGACAAGCATCACATGGAGCCAGGGGTTCATAATGACAGTTTAGTGCAGGGGGTGATAAATGGTCACATACTGGTCATAGGTCATCACAGTGAACAGAAAGATGTCCAATCCTGCAAAAAGTAGGGGAAAAGTTCATCTGGGTGACACAGCCTGAATAGTTGATGACATTGCTCTGTGTCTGGATATTCAGCAACATCTTTGAAATGGTAGTGGAGAAAAAATAGATGTCAGCAAAGGACAGGTTGGAGAGGAAGAAGTACATGGGCATGTGTATGTGGGAGTCTGAAATGATGGCCAGGATGATGAGCAGGTTTCCACACACAGTGATCAGGTGAATGAAGAGGAAAAGCCCAAATATGTGGGGCTACAATTCTGGTGCCTCTGAAAGTCCCAGAAGAAGGAATTATAAAATTTATGTATCATTCCCAAGTTCATGAAGTTGATGTGACTACCAAAAAAAAAAGAAAAAGAAAAAGGATTTGATGTAAATATGCATCACTTACCTGTCACAGATACTATCATTTCTATTCTGAACTCAGGAACTTTATTTATTTATTTTGTGTGTGGCTCTGACCCCTTTAGGCCTTCTCTGATTAGAAATTCCTGTCTATGGAAAACAATATGGAGTGACCTCAAAGACCTACAAATACAACTACCATATGATCCAGCAATTCCACTTCTGGCTATCTACCCAAAGGACAGGAGAATGCATATCTATGTTTATTGTGCAATAATTCACAATTGCTAAGACATGGAACCACCCCAGATATCCATGAACAGATGAATGGATTGAAAAAGTGTGGCACATATACTGCATGCAATACTATTTAGCCATAAAAAACAAGACCTTGGCATTTGATAGAAAGTGGATGAATATGGAAGATTGATTGCTGAGTGAAGCAAGTCAGTCTATGAAAGAGAGACATTATATGTCTCCACTTAATACATACTGTATGTCCAAATTCTATAGTAGAGAATGAAAGATACGAAGATATAAAAGTATTGAAAATATTTATGGACACTGGATACAGTGTGGAAGGAGGGTGGGATAGAGGAAGAGTGTAAAGAAGAAAATTAGGGGGGAAAATGGACAAAGAAATGGTTTATAATCTATTGTGGGATACAGAAATGGACTATAACCTATTGATGATAACATGTAGAGTATTCCCAACTGGACCGGTCTGAGATGCATTTCATGTTGGGTAAATGCTTTCTACAAGCTAAATTATGTATATCAATAAAATGTATTAAACAATAATTATATAAATAAATAAATTCCTGTCTTGCTCAGCTTTTCCCCAAGGACATGTACGCTACAGTTTTAATGAAAAATACATCATGCACTTCAGAAATACAAATTAAATTTTGACATGGTCTAGGCACTATTTAGACAATGAGTGAACAAAGTTATAAAACAAAGAAAGTGAGTGAATATGAAAGATTGACTGCTAAGTAACGCAAGCTAGACTATGAAAGAGAGGCATTTACGCCCTTACTTAATATATACCAAATGTCTGCACTCTATTGCAAACAGAAATATTTCATAATAGTATCTCAAATGGTGATGAATCCTATGACTATAAGGAGAGAAGGAAAAGGGCCACCAGGTGGTGTTTTGGTTAAGGTGTTGGATTACTATATGGCCATCTGTAGTTCAAGTCCAGGACCTGGTAGCTTCTCTCTCTCTCTCTCTCTCTCTCTCTCTGTCTCTCTCTCTCTCTCTCTCTCTCTCTCCTCTCTCTCTCTCTTATGTTCCCTGTCGCATATTTTAAAATAATAATAATGAGAGGTCAGCAAATGGCATAGTGGTTATGTCACTGGAATCCCACATGACTGACTGCAATTTGAGTCCCAGACCCTGTGGCTTCAAACCCATGCCAGGCGCATGTACATGCATGCTCAAAATCCCAAGAGGAGAATGGCAGAGAAGGCATTACAGCATGGCCATTCCCCCTGGGAAGTGATTTCTCACTTTCCCTCTCATTCTCTCTGTCTCTTTCTCTGCCCTATAAAAAGCCTCTAAACAAAGGTGATAAATAAACTTAAAATAAATAATTCTTTAATTTAAAAAGAGAGAGAGAGAAGGTAAGAAGGAAAGAAAGGATGTGGTATTATTTTTATTTTCTTACTGGGATTTCAGACAAGACTAGCAGACAAGCTGAAAATTGAACAGATACCATAATAAAGACAGGGCAGGAGTCACAGCATTACCTGAGGAGTGTTCAAGGTAGGAGAATGGTCAAGGCAAAGACCTTGAGGGATTTCCAGCTTTCAGATCTTCAAGGAGAATAAGAAATTTAGTATAGCAAGGAAATGAGCAAGAGTCACATGGGAAGAGAGAGAGAATGAGTGAGCTACAATGAACAAAAAGGCCTGCTGTTGCTGAAATGCAAAACCACATGAATGCTCTCTGTATAGATATTTATGCATCTGCCATGTATAAACTTGTCTGCACAGGTGTCCCATGAATAGAAATGCAACAATATGTATTTTCTTCTGTTACCTTGAGCTGTAGTCTTTACATTATGAGCCACCTTTAGGAAAACATGAGCCTGAGTCCCATTACTCTGAAAGAAGGTCTTCTTTAAATGCCTGACACACACACACACACATACACACACAGACATAAACACACACACACGCAACATATGTAAAAATACACATATAGTATATGTATACATGCATCTCACTGTGGCCTACTGGGGTCATCTTTTTTTTCTTTTGGCATAGGGCATGTGGGCTCACTGGAGAGAGACAGAAGGAAGGAAAGTGAGAAATCACACCCAGGGGGGATGACCATGCCACAATCCCTTTTCATCCATTCTCTTCCCAAGCTTTTGGGCACTCATGCACACACATCTACTGTGTTTCTCAAGCTGCTGGTTATGGGACTTAAACCATGGTAGCAATGTGGAACCTAGTACTTTAATCACCATTCCACCTGCTGGCCCCTTGGGGCCATCTTAATACTATACTTCTCTCATTCTTAGTTCCAGCATTACAAAGAAATAATACCAGGTAACTTGTCATTATCATATTATCTTTCCCTGAATAAACATAGAAATGGAACCTAAAATTCTGGTTTGGAAATTCCTTCACATATGTCATATTGAGGGTCTGCTTTGGTAGAACCCTTTTCTGACTTATGTTTGAAGAAACAAACAAAATAATCTGCCTAGTTAACAGGGAGAGTGATTCATTGAACCTGGGGGAAGGAGAGGCCTAGCAAATTCAGGTAGTCCTGAGAGACCATAAGTGAGAACAAACTTTCTTAATTATGGAGATATTTGAATTACTGTTATACTCTTTCACACTCAGTAAAAATAATAAAAGTCAATTATCATTTTACCAAGCAAGAAAAGTAGTGGTATCTGTTTGGTGTGAAGACATGAGATTGAGAGTCTCAATAGGAAAAAAAAACTAAATTCAAAAATGAGCAAATGGGGGACCAGCAGTTAGCGTAATGGCTATGTCGCTGGACTCCCACGTAGTCGACCGCAGTTCGAGTCCCGGACCCGGTGGCTTAAACTCACGCCGGGCGTGTGTGCGTGCGTGCCCAAGATCCCGAGAGGAGAATGGAGGAGAAGGGATTGCGGCGTGGCCATCCCCCCTGGGGGGTGATTTCCTGCTTTCTGTCTTTCTGTCTCTCTCTGTCTGTCTGGCGAGCGCACGTGCCCTATAGCAAAAACCTCTCCAAAAAAAAAAAAAATGAGCAAATGGAATAAACCAACAATTCTCCAAGGAAATATACAAAGGACCACAAAATTTGAACATGTTTTATTTATTTATTTAATTTTGCTGTAGGACATGTGCATTTGGCATAGAGAGCAAGCGAGTGAGAGAGAAAGCATTCTCTGGGTGAACAGCCATGCCTCCATCCCTTCTCCATTCCCTCAGGATTTTGGTCATGCACACACATTTACCCAGCATATTTTTCAAGCTGTGTGGTCCAGGACTCCAATTGTGCAATTGGCATGAAGGATTCGGCCACCTTAACCATCATGCCACTGGCTGGTCCTGGCAATGTTTTACATGAAACATTAGGACACTTTATTTTCTTTAGCTGTTCCAAATTTATTTTTCTAAAAGAGTCCCTTTCTCCCATGGTTTTATTGCAATTTTTTAAATTACTTTATTTAACTTTATTTATTTTAGTTTGAACAGAGAGACAGAATAAGAGAGAGAAAGAAGGAAAGTGAGAAAGCAAGCCACCAGGTCCAGAACTCAAACCACAGTTGGCCTTCTGGGAGTCCAGTGCCCTTAACTAGCATGCCACTTGCTGGTCCTGCAGCTTTTTGTTTTACATTCTTAGGCTTTTATTTTCTTATCTTTTTTTTTTTTTTGAACAAGTCTAGTAGGTACACCCTATTTCTAGTTCTATTGTATCTTCATTTATCATACAAAGGCTTCTGTAAGCTGTATTTGATAAAATCCTTCACTTACCATGATAATTCTGTTCTTTTTTATTGAATAAAATTCTGCACATGAAAAACAAAATTCTGGGGCCAGAATTTTGGTTGGCACTGGGCTCCCACATGGCCGACTGTGATTCAAGTCCTGTTCCTCATAGCTTGCTTTCTCACTTTCTCTCTCTCTTTCTCTCTCTGTTGTGTATACATGTACTGTAGAAAATTAAAAAATAGCAATAATTATAAAATTAAATTTAAAATTACTTTAAAAATGCATGCATGATTTGTTCCTGAGGGCATTACTCATAAATTATAAATACTTATTTCATTACCCTCTGCATTTACCATTATGGCACAAAATCTAAATAACAAAGTTTTCACATGCTTTAATTACCTTTCTGTTCTCACAAAGGTTGTGAATATGTGTACATTATCTGAAAAAGCTAAAGCAAGGAGAAACTTGTGAAATAAAAATAATTGCATGTGACTACAACCGGGTTAAATATAAATGTTGTTTGTTTGTTTGGTTTTTCTTTTTGCTATAGGGTGCATACACTCATCAGAGAAAAGAAAGACAGACAGAGATAGGAAAAGTGAGAAATTATCTCAAAGGGGATGGCCATCCTACTATTCCACAATCTGCTCTTCTCCATTCTCCTACCAGGATTTTAGATATACATGTGTGTCCAGCATGAGTTTAAACTGCCAGGTCTGAAACTCAAATTCCACTGGGTCATGTAGGAGTCTGGTGTCTTAATTACCATACCAAATGCTGACCCCAAATATAATGATTTGGAAACAATGTAAAGACTTTCAAACATTCTTCCCAAATGACTTTGATACTTACATTAAAAAATTTAATGGAAAATAATAGCTCAAATTCTTATGAGTTTAAGGAATGCAGCCAAAAACAAGAATAAAAACCCTTCAGACTCACAATACTGAAGAAAAGATATAGCACAGGAAATTTGCAATTGAACTTCAATATCTATCAAACACAGAAATATATACAGCTTCATGAGTTAAGAAATAATTGCAAAGTAAAAGTTGTCAGCATACTACTTTTCATCTATTAAATACAATAGTAAATATTTATTTCATCTAAATACCTACCATGAGAGAGAGAGAGAATGAAATGTATATTTCATGAACTGCTTTTGTAAGGTAATAGTTGGAAGATTACTGCAGGTGTCGCTCATCAATGAAGAAACATATTGAAATATGCCCCCATCTTAAAAATAAATAAGATGGCTATTGGGCTGTGTGGGACATAGCTGTTTCTTTTGAAGTCCTAAATCTGGCTCAGGTATTGATGTTTAATGCCTTCCTGACATCCTGTCTCCAGACAAGGTTTCAGTCTCCATTATCTGCTTTTCCTGTGAGGAATTCAAGTTTCTGAACAAAGTCCAGTCTATCCCATAACCTGATGGTTCTGGTGGCTGGAACCCACATGGCCAACCATGCAGTTTAAGCCCTGGACCTGGCAGTTTGAGAAGCACACCAGGCATTCATACATGCCCAAAAGCCCAAAAGGAGGAAGATATGGGGAAGAGATTGTAGTATGACCATTCCCCTTGAGGGGTGCTTTCTCATTTTCTTTCTCCACTCTCTCTTTCCCTGTCTATCTACAGGACATGCATCCATCTTCTGTCAAATAAATAAAATAAATAAATAATAAGAAATGTCTCATTGTAGTGTAAACCTTTTCACAGCTAATACCCTATTTTTCTTTTCCACTTTTGTGCAAAAATCCTTGCACACATGTTCTACTTTCACTAAAACCGCTTTAAACTTCCCATTATTGCTTCTAACTGGGGCTCTAAGACCATCATTTAATTGTCAATAATTACTCTCCATTATTGAATTACAATGTTCAATTAACTTTTTTTTTTTTTTTTTTTTTTTTTTTTGGAGAGGTTTTTGCTATAGGGCGCGTGCGCTCGCCAGACAGACAGAGAGAGACAGAGAGATAGAAAGCAGGAAATCACCCCCCAGGGGGGATGGCCACGCCGCAATCCCTTCTCCTCCATTCTCCTCTCGGGATCTTGGGCACGCACGCACACGCGCCCAGTGTGAGTTTAAGCCACCGGGTCCGGGACTCGAACCGCGGTCGACTACGTGGGAGTCCAGCGACATAGCCATTACACTAACTGCTGGTCCCCAATTAACTTTTTATAATCAAATAAATGTGTGAATAAATTCAATCATCAGGAAATAAGGTAAATAACTACATCAAACTCTTAGCCCTGGGTTAAGTTGCATTGGCTCTCAGGTGACCTCAAGCAGATGTTCAAGACACTCATTCTCCCTGTCCTTTTCCTCCAGTAACTGCTGGGCTCTTAGATTAACCTAGATGAGTTTTCTGAAAGAAAGGACTTTGTGCAGAAACTTGAATTCCTCCCAGGACAGTTGATAATGGAGACTGAAATACTGTCTGTTGACAGGATGGCAGGAAGGCATCAAACATCAGTACCTGAGCCAGATTTAGGACTTCAAAAGAAACAGTTATGTCTCACACAGCCCAAGCTTGCCCACACTAACGGACAATAGAGGAGGTATTTATATCTCCCCAGATCTTTCCATTAGACATATTTCCCCTTGTTATTCTTACTCCAAGCATATCATTTCCTTGGGGGACATTGCTCTGCTCCTAAAGAAATTTTCTTCATGCATATTCTACTTTCCCAAGACACCAGATTAAATGTAAGAGGAATCTAGGCTTTATTTCTCCTTCTCTATGAACTCACCTGCCTCCAGGAGATCTAACCTCCCAACACCTTTTCCTAAACCTGACTTAGATTTTTCTTGAAATATTAAACTGAGGAAACCTGTCTTTGTCTTGATTAGGTGCCTTGGATCTCCAAAGCCTTAGCTTATAGTAGTAATGCTATAGTAACACTGATATCTCCAAAAATTTCTTTTTAATAATTATTTATTTTATTTTTATTATCATTGATTTTTAAACTGACCAGAAAGAGACAGAGAGAGAAAGAGAGAAAGGGAAAGTGAGAAAGCAAGCTACCATATTCAAGACTCAAATCCCAGCCAGCCATGTGGGATGCCAGTGCCTTAACTGCCACACCACCTGACTGCCCCTCCAAAAAATTGTTATACACCTCTTCAATGAGACAGTGAACTGTGTTTTCTTAATACAAAGCCAATGGTACCACATCCTACAACTCTGTTTCTTAATATAAAAACCATGGATTCTGCCTTTGGTTTCATGATGCTTTTTCAAATAAAGTTAAAATTTCACACATATAGGGGCAGCAGGTGATGCGCCAGTTGAAGCACTGGCCTCCCACATGGCTGATGGTGGTTTGAGTGCCAGACCCAGTGGCTTGAAACCAACACTGGGTGCTTGACCATGTGTGCCCAAAATCTCAACAGGAAAATGGAGGAGAAGGGATTGTGGTGCAGTCATCCTTCTGGGGGTAATATCTCACCTTCCCTCCCTCTGTCTCTCTTTGGTGAGTGCACATGCCCTATGGCAAAAACCTAAAAAAAATACTTATAATAAGGTTAAGCTGTAATTTAATCCTTTATTTATAAAATATTTGTGAATTACAAGAGATATGTTTAAATGGGGTGTGGTCACATAACAATTCTTGTTCCTCCATTTCTCCATCCTGTCAAGATTTTTGGCATGCATGCACAGATACTTGGCATGTTTTTCAACCACAGGGTTCATGTGTCCAGGCATGCGTCTATTTCTTGTAGGTTATCCCATTTGTTGCCAGTTGATTGTTCATAATAATCTCTTATAATCTTTATATTTCTGTGGTGTCAGTTGCAATGTCTCTTTTTTCTTTTCTTTTCCTTTTTTTAAAAAATTTTTAACCATAGAGCATGTGCAGGGGCAGAGAGATGAGAATAAATGTGAGAAATTACCTTCCAGAGGATGGCTCAATGGCAATCCTCTCCCCTCCATTCTCCTCCTGGGATTTGGAGAACACACACATGTGCCTGGTATGATTTTCAAGCCACCAGGTCCAGGATTCAAACCTTGGTTGGCCATGTGGGAGTCTAACACTTTAGCTACCATACAACCTGCTCATTCCAGTTTACACTTACATTATGTATCCCTTAACAAATTAGCTACTATTTTCATTTGGCTTTCTGTTACTTGCTGCTAAATGCTATCCATAAATTGCTATACTCTTTAAAATAAATTTTATAATTTTGGTAACACATCATACCTACAAAAGATCTACATGGGAATTCAAATTAGTTGTACTGTTTTTTAAAGTTCTTTCCTGCTTGGAAGTGTGGGTCTAACAGAAAGCTGGAAAAAGGCACAAGGCATTGATGTCATGTTCTTTTTTTTCTATTTTTGAGAGAGATTTTTGCTGTAGGGTACATGTGCTCACCAGAGAGACAAAGTCAGAAAGTGAGAAATCATCCCCAATGGGGATGGCCACATTGCTATCCCTTATCCTCCATCCTCCTCTTGGGATTTTGGACACACATGTACACATGCCCAGTGTGAGTTTTAAGCCACTAGGTCTGGTACTCGAACCATGGTTGACTATGTGGGATTCTGGTAACATTCTGACATCTGTTGGTCCCAATGTAATGCTCTTTATTACTGAGTTTCAGGTGCATTCACAAAGCTCATAATAGCTCTTACAAGCACTTTTTTCCTCTTGGAGACTATAACATTTGTGGAGAGTGATCATAGAGTGTTTCCTCCCTCTTGGAGCTCACAGTGCATGGAATTGAGCTGAGCCAAAACAAGTCTTAGCCTAGCCAAAGCCACCAGGCTGAGTTAGCAGAACAAAGGCCTAGCTGAGCAAAGCTAGCTAGCTAACATTAGGTCCACCTTTCCCTTAAATGGGCTACAGACAATAGTGACTTACTGCCAAAACCAAACTATAGCACTCACACATGCTTGTTACACTCAGCAACATAAAACAGCAAAGTCATAATTATATAACAAATGTGCAAACACAGTACAACTAATAACAGGTTGTTTTGTGGATTTCAAACATGATAACATAGGAAGTGGGGAAGCCAAACTAAACCATCCTGACTCCATTTGTAATACATATACCCTATGAGAATTTTGTATTAAGAAGAACAATTATCAGTGTATTCTTTCCTATTCTTGAATGGGGCTATACACAAAAAAATAACTATTCAAATTAGAACCCACTGGAGAGCTACTCACATGTTGAAAAGGAAAAAGAAAGAAGAAAAGAAAAAAGAAAAGAAAAGAAAAGAAAAGAAAAGAAAAGAAAAGAAAAGAAAAGAAAAGAAGAAAAGAAAAGAGAAAAGGATAAGAGAAAAGGAAAAGAAAAAGGAAGAAGAGAAAAGAAGGAAGGAAGGAGAAAAGAAGAAGAAAGAAGAGATAAAAAAAAGAAAGAAAAGAGAAAAAATAAAAGTCAAGTCATTGGGTAACCAGAGGAAGAAAACAGTATTGCTTTTACTTTTGCACCAAGAAGACTGTGATCAAATGTGTCTGTAATTGGAAAGAATCCTGTCATAGTTTCTTGTATAGCAGTTAATACTATCCTTCTTTGGGGGCTGGGAAGTAGGCACTCCAAAGTATATTGAGGTCTTATGATTCCCATCTCCTCTCCAGTCCTACATTCAGGGCACCCACAAAAGAACCTACATCTCAACTCTCTCTCTTCTTCAAATTTTTATATGTCTGTTGCTTGTTTGCCTTTCAGATGTCCCCACCTGTGATAAAAACTCTCTCAACAAATACCAGGAGCAAGGTGGATACCTTTGTAAATAAGTTAAAGAGCTGGTCAAAATCAAAAGAAAAGCTATACTGGGGCCAGCAGGTGGCATGGTGGTTACAGTGCTGCACTCTTATGTGGCTGACCATGATTCAAGTCCCAAACCTGGAGGCATGAAAGCCATGCCAGGAGGAGAATGGAGAAGGGATTTAGTATGGTCATTCCCCCACCTGGGGGAGGGATGATTTCTCATTTTCCCTCTCACTGTCTCTCTCTGTGTCTCTCTAGCAAGTGCATACACTATGGCAAAAACAGAAAGAAAGAAAGAAAAAGAAAGAAAGAAAGAAAGAAAGAAAGAAAGAAAGAAAGAAAGAAGAAAGAGAAAGAAGAATGAAAGAGAAAGAGAGAGAGAGAGAGAGAGAGGCCATACATCCATGAAAATGCCATCAATAACATCAAAGAAGCAATAGTTCTCTAGCTCTGTTGATCAATTAATTATTCATGAGATCCCTTGACTCTGTGCATTATCTAAAGGAAAAAGGTTTCTTTTTTTTACCTAGAAATAGTGAGTTGGAAGCTAGGGGCAAAGAAGAAATATTTGCAGTGGGGAGGGGGTAGATTCCTTGAAATAAAATTTTCTTAGAAGATTAATCAATATTTACTTTCACTCACATGATTCTTTTAATTGTTTATACATATTTTAACAATTATAATCTATGTATTCTTCCAAAGTTAACTCCATTATCATTGTTTTTTACATTTTAAAAAATTGCACTTAATCACTATTCATCTTTACAATATACAACATGGTTTTCCCCAGCATGAATACAATGTGTATTAGTCAAGTCAGGCATATTACCATATACATTATCATCAACAGAGAACTTTTTGTTTATGTGTCTGTTAAATGTTTTCTTTGTTTTTCTCCTGATCTCCTTCTTTCCACCCCCTATTACCCACCCTCTCCCATACTGTCTGTAGTATCTACAGTTACTCTCTCATCCATTCAACCTTCCAGCTTTTGCCATCCAGGGCAGACATTCAGTATATATTGAGTAGGGATGTTCAATGTCTTCTTTCGTCATCTGTCTTGCACTATCCGCATTAAACTTTTCATATTCATTCACTTTGTATCAAATGTCAGTCTCTTTTTTTTATAACTGAGTCATATTCCATAGCATTCACACTATCTTTCTAAGATCTTACATCTAGCAAGGAGAAGATAAAGGATGCCAACTGTGAGCCAGATTTAGGCATTTTAATCTGCTGTCCAATCCAATATGATGGAATTGACAATGTGCTTCAAAGTACCTTGGTGTAATTTTGATATTCCTAAAAAGCATTCTTCAGCCATGAAGAAAAACATCAAGGCTAACCAGCTGAGGGAGAAAAGGAAATGTGGAGGAAGTCTGGTTGTCAAAGACATGGTTATCTTAGATCAACTAATACCTACTGAAGTCCTCATTATATGAAAAAACTCAGTGAGGATCAGACAGTGCTCCCCATTTGACTGAAAACTGATCTACAGACTTACAAAAAGACCAGGACAGCTCAGAAATATGCCTCATTATGTAATCAGACTAGTTAATAAAGACATTGTATTAAATCATTTGCTTTTAGGATGGCTTGTCCTGCAGCAATGGTTAACTGATAAAATAAACAAAATGAATAGAATTCAGGGCAATTAAGTAATTTGCTGTCTTGGGACCAGCAGATGGCATAATGGCTGTGTCACTGGACTCCCACGTGGCTCAAGCCCCAGACCTGGTGGCTTAAAACTCACATCAGGTGCTTGTGCATGCATGCCCAAAATCCTGAGAGGAAATAGAGAAGAGATTGTGGTCTGACAATCCCCCTCAGGAGGATGATTTGTCACTTTCTTTCTCCCTGTCTCTCCATCAAGCATCTGTGTCCTATAGAAAAATTTCTCAAAAAAAAAGAAGAAATTTGTTTCTTTGCATTTTTAAAATTATTTATTTATTTATTCTTACATTTTTTTAAATTTGCACTTAGAAAATCAGCAGTTGACAAAATGGCTATGTCACTGGACTCCCATGTAGTCAATTGCAGTTCAAGTCCCAGACCTGGTGGCTTAAACTTATGCTGGGCACGTGTACGTGTGTGCCTAAAATCCCAAGAGGAGAATGGAGGAGAAGGGATTGTGACATGGTCATCCCTTCTGGAGGATGATTTCTCTCTTTCTATCTCTCTGTCTCTCTCTGTCTTTCTGGTGAGCACACACACCATACAGTGAAAACCTCTCCAAAAAAATTGCACTTAATCACAGGATATCTTTACAGTGTACAGATTTTTTCCCAGCACAATTGTAAAGATGAGATTAAAACCCAATCATAAAGATGAGACTAAAACATTTAATAGACACAAAAATGAAGAATTATCTGTTTATGGTAATGTATATGGTAATGTCTTTGACTTGACTGATATTTAGGCTGGGAAAAAAAACATGTTGCATACTCTAAAGAGGTACAGTGATTAAATGCAAATAAAAAGAATAAATTCTTTGTTTTTTTTTTTTTTTTTTTTAGAGAGAGAGATTTTCACTATAGGGCACGTGCACTCGCCAGACAGACAGAGAGAGACATAGAGACAGAAAGTGAGAAATCACCCCCCCAGGGGGGATGGTCACGCTGCAATCCCTTCTCCTCCATTCTCCTCTCGGGATCTTTGGCACGCACGCACACGCGCCCGGCGTGAGTTTTAAGCCACCGGGTCCAGGACACGAACCGCGGTCGACTACGTGGGAGTCCAGCAACATAGCCATTACGCTAACTGCTGGTTCCCAAGAATAAATTCTTTTTAAAAAATAAATCATAACTCAAAAAGAAAAACAAAAAAAGTTATGTCACTGGACTCCCACATAGTAGACCATGGTTCAAGTTCAGGACCCTGGGGTTTAAAACTCATGCCAGGAATGTTTGTTTGTGTGTGCAAAACCCTGAGAGGAGAATGAAGGAGGAGGGATTACAGAATGGCCATCCCCCTTGAGGGGTGATTTCTTGCTTTCTGTCTTTCTGTCTCTCTGTCTCTTTCTGTCTCTCCAGGGGGCACATGCATTTTATAGCAAAAATCGCTCAAGAAATTAACTGGTGTGTAAAACTCTAAAAAAATTAAATGAAAAAAAATCATGACTCCTCCCCCCTAGGAAACGTGAGACTAATGACAAGTTAAAAAATAAATTGGTGTGTTAAATGCTACATTACCATGAAGATCAGTTAAGGCTGTAATAAACCAAGGAATGATGGACATGAAATTGAAAAATTATACTCTCATATTTTGTTGTACAATAAAATTATATAAATAACCTTATTTGTCAAGTATACTTATTTTGATTTCATAACAGAGGTAAAATCCATGATTATTTCTTGTTAGAACAAGAGAAAAATTATTCAATACACAACGTTTGAAAATAAATGATTCCTAGAAATCCAGGAAATGAATGGGGAATTCCAAGTACTTATGACCTATCGATAGGATAAACATGTGAAAACACATATAGGAACAAAGGAAAAGACTAGTTGTCAGACATAGCAGAAAGATTAATAAGCTGAGATACTTAAATTATATAGAGGGGACCAGCAGTTAGCGTAATGGCTATGTCGCTGGACTCCCAGTTAGTCGACCGCGGTTCAAGTCCTGGACCCAGTGGCTTAAAACTCACGCAGGGCGCATGTGCGTGCGTGCCCAAGATCCCGAGAGGAGAATGGAGAAGAAGGGATTGCGGCGTGGCCATCCCCCCTGGGGGGTGATTTCTCGCTTTCTGTCCCTCTGTCTCTCTCTGTCTGTCTGGCGAGCGCATGTGCCCTAAAAGCAAAAACCTCTCCAAAAATAAAAAATAAAAAAATGAATTATATAGAGAACCTCATCCACCCCCTCACCTTTGGACCTCCAGATTTTGTCTTGGGACTTTAAGACAAACTTGAACCCCTCGCCACCCCATCCAGAGACCAGTTCAAATGGCATTGCTGAACACCAGGCTGTCTGTGGCTGCAGGCCCTAACAGCCAGGACCTGTGGTCCATCATCCCCCTATTCGCCTTTGGACTCTCAAAACTTTGATGTTTTTAATAGTGTGCAGTGCACGTTGTGCATCTGACAAACTTTTTTTTTGTTTTTTGGTTTTTTGGGTTTTTTTGCTCTTGAGGTGAAGCTCATTAGCTCAGTTGGAGGTTCACCACTCTTTAGAAACAGGTAGGACTTTTGATAACCCAGGATCTGTGACTACAGTGCAGGGTATGCCTGAGCAACAGGGAAGCAGACCAGAAAAGAGATAGCCAATTTTCTACTCCTGTACACCTTTGAACAGTCAAAGGTACCTGTAACAAGTTAGGAAGAAGTGTATAGACCATCAGATGACTAGGAACAATTGTAGAAGCACAAGAAACATGAGAAACCAACAAAATATCTCTCCACCAAGAGAAAATGTCAATCTCACATCACTCAGGAACAAGACAATGAATGTTGTGGGCATGTCAGATAAGAAATTCAGAATATTTGTAGTGACCTAACTAACTGAGATGCAAGAGAAGAGACAATGAGCTCCAAGAGATGAGGAAGTCCTTTCATGATTTGAAATAAGAAAAAGACACCTTACAAAAAGAATCAGATGGAACTGTTAGGAATGAAGAATGTAATACAGAAAATCGAAACCTCCCTCGAAAGTATTCAGACTAGATTAGATAAAGCAGAAGATAGAATCACGAATGTAGAAGACAAAACTTCTGACCTAAAAAAAGTATCAAGAAGATTGAGAAAACAAGCAAGAAAAATGAGGATAATATACAAAGAATACTGGATACCATCAAGCTCCCCAACATTTGGATAATTGGTATCCCAGAAGAGGGAGGAAGAAAATAATAAGGGCATTATAAATTATTCCATGAAACCCTGGAAGAAAACATTCCAAACCTAGAAAGGCATTCAAATATCCAGACCCAAGAAATACATAGGACACCAAATAGAATCAACCCAAGAAGATCCTCTCCAAGGTACATCATAGCCAGATTGGAAGGAAGGAAGGAAGGAAGGAAGGAAGGAAGGAAGGAAGGAAGGAAGGAAGGAAGGGAGGGAGGGAGGGAATGAGGGAGGAAGGAAGGAAGAAAGAAAGAAAGAAAGAAAGAAAGAAAGAAAGAAAGAAAGAAGGAAGAAAGAAAGAAAGAAAGAGACAAAAACAAGATAATAAATTTGGCAAGAGGGAAACATGAAGTTATTTACAAAGGTCACCACATCAGGCTAACATTGGACCTCTCATCGGAAACACCACAGGCAAAGAAAGAATGGAGAGATACAATCAAAATTTTTAATGAAAAAAATTTCAACCAAGAACACTATACCCAGCAAGATTATCTTTCATGTGGGAAAAAAGATAAAAGCATTCTAAGATAAACAAAATCTGAAATAAGTTACCAACTCCAGAACAGTTCTTCAAGAGGTTCTGAAGGTAGTGCTATACCAGGAAAACTAAAAAATAATTTAGACTGTTATAAAAGAAGAAAAATACAACCAAGAAAATGGCTCAAGTAATGATAGGAACAGGTTCGGAAATATCAATAATAATGTTGAATGTTAATGGATTAAATTCAACAATTAAGAGACATAGACTGTCTCGGGAACCAGCAGTTAGCGTAATGGTTATGTCGCTGGACTCCCACGTAGTCGACCGCGGTTCGCGTCCCGACCTGGTGGCTTAAAACTCACGCCGGGTGCGTGTGTGTGCATGCCCAAGATCCCGAGAGGAGAATGGAGGAGAAGGGATTGCGGCATGACCATCCCCTCTGGGGGGTGATTTCTCACTTTCTGTCTCTATGTCTCTCTCTGTCTGTCTGGAGAGCGCACGTGCCCTATAGTGAAAACCTCTCAAAAAAAAAAAAAAAAAAAAAAAAAAAAGAGACATAGACTGTCTGAATGGGGGAAAAAAAAAAACCCTTATATCTGTTTACTAAAAGAAACTTACCTTATAGATAAAGACATACATAAACTGAAAATGAAGGACTAGAAAAAGATATTCCATGCAAATGGAAATCAAAAAAGGGGTGGAGTTGCAATACCTATTTCAGACAAAATAGGCTTAAAGACAAAGACTATAAGAAGAGACAAAGAAGGGCATTATGTAATAGTAAATGGGTTAATTCAGCAGGAAGACATAATGCTTATTAATATAAATGCACCCAAAACAGGAGGACCTAAATATGTGAAGAAAAGACTGCCGGAGCTAAAAGGAGATATAGAGAGTAACACTATAAATGTTGGGGATCTCAACACCACATTATCTTCTTTAGACAGATCTTCTAGACAAAATAAATACAGAGTGATACAGGATCTAGAACTTTTCACTCTAAGATGACAAAATATACATTTTTCTCACCCCAGCATGGAGCCTTTTCAAAGACTGACCATATGTTAGGACACTAATCAAACCTTTACAGATTCTAAGGCATAGAAACTATATCCAGCATCTTCTCTGACAAAGACAGAAATAAATTCAGTATTAATTTCAAGAAATACCCTTGAAAATACACAAACATATGAAAACTGAACAACCTACTTCTGAATGACTTCTTAACTACAGATGAAATTAAGTCTGAAATAAAAAATTGATGGAAAAAATGGTAATGAGTACACAACTTTCCATAATCTATGATACACAGCAAAAGCAGTCATAAAAGGGAAATTCATAACAATTAGTGCACATAAGAAAAAGATGGAAAGGTGGCAAATAGATAGCCTAACATCACGCCTCAGGGAACTGGAAAAAAAGAACCAAATAATGCCAGGTAAAAAGAAATAATAAAAGTTTGAGCAGAAATAAATGAAATAGAAAATAAACAAACCATACAGAAAATAAATGAAAGCAAAAGCTGGTTATTTGAGAAAATTAACAAGAACAACACACCAATGGCTAGACTGATAAAGAAGAAGAAACAGGAAAACCAGATAAACCAAATACATGATGAAATAGGCATCATTACAGCAGACATAATAGAAATACAAAATATCATTAAAGGATACTATGAGCGACTATATGCCAACAAACAAGAAAACTTGGAGATGGACACATTTCTGGATGCATATGATTAACCAAGATTGAATCAGGAGGACATAGAAAGCCTGAATAGACCCATAACAAGCCATGAGATTGAGTCAGTAATAAATAACTCCTGATGAAGAAAAGCCCACATCCAGATGGCTTCACTTCTGAATTCTACAAAACTTTTAAGGAAGAGTTAACCCCTATCCTACTAAAATTATTTCTAAAGATTCAAAAGGAAGGAAACTTTCCAAATTCATTTTATGAAGCCTCCATCATCCTCATCCCCAAAACAGATAAGGACATGACAAAAAAGAAAAACTACAGATCAATAACACTTACGAATATAGATGCAAAAATTCTCCACAAGATACTCGCAAATCATATCCAACAACATATAACAAATATTATCATCACAACCAGGTAGGCTTTATTCCAGGGATGCAAGGGTGCTTAACATATGCAAGACAATAAGTATAATAATCGTATTAACAGAAAGAAAGATAAAAAACACATGATCATTTCAATGGATGCAGAGAAAGCATTTGATAAAATAAAACATCCTTTCATGATTAAGACCCTCAGTAAGATTGGTATAGAAGGGTCACTTCTCAACACAATAAAAGCCATCTATGAAAAACCTACAGCTAATATTATACTGAATGGGGAAAAGTTAAAAGCTTTTCTTCTAAAAACTGGTACTAGGCAAGGCTTCTCCTTTTTTCCACTGCTTTTTAATATAGTCCTGGAAGTCTTAGCCAATGCAATCAGAAGAGAGAACAATATAAAAGGCATTCAAATAGGCAAAGAAGAGTTGAAAATATTTTTTTTCACAGATGACATGATGGTATACCTAGAAGATCATAAGGTTTCCATGAAAAAACTTCTCAAAGTAATAAATAAATACAGTAAAGTGGCAGGATATAAAATCAACATCCAAAAATCTATAGGATTTCTATATATGAACAAGTTGAGCAAAGTAGAGCTGAAGAAATAAATCCTTTTTACCATAGCCACAAAATGTATAAGATGCCGAGGGATAAACCTAACTAAGGAAGTCAAAGACCTTTACAAAGAAAACTATGAAAATCTTAAAAAAGATATTGTAAAGGACATAAAAAAGTGGAAGGATATTCCATCTTCCTGGATTGGAAGAAGTAACATAATCAAAACAACAATTCTACCAAATTAATCTACATATTTAATGCAATTACAATCAAAATATCAGAGATATTCTTCACATATCTAGAAAAGAGAATCATAGAATTTGTCTGGAGTCATGAAAGACTTCATATTGCCAAATAAATCCTGCATAAGAAAAGTGGAATGGGTGGCATATCACTCCATGACCCCAAGATATACTATAAAACTGTGATCATCAAAACGGCATGGTATTGACACAAAAACAGACAGGTGAACCAATAGAATAGAATAGAGATCCCAGAAATAAACCCCAAAGCTTACATCCAACTGATTTTGACTTAGGGTACCAGTCAATCCATTGGGAAAAGGAAAACCTCTTTAGTTAATGATGCTGGAAAAACTGGGTATCCACCTGCAGATAGATGAAACTGAACCCCCATATTTCACTATTAACAAAAATCAATTTAAAATCGATCAAGGATATTAACTAAGACCTCAAAATATAAAACTACTGGTGGAAAATACTATGGAAACTCTGGGAGACACTGGAGTAGGCAAAGACTTTTTAAATAAGACTTTCAAAGCACAAACAATAATTTCTAAAATAGGTTGGTTGGACTATATCAGACTAAAAAGTTTCTGCGCAGCAATGGACACAGTAACAACTATGAATTGACAGCTCTCAGAATGGGAGAATAATTTTGTAAAATATCCTCAGACAAGGGACTGATAACCGGAATACACGGAATTCAAGCAGCTTACTCAGAAAGAAATGATTAACCCAATAAAAGATGGGAAAATGAGCTAAACAAAAATCTTTCTAAGGAAGATATATGAACAGCCAAAAAGCTTATGAGGAAATGTTCAACATCCTTCATCATAAGGGACATGGAGATTAAAAACACAATGAGATAACTCCTAACCCCTGTCAGAATGGCAAAAATTAAAAATACAAAAAGTGATAAGTGTTGGTAGGAATGTGGTGAAAGGGTAACTCTTCTACACTGTTGGTGAGAATGTAAACTTGTTCAGCCACTGTGGAGAACAATATAGTGGTTCCTCAAAGATCTACAAATAGAACTACCATTTGATCCAGCAATCTCACTTCTGGGTATCTAAACAAAAGACAGGAGAATGCTCAGAACAGCGCTTGCGCATCAATGTTTATTGCAGCATTATCACGATCACTAAGACATGGAACCAACCCAAATGTCCACAAACAGATGAATAGATTGAAAAAGTGTGGCACATATACTTTATGGAATACTACTCAGCCATAAAAGAATAAATAAAAGACCCTGGAACTTTATATAAAGTGGTCAGATATGGAGTATCTATTGCTGAGTGAAGCAAGCCAGGATATGAAAGAAAGATTGTATATGTATTCATTTAATATATATCAACTATCTGCACTTTATGGTAGAGATTGAAATATTGGAGGGCATAAAAGCAGTGAAAACAGATAGGGATGCTTAAGACAGTGTGGAAAGGGGTGGGAGAAAGGAGGAGTATAGAGAAGGTTAAGAAGAGAATAAACTGAGAGGCATGACATTAGTGGGACACAGAAATGGTTTATCACCTGTTGGTATCCTCGATGACTGGTCTGAGAAATATTTCATGTTGGGTAAATTCTTTTTACAGGCAAAATGATACATAGTGATTGAATGTTTTAAAAAATGAGAATAAAAATTATAATAATCTGGAAAAAAATTATGAAAAGCTACTTGATAAAGAGGATGTAGATACTAATGTCCTTGTCTTGACTGATATGCATGATATTCCTTCTGGAAAAAGGAATGTAATCCATTGTAAAGATATATGTGATTAATGCAATGTAAACAAGATTAGGATAATACTAAAATATATTTTGAAAATAAAAATAATTAAGTTATACAGAGAAGTTAAAATCTAAGTTATACAAGTTCCTAGAGATATTAGAAGAAACAAATTTCACTTCTATAATCCAATCACATTGTCATCATTTATAGCTCTGATGCTTTAAGCTCTAACAAGTGAACTTCTTCTATACTAGGACAATTGATCCTTTGTTTCCCTCCCAAATATTCTCAGAGCCCTCTTTATGTCTTTATTCCTCAGACTGTAGATGAAGGGGTTCAGCATAGGTGTGACCACAGTGTACATTACCGAGGCTGTTGCACTTGAATGTGAATTTTGGATAACAGCTGAACTAAGATACACACCTAGACCTGTACAATAAAATAAGAAGACAACTGAGAGGTGAGAGGCACAGGTGGAAAATGCCTTATACTTCCCCTTAGTTGACAAGATTGCACGTATGGAGGAAACTATCTTAGAATAAGAGTAAATGATGCCAAAAAGGGGTCCAACAACTAGTAGCACATCTGCAAAGTATAGCACTACATCATTAAGAAAGGTGTCAGAGCAGGCAAGGTGGACCAACTGAATAAGTTCACAGAAAAAGTGGGAAATTTCCACATGTGTACAGAAGGACAAATGCAACACCATTAAGCTTTGTAACAAGGAATGGAGAACACTCGTGAACCAAGATACCAGAACCAATGACACACAGAGCCAGGGGTTCATGATGACCACATAGTGCAGGGGGTGACAGATGGCCACAAACCTGTCATAGGCCATCACAGTCAGGAGAAAGTTGTCTAGTCCTACAAACAGTACAAAAAAGAACATCTGGGTGATGCAACCTGCATAGGTGATGACCTTGCTCTGTGTCTGAATGTTCAAAAGCATCTTTGGGATTGTAGTAGAAGTGAAACAGATGTCCACAAGAGACAGGTTACAGAGGAAGAAGTACATGGGGGTGTGCAGGTGGGAGTCTGAGATGATGGCCAGGATGATGAGCAGGTTTCCACACACAGTGATCAGGTACATGGAGAGGAAAACCCCAAATATGAGGGGCTGCAATTCTGGTTCCTCTGAAAGTCCCAGAAGAAGGAATTCTGAAATTTCTGTATTGTTCCTTGGCTCCATGTGGTGGAGATGACTACCCGGAAAGAGAAAAGTAACATGACTTGCATAGTTAAAATGCTACACTTTTTTTTCAGTCAAGAAAGTAATTTGTATATTTTCAGTAAGTATCTGATCCCCTTTTCATACTCTATTTCTGATTGGGAACTCCTGTTATATTGTCAATCTTTCCCCCAAGAGTTCAAGCATTGTATCATTTTATTTTTATTTATATATTTATTTTAAAATTTGCCAGGAGCTGCATAGGCTTTCCAGAGAAAGACAGATGGAGAAAATGGGAAATTATCTGTTGATGATAATATGTATGGTAACATTTTTGACTGAGTCAATATACAGAGTATTCTGGATGGGAAAATTCATTTTGTATGCTGTAATGATATACAGTGATTGATTGTAATATACATATATATGTACATGTGTGTGTGTATGTGTGTGTGTGTGTTTAAAAAAAAAAAAAGAGTGAGAAAGCACTCTCCATGAGAGATGGCCATGCCAGTCTCTTCTCTATTTCAACATTTGGGATTTTGGGCACACACAAAATTCTGTTCTATGTATTTTCCAAGCTTCCAGGTCCAGGACTCAATAAACACCATGTCACCAACTGGCCATTACACAATTTTATAAAGAAATTTCTTCATGCATTTGAGTAACAAAAAATGAGAGCCTTCCATATTCTAGGCACTGTTCAAGTAATGAATGCAGAGTGGAACAATAAGTGATCTTTAGATGAATGCAAAAGAATATTTTCTGCAGCACACAGAGGTCATTGTTTCTATTTTTAAACTCCAGTTACAAAAGGTAAAAAGAACAGAAGAGTAGCATGTGAAATAAAATGGCAAACTGTTAAAAAAAAAAGGCTACTGATAATGCAGAACTTGTTAAGTCTAAAAAACAATGGGAACGAGAAGAAAGTGGCATAGTAGTTATGTCTCTGGACTCCCACATCGATGAGCAGTTCAAGTCTCGGACCTAGTGACTTGAAACTCATGCATGCCCAAGATCCTGGGAGGAGAATCCTAGGATTCCCTATCACTGTCTGCTTGTCTGTCTCTCTATGACAAGCATATGTGACCTAAGGCAAAAATCTCTTAAAAAATGGGGAGGGCAGCAGGTGGCATGGAAGTTAAGACACTGGATCCCACATGGCCAACTGCATGGTTTGACTCCTAGATCCAGAAGCTTAAAAATCATGCTGGGAGTGTGGAAGATGGGAGGGAAGAAGAGTATAAGGAAGAAAATTATGGAGAAAATAGAAAGGCAAGACATTTGTGGGACACCATAATGGTTTATTACCTGTTGATGCTAACGTGTCTAGTATTCTCAACTGCACTGGTCTGAGGCATATTTCATGTTGGATAAATTCTCTTTGCAAACCAAATGATATATAGAGTTCAAATTTATAAAAATAATAGTAGTAATAATAATAAAAATAAAAATCAAGAAAAAGAAAATCATGCTGGGTACATGTGCATACATATCCAAAATCCTGAGGGGGAGAATGGTGGAGAAGGACTGTGATGTGGCCATCTCCCCTGAGGGAGGTGGTGTTTTCTCACTTTCTCAATTTCTCTCTCATGAAAGTGTACATGCCTTATAGCAAAAATAAAACCAAGTAAAAATCATTGAGGAAGATGACTATGCAATTTGAACAACGTTGGTCACAACTTTATATATTTACATATTATCCCCCAAAGTATCTATCTCTCTTCTATCTATACCTATCTATCTCTATCTATCTCTATCTATCTATCATCTTTCTATCTGTAATCTAGATAACTAACTACCTATCATAAGTAAATAGTAAACAGCAAACTTAATGCAAAAACTCCAATTCTGTCTTTAAAAGAATAAAAACAAAAGAACCCAGTACATAAAAGTGAAGGTCTAACAGAGAAAAATAGCAATAAATTATAAGGCTAATAAACCCAAAACAGATTCAGCCTCACCTGTAATGAAATAATTGCCATGTAAAGTGCTTTGAATTTACCTTCTGACCTCTCAAATAAAACTTTTTTTTTCATGATAATGCCCAAGGTGGGAGAAGATTCTATCAGCTATCTGTCATAAACTGCGTTTTAAGGTAATAGTTTTAAGTAATCCTTTCATCTAACTTTGCTATTAGTACAAAAACATGCCCAAATATATCACTTCTTTAAAAGTAAATTAAAAATGCCTGCAATTGGGACCAGCAGGTGGCATAAAGAAAGATTGCATCACTGGACTCCCAAGTAGTCAACCATGGTTCAAGTCCTGGACTTCATGGCTTAAACTCATGCCGGGCATAAATGCGTGCTTGTCTAAGATCCCAAGAGGAGAAGGAAGGAGCAGGAATTGTAGTGTGGCCATCCCTCCCGGGGGATGATTTCTTGCTTTTGGTCTCTCTGTCTCTCTCTGCCTTTCCAGCAAGTGCACATGCCCTATAGCAAAAACCTCTCTTTAAAAAAAATTTCCTGCATTTCTGTATGCATCCCTCCAAATCAAATACTCAATTTTCTACTCCTTCCTGAAAACTCTCTTAGACGTTTTTAGAGGTTTTGTTTTTGAGTGCATGTGCTCACCAGAGAGACAGAGACAATGAGAAGGAAAGTGAGAAATCATCCCCCAAGAGAGATGGCCAGACCACAATCCCCTCTCCTCCATTCTCTTCCTGGGATCTTGGGCACAAACACACATGCACCTGGCATGATTTTAAAGCCATTGAATATGGAATTGAACTGGTTGGGCATGTGGGAGCCCAATGATATAATCACTATGTCAACTTTTGGCCCCTATATGTTCTAATGTTATTGAAACCCTTTTACTCCTCCTGTTCCTTTTTCAGTTTCATCCATTAAGATTTCCAGTCTCATCCATGCAGTGTAGTCTAAAAGATTTTTCTTTTTCTTTTTCTTTTTTTTTTTAAGGTTTTTGCCATAGAGTGTATGTGTATTTGTCAGAGAGAGACAGAGAGAGGGAGAAGTGAGAAGTCACTCCCAGGGGTGGTGGCCATGCTGCAGTCCCTTCTCAATTCTCTCAGGATATGGAGCATGCACTCACACACATACCTAGTGTGATTTTTCAACCACTGGTTCCAGGACTCGAGCCACACCTGATCCTTTGGAATTTCAGTGCCTTAAACACCATGCTACCTGCTAGCCCCCAGGAAACACCTTTAAATCCCCCAAAAGTGGTGCACCATTCCTGGAAGTACTGCGATACCAGGTCAATACATGGATTGGATGGAGCAAGCTCCCCTTCATCTTCCTACTCTAAAAATCCATTTACTATATTGTCCTTGGATAGATGACGTATCAAATATTAAACTAATAAGAACATATACTACACTTTATTTTAGCCAAAAAATCAATAAGCAATGAGATGCTTCCATTTTTTTTATTTTTAAGTTTCTATCATAAGGCTAGTGTACTCACCAGAGAGAGAGAGAGAGAGAGAGAGAGAGAGAGAGAGAGAGAGAGAGAGAGAGAGAGAGAGAAAAATCCCCGGAGGAGATGGCCACACCACAGTCCCTTCTCCTCCACTCTCCTTCTGAGATCTGGGGAACACACACACACACGTGTGCCCAGCATGATTTTCAAGCTGCCAGGTCTGGTACTCTAACTGTGGTTCGCCATATGGGAGTACAGTGCCTTAACTACCATACCACCTGCCAGCCCTTACCATTCTGTTTTTAGCATATTAAATAAATAAATTACAAATTAGCTGTCAGCCAAGCAAACACAGCACTCTTCTGGCCCTAGTCTAGGTTTATTGGGCTCTCAGGTGACCTTGGATAACATTCTCAGTTTCCATTCTCTCTAAACCTTTTATGCCAGGCTTTCAGACTCACTTGGACAAGACTTCTGAAAATATCTCTCTGCAGGGGTCTACATTCCTTTACAGAAGTCTAAGTAATGAAGACTGAAGCTCTGTCTCCAGCAGGATCGAAGGATGGAATGAAGCATTGGTCCCCCAGTTCGACTTAAAACTGCAAAAGCAACAACCACATCTGAGCCAGCTCAAGGCTGCAAACACTGAGGAAAATAGAAGGAGAGATACTTACAGGTCCTTTTATCTGTTCATTTGGTACAATTCCTTCTTGTTACTGTAAACCCTGACTAGCTGATTTCCCCTGTGGATGCTGGTCTGAACAGAAAGAAACATTTTTTTGCTCATTGATTATTCCCATGAGACCAAGTGAATCCAGTTTTTATTCTTCCCTCTCTGTGAATTCCTCTACCTCTAGAGATACACGTTAGCATCTTTTGCCAACTCTGAGTTAAAATGTGCTCCAAAGTATTTGCCTTCTCTAGTTTCCTTGGAACTCCAAAGCATTCACTTGTTCGGGATACAGCTCCAGCTAGCCGTAGCGAATTGCTATTGTATCTTCATCAAGGGAGAGAACCCTGTTCATTTGGTATAAAGCCTTAGGAAGTGGGACAGCAGGTGGTGTGGTAGGTAAGATGGCTGGGTCCTACATGGGCCAATTGTGTGGTTTGAGTCCCAGACCCATGGCTTGAAAAATATTCAATGCATGTGTGCATGTGCCCAAAATCCCAAAAGGAGAAAAGAAAAAGAGAAGGGATTATGACATGGTCATCTCCCTGGGGTGATTTCTCACTTTCCCTCTCTCTTTTTCTCTCTGTTTCTCTCTCCAGTGAGCATCTGCATCCTATAGCAAAAACTATTTTTAAAAAAAAAAAATCACTCTGTACCAGTAGGTGGAATGATGGCTAAGGTGCTGGACTCTCACGTGGTCAACTGCAGTTCATGTCTCAGAACTGACAGCTTGCTTTCTCACTTTATCTCTCTCTTTCTCTCTCTCTCTCTCTCTCTCTCTCTCTCTCTCTCTCTCTGCCTATTTCTCTCTGGTGAGTACACAAACCATATAGCAAATTAAAACTTAATAATAATAATACTATTAAATATAATTAAATAAATAATTCTTTAAGAGAAAAAAAAAAAAAAACTTGGGTAGGTACCACTATTTTTGACCTTATGATGCTTTCTACAAGCTCTTAGAAGCTTTATGCTTGGAGCACAAGTTAAGAGCTGTCATTTAATCCTGCACTTATAAAATATTTGGTAATGATAGGCAATACACTTATAAATGTTTAATTCTTTTTTTCTTTAAGAGGTTTTTGCCTTAGTACACATGTGCTCACCAGAAAGTAAGAGACAAAGACAGTGACAATGAAAATGAGAAATCACCCCCCAGGGGGGGATGGCCATTCTACAACCCCTTCTCTCCATTCTCCTCCCAGAATATTGGGCATGCATGCACACACACCCAGCATGAGTTTCAAGCTACCAGATCTGGGACTGAAACCTCAGTTGGCCATGTGGGAGTCCAGCGATGTAAACATTATGCCATCCACTGTCCCAATCACTGACATATTTACAGTGTATAGTATGTTTTTCTTTTTTCTCCAGCATGAATACAGTGCATATTAATCCTAAATCAAAGATAATACCTATATATTGTCATCAACAGATACTTTTTATTTTCATGTCTGTTAATTTTTTTTCCCTGATCCCCTTTCCCCCACTCTGTTTCCCACCCCCTCCTATACAGTCTCTGGTATCTATGGTTGTCCTCTCTGCTTCTCTACCTTCCAATCTTTCCATTTCTGCCATAGAGTGAAGATATTCAGTATATATTAAGTGGGGTCATACAACATCTCTCTTTCATAGTCTGGCTTGCTTCACTTAGCATTAAGTTTTCCATATTTATACACTTTGTATCAAATGTCATTTTCTCTCTTTCTCTTTTGTAATGGTTGAGTATATATGTGTATACATCCATAGTGTATATGTGCCTCATTTTTTCAATCCAATCCTCTGCTCTTGAGCATTTGGGCTGATTCCATGTCTTAGGAATAGTGAATAATGTTGCACCGAACATGGATATGCAAGTGTTTTTCCAACAGTATTTTCCTAGCCTTTGGGTAAATGCCCAGAGTGGAACTACAGGGTTGTATGGTAGTCAGATTTTTCCTTTTTTAAGATCAGACATATTTGAGTACAATTCTGTATTAATGAGAAAGATTAAAATAAGGGTTTCATTGTTGGTATTACCTTGGAACACCAATTTAAATCAAACACATTGTGAAGCATCTTCTCTCACTCTGTGTAACCACATGAAAAAAATTACTTAATAGAGAAAAAGAAGTATGTCTATGAGGCTAAGTTTGCAATTATTTCCTTACCTATGAGGCTGACTGTATTTGTAGATTTCTTAGCTATTTACTGTCTCAGTTGCAAAGATATAAATCTTTTCTTTGTGTACTAAGGTCAGAGTGCTTATAAAAATATTTATTGACATACAGTAATTGTTCCTATTTTAGGGGTATAGTATATTTTTTTTAAAAAAAAAGAATTATTTTATTTATCTTTTATTACTATTGTTTTAATTTTTCTACAGGTCACATGTACTCTTTGGAGAGAGACAGAGAAAAAGAGGATGTGAGAAAACAAGCTGCCAGATCTGAGACTTGAACCATGGTCAGCCATATGGGAGTGCAGTGCCTTAGCCACCATGCCACCTGCTGGTCCCCATTTTTTTACTTTAATATTTTTTTATTAAAGGCTATACAAATATCCAGAAAGAATAATAAATGTGAAGCAATGATCTACTAAGAACTTTCACTGCATTGTATTCCTTCACAATGGCCTTCAAATCACAGGAGGCAGAGATTCCATGTCATTTTCCCTTTTTTCATAACACACTGTAAGATTTATGAATCAGTACCCCAACCTTCAATCCTCTTTTATAAATTAATTTCATTTTTAATCCATTTTTCAGAGGGAGTATATTTCTGTTTTCTGTTCCATGAAGAGGACTTTTATATTCACAAGTGGATCAAAATTCAGGAGAGTCAGTTTCTTCCATAGTCAGTTTCTCTTGGTGTTTAAGGAATAACCTGCCCAGCCTTGGCTTATCATTTTATTAGAATAGTTTTTAACTTGCTCATGGCAAAGGAAACCTTGGAGAGGCATACGGCAGCCACACTCTTGAGTATGCTTATTTTTGCTCTTATTTTTCTGGTTATCAAGGAAATATAAGTTTGGAAGTCCAAATAAGCTTTTACTTTCATCCAGTCCATTTTATCTCTTTAGAAAATAAATTATCTAATGAATTTATTAGATCTCACTCTCCTTTATGTTTATTCCATTACCCTCTCTTTTTCTCTTTTTTTTTCACCATGTTCATGGAATTGATTTTGTGTGTGTGTGTGTGTTTGTATGTATGTATGTATGTATGTATGTATTTATATTTCAATTTGACCAGAGAGGGACAGCAAGGGGGGGGGGTAGTGAGAAAGCAAGTCACCAGGTCTAGGACCCAAACCATGGTCAGCCACGTGGGAGTCCAGCACCTCCAACCACCACACCACCTGCCAGCCCCAGTACAAATTTTTGACAAAAATTTTGAAGAGGGGTCAGCAGGTGGCATGGGGGTTAAAGGCACTGGACTCCCACATGGCCAACCACGGTTCGAGTCCCAGACCTGGTGGACTGCTCGCTCTCTCTCTCTCTCTCTCTCTCTCTCTGTCTCTCTCTCTCTTACTCTGTTCCTCTCTGGTCAAATTAAAACAAACAAACAAAGTTAAACAAAATAATTCTTTTAAAAAAATGAATGAAGGCTGTCACACCCTTCGATGCTGCATCTTTCCTCTTGCTTTTTTTTGCATTTTTTAAATTTCTTTTTTTTATTATCATCATAATCTTGTTTATATTACATTGGATTGCATATAACTTTACAGTGTATTACATAGCTTTTTCAAAAGGGAATGCCATGCATGTCAATCAGTACAGAGAAATTAATCTCCCCACTTCATCCTTCAATATCTTTTCAATGTTTTTCCCAATATTTATTATTATTATATAATTATTTTTTAAATAGTCAATCACTTTTTCTCATTTTGCTTGTTAAAAGACTTTACCCATCATGAAATACTTCTCAGACCAATCCAGTTGATAATACTATACATGCCATCATCAAAAGGTAATAAGCCATATCTGTTTCCCACTAACGTCCTGCCTCTCTATTTGTTTTCTCTTGCTATCTTTCTCTATCCTCTTCTTTTCACCCTCCCATTCCCCACTGTCTTATTCTCGTTAAGTACTTTCACTGCTTTTATGTCCTCCCATATTTTGCTCTCTACCATAGAGTGCGGACAGTCGGTATATATTAAGTGGATACATACAATATCTTTCCTTCATAGCCTGGCTTACTTGACTCAGCAATAGATCCTCTATATTGGACCACTTTCTATCAAATGCCAGAATCTTGTTATTTTTTATGGCTGAGTAATATGCCATAGAGTATATATACCACACTTTTCCAATCCATTCATCAGTTTGTGGACATTTAGGTTGGTTCCATGTCTTGGCAATTGTGAATAATGCTGCAATATACATTGATGTGCAAGCACTTTTCTGACTGAGCGTTCTCCTGTCCTTTGGGTAGATACCCAGAAGTGGGATTGCTAGATCAAATGGTAGTTCTATTTGTAGATCTTTGAGAAACCTCCATATTGTTCTCCACAGTGGTTGAACCAGTTAACATTCCCACCAACAGTGTAGGAGGGTTCCTTTTTTACATCCCTGCCAACACTTATCACTGTTTATATTCTTAATCTTTGCCTTTCTGACAGGGGTTAGGTGCTATCTCATTATAGTTTTTATCTGCATCTCCCTTATGATGAGGGATGTTGAGCATTTCCTCATATGCTTTTTGGCTGTTCATATGTCTTCCTTAAAGAGATTTTTGTTCATCCCATTTTCCCATCTTTTAATTGGGTTAATCCTTTTTTTTTCACACAAGGTACTTGAGTTCCCTGTGTATTCTGGTTATCAGTCCCTTGTCTGAGGCATATTTAACAAAAATATTTTCCCATTCTGAGGGTTGTCAGTTCACACTTGTTACTGTGTCCTTTGCTGTGCAGAAACATCTTAGTCTGATATAGTCCCACTTGTCTATTTTAGGCATTATTGCCTGTGCTTTGGGAGTCTTATTTAAGAAGTCTTTGCCTACTCCAATGTCTCCCAGAGTTTCCCCAGCATTTTCCACCAGTAGTTTTATTGTTTGAGGTCTTAGGTTCAGATCTTTGATCCATTTTGAGTTGATTGTTGTTAATGGTTAAAGATGGGGGTTCAGTTTTATCTTTCTGCAGGTGGATATCCACTTTTTACAGCACCATTTTCTAAAGAGGTTTTCCTTTTCCAAATGGATTGACTGATATCCTTTGTCAAAGATCAGTTGGCTGTAAGCTTTGGGGATTATTTCTGGGGTCTCTATTCTCTTCCATTGGTCCACATGTCTGTTTTTATGCCAATACCATGCTGTTTTGATGACTACAGCTTTATAGTATATCTTGGGATCAGGGAGTGATATGCCTCCTACTCCATTCTTCTTGCACAGATTGCTTTTGCAATACGAGGTCTTTTATGATTCCAGACAAATTCTATGATTGTCTTTTCTAGATCTGTGAAGAATATTTCTGGTATTTTGATTGAAATAGCATTGAACATGTAGATTAATTTGGGTAGAATTGCCATTTTGATTATGTTAATTCTTCCAATCCAGGAGCATGGGATGTCCTTTCACTTTTTTATGTCACTTTCAATATCTTTTTTAAGATTTTCGTAGTTTTCTTTATAAAGGTCTTTGACTCTCTTAGTTAGGTTTATCCCTAGGTATCTTATACACCTTGTGGCTACGGTGAAAGGGATTCCTTTCTTCAGCTCTGCTTAGTTCAACTTGTTCATATATAGAAATGCTATAGATTTTTGGATATGGATTTTGTATCCTGCCACCTTACTGTATTCACTTATTACTTCAAGAAGTTTTATCATGGATACCTTTGGGTCTTCTAAGTATACCATCATGTCATCTACAAATAAAGATATTTTCAGCTCTTCTTTGCCTATTCGAATACGTTTAACATTGTTCTCTTCTCTGATTGCAATAGCTATGACTTCCAGCACTATATTAAAGAGCAGTGGAGAAAGTGGGCAGCCTTGCCTAGTACCTGTTTTCAGAGGAAAAGCTTTCAGCTTTTCTCCATTCAATATAATGTTAGTTGTAGGTTTTTCATAGATTGCTTTTATTGTGTTCAGAAATGACCCTTCTATACCAATCTGAGAGTCTTAATCATAAAAGGATGTTGTATTTTATCAAATGCATCAATTGAGATGATCATATGGTTTTTATCTTTCTTTCTGTTAATGTGGTGTATTACATTTATGGTCTTGCGTATGTTGAACCACCCTTGCATCCCCGGGATAAAGCCTACCTGGGCGTGTTGAATAATCTTTGTTATATGTTGTTGGATACAATTTACAAGTATCTTGTTGAGAATTTTCACGTCTATATCCATCAATGATATTGGTCTGTAGTTTCCCTTTTTTTTCATGTCCTTATCTGTTTTGGGGATGAGGATAATGGAGGCTTCATAAAATGAATTTTGAAGGTTACTTCCTTTTGAATCTTTAGAAATGATTTTAGTAGGATAGGGGTTAATTCTTCCTTAAAAGTTTTGTAGAATTCACAAGTGAAGCCATCTGGACCCGGGCTTTTCTTTGTTGGGAGGTTATTTATTTCTGATTCAATCTTCTGGCTTGTTGTGAGTCTATTCAGGTTCTCTATGTCCTCCTGATCCAGTCTTGGCAGATTATATGCATCCAGGAATTTGTCTATCTCCTCCAAGTTATCTTGTTTGTTGGCATATAGTCGCTCATAGTATCCTCTAAAGATATTTTGTATTTCTGCTATGTCTTTTGTAATATTGCCTGTTTCATTGCATATTTGATTAATCTGGTTTCTTTCTTTCTTCTTCTTGATCAGTCTAGCCAATGGTGTTTCAATCTTGTTAATCTTTTCATAGAACCACCTTTTTCTTTCATTTATTTTCTGTATGGTTTGTTTATTTTCTATTTCATTTATTTCTGCTCGAACCGTTATTATTTCTTTTCGACTGGCATTTTTTGTGTTCATTTGTTGTTTTTCCAATTCCCTGAAGCATGATGATAGGTTACCTATTTGCCATCTTTCCATCCTTTTCTTATGCACACTAACTGCTATGAATTTCCCTCTTATGACTGCTTTTGCTGAGTTCCATAGATTATGGACACTTGTTTACTCATTATCATTTGCTTCCATAATTTTTTTTTATTTCAGCCTTAATTTCTTCAGTAGTGAAGAAGTCATTCAGAAGTAGGTTGTTCAGTTTCCATGTGATCATGTATTTTCAGGGTTATTTCTTGAAATTAATCTTGAGTTTAATTCCATCATGGTCAGAGAAGATACTGGATACAGTTTCTATGCCTTTGAATATGTAAAGACTTGATTTGTGTCTTAACATATGATCAATCTTTGAAAAGGTTCCATGCTGGGGTAAGAAAAATGTATATGTTGTGCATGTAGGGTGGAAAATTCTATAGATATCTGTGAAGTCCATTTGATCTATAGTATCATTTAGGTCCTGTAGCTTTCTATTTATTTTCTGTCTAGAAGATCAGTCTAAAGTAGATAATAGGGTGTTGAGATCTCCAACAACTCTAGTATTTCTCTCTATCTCCCCTTTTAGCTCCAGCAGTCTTTCCTTCACATATTTAGGTGCACCTGAGTTGGGTGCATAGATATTTATAAGGGTTATGTTTTCTTGTTGGATTACCCCCATTTACTATTATGTAATGCTCTTCTTTGTCTCTTCTTACAGTCTTTGTCTTGAAATCTATTTTGTCTGAGATCACTATTGCTACTCTAGCCCTTTTTTGATTTCCATTTGCATGGAGTATCTTTTTCCAGCCCTTAACTTTTCATTTATGTATGTCTTTATCCATAAGGTGAGTTTCTTTTAGGCAACAGATAGAGGGCTTCTGTTTTCTTATCCATTCAGCCAGTCTATGTCTCTTAACTGGAGAATTTAATCCATTGACATTCAATGCAATTATCAATATTTCCATACTTGATCCTATCGTTAAGTGAGCCATTTTCTTGGTTGCTTTTTGTCCTTGTATAACTGTCTGTCTGACTTTTTAGTTTTTCTGGTAAAGTACTCCCTTCAGAACCTCTTGAAGAGCCAGTCTGGACTTGGTAAATTCCTTCAAATTTTGTTTATTCGAGAATGTTTTTATCTTTTTTTCCCCATATGAAAGATAATTTTGCTGGGTATAGTATTCTTGGTTAAAATTGTTTTACACTCAACACTTTGACTATGCTTCCCCATTCTTTCCTTGCCTGCATTGTTTCGGCCAAGAGATCCGATGTTAGCCTGATGGGGTGACCTTTGTAAGTAACTTGGTGTTTCCCTCTTGACAACTTTAGTATCTTGTCTTTGTCTGTTGTTTTGCCAGTCTGGCTATGATGTGCCTTGGAGAGGATCTTCTTGGGTTGATTCTACTCGGGGCCCTATGTATTTCTTGGGTCTGGATATTTTAATGCCTTTCAAGATTTGGAAAGTTTTCTTCCAGGATTTCATGGAATAAATTATCTAGGTCCTTATTATTTTCTTCCTCTTCTGGGATACCAATTATTCAGATGTTGGGGCGCTTGATGGTATCCAGTATTCCTCATATATTATCCTCATTTTTCATGATTATTTTCTCAATCTTCTTGATGCTTTTTTCTAGGTCAGATGTTTTGTCTTCTACGTTAGAGATTCGATCTTCTGCCTGGTCTAACCTACTTTTAATACTTTCAAGGGAGGTTTTGATTTCCTGTATCACATTCTTCAACCCTAGAAATGTCATCTGCTTCTTGTTTAAGGTATCTATTTCTTCTTTCAAGTCATGAAAAGACTTCCTCATCTCCTAGAGCTCCTTGTCTCTTTTCTCTTCCATCTAAGTTAGTTTGGTCACAAAAATATTCTGAATTCCTTATCAGACATGTCCACGATGTTCATTGTATTGACTGTGGGTGAAGAGAGGATTTCCCTTGAGGGAGAGGCCTTTTGTTTGTTGCTCATATTTCTTGAGCCTCTGCAATTGTTCCTAGTCATCAGGTTGTTTCCTGACTTATTTAAGGTATCTCTGAGTGTTAAAAGTTGTACAGGATTAGAAAATTGATGATTTCTCTTATGGTTGGCCTACCTGTTGCTCACAATTACCATTAACTGTTGCCACTAGTCCTGGATGGCCCAAATTTCTCCCTGTTTCTTAGGAGTGGTGAGCCTCTAACTGATCTAATAAGCAACACTTCAAGAGCAAAGAAAAATAAAACAAAGAAAGAAATCACGCAGCACATGCTATTCAAATCACTAACATTCAGAGAGTCCAAAAGCAAGTGGGGAAGGTCCAGAGGATGAGTGACAGGTCTGAGGCAGTCGAGCCTGCAGCCTCAGGCCACCTGGTGTCTGGAACTTCTAGCCGACTTGAACCAGTTTGTAGTGGTGGGTAGTGTGGGGGGGGGTCCGAGTTTGTCTTAAAATCCCATGCAACCAACCTGGGGCCCAAGAAAGAGCAGGGGTGAGGATGTGCCATGGTCCATGATAGTCGAGTCTGCTGCCTCAGGCCACCTGTGTCCAGAACTTCTGGCCGTCTCGAACCAGTTTGCAGGTGGAGTGGGGTGCAAGTTCATCTTAACGTCCCATGCAACCAACCTGGGGTCCAAGAAGGCATAGGGGTGAGGATGCACAAATGTCCCAGGCGATCAGGTCTGCTGCCTCAGGTCGCCTGGTGTCCGGAACTTCTGGCCTGCTTGAACCGGTTTGCAGGTGGGGTGGGGTGCGAGTTCGTCTTAAAGTCCCATGCAACCAATTTGGGATCCAAGGAGGAGTAGGTGTGGGGATGCGTGAAGGTCCAGGGCAGTCGGGCCTGCAGCCTGAGGCCACCTGGTGTCTGGAATTTCTCTTGTGTGTGTATTTTTATAAGCAGGGAAAAAACTAACAAAATATCAAAATTTAACCCCTTATTTATTAGTTTACCTGAGGCTTTCAAACGGGAATTTTTGGGTGTCATTTTTACATTGGGGGAAAGATAATCCCATATGGCCAGCTGTGGTGTATACACTAGTCACCTGACCAATGTGATGATAAAAATGATAGAAACATGTCCCCACAGGGCCATGGTGGTGGTGGTGTGTGTTTGTTTGTGTGTGCACATGTGCACATGGGTGTGTGTCTTTTTTGGATTGAGAGTAGTCTTCAGAGTAGGAGACCCTGGGCTCAATTTTTTTTTTTTTTTTTTTTTTTTTTTTTTTTTTTGCTATAGGGCAAATGGGCTCACCAGGGAGAAACAGAAAAATCCTCCCATCCCCTGGTAGGGATGATCATATCACTGTGCTTTCTCCTACTTTCTCCTCTCTGGATTTTGGCATGCACATGCAAGCACCTGGGGAATTTCTCAAGCTGCTGGATGTGGGATTCAAACCATGGAGTCAGCTTTTTGGGATCCAATGCTTTAACCTCCACACAATCTGTTGGCCTGAGCTCATATATTCTAAAGTCACTCACTCAGAGGGAGACCTAAACAATCATATGGTAGTTAGGAAATTATTCCTTTCAGTTCAATGATACCTTTGCAATGAAATTAATAAAATACAAGAGCCACATAGCATGCACAAGGTCTTCCTGTGTCCTGTATGTAGTTTCAGCAATAATGAAGAGGCCATCTCATTTTCCAGCATCCTCTGAAACCATGTCTCATCATGCTCCCTCTTGCCCATTGATCTCATATTTTTTCCTTTATGATCCTGAGTGTTGAAACAAGTACTTCCCTTAGCCCTTTGCCCCAGCTAGTCCCTCTGTCAGGTAAGATACCAGCACATGACCTCCTGGCCTCCACCCAATCTTCTTGAAGTCTTTGTTCAAATATCACCTTCTGTTCCTGTCTTACCTGTTCCCCTTACAAAATAGAGACCAGATTCATTCAACTTTATTCCTGCTTTCTTTTCATTCATTGCAATTTTCTCCATCCATATGTTGCATGGATTTCTTTATTAGCAACCCTATAGAAGTATAATTGATACATGAAGTACTTCACAAAAATGTGTACATTTGATGAGCTTGTGCATAAGCAAATATACATAACATCATCACCACATTCGAGGTGATAGACATGTATTTTCCTATCTGCTGTATTCTTTCTCTATTATTGGGATGTGAGAATTTTGTTTCTCAACATCCTAGAGTCATGGCCTAGATAATGTCTAGAACACAATCCTCTATATATATTCCTCAAATATGAGAACTAATTTATCATTAAAATTGTTGAATACATGATGCCTTCAAGAAAAGGCTTAATGTAGGACAGGATTTCCTAATCAGTAGTGTTTCTAGAAATGCCAACCTGCTCATCCTGGCCACCATCTCAGACTCCCACCTGCACACCCCATGTATTTCTTCCTTTCCAATCTGTCCTGTGTAGACATCTGTCTCACCCCCCACATCCCAGAGATGCTGGTGAACATTCAGAGGCAGTAAGGTCATCATCTATGCAGATTGCATCACCCAAATGTTTTTTGTACACTTTGATGACTTCTTCTTGATTGTGATGACCTATGACAAGTAAGTGGCCTTCCGTCATCCCCTGAACTACAGGGTCATCATGAACCCCTGGTTCTGTGTGTTGTGGATTCTGGTCTCTGGGATCATAACTGTCCTGAATTCCTTGTTACAAAATTCTATGCTGTTGAAACTGTCCTGTACACACTTGGAAATACCTCAGTTTTTCTGTGAGCTGAGTCAAATTATTCCACTTGCTTATTCTGACACTTTCATTATTGATATGGTCATGTATTTTGCACTTCTACTGGTGGCATTGGTTCCCTCACTGAGATACTTTACTCTTACTCATCTTGGAGTTTTCTCTATTCATAGAATCTCATCAGCTGAGGGAAAGAATTTTCCACCTTTGCCTCTTCTCAGTTGTCTCCTTATTTTATTGTACAGACATAAGAGTGTAACTTAGTTCTGGTGCTACTCACAGCTCACACTTAAGTGCAGCAGCCTCGGTGATGTACACTGTTCTCACACCCAGGTGGAACCCCTTCATCTGTAATCTGAGTAATAAAGACATAAAGGGCTCTGATTCACGGAGGGTGAAACTAGCACCTCAGATTTACATGTCTCTCTGCAATGTCCTCATCCTATGCAGGGAAAGGAGAGTAAAGAATTGACAAAAGAAAGGATTTTTAAAATGTCATCCTTAGAGAGTGGTTTTTCCAACTCATTCTCCCATTTTTTAATAGGGTTGATCATCTTTTTTCAGAACAACTGCTTGAGTTCCTTGTGTATTCTGGTTATCAGTCCCTTATCTGATGCATAGCTTACAAAAATATTTTCCCATTCTGAGGGCTGTCGACTCACACTATTTACTGTGTCTTTTGCCATGAATAAACTTCTTAGTCTGATGTAATCCCACTTGTCTATTTTGGGGATTATCAACTGTGCTTTGGGGGTCTTATTTAAGAAGACTTTACCTACCCCAATGTAATCCAGAGCTTCCCCAGTGTTTTCTGGGAGCAATTTTATAGTTTGAGGTCTTAGGTTTAGATCGTTGATACAGCTTGAGTGGATTTATGTCAATGGTGGCAGGTAGGGGTTCAGATTCATCTTTCTGTGGGTGGAAATACAGTTTTTCCAGCACCATTTGTTGAAGAGGTTCCCCTTTTCCCACTGGATTCACTGGTACCCCTTGTCAAAAATCAGTTGACTGCATGTTTGGAAATTTATTTCTAGGGACTCTATTCTGTTCCATTCGTCCACCTGTCTGTTTCTGTGCCAGCACTATGCTGTTTTGATTACCACACCTTTTTAGTATATTTTTGGGTCTGGCATGGAGACACAACCCACTCCACTCTTCTTCTGCAGGATTGCTTTGGCAATTTGGGTTATTTTATAATTCCAGGAAAATTTTATGATTGTCTTTTCAAGATCTGTGAAGAATGTGTCTGGGGGACCGGCAGTTAGAGTAATGGCTATGTCACTGGACTCCCACGTGGTCGATTGCGGTTCGAGTCCCAGACCTGGTGGCTTAAACTCATGCCGGGCTCGTGTGTGTGCATGCCCAAGACCCCGAGAGGAGAATGGAGGAGAAGGGATTGCGGCATGGCCATCCCCTCTGGGGGGTGATTTCTCACTTTCTATCTCTCTGTCTGTCCAGCGAGCACATGTGCCCTATAGAAAAAACCTCTCAAAAAAAAAAAAAAAAGAAAAGAAAAAAAAAGAATGTGTCTGGTACTTTGATTGGGATTGTATTAAATATGTAGGTTGATTTGGGTAGAATTGCCATTTTGATTATATTAAGTCTCCCAATCCAGGAACATGGGATGTCCTTCCACTTTTTTGTGTCATTCTCAATTTCTTTTCTTAGCTTCTCATAGTTTTCCTTTAACTTCAGAAATAAAGGAATAAAAGGCAACCAAGACAATGGCCAACTTAAGTGTCGTGACAAGTCTGGTAATATCAATAATAACATTGAGTGTGGGAACCAGCAGTTAGTGTAATGGCTATGTCGCTGGACTCCCACGTAGTCGACCATGGTTCGTGTCCCAGACCCGGTGGCTTAAAACTCATGCCGGGCGTGTGGGCGTGTGTGCCCAAGATCCCGAGAAGAGAATGGAGGAGAAGGGATTGTGGTGTGACCATCCCCTCTGGGGGGTGATTTCTCGCTTTCTGTCTCTATGTCTCTGTCGGGCGAGCGCACACGCCCTATAGCGAAAAACCTCTCAAAAAATAAAAATAAAAATAAAAACATTGAGTGTGAATGGATTAAATTCTCCAATCAAGAGACACAGACTGGCTGAATGGATAATAATAATAACAGCAACAAAAAAAAGAAACGCTCTATCTGTTGTTTACAGGAAACTCACATCATGGATAAAGACATACATGAACTGAAAGTGAAGGGTTAGAAAAAAGTTTTCTATACAAATAGCAACCAAAAAAGGGCTGGAGTCTTGATAGTAATTTCTGACAAAATAGCCTTTAAAACAGAAAACTGTTTGAAGAGACAAAGAAGGGCACTATATTGTAGTAAAAGGGTCACTCGATCAAGAAAATATAACACTTATAAATATCTATGCACCTAACACAGGAGCACTCAAATATGTGAAGGAAAGATTGTTAGATCTAAAAAGATAGACTGCAACACACTAATTGTTGGAGACCTCAACACCCCACTATCACCTCTGGACAGGTTATCTAGACAAAAAATAGGTAAAGAGATAAAGGATCTAATTGATACCATAAAACAAATGGGCTTAGCAGACGTCTATAGAACTATCCACCCACAAAAACACAAGATAAACTTTTTACTCACCCCCACATGGAACCTTTTCAAATATTGACCACATGGTAAGGCACAAGGCAAGCCTCTATAGATTCAAAGGTATAGAAATTATACCCAGCATCTTCTCTGACCATGATGGAATTAAACTTGATCTTAATTTCAAGAGAAACCCTCAAAAATACTCAAATACATGGAAACTAAATAACGTACTCTTGAATGACTACACAACTGCTGAAGAAATAAAGTCTGAGATCGACTCATGGAAGTCAATGACAATGTGGACACGAGTTTCCATAATCTTTGAGACACTGCTAAAGCTGTCATAAGAGGAAAGTTCATAACAATTAACGCACATAAGAGGAAGATGAAAAGAAGGCAAATTGATCACCTAACATCATGCCTCAGAGAACTGGAAAAGCAACAGAAAAAAAAACTCCAGGAGAAAGGAAATAATAAAGATATGAGCAGAAATAAATGAAATAGAAAATAAATGAAGTAATCAGAAAATAAATGAAAGTCAAAGCTTGTTCTTTGAAAAGATAAAATAGATACACCACTAGCAAGACTAATTAAGAAGAAGAGAGAAAGAAATCAGGTGAATCAAATCTGCAATGAAGCAGGCAATATTGCAACAGATGTAGTAGAAATACAAAACATCATTAGAGGATATTATGAACAACTATATGCCAAGAAACAAGACAACTGGATGAGATGGACAAATTCCTGGACACATATAATCTACCTAGATTGAGCCAGGAGGATATAGAAAGTCTGATTATGCCCATTACCAGCCAGGAAATTGAATCAGTAATAAATAACCTCCCAACAAAGAAAAGCCCTAGCCCTGATGACTTCACCTCTTAATTCTACAGAACTTTCAAAGAGTTAACCCTCATTCTGCTCAAGATATTTCTAATGATCCAAAGGGTGAATTTCTCCCTAATTCATTCTATGAAGCCTCTATCATCCTTATCCTTAAAACAGATAAGAACAGGACAAGGAAGGAAAACTATAGACCAATTTCTCTGATGAATATAGACACAAAGATTCTCAACAAGATACTAGCAAAACTTATCCAACAATTTATAAAAAAGGATTATACATCATGATCAGGTAGGCTTTATTCCAGGAATGCAAGGTTGGTTCAACATACACAAAACCATAAATGTAGTACACATATTAACAGGAAAAAAGATAAAAACCATACGATCATATCAGTTGATGCAGAAAAAGCATTTGATAAGATACAGAATCCCTTCATGATCAAGACTCTCAGAAAAAATGGCATAGAAGGGTCATTTCTTAACACATTAAAAGGTATCTATGAAAATCCCATAGCGAACATCATCCTGAATGGAGAAAAAAAATCGGGTACAAGACAAGGATGCCCACTTTCTCCACTCCTCTTCAATATAGTGCTGGAAGTCCTCAACAATGCAGTCAGAAAAGAGGAAAAAATAAAATGCATTCAAATAGGAAAAGAAGAGGTGAAACTCTCTCTATTTGCAGATGACATGATAGTATACATAGACGACCCAATGGTTTCCATGAAAAACTTCCTGGAAGTAATTCTTGAATACAGTAAAGTTGCAGGATACAAAATTAATATCCGGAAATCTATAGCATTTCTATATATAAAGAACAGGAAGACTGAGATAGAACTGAACAAAAATATTCCATTTACCATAGCCGCAAAAAGTATAAGATACTTAGGCATAAATCTAACCAACGAAGTGGCATCTTTTTTGTTTTTCTAGTTATTTGTGGGCTTAATATATTTACTTATTTATGTATTTATTTATTTATTTAAAATAATTATTTAATTTCATTTAGAATTATTACTATTGTTAATTTGTTATAGGGCACATATGCTCACCAGAAAGAAATAGAGAGAGAGAAACTCCCCAGATCTGGAACTCAAACCACAGTCAGTCATGTGGGAGTCCAGTACACCAACCATCATGTCCTGGGGCTTTATACTTTTATTATTCTCTTATCATGAATAACATTCTTCACAAGATTTACACTTGAGGATTTATGTCCTACTTTTATTTATTTATGAGATACAGCAAAAGCAGTTCTAAGAGAGAAGCTTATTACAATGAATGCCTACATCAATATGAAAGAAAAATCTGAAATACACGATTTAACATTGCAACTCAAGAAACTAGGAAAAAAAAAACTAAGGACAACATACTTATAAGAAAAAAATAACAAAAATGAGAACAGAAGGAAACAAGACACTAGAAAAACAATCACAATGTTCAGTGAAATTAACTGTTGATTTTTTTTTAAAGAAAATCTTTAGCTACACTAAGGAAAACACAGAGAACTTTCAATAAAATCAGAGATGAAAAAGGAGACATTAAAACTGTCACCACAGAAATGAAATGAACTATAAGATTTAATTTTTAACAACTAAATGCCAACAAATTGGACAAAATAAAAGAATCAGATAAATTGTGGACACATGAAACCTACCAAGATTGAATTATGCATTGGAAATTTGTGCAGAATAACAAGTATGGAGAATGAACTGGTCATAAAAAGTCTCTTATTAAGTGGGGACATACAATGTCTCTCCTTCATATGTCCCAACTTAATACACACCGAGTGTCTGCCCTCTATGACTAAAACTGATTGACCTAAGGTTGTACAAACACAAGAGATGGGGGTTAGTGCCAGAAGCGGTGTGTAGAGATGCAGGATATAAGGAAGGACATTTGGAGGAGGGATACAGAGACAGAGCATTGACGGGATGGGGAGGTGTGGTGTTATCAGTGGAAGATACTTTGACCAATTGGACTGGGGAGAAATGTTCACATATTAAAATGTTCACTTTGTAAGCTAAGTAATATGATTGAATGTATATAAAAAATTAAAATAAAAAAGTGTTTTATTAATGAAAGCCCAGGACCTACCTGATCGCCTCACTGCTAACTTTTACCAAATATTTAAAGAATTAATAGCAAACTCTTCCAAAAATTGAGAGTAGGGATTACTTCCAAAGTCATTTTATGGGGCCCATCAATTGTGTGGTGGTAAAATGTGAGGTAATGCATATACTAATAGCTAGATTTAACCATTCCACTGTACACACACACAGACACATACAATATATATACATACATGATAGGTACATACAATGTAATCTGTCATTTAAATCAATAACTTTGAAAAACTTAAATGGTATAATTCTTATAAGGTGTTCATTTTATGATTTTAATATCTCTTAAGATTTAAATATGTATCTTATAATCATCAAATATTTTTAAAAATGTATAACCTATGTTATAAATATGAACATTTTTTAAAAGGAATTATTTATTTAATTGTATTTATTATCATTATTTTAAATTTTATATAGGGCACAGGTGTACACCAAAGAGACACAAAGAAAGAGAGAGAGAGAAGCAAGCCATCACATTCAGTGGTAGAAGCAAGGTTGGCCATGTGGGAGTCCAGTGCCTTAACAACCACACCACCTGCTGGACCCTTTAAGTATAATTTTCTTTCTTCAATGTGGCTTATTTCTAACCATGAATATGTATTACCTAGGCCTGGAGAGTAGGCAAAAACATGCCTTCCTCCAAGTATAAATTTTTTTTAAATGTATTAGCAAAAACATGAAGTCTTGAGCCAGCAGATGATATGGAGGTTTAAGCTGTTAGATCCCACATAGCTGGCTTCATGGTTCAAGTATGAACATGGCATCTTGAAAATCAGGCTGGGTGTTTATGTGTGTGTTCTCAAAATCCCAAGGAGAGACTGTGGGAGGTGGGATTACAGCATGGTTAACACCCTGGAGGGTGATTTCTCACTTTTCCTTTCTCTCTCTCTCTCTCTCTCTCTCTCTCTCTCTCTCTCTCTCTCTCTCTCTCTCTCCTGTCTCTCTCTCTCTCCATCAAGTCTATATGCCCTATAGCAAAAAAAAAAAAAAAAGAAAGAGTAAAAGAAAGAGAAAAGAAAAGAGAAAAAAAAGGAAAGGAAAAAAGCATCATGAAGCTAATATAATACCCATGGTTTTATGTAAGGAAACAATTGTCCTTTTTGAAGAGGTTAGTGCTATTTCCTAAAGATATCAAGGAAGATGTTCCCACCACAAGCCAAGACTTGCAAGATCTGAAAACCTAGTCAAGATAGCCCTCCTCAGTTTTAGACTTTAGGAGAAAACTGTCGCTAAGGATAGAGATTAGATGTCAAGAGGTTAAATCTCTGGAAAGCAGATAAGTTCATGGAAAAGGAAGAATTAAGACTGGATTCCCATGATATTTAATTCAGTGTCTTGGAAACACAGAATAAGGAGGAAGAAAATTTCTTCTGTAACTAAGCAATGTCCTCCAGGGATATGATGTACTCAGGATTGGAGTAACAAAGAAAAAAGTGTCTAATGGGCATATCTGGGGAGTTGTAAATACCTCCTCTGCTGCTGTTCCTCAGCAGTGTGAACTTGGGCTGTGTGGGGCAGGTTTATTTCCTTTGAGGATCTAATTCTAGTTCAGGTAGCAATGTTTAATCTTTTGCTGTGGTTTTGACTTGGGTCAGGGTTATTGTCTATAGTCTGAGAAAACCTGGGAGGAATTAGCACGGTTTCACACAGAAACTATCTTTTTTAAAATAATTATTTTATTTTATTCATTACTATAATTATTCAACTTGCAGTAGGGTACATGCACTCACCAGAAGATGAGAGAGAATGAGAGAGAGAGAGAGTTAGAAAGCAATTCACCAGCTACAGGACTTGAACTGTGGTCAGCATGTCAGAGTCCAGTGCCTTAACCACCTTGCCACCTTAACCTTCTTTTAAGAAAACACATCAAGGTGAGTCCAGGAGCTTAGTAGGCACTGCAGGAAAAGATCAGGGAAAATGTATGCTGTGACCATGTACCTGAGAGCCAGTGCAGCCTAGCCTAAATGGGGAGATTGTTGTCATTATTTGTTTGCTTACTTGATTAATGAATTCATTTATTATTTATTTATGATGCTAAACAGATACTTGAGCTTGGACTTGGCAATGAAGAATGATTATTGATTAAATGATAATCATGGAAGCCCACTTAGAAAGGGAAATGGAAGACTTAAAGTGGTTCCAATAAAAGTAGAACATATGTCTAAGTATCTTTGCAATGAAATGGAGAGAGGAAATAGGATATTAGCAGAAGTGAAGGGATTAGTAAAAGAGAAGGTATTTATTTTATTTTAAGGTGGAGTTTATTTAAGTATGCTTTGCTACTGATCAGAAAGGTCCAAACTAATGAATCCTTTCTGAATGCTATCTTACAACCGCAGTTCATGAGGCATTCATTTCACAATATCTTGTCTCATACTGAGTATACATGAAATAAAATGTGTTTAGTAGACCAACGGTGATATGCTAAGGACCTTTAGTTTCTGATTATTTTCTTTTATTATTTTTATTTATTTACTTTTTAATTTATTTATTTATATTCATTCACTGTACATCATTACTGCATACAAAATGAGATTTTTCCATCCAGAATACATTGTATATTAGCTCAATCAAGCACATCAACATATGTGTTATTGTTTCTTATTCATGAGGCTAAATGTATTTGTACATCAGTTATTTGCCACTCTATGGCAAATAGCCTGTGCTAGTTCTCTTCTTTGGTATAGTGGGTTTGAATATTTTTGTTTGTTTTGAGAGATTTTTGCTATAGAGGACACGAGTGAATGTACTCACTATAAAGACAGAGAGAGACAGAGAGAAAGAAGGTTAAAAAATCACCCCCCCAGGGGGTTGACCCAACCGCAGTCCCTTCTCTTCCATTTTCTTCTCAGGATTTTGGGCACATATACACATGCACCTGGTGTGAGTTTCAAGTTGCTGGGTCTGGGACTGAATCTATGGTTGACCATGTGGCAATCTAGTGCCTTAACCACTATACCACCTGTAGGCCTCTGTTTGTTTTTAATTTGCTGAAGGGCATGTGCACTCATCAGAGAGAAAGTAACAGAGATAGAGGAGGAAAGTGAGGAAGCACTTCCTATAGTGAATGGCCATACTACATACTTGGTCCCGTAGTTTGTTTTTTGTTACTGTTTTTTTTGTTGTTGTTGTTGTTAGTTCTTTTTTTAAAAAAAAGTTTTTATATACATTCAATCACATTATTTAGCTTACAAAGTGAACATTTCAATATGTGAACATTTCTCTCAAGTCCAGTTGATCAAAATATCTTCAACCGATCTTCAACCACACCTCCCCATCCTGTCAATGCTCTGCCTCTGTATCCCTCTTCCAAATGTCCTTCCTTAGGTCCCACTTCTCCACACACACCACTTCTGGCACTAACCCCCCATCTCTTGTGTTTGTACAACCTTAGGTCAACCAGTTTCAGTCATAGAGTGCAGGCACAAGCTGCTGAGTCTGGAACTTGAACCACACAGTCAGCCATGAGAGATCCAGCTGTCTTAACCACTACTCTACCAACGGGACAAAAGTTTGAAGAGTTTTAATTTAATTTTTTATTGCATTCTTCAAAACATAAGAGATTTTGATGTTTGGCATTTAGTTGTTTTGTGTAATTATTTGTGAATTTGGGAAAACATAAGTTGGAGAGTTTACAAATTTTACTTAGCCACATCAGCCTTATGATTATGTTGGTCCCTGTCATTGTTTTATAAATGTAGAAAGTTCTTCTGCATCACTTGACTGAATAAATTTCCAACTTATTTTCACATATTGGATTTGTCAAATAGATCAAACCCAAAAGCCTGAGAATAAAAAAGCATAGATGTCACACAGAAGTGTGAAAAAGGGATCTTCCTCATTTACTATCAGACTATACACAAATCTATTGGTCAGATAAACTTGGAACAGGTATAGGGAAAACAAGTCTTCTACCATTTCATGTAAAACATGCCCAAATGTTGTGGCTCTTTGTGTGTGTATGTCTGTGTATTTTAAGGTTCTTGCCATAGGGTGTGTGCACTCTCTACAGAGGGACAGACAGTGAGAGGGAAAATGAGAAATCACTCCCCACAGGAGGGATAGTCATGCTGAAGTACTTTCTCCTCCCTTCTCTCCCTGGGATTTTGGGCATGCACACACATGCACCCAGTGTGATGTTCAAGCCACCGAGTCCAGGACTCAAGCCACTGTTGGCCATGTGGGAGTCCAGTGCTGTAACCACTATGCCACCTGCAGGCTCCTGTATACATATCTTTTGAATAGTTGGTTTATTCCATTTGCTCTTTTTTCCCTATTGTGATGCTCAATCTGTGAGTGCTTTGATACCAGAAATATGTCATTACTTTTGTTGCTTGGTACAAATATAATTGCCTTTTATTATTTCTGCTGGGCCTCGAGGAAATGTAATGGGAGTTAGAATGTCTTCAAAAAAAAGTAATATTTTTCTTTTTTAAAGTTTCTTGGGGACCACTTGAGCTTGCTAGATCTTTTTCCCCTTTCAAATCCAATTAATTCCTGTCTGTTTATTGAGCAATTTTTTTAAAAATGTTTCTTTAAACATAGGTCTAGAAGGGAACCACAAGGTTACGTGTATATGAGAGAATTCCAAACCAGAACTTTTGGGTCTCATTTCTATATTCAATGAAAGATAATTTGAAATTGATGACCTCCTGATATGCATTCCTTTTAAACATCTTGACTTGGGATGAGAAGAGGATGGCATTAAGATGGTCCCAAGAGGCAATGGTATGTGTGTTTGTGTTTGTGTTTGTGTGTATGTGTGCCATTAAAGTGAGTACTTGGGGACCAGCAGTTAACATAATGGCTATGTCACTGGACTCCCACATAGTCGACCGCGGTTCAAGTCCCAGACCTGGTGGCTTAAACTCACGCCGGGCGCATGTGCGTGCATGCCCAAGATCCCAAGAGGAGAATGGAGGAGAAGGGATTGCGGCGTGGCCATCCCCTCTGGGGGGTAATTTCTCGCTTTCTATCTCTCTGTCTCTCTCTGTCTGTCTGGCAAGCACATGCACCCTATAGCAAAACCTTCTCCAAAGGAAAAAAAAAAAGTGAGTACTTGTTTCAGAGTAAGGAGACTTGGACTTAATCTACTCCAAAAGGAGACTAATAATATAAGGCCAGAAGTAAAGGTAACATAAGGAAATAGAGGAGATACTTTTCAAGGTATAGGACACCTCAGTAGCCAATTCAATAAAGCGAAGATGCAACAATGTCTGGACAGAGAAAGTCCCTGTGCTTTCAAGTTTCAGCAGCAACCAGGCCACTTTTGTTTATTATCCCTAATATCATCTTTCCCGAATGCCTTTTTTTTAATCGTATGATTTCTCATTCATATTCAATTGTACATCTCTGTAGCACACAATATCATTTTCCAAAGTATGCATGGAGTACCTGACAATCAAATAAAGGGTATCACCATAAACATCATTTTCAAAAGAGAACTTTATATTCTTAAGTCTGTTACATATTTCTTCTCTGAGTCCCCCATCCACCCTATACTATCCACCCCCCTCACATACAGTCTCTAATATCTATACTTGTCCTCTCTATGGTTACATTTTTGGATGCTTTAATTTCCTCCATAGAGGGCAGACATTTGGTGTATATTGAGTGGGGATATACAGTGTGTGTCTTCCATAGTGTGACTTCCTTTGCTTAGGATTCAACCTTCTGTACTCATCCACTTTAAGTCGAATGGCAGGAGTAGATGGTAGGAGGTAGGTGGGAGGGTCTTGGGTAGGGGGAAACCCTTACAAGATTGCAAAGTTTCTGTTAAAAATGATGCTTATGGTAATATTCTTGATTTATCACATAATGCATGTATAACTTGAAAAACATACAATGTGCTATATAGATGTACAATGACTGAATGTAAGTAATAAATCATAAAATTTTTTAAAAGATATTGAAAGAATCCTGTAAAATAAAGGAAAAGACTGATCCTAGAACAGAAATTCTTAATTAGGAATGATAAAGGGATGTCTTAAAGGGAACTAGGTTCACACACAAATTATAGAAATTAAGTTCTTAAATAAAGAATGCAAATGGTAGCATTTCTGACAAGTGAGTAATGCATGCTTGTGTCATATTCTTACTTTTTTTTGGTTTTGTTTGTTTGTTTGTTTGTTTGTTTGTTTGTTTGTTGGTGGGCACATCAAGCAAATGGAACCAGGGAATGATACACAAATTTCAGGATTTCTTCTATTAGGATTTTCAGAGGAACCCAGACTGCAGCCCCTCATATTTGGGCTTTTTCTCTCCATGTACCTGATCACAGTGTTTGGAAACCTGCTCATCATCCTGGCTACCATCACAGATTCCCATTTACATACCCCCATGTACTTCTTCCTCTCCAACCTGTCCTTTGTAGACATCTGTCTCACCTCCACTATTGTCCCAAAGATGCTGGTGAACCTCCAGACACAGAGCAAGGTCATCACCTATGCAGGTTGCATAACCCAGATGAACTTTTTCAACCTCTTTGTAGTGTTGGATGACTGTCTCCTGACTGTGATGGCCTATGACCGGTATGTTGCCATCTGTCACCCTCTGCACTACACCATCATCATGCACTTTTGGCTCTGTGTATTGCTGGTTCTGGCATCCTGGATCCTGAGTGTCCTGAATTCCTTGTTACAAAGCTTAATGGTGTGGCAGCTGTCTTTCTGCACACAGGTAGAAATACCCCACTTTTTCTGTGAAATTAATCAAGTAGTCCACCTTGCCTGTTCTGACACTTTTATTAATGACATAATGATGTATTTTGTAGCTGGGCTGCTTGGTGGTGGTCCCCTCACTGGGATCCTTTACTCTTACTCTAAGATAGTATCCTCCATATGTGCAATCTCATCATCTCAGGGAAAGTATAAAGCATTTTCCACCTGTGCCTCTCACCTCTTGGTTGTCTCCTTATTTTATTGTACAAGCCTAGGTGTGTATCTTAGTGCTAGTGCTCACAGCTCACACTCAAGTGCAATAGCATCAGTGATGTACACTGTGGTCACACCCATGTTGAACCCTTTCATCTACAGTCTGAGAAACAAAGATATAAAGAGGGCCCTGAAAATACCCTTTAGATGGAATAAATTTAAAAGGGCCATTTTTCAAGAGTGCATGTGATTGCTGGCTTCTAAACCTCCGAACCAAAAGTTGTGCTTCTTGACTCATATTGTAAATATAAAATTTGCTAAATCTCTTTATTTATCAGAGTTTAAATTTTGTCTCGGCTATTTATAGTACTTTAGTTATTATTTTTTAAATAAATCTTCTTGCTGCCTGATGTCAAACAATTTCTCTCTTTATCATTTCACTGTTTTTCAATGTTTATTCCCAAGCTAGCATTGGAAACAATTTGAGAGCCAACAGGTGTTGTAGTGGTTAAGGCACTGGACTCCCACATGGCCAACCATGGTTCAAGTCCCAAAACCAGAGTCTTGAAACTCACAGCAGTCATGTGTGCATGCATGTCCAAAATCCTGAGAAGAGAATGGAGGAGAAGAGGATGTGGTGTGGTCATTCCCCATGGGCAATGGTTTCTCACTTTCTGTCTCTTGGCCTCTCCACTGAGCATATGTGCCTTATAGCAAAAATCTCTCCAAAAAATTACTTTTTTTTTTTTTTGGAGGGTTTTTTTCAATATAGGGCACATGTGCTTGCCAGACAGACAGAGAGAGACATAGAGACAGAAAGCGAGAAATCACCCCCCAGGGGGGATGATCACGCCGCAATCCCTTCTCCTCCATTCTCCTCTCGGGATCTTGGGCATGCACGCACACGCGCCCGCCGTGAGTTCTAAGCCACCGGGTCCGGGACGCGAACCACGGTCAACTACGTGGAAGTCCAGCGACATAGCCATTACACTAACTGCTGGTTCCCCAAAAAATTATTTTTTAAAAAAGAAACAATGTGAACTTTCCCATTTGTCTCACACAAGTTGAATATCCTTCTTTTGAAATTCTGAAATTCAAAATGCTCCAGAATCTGAAAACTTTTGAGCACTGATTTGAAGCTACAAATAAAGAATTCTACACCTGCTCTCATGTGATGAATCAGTCAAAACAGAGTAATACAGCTGGGGCCAGCAGGTAGTATAGAGTTTGAGGTGCTGGACTCCCACGTGGTTGACCACAGTTTGAGTCCCAGACCTGGTGAAAACTCATACCAGGCACATGTGCATGTGTGTCCAGAATCCCAAGAGAAAAAATAGAGGGGTAGGGATTGTGGTGTGGTCATCCTCACTTTTTTCTCTCTAACAAACACATGTACCCTGTAGGAAAATTCTGTCACAAAAACAAAATCAAATCAAATCAAATCAAAACAAAAACACCATATCACTGTATCTTCTTTTTTTTGAGAGGTTTTTGCTATAGGGCACATGTGCTCACCAGAAAGACAGAGACAGAGAGACAGAAAGCAAGAAGTCACCCCCAAGGGGGATGGCCATGTTGCAATCTCTTCTTTTCTATTCTCTTCTTGGGATCTTGAGCACACAAGCACACATGCCCAGCATGAATTTAAGCCACCAGGTCCGGGACTCGAACCGTGGGCAACTACATGAGAGTCCAGCAACATAGCCATTATGCCAACAGCTGGCTCCAAAACCACAGCACGGTAATACAACAAGGTTGTATAAAAATTATCTTCAGGCTTTGTGTATTATGTTTATATGTAACATAACTAAATAAATATATAAAGATATCATATTATATATGTTCACATATGGAAAAATCGACAATAATTTCTGAAATGTGAAATGCTTTAGGTCCCAAGCATTAAGAATAAGAGAAATTCAACCTTGTTCTGATGAATTGTATTAGTCTTATGGAACAGGGACCAGCAGTTGGCATAACAGCTGTGTTGCTGGACTCCCATGTAGTCAACCACGGTTTGAGTCCCGGATCCAGTGGCTTAAAACTCACACTGGGTGTGTGTGCGTGCATGCCCAAGATCCCGAGAGGAGTATGGAGGAGAAGGGACTGTGGCACAGCCATCCCCCTCGGGGGATAATTTCTCACTTTCTGTTTCTCTGTCTCTCTCTGTCTTTCTGGAGAGTAAATGTGCCCTATAGCAAAAACCTCTCAAAAAAATTAGTCTTATGAAGCAAAGTACACTTGGCAACTACAACGTTTTAGTATAATTTTATTGTAGATGAATATCTGAGAGTACAGATTTTCACTGTTGCAATCCTTTTTCTTTTCTATGCAACTACCTTAACTACTCTTGCTGATAATGAATAGTGTGCTTTATAGCTGATTGTGGCATTTTATTCTCTTCATTAGGTTCCAGTTACTTTTCCATCTCAGTATCCAGAATACCTATATTCTCTGGCAAAGAGTAGGAAGGAGAAGTGCTCATAGAATTTATGTTTCAGGTGGTGTACACAGAGAAACATGTTTGCATAAATCAATTGACTTAATGTGACTTTCATGTCAGAGATGATCTTAAACATAATGAGATAATATTTCCTTTTCTTTTTTTTTTTTTTTTTGAAGAGGTTTTTGCTATAGGGCACATGCACTCACCAGACAGAGAGAGACAGAGAGATAGAAAGCGAGAAATCACTTCCCAGGGGATATGTCCACATTGCAATCCCTTCTCCTCCATTCTCCTCTTGGGATCTTGGGCACACACGCACACGCACCCGGCGTGAGTTTAAGCCACCGGGTCCGGGACTCGAACCACAGTCAACTACGTGGGAGTCCAGTGACATAGCCATTACACTAACTACTGGTTCCTCCTTTTCTTTTTTTAAATCACCATGCATATATACAGCATACAAAATGATATGATTTTCCCAGTATGAATACATTGTATAAAAGTCAAATAAAATACATTATCATCAATATTAATATACATTATCATTAACAAATAATTTTAATTCTTTTGTGTGTCTGTTAATATGTTTTTCCTTTTTGGAAAGATTTTTGCTATAAGGTGCATGCATTCACCAGAGAGTCAGAGAGACAGAAAGTGAAAAATTCCTTCTCCTCATTCTCCTCTCGGGATTTTGGGTCTGCATGCACACACGCCTGACATGAGTTTTAAGCTGCAGGTCCAAGATTCAAATGTAGGAGTCCAGCAACATAACCATTGCACCATCTGTAGGTCCCCTGTTAATTGCTCTTTATTCCCCCAATACCTTCCCTCCCATCAATGATCTACACCCTCATATACTGTCTCTGGTATCTTCCCTGCTATTATACCTTCTAATCTTTCATTCTCTACCATAGAGTACAGACATTTAGTATATATTAAGTGGGGACATACAATGTCTGTCTTTCATAGTCTGGCTTGCCTCAGTTAACATTGCATTTCTAAAAAATTATTCAATTTCATTTATATTACCATTTTTTAAATTTTACCAGAAAGATACAAAGAGAGATAAAAAGAGAAACTGAGAAAGCAAGCCATGAGGTCCAACACTCAAACTTGAGTCAGCCATGTGGGAGTTCAGTGCCTTAACCACCATGTCACTTACTGGCCCCCAATATTACATTTTCAATCACACATTGAATTGCTATGGAAAATTCATTTGATGGGGTACATCTACTCATTGAACTGTGGAAGATTGGTGTCTATATACATAAGTGTATCGATTAGAATGAAGGAGTTGGTGTCATATTCTTTATTATATCACTGTATCATCTTGTGCCTGATCTAAAATTTCCAGTATATCCTACAGATATGATTTCTTCTACCTACAGATATGATTCCTTCTATTGTTCTGACAAATATCCCTCCCTTAAAAAATATTTTTGGGGACAGCAGATGGTGCAGCAGTTATGTTGCTGGACTCCCACATGGCCAACTGTGGTTTGAATCAGATCCCAGGAGGAGAATGGAGAAAAACGAATTGTGATGTGGCCATCTCCCGGGGGAGAGGGGTGATTTCTCACTTTCCCTCTCACTGTCTCTGCCTCTCTCTTCAGTAAGCATGCATGCCCTAAAGCTAAAAAACCACTACCAAAAAAATTGTCAGCACATGAAAATGCATTTACTCAATAATCAATTTCTTCATTTCTTTTATATTTATTCATTTATTAGGGGTTTAAACATAGTGAAGTTGGAAATATTCTGATCAAGAAGAGTGTGACTCATCCTCCCACTGTTGACATTTGTGCTACAATTGTTTTGTGAAGTGTCCTGTGCACTATGCGGTGCTGAGCACCATCCCTGGATTCAACCTTTGAGGTACAAGCTCCACCTCCCCAAGTTGTAACAACTAAAACCTTCTCCAGAAATAATTACATCCCCTTGAAGACAGTCAATCCAGTTAAGAACCCTGGCCTGGATCATGAGTACTGGAAGCATGCTGATGGAGAATCAGTGAAATTCTATCACTTACTAGGTTCATAAATATTGATAGATAACTTTATTTTTATTTTTATTCTTCCTTTTTCTTTTTTAAGTGTGTAGTAGTGTGGCATTACTGTTTTATTTTTTAATTAATTTTTAAATTATTATCTATACATTAAAATGCTATACATCATTTAGATTGTGAAGAGACTTTACCCAGCATTTATACACCTCAGTTCAGCCCAGTTGAGACCACCATACACATCCACGACAACAGCTAAAAACCTTATCTGTGTCCCACAAGTGTCTTACCTCTCCATTTTCCCTCCAAATTTTCTTTCTTATGCAATTCCCCACCCACGCTCTCTTTCCACTTTGTCTCTAGTGTCCATTACAATATTTAATACTTTTATGTTCTCCAGTCTTTTCAGTCACTACCATAGAGTATGGACGTCAGTATATGTTAAGTGGAGGCATAAAATGTCTTTCATAGCCTGAGATGCTTCACTCAGCAACAAATCTTCCATATGTGTCCACTTTCTATCAAATTCCAGGGCCTTGTTGTTTTTCATGGCTGAATAGTATTCCATGAAGTATATGTGCCATAATTTTTCAACCCATTCACCTGTTTGTGGACATTTGGGTTGGTTCTATGTCTTAGCAATTGTGAATAAGGCTGCAATAAAAATAGTTGTACAAGCACTTTTCTGACTGAGTGCTCTCTTGTCCTTTGGGTAGATACCCAGGAATGGAATAGCTGGATCATATGGTAGTTCTATTTGAAGGTCTTTGAGGAATTTCCATATAGTTCTCCATAGTGGTTGGACCAATTTATATTCCCAGCAATATTATAAGTGTGCCCCCTTTCACCACATCCTCTCCAGCACTTATAATTTTTTTAAGCATGGCCATTCTGACTGAGATTAGGTGGTATCTCATTGTGGTTTTGATCTGCATCTCCCTTATAATGAGGGATGTTTAGCATTTTTTCATATGCTTCTTGGCTGTTCATATGTCTTCCTTAGAGAGTTGGTTTTTTGGCTCATTTTCCCATCTTTTAATTGGGTTGATCATTTTCTTCTGGGTGACCTGCTTGAGTTCCCTGTATTTTCTGGTTATCAGTCTCTTATCTGAGGCATAGTTAACAAAAATTCTCTCCTGTTCCAAGGGCTGTCAATTCACACTAATTACAGTGTCCTTTGCTGTGCAGAAACTCCTTAACCTGATGTAATACCACCTGTCTATTTTGGGGATTATTGCCTGTGCTTTGGGGGTCTTGCTTAAGATGTTTTTGCCTACCCCAATGTCTCCCAGAGTTTACCCAGTGTTTTCCACCAGTAGTTTTATAGTTTGCGGTTTTAGGTTTAGATCTTTGATCCGCTTTGAGTTGATTTTTGTTAATAGTGACAGAGAGAGGTTCAGATTCATCTTTCTGCAAGTGAGTACCCAGTTTTTCCAGCAACATTTGCTTAAGAGGTTTCCCTTTTCCCAATGGGTTGACTGGTACCCATTGTCAAAGATGATTGGCTGTATGTTTTGAGGTTTATTTTTGGAGTCTCTATTCTTTTCCATTTGTCCTCATGTCTGTTTTTGTGCCGATACCTTGCTGTTTTGATTATCACAGCTTCGTAATATATTTTGGGTTCAGGAAGTGAGATGCCACCTACTCCAGTCTTCTTGGGCAGGATAGTTTTAGCAAAACGGGGTCTTTCATGGTTCCAGGCAAATTGTATGGTTTTCTTTTCTAGATCTGTGAAGAATGTCCATTGTAACTTTACAGGGATTGCATTGAATATGTAGATTAATTTGGGTAGGACTGCCATTTTGATTATATTGATTCTTCCAATCCAGGAACATGGGATGTCCTTCCACTTTTTAGTATCCTTTTCAATTTCCTTTTTAAGATTTTCATAGTTTTCCTTATAGAGGTCTTGACTTCCTTGGTTAGTTTTATTTCTAAGTACATTATGCTTCTTGTGGCTACAGCAAATTGAATTATTTCCTTCAGTTCTGTCTCTGTCTGCTTATTGTTTGTATATAGAAATGCTATAGATTTTTGTAAGTTAATTTTGTATCCTGCCACTTTACTGTATGCATTGATTACTTCGAGAATTTTTTTTCATGTATACTATTCAGTCTTCTATGTAGTCAGTCATGTTATCTGCAAATAGAGTTAACTTCAGCTCTTCTTTCCCTGTTAGAATTCCTTGTATTTCCTTCTCATGTCTGATCGCATTGGCTAGGACTTCCAGTACTATATTGAATAGGAGTGGAGAAAGTGGGCAGCCTTGTCTTGTATCAGATTTTAGTAAAAAAGCTTTCAGCTTTTCCGCATTCAGTATAATGTTAGCTGTAGGTTTTTCATAAATTGCTTTTATTATGCTGACAAATGGTCCTTTTATGCCAATTTTACTGAGAGTCTTGATCATAAAAGCATGTTGTATTTTGTCAAATGCTTTTTCCACATTGATTGAAATGATTATATGGTTTTTACCTTTCTTTCTGTTAATATGGTGTATTACATTTATAGTCTTGTGTATTTTGAACCATCCTTGCATCCCTGGAATAAAACATACCTGGTTGTGATGAATAACCTTTTTCATATGCTATAGAATATCTTTAGCAAGTATCTTGTTGAGAATTTCTGCATCTATATTCATCAGGGATATAGGTTTATAGTTTTCCTTTTTTGTCTTATCCTTATCCATTTTGCAAATGAGGGTTATAGAGGCTTCATAGAATGAATTTTGGAGGGTTCCTTCCTTTTGGATCTCTAGAAACAGTGTGAGTAGAATGGGTGTTGCCTATTCTTTAAAAGTTTTGTAAAATTCGGCAGTGAAGCCATCAGAGCCTGGACTTTTCTTTGTTGGGAGGTTATTTATTACTGATTCAATCTCATTGCTAGTTATAGGTCTATTTGGGCTTTATATGTCTTCCTGAGTCAATATTGATAGATTATATGTGTCCAGGAATTGGTCCATCTCATCCAGGTTTTCTTTTTTGTTTGCACAGAGTCACTGATAGTATCCTCTAATGATGTTTTGTATTTCTGATATGTCTGTTGTAATATTGCCCAATTCATTGCAAATTTGACATATCCAGTTCCTTTCTCTCTTCTTCTTAATTAGTCTGGCTAATAGTGTGTCAATCTTGTTTATCTTTTTTTTTTTTTTTTTTTTTTGGAGAGGTTTTTGCTATAGGGCGTGTGTACTCACCAGACAGACAGAGAGAGACAGAGAAATAAAAAGCAAGAAATCACCTTCCAGGGGGATGGCCACACCACAATCCCTTCCCCTCCATTCTCCTCTTGGGATCTTGGGCATGCACGCACACGCACCTGGCGTGAGTTTAAGCCACTGGGTCCGGGACTCAAACCGTGGTCGACTACATGGGAGTCCAGCGACATAGCCATTACGCTAACTGCTGGTCCTGATCTTGTTTATCTTTTCAAAATACCAGCTTTTGCTTTCATTTATTTCCTATATAGTTTATTTTCTATTTCATTTATTTCTGCTTGAAGCTTTATTATTTCTTTTCTACTAGAGTTTTATTGGATTTTTTACTGTTACTTTTCCAATTCTCTCAGGCATGATGTTAGGTGATCCATTTGCCTCTATCAATCTTCTTCTTATGTGTACTAATTCCTATGAGCTTCCTCTTATGACTGCTTTTGCAATGACCCAAAGATTATAGAAACTCATGTCCTCATTGTCATCGGCTTCCATGAATCTTTTTATTTCAGTCTTAATTTCTTCAGTAGTTGCATAGTCATTTAGGAGTAGGCTATTTAGTTTACATTCATTTGTGTATTTTTGAGGGGTTTTCTTGAAATAAAAATCAATTTTAATTCCATCATGGTCAGAGAAGACGCTGAATATAGTTACTATGCCTTTGAATCTGTAGAGGCTTCCTTTGTACCCTATCATGTGGTCAATTTTCAAAAAGGTTCCATGTGGGAGTGAGAAAAAAGTATATCTAGTGATTTTCAGGTGGAAAGTTCTATAGATGTCTGTTAAGTCCATTTGATTTATGGTATCATTTAGATCCTTTACCTCTTTACATATTTTTCGTCCAGATGATCTGTCCAGAGGAGATAGTGGGGTGCTGAGGTCTCCAACAATTAGTGTGTTGCAGTCTATCTCTCCTTTTAGATCTAATAGTGGTTTTTTTTCCCACATATTTGGATACATAGATATTTATTACTGTTATTTCTTCTTTATGAATTAACACGTTTACTACAATATAGTACCCTTCTTTGTTTCTTCAAGCAGTATTTGTTTTAAAGTCCATCCTGTCAAAAATTAGTATCACTATTCCAGCTTTTTTTTTTTTGGTTCCCATTTGCATGGAATACCTTTTTCCAGCCCTTTGCTTTTAGTCTATGTGTCTTTATCCATGAGATGTGTTTCCTGTAGGCAACAGATAAAGGGTTTCTGGTTTTTTATCCATTCAGCCAGTCTGTGTCTCTTGATTGGAGAATTCAATCCATTAACATTTCATGTTTTCATTGATATTTCCAGACTTGCCTTTACCTTTAAGTTGGCTGTTGTCTTTGTTTTCTTTAATTTTCTTATTTCTGGCTGTTCATTCTTAGTTTTCATGGAACAGTACTCTCTTCATTGTTTCTTGAAGAGCTGGTGTGGTGTGGTGGCAAATTCTTTCAGGTTTTGTTTGAGAAGATTTTAATCTTTTTTCCCTATATGAAGAATAACCTTGCTGGATATAATCATCTTGGTTGAAACTGTTTCTCTCTTAACACTTTCAATATATCTTCCCACTCTTTCCTTGCTTGCATTGTTTCTGTTAAAAGGTCTGGAGTTAGCCTGATGGGATGACCTTTGTAAATCACTTGTCGCTTCTCTCTTGCCAGTTTTAGTGTCTTGTCTTTATCTGTGGGCTTGGCCTGTCTGGCTAAGATGTGCCTTGAGGAAGAACTTCTTGGGATGATTCTTTTTGGGTTCTTTTGTATTTCTTGGGTCTTGACGTGTGAGTGCTTCTCTAGACTTGGGAAGTTTTCTTCCAGGATTTCATGGAATAGATTTCCCATGTCCTTATTAGTTTCTTCTCCTTCTAGGATACCAATTATTCAGATGTTTGGATGTTTAATGCAGTCTAATTTTTCTCATTTATTATTCTCTTTTTTATTTTTTTTCTATCTTTTTGGCTTTTTTTTTTAGATCAGAGGTTTTATCTTCTATATCAGAGATTCGATCCTTTATTAAATAAAACACGATTGAAAAAAGTTTATCATCAGTATTTAAGAATCATATTATCACACATTAACATATCACAACTAAGCATTTTTTATACTAGAAGCAATTGCAGTGATATTTCAGAAGCCATTATTTTTAATGCAATAAATGCTCAGAAACTCTAAATAGTATTTTAAAATATACAGTCTCTCCAAAAGAATATATTAAATTAAAGATAAATAACTTTTAATGTAAGTAAAATGTTACAAGATTTTAAAATTAAAGTCATCATCAGATTTTTTCACAGTACAATGTACAGAAATTTGCAAGTTTCCTGTACAGAGCAGGATAATCTTTACTCTTGAGTAAGTCATTCAATAACACATTGGTAATCTTCCACTAGTTCCTGAAAGCTTTCTTCCAACTGTTCATGTTGCATGCTTATTTCTATTTGGTTCATATGCTTTGTCAGTTCTTCTGGTCTGAGACATTTTCTCATTTTAGCAAGATCTCTCTGCTTTTTCTTATATGGGCTAATTAGTCTTCTTTTAATATCTATTTTATAGCTTCTGTATTGTTCAGCATCACTCATGTCAGTTACCAGTAATTGAAGAATTTCATAAACCTGCCTAGTGAGCTGCTTATTAATTTTGAACTTGTGCTGTGCCTCTACTACCATAGCTTCACTGAATCCTTGTATTAACTTCTCCCAGGAAAAATCTTGACAAAGCTTCATAAACACAAAGTCTCTTAACTTCACATAGTTTTTGGATAGATCTTCTGCTGTAATATCAAGAACTGAAGAAGATGCAATGTAGTATCCATGAATTGTTTCAAGAAGTTGAACACCATGGCCTTGACCTTGAAATGGAGTCAATATCAGCATCTGACTTACACGTGGCCGGGTTTTGTCTGGGTACACATAGTAATTATAGAATGCCATATAGCCTATGGTCACAAAGACATCGCTCCCTCCTTATTAAACTTCTCAAATACTAAAAAGTAGTGCAATCTTTCATCATCTACATCAATAAAGCTAGAAGTTTCAATAAACCACATAAAAAACATCTGAAGCATTTCATGATATTCTCAAAAGCCTCTACATGTCATGTCAACCTCGTATATCTGAAAGTAAGGTTTGCTCCTCCCATTGGACTAAGAACTGAGTCTGTATGAAGTAAAGTTTTGAAGGACTTGAAATCAACTTCCTTTTCCAGCAAAGAAAGAAAATAATTCATGTTTGTGCAAAATCCAAGTGGAATGATTTGTTTAATTTTGCCCTCGACATCATCTGCCTCCACACATCAAAGTTCTCATCAACTTTAGATGCATAATCAACATGGAACATTATTGACAGGGTATCAGCAATGTAGTATAACAGGATCTTTAGACCCTTATAACCAAAAGCTGTTTCATTATTCCCAAAGAATTGATGGGTATATTCAGGAAAGAAAGTACTAGTGTCATTCTCAAGATCTTCAGGAAAATGAACTAACTTTTGTTCTATTGCTGTGATGGTGTTACATTTGTACTCCACCAGTTTCTTCTCCACTGCACTCCATTGAAGAGCTGGGGGCAGTCCTGTGGGGTAAGGAAAAGTGGGAAATTAACAAAAGAAAGAAGAGAAATAAAAAAATGTCTACCTTGCTGACAGAGAGAGGGAGTCCCTGGGGTCGGGGGAGCCAGAGCTGGAGTTGGAGCTGGGGCAGGGAGCCCTGCCTCAGTATCCCTTAGGCCAGGGGTCTGGAGATGGAAATGAGCCCTGCTTTATTCTTTCCTTTTCTTTTATTTGTTATTGTTGTCTTGCCATAGGGCATGCACCCTCACTGGAGAGAGAGAGAGAGAGAGAGAGAGAGAGAGAGAGAGAGAGAGACAAAGTGAGAAATCACCCCCAAGGGGGGATAGCCATAATGCAATCTCTCCTTCTCCATTCTCCTCTTGGTATTTTGGGCACTCATGCACATGTGCCTAGCCTGATTTTGAAGCCACCAGTCTGGATCTTGAACTGCAGTTGGCCATGTGGAGTCCAGCTGCCTTACCCACCACAATACTTGCTGGCCCCAGACTTAACTTTTCTGAGTCCCATTTCTGCAAATGTAGAATAATTTTCTAATAAGACTGATCTAAAACAATGGATACAGATAAAATTTAGATGACACAATTCATATAGAATTCATGGGACCTGTAGTTGGCATAATGGCTATGTTGCTGGATTCTCACATAGCCAACTACAGTTCAAGTTCTGAACCCAGTGGCTTAAACTCACACTAGGCATGTGTGCATGCATGCCCAAGATCCTGAGAGGAGAATGGAGGAGAAGGGATTGCAGCACGGCCATCCCCCCCAGGGACTGATTTCTCACTTTCTTTTTTTCTGCCTCTTTCTGTCTTTCTGGCTAGCATGCTCACCCTATAGTAAAAATCTCACCCCCCCTCAAAAAAAAAAAAGGAATTCAAACTTCAGTTTGTGGAACACAAAATATGTAAGTACAATAAACCTCTTGTAATTAAATATTTCATGGGCCAACAGGTGGTATGGTGGTTAAGGTGCTTCACTTCCACAAAACCAATCTTGTTTTGAACCTGGAATCTGGTGGCTTGAGAATGACACCAGACACACGTGTGTGTGTATGCTCACTATTCTGGGAAGAGAAGGGCTTATGCATTGGCCATTCCCTTAGGGGGTGATTTCTCACTTTCCCTCTCTCTGTCACCCTCTGGACACTGCACATGCCATATAGGGAAAAAAATCTTTTTAAAAAGGCAAAAACAAAAATGTTTCATGAATTGAAGACTAACTGACAAATATTAACTTATTCTGTAAGCATGAAATTCTTCAGTGCTTTGTTAAAGGGATCACAAAACCAGGAATTGTAATAAATACTCTTGGTATAAGAGTAAATGAACACTTCCTTATTCTCTTCCTTGTTGAAGAGGGAATAGCAATTTTCTTGAGATAGCAGGAGTTACCTTCCCCACAAGTCAATGTTGTGATTCTGTAAGGAGTCTAGGAAGGACAATTTTCTTAGCCTTAGACTCTGAAGAACATTTTAAGTGAAGGTTGAACAAAAGTGCTAAGAAGATCTTTCTTCTGGAAGGCAGGAACATTCACATAAAGGGAGGGACATACCGGATTCACCTGACCTCTAATTTCTTCTCTTGGGAGCAGAGAATCAGTGGAAAATTTTAATTACTTAGCATAGCACTCCACAAGGGAGATGATGTACCAAGGGGTTAGGGTAACAATAGAGATATATCCCTAAAGAGCAGAGATAAGGAGCTGTAAATATTACCTCTCTACTTTTCATCAGCATGTATGACCTTGGGCTGGATGGGACATGGTCAATTCTTTCAGAGTCCCAGGTGTGGCTGGAGAACCAATGCATTACTTTTTCCTTATGCATCTTCTGGGACAGAACTACAGTCTCCATTACCAACCACCCAGGGGGGAGTTCACACATTCACAAAAACATCTTCCACTTGCAGACCCCATCCAGGTGAGTCTGAGAGCCGGTATACATGGCAGAAGATGGTCAGAGAAAATCTCCAAGATTCTTAGTGTCCAAAATAAACCTAACCAAGAGCCAAGAGGTTGTTGTGCTTTTTGTTTGGTTGAGAAATTAATTTACTTAATATCTTTAAAAAATGGAAATGTGTGTTGACCTCAGCAGAGCATGGGTCATTGTTGACCATAAAGTGATGTGAATGGGAGTTCCATTGGATGAAACAGAAGAAGAAATTGGTGACATAGCTGACTTTAATAACATTCTATCATATGCAAATAATTTTTCAGTCAAGGAAGGAAGAAATTAACATATTAGGTATAAAAATATGCAATTCATGAGGGCATTTTCTTTAAAAAATATTTTTAAGTGAGGTTTGTTTGAGCATCTTTCTATTTTCATTAAAAGGACCTACAGGCCAGAAGGTGGTAAAGGCACTGGATTCCCATGTGGCTGACTGCAGTTCAAGTTCTGGACTCAGTTGTGAGAAACATACCAGGTGTGTGTGCATGCATGCCCCAAATCCTGAGAGTAGAATAGAGAGGGGATTGCAGAATGTTCACTCCCCCCAGGAAGGGTGATTTCTCACTTTTGCTCTCTCTGCTTCTTTCTGTCCTTCTCCAGTGAGTGCATGGGCCCTAAGGGAGGAAAATTGTTGTAGACCAGGAGTTATTTTCAAATACTGTCAGGTAAAAGCAGTTCATGGGACATGTTTACAGTTTCCTCTCTCAAGCTGAGTATTTTTATGGGAAAAAAAATTGGTATGACAAAACAGGAATCTTACGGAGATTTACTTGGCAAATATTTTATTACTGGTGAGATTGAATTTATTTGGGGCTAATAAGCCCATTAGCTTCCCTATTGCAAATGACTAGTCCAAGTACTTTGTATTGCATTTCTTTCTCTTTTAAAAAATTATTTATTCATTTTACTTATTATTATTATTTCCAATTTGCCATATGGCACATGTGTTCACTAGAGAGAAAGAGAGGGAAAGTGAGAAAGCAAGCCACCAGGTCCAAGACTTGAACTGTGATCGGACACGTGGGAGTCCAGCACCTTAATCACCATACCATCTGCTGGTCCCTACTACATTTCTGTAAACAAAAATTGAAGGTTTGTTTCTTTTTTTGTCCCCATCAACTTTGCTTCTCACCATTTAATTTTATGTATAGGTACAAATACATGTGAAGAAAAATTATGGATGTTTATAAATTTTGTTTAAAAACATCTCTCAGTTGGCCATATTGAATATCCATCTTTACTCTCCGTGTCTCTGGAGAATGCATTTGCCCTATGGCAAAAATCTCTTTTCTCTCTCTATATATATATTTATATATACATATATATATATATATATATATGTGTGTGTATATATATATATATATATATATATAGAGAGAGAGAGAGAGAGAGAGAAATTTGGAGCTTACAGGTGGAGAAGGAATGAGACATTTGAGAAGTAGAAGGAAAATATTAGCCTCATCTCATCACCAATGATAGACATTCATTTATTAATAAGAGGGAACTATGCTAAGCCTCATACATATATTATATCTGTGCACTACCCTGGGGGATGGATAACATGAGCTTCACAGTGTAGGAGAAGATGCTATAATAGCATTCATAATACAAAAGCTGTCTGTCCACATTCAAACAGCCAGTGGTAGAATCCAAAATACAAAACCCAGTTCTCTGATGCTAAAAGATACTTTTGCATTTAATATTATTTACTAAATAATTTTATTCTTTCTCTCTAAAATTATCTGCTTTTATTGTACTTTTTATGTTTTATTTTGTGAACTGTTGGTTTATTACATTTGCTCTTATTCTCCTGGAGTTTTCTATCTGTGAGGTGTTTTGAAATTATAAAGCTATTTCTCCTTTTTCTTTCAAATAAATTGGGTTTATTTTTGGTACTTTATTAATAATTTGAGGGAACCAGCAGTTAGCGTAATGGCTATGTGGCTAGACTCCCATGTAGTCAACCGTGGTTCGCGTCTCAGACCCGGTGGCTTAAAACTCACACCGGGCGCGTGTGCGTGCGTGCCCAGGATCCCGAGAGGAGAATGGAGGAGAAGGGATTGCGGCATGACCATCCCCCCTGGGGGGGGGGTGATTTCTCGTTTTCTGTCTCTATGTCTATCTCTGTCTGTCTGGCGAGCGCATGCGCCCTATAGCGAAAACCTCTCCAAAAATAAAAAAAATTAAAAAGATAAAAATAAGAAAATAATTTGAGGCACCACAGGGATAAAACCAGCACTATAACACATCCAGAACAAAGGGAGCTTTCTCTTCATGTTGGTCTCTCAGGGACCACCTGAGTTTATTAAATCTTTTATTCTCCCTGGAGCCCATTTCTTTCACTGTCTATTGCATTATTTTTTTGAAAGATTTTTACTATGGGGTATGTTCAGTCACTGTAGAGACAGAAAGACAGAAAGTAAAAAATCACCCTTCAGAAGAGATGGCCACATTGCAATACATTCTCCTCCATTCTCCTCTTGGAGTTTTGATCATGCATGCACACTCACCCAGCATGAGTTTCAAGCCTCCAAGTCTGGGACTCAAACCTTGGTAAACCATGTGGGAGCCTCACAATATAACCATTATGCCATCTGCTGGTTCCTGATTTTGCCAAAGGGTATATGTTCTAGCCAGAGAGAGTCAAAGAGAAAAAGTGAGAAAATACCCTCCCCCCAGGGTGGATGGGCATGCTCCAAACCCTTATCCTCCATTCTCCTTTTGGAATTTTGGGCACACACGTGTGCATCTGGTGTGATTTTAAAAGCACAAGGTTTGGGACTCAAACTACAGCCAAATATGTGAGAATCTAGTCCCTTTACCACCATGCCAGTTGTTTCTATTGTACTAATTTTGATGTTTTTTTAAACACATTGTGCAATATAGGTGCATTAAAATGGAGCTCTTGGTGCACTTACTAGCTCAAATGTGGGTATTCTGTTCAAATTTTGAAATTTTTAATTTTTTATTTCATGAAAGTGCATGTTTATGAGAGAAATAGACATGTACCTTTCTTAGTGTCTCACATCATTATCACTCCCTCAGCCTATCCAACAGCCAGGATCAAAGACACATTTTTGTACACAGTGGTACTGGAGTCCTGGACACCAGTTCTTGTTCCATGCATTGCTTTGGGGACAGTCACTGTGCTCTTTTGGCTGGCACTCTCTAGATCTCTCACAGGAAAGAAGAATCTAATGTTATAATCTTGCCTTGTATTCTTTTCATAGTCAGGTTGTCTGTATGAAAAAATTTGTTAGTAGCATGGCCACTACCAGGAGTCCATTATAGGTTGTGTGTGTGCACACACACACACAGTTGTGTATGTGCATTTTGTAAGAGAGACAAGTTCTTCAAACAGGAGAATCTGAGGTCTTATTTTACAAAAAGTTATTCTCAGTACAGAAATCAAATGCTAACCAGCAGATGAAAAAAAGAAACAACATGAGTGGTAACTGCAGGTAGCATGATGGTTAAGGTGCTGGATTTTCACATGACTGACTGTGGTACAAATCCCTGACTTTCTGGTTTAAAAATCTTGTTGGGTGCATGTGCATCCATGCCCAAAAGCCCAAGAAGAGAAGAGATTGTGGGGTGGCCATCACCCTTGGGGGATAATTTCTCACTTTCTCTTTCCCAGTCTCTCTCTGTTAAGCGCAGGTGCCCTATGGCAAAGCCCCCTACTCCCTCAAAAAACAGAAAAACATACCGACATTTGAGATACTTGTTGTGTCTTAAAGTTTCTTGAATTAGCAGCAGGACCCCATTTACCATTCTCTCTGCCTCCTTCATTCATCAGTCTCCCTCTTGCTCATTCCCCTCCCCACATTGACTTCCTTTTGTGTCAACACCTGTCACAAGGACCTGCCACAGGCCCTCTGCACTATTTTTTTCCACACAATTCCCGGATCATTTGTGGGTGCTTTCCTCTCTTCCTTGATGTCTGCTCAGATTCCCTGTACTGATAGTGTGGTTTGAACACACACAGAAAAATACCATCCACTCTTTTTTCTTACATAGTGTTTTTTTCCATCATAGAGCCTATCACCATTTGACATGTTATATGATTATTTACTTTTTTTATTATCATCATGTTCTTCTATTATATTACATTGAATTACATATAACTTTACAGTGTATTACATTGCTTTTTCAAAAGGGAATGCCATGCATGTCAGTCAGTACAGAGACATTAATCTCTCCACTTTAACATTCAATATCTTTTCTATGTTTTCCCCAATCATTATTATTATTATTCTAATTATTTTTTAAAACAGTCAATTGCTATTTTTCATTTTGCTTGTAATAGCACACAATATATTTTTCAAGGTATGTATGCAGTGCACAACAATCAAATCAAAGATACTATAATAGACATCAGTTTCAACAGGGAACTTTATGTTCTTGTATTTGTTAAAAGTTTCTTTCCTGAGACCTTTGGACACACCTTCTATAAACCACCTCTAGGGAACCAGCAGTTAGCGTAATGGCTATGTCGCTGGACTCCCACATAGTCGACCGCGGTTCACATCCCAGACCCGGTGGCTTAGAACTCACACCGGGCGCATGTGCGTGCGTGCCCAAGATCCCGAGAGGAGAATGGAAGAGAAGGGATTGTGGCGTGACCATCCCCCCGGGGGGTGAATTCTCGCTTTCTGTCTCTGTGTCTCTCTCTGTCTGTCTGGCAAGCGTACGCGCCCTATAGCGAAAACCTCTCAGAAAAAATTTTTTAAAAAAACCACCTCTAAGCCACACCATTTCTGGTATCTGCACTTGCCCTCCCTATTATATCTTTCAATATAATATAATTTGAATCTTTCAATTTTTGATATAGAAAGAAGACATTTGGCATATATTCTCTTGAGATATACAATGTTTGTCTTTCATAGTCTGGCTTAGTTCACTTAGCATTTCATCTTTTATATTTACCCACTTAGTATAAAATATTGAGGTCTCATTGTTTTTTATTGTATTTACTATATTCATAATTTTTTATATTACATTGAATCATATATATCTTTACAGTGTATTACATTTATTTTTCCAGCACAATTACCATGCATATCAGTCAAGACAAAGATATTACTATCCACATCATCATCATCAAATAGATTTTCATCTTTTTTTCAGATTATTATTATTATTATTATTATTTATTCACATTATTTTTCAAACAATCATTATATATCATTTGGCTTATATAAAGAATTTACCCAACATGAAATTCTTTTCAGGAGAGTCCAGTTAAGAATACTATACATGTTATCATCAACAGGTAATAAACCATTTCTGTGTCCCACTAATGTCATGCCTCTCTTTTTGTTCTCTTGCTATCTTCCTCTATACTCTTCACTTCTCCTGTCCCATTCCACACTGTCTTCAGCATTCATAACTATTTTCACTGTGTTTATACCCTCTGATATTTGATCCCTACAATAAAGTGTGGATATTCAGTATATATTAAGTGGATACATACAATATATTTTTTAATAGCCTAGATTGCTTCACTCAGGAAGAGACCTTCCATATTTGACCACTTTCTATCAAATGTCAAGGTCTTGTTTTTTTATGGTTGAATAGTATTCCATAGAGTATATGTGCCACACTTTTTCCATCCATTCATCTATTTGGGGATATTTGAGTTGGTTCCATATCTTAGGGATCATGAATAATGTTGCAATAAACATTGATATGCAAGTGCTTTTCTGACTGAGCATTCTCCTGTCCTTTGGGTAGATACCCAGAAGTGGGATTGCTGGATCAAATGGTAGTTTTATTTGCAGATCTTTGAGGAGCTTCCATATTGTTATCCATAATGGCTGAGCCAGTTTACATTCTCACCAACAGTGTAGGAGAGTTCCCCTTTCACCACATCCTCACCAACACTTAACACTTTTTGTATTTTTAACCTTTGTCATTCTGATAGATGTAAGTTGGTATATCATTGTGTTTTTAATATGCATCTCCCTTATAATGTTAAGCTTAACTTCCCTGTGAATTCTGGTTATCAGTACCTTATCAGAGGTGTGTTTGGCAAAAATATTCTCCCATTCTGAGGGCTGTTGATTCATACTAATTAGTATGTTCTTTGCTGTGCAGAAGCTTCTTAATCTGATACTAATGGAGGAAGTGGGCAGCCTTTTCTAGTAACAGTTGTTAGTGGAAAAGCTTTTAACTTTTCCCCATTCACTATAATGTTAGCTATAGGTGTTTCATATATGGCTTTTTTTTCCTGTGCAAATTTTTTTTCGACTTCTTTTATACATTAAATCATATATGTCGCTAGCTTGCAAAGTGAATATTCCAACACATATAAGTTTCTTACCAGTCCAGTTGAGAATACTATAAAGTTATCCTGAACAGAAAATAACCCGTTTCTTTGTTCCATAAATGCCTTCCCTCTCTATTTTTCTCCTTAATGTCCTTCCTCAGATGCTCCTCCTTCACCCACCCTCTTCCCACACTGTATCTGGTATTTATAACCATTTTCTACGTTTCTATATTCTCTAGTCATTCAGTTTCAGTTATGGAGTGTGGACTCTCAGTAAATATTAAGTGGATACATGCAATGTCTCTCCTTCATCACCTGACTTGCTTCACTCAGCAGTAAATCTTCCATATTCATCCACTTTCTGTCAAAAGCCAAGGTCTTGTTTTTTTTTGTTGTTGTTGTTTTGTTTTGTTTTTATGGTGGAGTAGTATTCCATAGAGTATATGTGCCACCTTATTTCAATCCAATCATCTGTTCATGGGCATTTGGGTTGATTTCATGTCTTAGCAATTATGAATAATACCACAATAAACATCAATGTGCCAACACTTTTCCAACTAAGAATGCTTCTGTCTTTTGGGTAGATACTAAGGAGTGGAATTGCTAGATTATATGATAGTTGTATTTGAAGACTTTTGAGAAATGTCCACATTTTTCTACACAGTGGCTGGACTATACATGGCTTTTATTGCATCGAGAAATAACCTTTTACACCAATAGTACTCAGAGTATTAAACATGAAATGATGTTGTATTTTATCAAATCTTTCTTTGCATCCATTGAAATTTCATACCGTTTTTATCTTTCTTTCTGTTAATGTGGTGTATTATATATATTGCCTTGCATATGTTGAACCCCCCTTGCATTCCTGGGATATACCCTACCTGGTCGTGATGAATGTTTATTGTATATTTTTCTATACAATTTGCAAGTATCTTGTTGAAAACCTTTGCATCTATATTCATCAGAGATATTGGTCTGCTGTTTTTCTCTTTTGTCATGTCCTTATCTGTTTGGGGAATGAAGATGATAGGGACTTCATAAAATGAATTTTGAAGGTTTCCTTCTTTTGGAAACTATAGAAATAATTTGAGTAGGATAGTAGTTAACTCTCCCTTAGAAGTTTTGTAGAATTCAGAAGTAAAGCGATCTGAAAATGGGCTTTTCTTTGTCAGGAGGTTATTTATTACTGTTTGAATCTCATGGCTTGTTGTGGTTCTATTCAGGCTTTCTATGTCTCCTGATTCAATCTTGGTAGATTATATGCATCTAGGAATTTGTCCATATCCTCCATATTCTCTTGTTTGTTGGCATATAGTTGCTCATAGTATCCTCTAATAATGTTTTGTATTTCTATTGTGTCTGTTGTAATGTTGCCTGTTTCATTTATCTTTTTTCTTTCTTTCTTTCTTCTTCTTTTAAGTGTAGCTAATAGTATGTCGATCTTGTTCATCTTTTCCAAGAACAAGCTTTTGCTTTCATTTATTTTTGGTATAGTTTACTTATTTTCTATTTCTTTTATTTCTGTTCAAATCTTTGTGAGTTCTTTTCTCCTGGAATCTTTTAGTTTTCAGTTTTGTTTTGTTGTTGTTTTCCAATTCCCTGAGACATGACATTAGGTTGTCTATTGCCACTTTTATATCTTTTTCTTATGCACACTGATTTCTATAAATTTACCTCTTATGACTACTTTTGCTGTGTTCCATAGGTTATAGAAACCCATATACTCATTATCATTTCCATCATCATTTCCATCAGTTCTTTTTTTTTATTTCAGTCATAATTTCTTCAGAAGTTAGAAAGACATTCAAAAGTAGGTTTTTTAGTTTTCATATGTTTGTGTGTTTTCAAGGGTGTTTCTTGAAATTAATGTCAACTTTAATTCCATCAGGATCAGAGAAGATGCTGGATATAGTTTCTATGCCTTTGAATCTGTAAAGACTTGATTTGTGTCCTAACATATGGTCAATCTTTGAAAAGGTTCCATGCTGGGATGAGAAAAATGTATATTCAGTAGACTTAGGGTGGAAAGTTACATAGATATCAATCAAGCTCAATTGATTTATAGTATCGTTTAGGTCCCACATCCTTCTATTTACTTTTTTTGCCTAGAAGATCTGTCTAAAGGAGATAATGGGGTGTTAAGATCCCCAACAATTATAGTGCTTCTCCTTATCTCTCCTTTTGGCTCTAGCAATTTTTCCTTCGCATATTTAGGTGTTCCTGCGTTGGGTGCATATATATTTATAAGCATTATGTCTTCTTGCTGAATTGACCCATTTACTATTATATAATGCCCTTCTTTGTCTCTTCTTACAGTCTTTGTCTTGAAGCCTATTTTGTCTGAAATGAGTATCACAACTCCAGCTCTTTTTTAATTTCTATTTGCAAGGAATATCTTTTTCCAGCCCTTCACTTTTAGTCTATGTATGTCTTTATCCATAAGGTGTGTTGCTTGTAGGCAACAGATAGCTTTTTTTTTTTAATCCATTCAGCCAGGCTGTGTCTCTTAATTGGAGAATTTAATCCATTAACATTCAATGTTATTATTAATATTTCTGGACCTGGTTCTATCATTAAGTGAGCCATTTTCTTGGTTGTTTTCTGTTCTCTTATAACTGTCCATCTGACTTTTTAGTATTCCTTGTGTAGCACTCCCTTCAGAACCTCTTGAAGAGATGGTCTGGAGTTGGTAAATTATTTCCGGCTTTGTTTATCCAAGAATTATTTTATCTTTTTTTCTCATATAAAAGATAATCTTGCCAGGTGTTGTATTCTTGGTCAAAATTGTTTTTCATTTAACACTTTGACGTTATTTCCCCATTTTTTCCTTGCCTGCATTTTTTCCAACAAGAGGTTCGATGTTAGCCCGAATGGATAACCTTTGTAAGTGACTTGACGTTTTCATCTTGCCAGTATTAGTATCTTCTCTTTCTATGTGGTTTTGATCAATTTGGCTATTATATGCTTTAGAGAGGATCATCGGGTTAATTCTATTTCGGGCCCTATGTATTTCTTGGGTCATGATATTCAAATGTCTCTCTAGGTTTGGAAAGTTTTCTTCCAGGAGTTCATGAAATAAATTATCAATGTCCTTATTATTTTCTTCCTCTTCTGACATACTAATTATCTGGTGTTGGGGTGCTTAAAGGCATCTAGTATTTCTCATATATTATCCTCACTTCTTTTTATCTTTGTGATACTTTTCTCTAGTTCAGATGTTTTGTCTTCTATGTTCAAGATTCAATCTTCTGCATGATCTAATCTACTTTTAATACTTATGAAGGAGGTTTTAATTTCCCTTATGACATTCTTCATCCCTAACAGTTTCATTTGATTCTTTTTTTTATGGTGTCTATTTCTTCTTTCAAATCATGAAAAGACTTCCTCATCTCCTGGAGCTCGTTGTCTCTTTCCTCTTGCATCTTATTTAGTTTGGTCACTACAAATATTCCAAATTGTTTATCTGATATTTCCAGGACTTTCATTGTGTTGTCTGTGGGTGATGTGGGATTGATGTTTTCCCTTTGGGGAGAGACATTTTGTTGGTTGCTCATATTGCTTGTGCCTCTGCAATTATTCCTAGTCATCTGATGATCTATGCATTCCTTCCTAAATTATTCAAGGTATCTCTGAGCATTCAAAGGTGTGCAGAAGTAGAAAATTGGTGATCTCTCTTCTGCTCTACCTCCCGGTTGCTCACCAGTGCCCTGCAGTTACCCCTGGTCCTGGGTGACCCAAAGACCTCTCTGTTTCTAAAGAACAGGTGTGTCTCAAACTGAGATGCTGAGCTTCACCCCAGGAACAAAGAAAAGATCATGCAGCCCACATTACACAGCCCACACTATCCAAAACACCAAAAGGCTGAGAGTCCAAAGGAAAGTGGGTGAGGGGATGAGCCACAAGTCCCAGCCATTAGGCTTTGCAGCCACAGGCAGCCTGGTTTCTAGCAAGGCCCTTCACTTTACTGGTCTTTGGATGGGATGGGGAGGGGCTCAAGTTCATCTTAAAGTCCCAAGACACAAACCTGAAGTCTAAAGGCGAGTGGGGAAGGGGATGATCCGCGGGTCCTGGCCATTAGGTTCTGCATCCACACCAGCCTGGTGTCTGGTAAGGCCATTCACTTGAACTGGTCTCTGTATGGAGTGGGTTCATTGTTCCTTATAAACTGAGTAGTATCCCATAGTGTGTATATACTGCAGGTTTTCAATTCATTCATTAGTTGTATGATTGTTTCTCTATTTATATCTTTTTACCATCATCTTATGATAAATTTTTTGTTTGTTTGCTTTTCAGTACTGTATACCAATTGTCTTGACAATGTCTGCAATAAGCATGGCACTAAATATATAGTATTCAAATGCATAAGAGAATTTCCCACTGAAACTTCAGAATACCAGATCTATTGGGGAAAATAAGACTAAAATTATTTATCAGAAATGGCACTAAATTCCTCTAAAAGAGAGAAGACCTATGCATAAAACACAACATTTTTTATGTGTTTATTTCTTGACTGCAAGGTATAAATTGTAACATTTCAGAATCACTAAAGCCTATTTGATCCAAATTAGTCAAGCCATTATCCATTTTCTGGTGGTCAACTCCACTGCATGGAACTAAAGAACAATACAGAAATTTCAGAATTTCTTCTTCTGGGATTTTCAGAGGAACCAGATTTGCAGTTCCTCATATTTGGACTTTTTTTCTCCATGTACCTGATCACTGTGACTGGAAACCTGCTCATCATCCTGGCCACCATCTCAGACTCCCACCTGCACACCCCCATGTACTTCTTCCTCTCCAACTTGTCCTTTGCTGACATCTGTTTCACCTCCACCACGATCCCAAAGATGCTGGTGAACATCCAAATACAGAGCAAGGTCATCACCTATTCAGGCTGCATCACCCAGATGAATTTTTTTAACCTCTTTGTTATGGTTGACAACTTTCTCCTGACCGTAATGGCCTATGACCGGCTTGTGGCCATCTGTCACCCCCTGCACTACACAATCATCATGAATCCCTGGCTTTGCAGGCATCTTGTTCTGGCATCCTGGACAATGGGTGTCCTATATTCTCTGCTGCAAAGTTTGATGACATTGAAGCTGTCCTTCTGTACACATGTGGAAATTCCCCACTTTTTCTGTGAACTTAATCAGGTGGTCCAACTTTCTTGTTCTGACACCTTTCTTAATTATCTGGTAATGTACTTTGTCCTCGTGCTGCTGGGTGGAGTTCCTCTCACTGGGATCCTTTACTCTTACTGTAAGATAGTTTCTTCCATATGTAGAATCTCATCAGCTGAGGGGAAATACAAAGCATTTTCCAACTGTGCTTCTCACCTCATAGTTGTCTCCTTATTTTATTGTACAGGCCTTAGTGTGTACCTTAGTTCTGCTTCAACCCACAGCTCACACTCAAGTGCAACAGCCTCAGTGATGTACACTGTGGTCACACCCATGCTGAACCCCTTCATCTACAGTCTGAGAAATAAAGATACAAAGAGAGCTCTGAGAAGACTGTTTGGAAGAAAGCTATAAACAGGTAAACTTTTCTAGTATTGTAGAAGAGCCCATTATGTAGGACTTAAAGCTTCAGAGCAGGAAATTACAACATGGTTGTCTCTTGGTATATTTGAAATACTGGTTTCAGGACCTCCTGCAGATACCAAAGTCGACAGGTGTTTCATTACCATATACAAAATGCTGTAGTGTTTGCATATGACCTAATGAAAATCCTCTTGTATATTTCAAATCATCTCTAGATTCATATAATATGTAATAAAATGTAAATGCTTCATAAAAAGACTTGTTTTCATTTATTCTTATTTTTTAAAATATTCAATCTCTGTATATCATTTGGCTTGTAAAAAAATTTATCCAACATGAACTACTTTATACTTCTATTATTCAAGAATAGAAACAATATGTCTTACAAGTCTCCTTACCCTAAATCCTTAAACTCAATGTCACAGATGCATAATGTAAACAAATCTGGTATACTCTCCAACATATAAGCAATACCATATCTATGTTAGTCTCAAAAATACTGTCTAGAGGGACCAGCAGTTGGCATAATGGTTATGTCACTGGAGTCCCATGTAGTTGACCATGGTTCAAGTTCTGGACCTAGAGGCTTAAACTCACGTTGGGCATGTGATTGTGTATGCCCAAGATCTTGAGAGGAGAATGGAGGAGAAGGGATTGTGGCGTGGCCATCCTCCCTGGGGTCGATTTCTCGCCTTCTGTCTCTCTGTCTCACTCTGTCTTTCTGGAGAATGCATGCATCCTATAGGAAAAACCTCTCCAAAAAAAAAAAAGAAATACTGTCTAGATATTCTTTCCTATATAATCAAATGCTCAGTGGCAACATTTTTAACAACCTGCATTAGTCAACATTAAATGCATTTATTGTGTCACAAGTCCATATGACCTTTTTTTAGAAATTTTTTAATATGTCCAAGAGAAAACACCTGTTTAAGGTTTATTTAAGGGCACTGACCGGTGAGGACATCAACTTCATTTATAACGTTAGACTAACTATTGTTGGGTTTAACTGAAGAAAAAATATAAGGATCAGAAATCACAACAAACTTCTTTAGGCCAGTTAAAAGCCGTATCTCGGGCGTGGTGGCGCCCGCCGATGGCAAAGCCGTATCTCTAGCTGGGATATTAAAAAAGAATAATCTCACCAGCCCACACTCTAAATATTAATGCCACTAGTAATAATTAAAAGCAAGAAAAATACACCTGCTAACAACAAGTCCACTCATTAGGAAAATAAAAAGTCATTTAACTCAAATGCTTAAAGTAAAACACTACCTACCCAAAATACCACAGCTACAAGCAAGAAGAGAAAAAATAGTTGCTTAAAAAAAGTATTTCTTACAAGTTTAACAAATGGTCCAACTCCTTAAATAGTGCTCTGAGGACTAAAGGCGGAGCGAAGGCAATGTCTAGGGTTAGAATTCTACAAATAGTCTAAAAACCCAAAGTTCCACAAGCACACTAAACCTTTCTATAAATTAGAGAACAAAATAATGCTATTGATTATTTTTTTTGTTTTGAAATACACAATATTTTGTTGACTCTGCTCTTCAATGTTAATGCAGAACATTTTTTAAAACAATCTAAAAATGTGAAATTACTTGACACTCGAATTTTTGAGACCCATGTATCTTAACTATGAAACTAAACAGATCTATCTTCTCTTCCCTTCAATCAAAACTTCCTTCCTTTAATCAAACCACCTCCCAAATAAAAGAGAACTAAAACAATCCAAACATAATTACTTTAAAAAGTCCTTGAAAATATTAAAACTTTTACAGGAAATAAAAGGAAAAAAAAAAAAGAACTAAGGGGAGAAAAACTTGAAAAGAAAAGGGGAGGAGGAATCAACTGGCCTCTCTTTCATTTAATGAAAAGTAAGTGCAATAAATTTATTTTGTAATTTGTTCAGTTGTCTGTCTTTTGCACAGCTGCATTCTGACCAGAAGGGACTCTGAGGTTTTTCTGTAGCATGTGAGCGTCTGCTGACTCTATTCTCTTATAGTAGTTCTTCTTTGTCCCAATAATCTCAAAACCAAACTTCCTATAGAAATCAATTGCTGGGACCAGCAGTTAGTGTAATGGCTATGTCGCTGGACTCCCATGTAGCCAACCGTGGTTCGCATCCTGGACCCAGTGCCTTAAACTCACGCTGGGTGCGTGTGCATGCACGCCCAAGATCCCAAGAGGAGAATGGAGGAGAAGGGATTGTGGCATAGCCATCCCCCCTGAGGGGTGATTTCTCGCTTTATATCTCTCTGTCTCTGTCTTTATGGTGAGCGCATGCGCCCTATAACAAAAACCTCTCCAAAAAAAGAAAAAAGAAAAAATAATCAATTGCTGATTCATTCCTGATCTGGACGTGCAGATAGATGTTACCAAAAGTGCCATCTTTTTCACAGATGTTTAAGAGATGATTTAACATTTTAGTCCCAATTTCTAACCTTCAGTAAGGTGCCAGACATCCTAGTATCATGATGTAAAATTTCTTCTGATTCTGTGAATGAGCCACCCTATGACATACTGCACCTACAGCAATATCACCGAAATAGGCACATTTTGCTAATTCTCCAACCTAAAGCACATCCTTGTAGAACTTTTCATTGTAGCTAACTGGAAAGATGACCTGATTTAATCCCTTCAACCAATATTGTGTGGTGTCATACCTCCTAGCTCAATTCAGCTACCCTTCATCTTCCCCTTCTGCTGAAGTCATCATTACCACTGATATCAATGCTCTTGTCGCTGGCCTGAGCTCTCACAGCCCTCAGATCAGACCACTAAACCCTATTTGCTGGCCTTCTCACCTAAGACAGGCAGCTAAGCAGGTGATGGAAGGCTCAAAAATCAGGATAGTGTCCATGAGGTAAATCAGGTACTACGAGGTTGTAGTTAAAGGAGGAAATGTATCTAATGAGCAGAGATAAGGACCTGTACATATTTAATCTGCCATTGTTCCACAATGAGCATAGCCTTGGGTTGGACAAGACAGAATTGATGTTTTGAAATCTCAAGTCTGGGTAGGGGGCCATTCTTAATTTTTAATTGTGTCTTGCCTGGGAACAGAATTTCAGTCTCCATCATCAACCATCCAGGGAGAAATTCATCCTTCCACTAGAAGACTGTCCTCTCTGAGAGCCCATATAGGTGAGCCTAAGAACTCGGTATCACAGGAGCAGTTCAGAGACCATGAATGCCAAGAACATCTACCTGTGGTCACCTGAGAGCCAAGCCAGCTTAGCAATAGCCAAGAGATTGATGCATTTGGTAACTTGGCTGACCAAGTTATTTACCATTAATTTATTTAATATTTTTAAAAGTCATGTGTCTGTCGAGAAGGCAATAGGCTCTCCTGCAAGCCTCTGGCCAGCAAGGGACACTGAGGGAGGGTCACCTCTGACCCCCACCTCACTTCCACACCCCCAGGCCCCAGACTCCACCTTCTAGACTATCCGGACTGCCAGAAGGCAATAGGCTCTCCTGCAAGCCTCTGGCCGGCAAGGGACACTGAGGGAGGGTCACCTCTGACCCCCACCTCACTTCCACACCCCCAGGCCCCAGACTCCACCTTCTAGACTATCCGGACTGCCAGAAGGCAATAGGCTCTCCTGCAAGCCTCTGGCCGGCAAGGGACACTGAGGGAGGGTCACCTCTGACCCCCACCTCACTTCCACACCCCCAGGCCCCAGACTCCACCTTCTAGACTATCCGGACTGCCAGAAGGCAATAGGCTCTCCTGCAAGCCTCTGGCCGGCAAGGGACACTGAGGGAGGGTCACCTCTGACCCCCACCTCACTTCCACACCCCCAGGCCCCAGACTCCACCTTCTAGACTATCCGGACTGCCAGAAGGCAATAGGCTCTCCTGCAAGCCTCTGGCCGGCAAGGGACACTGAGGGAGGGTCACCTCTGACCCCCACCTCACTTCCACACCCCCAGGCCCCAGACTCCACCTTCTAGACTATCCGGACTGCCAGAAGGCAATAGGCTCTCTCTGCAAGCCTCTGGCCGGCGGAAGAAGGAGGCTCTCCTGCAAGCCTCTGACTCCAGGGAGGGTCACCTCTGACCCCCACCTCACTTCCACACCCCCAGGCCCCAGACTCCACCTTCTAGGTAGGTAGCCAGGATTTCCTTGAGGCGGTTTTTTTTTTCTCTCTTGAAACCCCTGCATTTCTTTATTTTTCTGTGTTGTCTTTCCTTTAGTTGCATATTGTCCTCTCCTCCTTATTTTTTCATGTGCCAGACAGACTAGACAGGTCCAGAATCATATATCTGAAATTTCCTAGGAAGGTAAGTGTCTCTGGGATCCTCCCTAGTACTGATCCCCTTTGAAAAAGGAGATACTGCTTGTTAGACCCTTCTGTAGAGTTCCGCTCCTGAAAACACATTGGTAAAAACAACAGAAGAGAGACTTAAACAAACAGCTATTCCCATCAAAAAGGAAAGACTCTTACTTCTAGTGGGACAAAAGTTCTCCCAAGAGGTCTTTAAAAGGGAAGTAATCTTCCAATGGCTAAAAGTAGAAAAAGAGCCCCAGGTCTGAATAAACAAGAAAATATGTCTCCAACAAAGGAAAATGCCCCTCCATGTCTCGTAAATATGGAGGACGTTACCAAAATGACAGACACAGAATTTCGAACATTCATGGTGACCAAATTCTGTGAATTGGAAAAAAAAAGAGACAACGAACTACAGGAAATTAGGAAGTCCTTCCAGGATATGAAAGAAGAAATGGATACTCTGAGAAAGAATCAGGTGGAACTATTAGAGATAAAGTCTATAATACAAGAAATCAAAAACTCTCTGGAAAGTATTAAGAGCCGATTAGACCATGCTGAAGATCGAATCTCTGATGTAGAAGATAAAACCTCTGATCTAGAAAAAAACTACAAAAAGATCGAGAAAATAACTAAAAAACATGAGGATAATATACGAGAAATACTAGACTCTATTAGACGCCCAAACATCAGAATAATCGGCATCCCAGAAGGTGAAGAAACTAATAGCGGAATGGAAAATCTATTCCATGACATCTTGGAAGAAAATTTCCCAAGCCTAGAGAGGCACCGAACCATCCGGACCCAAGAAATACAAAGGACCCCAAATAGAATCAACCCCAGAAGATCTTCCCCAAGGCACATCTTAGCCAGGCTGTCTAACGTCACAGAAAAAGACATGATACTAAAACTGGCAAGAGAGAAACGAGAAGTAACTTACAAAGGCCATCCCATAAGACTAACACCAGACCTCTCATCAGAAACAATGCAAGCAAGAAAAGAATGGGAAGACATACTGAAAGTGTTAAGAGAGAAACAATTTCAGCCAAGACTATTATACCCTGCAAGATTATCCTTCATTTGGGAAAAAAAGATTAAAATCTTCTCAAACAAAACCTGAAAGAATTTGCCAACACCAGACCAGCTCTTCAAGAAATCCTGAAGAAAGTACTGTTCCAGGAAAACTAAAGACGCAACAGCCAGAAACAAAGAAATAACAGGCAACTAAGACAATGGCTAACTTAAATGTCGGTACAGATCCTGTAACATCGATAATAACATTGAATGTTAATGGGTTAAATTCTCCAATCAAGAGACACAGACTGGCTGAATGGATAAAAAAACAGAAACCCTCTATCTGTTGCCTACAAGAAACCCACCTCATGGAAAAAGACATACATAGACTGAAAGTGAAGGGTTGGAAAAAGGTTTTCCATGCAGTTGGGAACCAAAAAAGAGCTGGAGTTGCGATACTAATTTCTGACAAAATAGGCTTTAAAACAAAAAGTGTCCGAAGAGACAAAGAAGGGCACTACATCATAGTAAAAGGCTCTATAGATCGAGAAGATATAACGCTTATTAATATCTATGCTCCTAACACAGGAGCACCCAAATATGTGAAGGAAAGATTGTTAGATCTGAAAGGGGAGATAGACTGCAACACACTAATTGTTGGAGATCTCAACACCGCATTATCCCCTCTGGACAGATCATCTAGGCAAAAAATAGGTAGAGAGATCAAGGATCTAAATGATACCATAAATCAATTGGACTTAACAGACATCTATAGAACTTTCCACCCAAAAACCACAAGATATAGTTTTTTCTCACCCCGACATGGAACTTTCTCGAAGATTGACCACATCATAGGACACAAAGCAAGCCTCTGCAGATTCAGAGGCATAGAAACTATTTCCAGCATCTTCTCTGACCATGATGGAATTAAACTCGAGTTTAATTTCAAGAGAAATCCTCAAAAATACCTAAAAACATGGAAACTAAATAACCTACTCCTGAACGACTCCACTATTACCGAAGAAATAAAGTCCGAAATCAAAAGATTCATGGAAGCCAATGACAATGAAGATACAAGTTTCCATAATCTTTGGGACACTGCCAAAGCAGTCATAAGAGGGAAGTTCATAGCAATTAGTGCACATAAGAGGAAGACAGAGAAAAGGCTAATGGATCACCTAACATCAAGCCTTAGAGAATTGGAAAAGCAACAGCAAAAAAATCCAAAAAATTACAGGAGAAAGGAAATAATAAAGATCCGAGCAGAAATAAATGAAATAGAAAATGAACGTACTATACAGAAAGTAAGTGAAAGCAAAAGCTGGTTCTTTGAAAGGATAAACAAAATTGATACCCCACTAGCGAGACTTATTAAGAAGAAGAGAGAAAGGAACCAGGTGAATCAAATCTGCAATGAGGCTGGTAACATAACAACAGACATAGTAGAAATTCAAAACATCATTAGAGGATACTTTGAACATCTATACGCTAAGAAACAAGATAATCTGGATGAGATGGACAAATTCCTGGACAAATATAATCTACCAAGAATGAGCCAGGAAGAAATAGAAAGTCTGAATAGGCCCATAACAAGCCAGGAAATTGAATCAGTAATAAGTAACCTCCCAACAAAGAAAAGCCCTGGCCCTGATGGATTCACCTCTGAATTCTACAAAACTTTCAAAGAAGAGTTAACTCCCATTCTGCTCAAATTATTTCTAAAGATCCAAAAGGGTGAATCTCTCCCTAATTCATTCTATGAAGCCTCTGTCACCCTCATCCTCAAAACAGATAAGGACAGGACAAGGAAGGAAAACTATAGACCAATATCTCTGATGAACATAGACTCAAAGATTCTCAACAAGATACTAGCAAATCGTATTCAACAACTTATACAGAAGATCATACACCATGATCAGGTAGGCTTTATTCCAGGAATGCAAGGTTGGTTCAACATACGCAAAACCATAAACATAATACACCATATTAATAGGAAGAAAGACAAAAACCATATGGTCATATCGATTGACGCAGAAAAAGCATTTGATAAGATACAACATCCCTTCATGATCAAGACTCTTAGCAAAATTGGCATAGAAGGGCCATTTCTCAATACAATAAAAGCCATCTATGAAAAACCCATAGCGAACATCATCCTGAATGGAGAAAAGCTGAAAGCTTTCCCACTAAACACAGGAACAAGACAAGGATGCCCACTTTCTCCTCTCCTTTTCAACATAGTTCTGGAAGTCCTCGCCAACGCAATCAGAAAAGAGGAAAAAATAAAGGGCATTCGAATAGGAAAAGAAGAGGTGAAACTCTCTCTATTTGCAGATGACATGATTGTATACATAGAAGACCCAATGGTCTCCATGGAAAAACTACTGGAAGTAATACATGAATTCAGTAAAGTTGCAGGATATAAAATCAATATACAGAAATCGATAGCATTTCTATATACGAATAACAGGCAGACTGAGATAGAACTGAAAAAACTTATTCCGTTTACCATAGCCACTAAAAGTATAAGATATTTAGGAATAAATCTAACCAAAGAAGTTAAAGACCTCCACAAGGAAAACTATGAGAAGGTAAAAAAAGAAATTGAAAATGACACAAAAAAATGGAAGGACATCCCATGTTCATGGATTGGAAGAGTTAATATAATCAAAATGGCAATTCTACCCAAATTAATCTACCTATTTAATGCAATGCCAATCAAAGTACCAGACACATTCTTCACAGATCTAGAAAAGACAATCTTAAAATTTGTCTGGAATCATAAAAGACCCCGTATTGCCAAAGCACTTCTACACAAGAAGAATGGAGTGGGTGGCATCTCAATCCCCGATCCAAAAATGTATTACAAAGCTGTGGTAATAAAGACAGCATGGTATTGGCACAGAAACAGACATGTGGACCAATGGAACAGAATAGAGTCCCCAGAAATAAGTGCCCAAACATACAGTCAACTGATCTTTGACAAGGGGTACCAGTCAATCCAGTGGGAAAATGAAAGCCTCTTCAGCAAGTGGTGCTGGAGAAACTGGACTTCCACTTGCAGAAAGATGAATCTGAACCCCTACCTCTCTCCTTTGACAAGAATCAAGTCAAGGTGGATCAAGGATCTAAATCTAAGACCTCAAACTATAAAGCTGCTCCTGGAGAATGCTGGGGAAACTCTGGGAGACATTGGTGTAGGGAAAGACTTCCTAAAGAAGACACTCAAAGCAGAGTCCACCGTCCACAAAATAGACAAGTGGGATTACATCAGACTAAGAAGTTTCTGCATGGCCAAAGACACAGTAGTTAGTGTGAATCGACAGCCCTCAGAATGGGAAAATATTTTTGTAAATGTTGCATCAGATAAGGGACTGATAACCAGAATACACAAGGAACTAAAAAAGATGTTTGGAAAAAAGATGATCAACCCTATTAAAAGATGGGAGAAGGAGATGAAGAAAACACTCTCTAAAGATGACATACGAATGGCCAAAAGGCATATGAAAAAATGTTCAACCTCCCTCATCGTAAGGGAAATGCAGATAAAAACAACAATGAGGTACCACCTAACCCCAGTCAGATTGTCTAATATTAAAAAAACAAAAAATGATAAGTGTTGGCGGGGGTGTGGTGAAAGGGGAACTCTTTTACACTGCTGGTGGGAATGTAGATTGGTCCAACCACTGTGGAGAATAATTTGGAGATTCCTCAAAAATCTACAGATAGATCTGCCATATGATCCAGAGATCCCACTCCTCGGTATCTACCCAAAGGACAGAAGAATTCTTCATTGGAAAAGTGCTTGCACATCGATGTTTATTGCGGCACTATTCACAATTGCTAAGTCTTGGAACCAACCCAGATGTCCCCGTATGGAGGAATGGATTGAAAAACTGTGGCACATATACTCTATGGAATACTACTCAGCCATAAAAACCAACAGAGCCCTGGCTTTTGACAGAAAGTGGAAGAATATGGAAGATGTACTGCTGAGTGAGGCAAGCCAGACTATGAAGGAGAGACATTGTATGTCCCCACTTAACGTGTACCGTTTGTCTGCATTCTATGTCTGAAACTGATTGACTAACAGTTGAACGGACACAGGAGATGGGTGTGAGTGTCAGATGAGGTGTATGTGGAGGAGTGGGGCCCGGCGAAGGACATTTGGAGAAGGGATACAGAGGTGGAGCGTTGACGGGATGGGGAGGTGTGGTGTTATCTGTTGAAGATGTTTCGATCAACGGGTCTGGGGAGAAGTGTTCACATGTCGAGGTGGTCTCATTGTAAGCCAAACAATATGATTGAAAGTATATACAAAAATAAATTAATTAATTAATTAATTAAAAAAAAAAAGTCATGTGTCTGTCAGACTTAGCAATGCAGGCATTATTGTGGACAATTTATTTATGGCAATAGACATCCAATTAGATGAGCGTAAATAAGGAATGAGAGAAATAAAATTATTTCAGTCAAATGAGAACATGTCCAAAGAAATTTGCAGTTCACAAAGTAAGAAAAGTAGAATCAGAGTTGTGATGAGATGTGCAATGACTTTAGGGTCTGTTGAAAAATTTTTGAAATGAGGGTATTTGTACATATTTCTGCATTTTTTTGAAGGATACAGATAAATAAGTTGCTTGCAACTGTAGTTCATAAGACACATTTCAGTTTCTTCTTTCACATTCAGCATTCACATAAAAATTATTCAAAGATCAAAATGGAAATTTTAAAGAGTTTTTTTACTTACTACTACTTTCTTACTGGTGAGATTAAATAGGTTTGTGGGTCTGTTAGCTTTTTACTTCATTGCAAATCATGCCATTTTTTGTTTATATTTTCTGGGATTTGAGTGGTTTTTATTCCTTTTATTTCTTTCTTTAAATGGGAACCCTCTTATACTGCTGGTGGGAAAGTAAATTGATCCAGCCACTGTGGAGAACATTTGGAGATTCCTCAAAAATCTATAAATAGATTTGAATACCAGTTATAGTGTGTGAAAGAGTAGAGTCTGAGGAAGGACATTTAGAAGAAAAATAGAAAGGCAAAGAATTAATGGGACAATGAAAGGTGGTATTATCTGTTGAAGATAAATGTATAGTTTTATCAACTGGACCAGGGAAAAATGTTCACTTTGTAAGCTAAATAACGTGATTGAATGTATAAAAAGAAAATGAAATTTTAAAATAATAATTAAAAAATCCAAGAAATTTTTTACAGTAGAATTAAAAAATAAAAAATGAAATAAAAAATTTTACCAAATTTTAAAAAAAAAACTACCATATGATCCAGCAATTCCACTCCTTTGTATCTACCCAAAGGACAGAAGAATTCTTAATTGGAAAAGTGCTTGCTCATTGATGTTTATTGGTGCATTAGTCACAATTGCTAAGACATGGAACCAAACCAAATGCCCATGAACAGATAAATGGGTTGAAAAACTATGGCACACATACTCTATGGAATACTATTCAGCCATTAAAAAAAAAAAAAAAAACAAGACCCTGGCCTTTGACAGAAAGTGGATGAATAAGGAAGATTTACCACTGAGTGAAGCAAGATAGGCTATGAAGGAGAGACATTGTATGTCTCCACTTAATATATACCCAGTGTACACACTCTATGACTGTGGAGGGCACTGCATACGGAAGCCATCTTGAGCTATCTGCCATCTTGAGCTATCCACCATCTTGGAAATCATTAGGCTTCACTTCCTCACTGAGCAAACCATTTCTCAGAAATCATGTGACCAGCCGTTCTCCCCGGAAGTGGTTGGGTTTCTAGGCAATGAGAGAGATCCACCCACACCAATGATTGGTTCATGCTGTTCTATCTCATTTGCGTTTCGGGCAATCAATCAATGCCCACTAGCCTGTATATAAGCTTGCTGTTCTTCCTTAATAAACGAGACTTGATTGGCACCTCGTCTTGTCTCCACTCTGTGTGTCTGTGTGTTTGTCCCATCTCTCACTCCCTCCCTCAGGAAACCTGTTCGACTGTCCCGCGGGTCGGGACATATGACCAAAGCTGAATGTCTAAAGGATATAGAAAAACAGTAAATGGTTGTGAATACCAGATATAGCATGGGAAGAGGGTGGGTGAAGGAGTAGAGTCTGAGGAAGGACATTAAGGAGAAAAATAAAGAGGTAAAGCATTAATGGGACAAAGAAATGGGGTATTTTCTGTTGAAGATAACTTTATAGTATTATCAACTGGACTGGTAAAGAATGTACACATGCAGGACCAGCAGTTAGCTTAATGGCTATGTTGCTGGACTCCCACATAGTCGACCGCGGTTCGCGTCCCAGACTGGTGGCTTAAAACTCACGCCGGGGGGAACCAGCAGTTAGCGTAATGGCTATGTCGCTGGACTCCCACGTAGTCAACCGCGGTTCGCGTCTCGGACCCGGTGGCTTACAACTCACACCGGGCGCGTGTGCGTGCGTGCCCAAGATCCCAAGAGGAGAATGGAGGAGAAGGGATTGCAGCGTGACCATCCCCCCTGGGGGGTGATTTCTCGCTTTCTGTCTCTATGTCTCTCTCTGTCTGTCTGGCGAGCGCACGCGCCCTATAGTGAAAAACCTCTCAAAAAAAAAAAAAAAAAAAAAAACTCACGCCAGGCGCGTGTGCATACGTGCCCAAGATCCCGTGAGAAGAATGGAGGAGAAGGGATTGCGGCATGACCATCCCCCCTGGGGGGTGATTTCTCGCTTTCTGTATCTCTGTCTCTCTGTCTGTCTGGCGAGCACACGCACCCTATAGCAAAAAACTCTTAAAAAAAAGAATGTACACATGTTGGAATATTCACTTTGCAAGCTAAATAACATGATTGAATGTATAAAAGAACTTGAAATAAAATTTTAATACATTATTATGGGAACAAAGAAGGGTAAGAATTCCTCAGCAGTTGAGAACAGCAAATGGCTAAATGGTTACATTGTTGGACTGGCATGTAGTCAATCCCATGTTGAGTCCCAGACCTGGCAGCTTAAAACCCATACTGGGCATGCGTGCAGCTGTACTGAGAAGAATGGAAGAAAAGGGATTGTGGCATGGATATCCGCCCTGGGGAGTGATTTCTTGCTTTCTGTCTCTCTGTCTCTATGTGTCTCTCTGGCGAGCACATGCTCCCTATGGCAAAATTTCTCTCTAAAAAAAATAATAATTCCTAAGTAAACAGGACATTATGGAAGCATAAAAGGAGTAGATTCACACAGAAATATAGAAAATAACATTGTAACCTCAAAATATTAACTACAGCATTTCATCTATGTAATACCTACATGAGTGAAATTAGCCATCTTATTTCCTGGGACTTTCAGAGAAAAAAGAATTGTAGACCCTCATATCTGGGTTTTCCCTCTCTATGCACCTGGTCACTGTGGTTGGAAACCTGCTCATCATCCTGACCATTAGCTCAGACTCCCACCTGCACATCCCCGTGTACTTCTTCCTCTTCAACCTGTCCTTTGCTTACATGTTTCACCTCCACCACCATTCTTTTTTTTCTTCTTCTTTTGGAGAGTTTTTTTCCTACAGGGTACATGCACTCACCAGAAAGACAGAGGGAGACAGAGAGACAAAAAGTGAGAAATCACCCCCCAGGGAGAATGGCCATGCCACAATTCCTTCTCCTCCATTCTCCTTTCAGGATCTCGGGCACACACGCACACATGCCTGGCATGAATTTAAGCCACTGGGCCCGGGACTTGAACCGTGGTCGACTATGTGGGAGTCCAGCGACATAGCCATTACATTAACTGCTGGTCCCTCCACCACCATTCTTCACCATCAAAGATGATGGTAAAGAAGAGCAATGTAATCACCTATGCTAAGTGCATTACTCAAATGTTCTTTTCTTAATGTTTGTAACATTGGATGATTTCCTCTTGACTGTGATAGCTTATGACATGTATGTAGCCATCTGTAATCTCCTGTACTATACTGTTATTATGAATTTCTGGATGTGTGGAAATATGCTTCTGCTGTCCTGGATCATGAGTGTCCTGCATTCCTTGTTACAAAGCTTAATGGTATCATGGCTGTTCATCTACACACATGTGTAAATCCCCCACTTTTTTTATGAACTTGATTAACTTAGCCATCTTGCCTTCGCTGACACCTTTCTTAATGACATGGTGATCTATTTTGCATCTGTGCTGCTGGCTGGTGGTTCCCTCACTGGGATCATTTACTCTTACTCTAAAATATTTTCCTCCGTATGTGCAATCTCATCAGCTCAGGAGAAGTACAAAGCATTTTCCACTTGCATTTTCTCACATCTGAGTTGTATCCTTATTTTATTGAATGAATCTAGATGTGTACCTTAGTGGTGGTGCTACCCACAACTCACATTCAACTGCACCAGCCTCAGTGATAAACCGTGGTCACCCCAATGCTGAACTCCTTCATCTACCATCTGAGGAATAAAGACATAAAGCCAGCCCTGAAAATATTCCTTGGGAAATAAACTATGAAAGGGTCAATTGGCCTGGAGCCAAAGTAATATCCATGATTGCAGGTTCAAAGCCTTGGACATAGAAATTGTAATTCTCTGATCAGATTGCAAAAGTAGAGCTGGCTCTACTTGTTTATGCAATAGAAGTAACACTACTGTATCTAGCTTTCCACATGCTCCAATATCCAGCAAATTTTTTCTTTGACATTGTCCTACTTTCTTAGAGTTATTCCCAGCCTTGTATCAGAAATACATTAAAATTTTCATTATCTCATAGGATAACATGCAACTCTTAAGAATAAATTATTCTCAAATGATGTATATTATTATGAGAAATTTTTGTATAGTGTAACTAAAGTAATTTTTTTGGGTTGTGTTGTGTCTATGAAAAAAAGAGAACAAAAACAAGTAAAAACAACTAGAATACAAAAAACAAACACATTCTGAGAACTAGTGATTTCAGGGAAAAAAAAGATAAATGAAGATTTCCTACTGATAATTCAGCCTCCAGTCCACAAACCTGAGTGACAGATCTAATGGCACTAAAGCCAAACATACAAATACTATTAGGGTTAACATATTCCTCAATATCTACTGAATCTGCTGCACAAAAGGGATCACAATGGAACAGCAAAGAGATTACAGATCACCTCTTTCTGCACACTCCTGAATGTTCAGATTGAGCTTCAAGAATTAGGAAGAAACACACAATCCATCAAATGGCCAGAAATCACCACAGGACCACAAGAAATATGGGAAAGCAAGAAAGTACTTCTCCTCCAAGGGAAAAGAATAACTCCTCTTCATCCATATACAGTTCAATGGAAACCATGGAAATGTCTGATAAAGAATTTAGAATATTCATAATGGAGAAGCTAACAGAGATGAAAGAGAAGAGAGACAATGAACTGCAGAAGAGAAAGGAGAAAGGAGCTGACGAGTTTCAGGAGGTGAGAAAATTCTTGCAAGATCTAAATGAGGAATTACACACTTTAGAAAAGAATCAAAGGCACCTGTTAGAGATGAAGGCTATAATACAGGAAGTCAAAATCTCCCTTGAAAGTATTAAAAGCAGACTAGATCATACAAAAAATCGAATCTCAGACATAGAAAATTGCTGACCTAGAAAAATCTACCACAAAGACTGAAAAAATGGCTCAAAAAATGAGAATAATATAAGAGAAATACAAGATACCATGAAATGTCCAAACATACGGATGATTGGCATCCCAGAAGGTGAAGAGACTCATAAGGGCATTGGTGGTAATCTATTCCATGAAATCCTACAAGAAAACTTTCCAAACCTAGAGAGGCACTCAAAGATCCAGTCTCAATAAATACAAAGGACTCCAAATAGAATCAACCCAAAAAGATCTTCTCCAACACACATTATAGCCATATTGACCAAAACCACAGAGAAAAACAAGGTGCTAAGATTGGCATGAGAAAAACATCTACTTACCTACAAAGTATATCCCATCAGGATAACAGCAGACCTCTCATTGGAAAAAATGTAAGCGAGGAAAGAATGGGAAAATATATTCAAACTGTTAAGGGAAAAGCAATTTCAACCAAGAATAATATACCCAACAAGATTATCCTTCATGAGGGAAGAAAAGACAAGAACATTCTCAGATAAACAAAACCTGAAAGAACTTATCAGCACCATACCAGATCTCCAAGAAGTTCTCAAGGGTGTGCGATATTAGGAAAATTAAATACAGACACATTGAAATAAGAGCTCAAAAACCAAGAAAATGGCCAACTTAATCATAGGGCAAGTCTGGAGTTGAATATTATGACCCAGAATTTAATTGGGAAAATTGAACCACAACAGAAGATAAAGTACATGAGACTGAAGTGGTGAAATAGAATTTTATGACTTTTGATTAAAATGTTGGTGATTTTCTTGTAGGCTTTTTTGTCTGGTTTTAAGGATTTGTGTCCTGTCATGAGATGTCAATAGGTTCATGTACCTACCATTGGAACAGAATCCTAACCTGTTTCTTGGCTTTTCGTTTTAAGCAATGTTACCTAGAATTTCCTTTATTTAAGTTAAAACTGCTTTTCTTGAAATTACCAGCTGAACTTGCTATTGAAAGTAGTTAGATTATTTAAGAAATTGTGTGATCAATACAATGTTGGGGGGAAAGAAATGGAAGACAACTGTAGACACCAGAGACAGTGTGAAAAGAGGGTGCAAAAGGGCAGCGGATCAGAAATAGGGGTATATATATATATATATATATATATATATATATATATATATATACATACTAGAAATGGAAAATTTTTACAATAACATGCATGATTAAGCCACTATGTAGTACATTCTGAATGGAAAATCACATTTTGTGTGCTGTGACGATGCTTAGGGAATGAATGTAAATTAAATAAATAAAAAATAATTTTCAGAAAAAAAAATTAAAACTGTTTCTCTTTAAATTAAAAAAAGCATTAAAATACCTATTTGAAAAATAAAATAAAATAATAAAATAAAATAAAATAAAAATACCTATTTGATGACTGCATTAAGCTATACAGCCCCAGCTAGGTGCTACTTTATAGTATGTTTATTCTACTCACTGAGGTTTACGCCTAAAGTCAGACTTGCATTCATGGATATGTATATATCAGCTGTGCTTGCTATTAAAAATATTTACATTAATTAAGATCTTTAGTGGAACAATAAAAAGTGTGTGTGGGGGGGAAGGCATAGAAAGCAACCATAGATACAAGAGACAGTGTGGGAGGAGGTGGGAGATGGCAGAGGGTGAGAAATAGGGAATCAAGGATGAGAAGAAAGCAAAATATACAGGAAACAAGAAATGGAAAATTATTTGTTGACAATAACACGTATGTTGATGTGCTTGATTGAGGTAATATACAGTTTATTCTGGATGGAAATATCTCATTTTGTATGTTGTAATGCTGTACAGTGAATGAATGTAAATAAATAAATTTTTTAAAAAGAACAAACTACATTTGGCAACTAATACCATCAAAGTAATTTATAGTATGGAAAAAATCCAAAGCTGCAGATTTTCACTTATATGTCTGTCCTTGCTTCCAGTATCTCTATCTAAAATGTAGACTTTAATTTATTAGTGCATTTGATTACCCATAATTCACTCATTAAAATTCTGTTCCATTATTTCACTCAGAGTTGACATTGCTTACTGTAATCACTGTCAAAAATTGATTATCAGGTACAGACTCTGTAATGCAGACATAGAATAATAAAGTACAGAGCTGGAAATTATGTGTGGGCCATGGTTCAAGTCCAGTCAGCCTAAAATCTCACTTGGGTGTGTGCTCAGGACCTTGATGAGCTGGAGGACTGGAATCTCAGTATAACCATTCCCTGTAGTGAATATTTCTTTCTTTATGTCTCTCTCGCTCTCTCTCACTCTCTCTCTCTCTCTCTTTCTCCTTATATGCTCCAACACATTCTATCACGAATAAAAAGACCTTTTTTATCAGCTACCTGAGTCATTTGCCATATAGAAAGGCAAATTTAAGCAAATAGTTGAACAAATATGGCCTTAGAGTCAGAGATAGCCTTAAATATGATGGAATCAACATTTAGATCATATTAACTAGGCACCATGTTTCTTGCTCATCCTGTTCATCTACTTGTTGAAGTATATACAAGTGTCCATTGTCCATGTGGAAGAGAGGTTTTTTGTTTTTTTTTTTTTTCTTTTTTTGGAGAGGTTTTTGCTATAGGGCGCGTGCGCTCGCCTGACAGACAGAGAGAGACAGAGAGATAGAAAGCAGGAAATCACCCCCCAGGGGGGATGGCCACGCCGCAATCCCTTCTCCTCCATTCTCCTCTCGGGATCTTGGGCACGCACGCACACGCGCCTGGCGTGAGTTTAAGCCGCCGGGTCCGGGACTCGAACCACGGTCGACTACGTGGGAGTCCAGCGACATAGCCATTATGCTAACTGCTGGTCCCTGGAAGAGAGGTTTTCATTGAGGTGAATGATTGATTGATGTTGTTTATGTTGTTTTATTAAATATCTTCCTGTTTCTCCTTGAGTACTTCAGTGGCTGGCTATAATTATAACTGTTGAAGTGCTTAAAATTAGTTACCTCCACCTCTTTTAAATTTTGTCATAACTGCTGAAGAGACAGTGAATGAACAAATATCAATTTCACCCAATGTATGTTTCCTTTGTGCTCAAATGAGAGTTTGAATTCCTGTACCAGTTTTTTTATTTAGGGTCACAAGATTCCAGTAAAAACATATATACCCTTTTGATTTACCCTAATTATCCAAAACAGAACATCACTGCAGTCACATTCTGTTTTATAATTTTTTTTAGTTTTTCTATAGGGTGAGTGTGCTTGCCAGAGAGAGACAGAGAGAAAAAGAGAGACAGTGAGAAATCACTCCCCAGAAGGGATGGCCACACTACAATTCTTTCTTCTCCAGTCTCCTCTTAGGATTTTGGATGCACATGCACACACACCCAGCATGATTTTCATCCCTCTGGGTCTGAGACTAGAAACATACAGTCATACAGTTGATGTTTTTAGAATTCCAAGTCTGTCTGGGGACCATGCTTAATTCTTTCATTGTGTCTTGCCTGGGGACAGAACTTCAGTCTCCATCATCAACCATCCAGGTAGAAATTCACCATTCCACAAGAAGACTGTCCTCTCTGAGAGCCCATACATGTGAGTCCAAGAGTTCAGTAGGTATCACAGGAGCAGTTCAGAGACAATGGATGCCAAGAACATCCACCTGTGATCACCTGAGAGCCAAACCAGCCCAGCAATAATCAAGGGATTGATGCCTTTGGTTACTTGACTGACCAAGTTATTTATCATTAACTTATTTAATCATTTTTTTTTATTTATTTTTACATTTTTCCACAAACATTTACTTTACATAGCAAAAAATTTTAGCTCATACTCCATAATTCTTGACAGTTTACAAACAATTTTCAAGATCTCAAAATACTGAATTTTAAAGATAATGTTCAAAATATGTCTTATAATTTTGTATAATTTTAAAACTCTATAACAACAGAAGCAGAATGGTTTCAAAAATATATATATACATATATATACAAGTATATATATATATATATATATATATATATATATATGTATATATATATATACACATTTAGAGTGCAGACACTCGGTATATATTAAGTGGGGACATACAATGTCTCTTCTTCATAGCATGGCTTGCTTCACTCAACAATAAGTCTTCCATATTCATCCACTTCCTTTCAAAAGTCAGGGATTTGTTGTTTTTTATGGATGAATAGTATTCCATTGAGTATATGTGCCACAGTTTTTCTAACCATTCATCAGTTCGTGGGCATTTAGGTTGTTTCCATGACTTAGCAATCGTGAAAAGTGCTGCAATAAACATCGATGTGCAAGCACTTTTTCGATTAAGTATTCTTCTGTCCTTCGGGTAGATACCAAGGAGTGGGATTGCTGGATCATATGGTAGTTCTATTTGTAGATTTTGGAGGAATCTCCAAATTGTTCTCCACAGTGGTTGGACCAATTTACAGTCCCACCAGCAGTGTAAGAGAGTTCCCTTTTCACCACACCCCCTCCAGCACTTATCATTTTTTTGTTTTTTTTAATCTTAGACATTCTGACTGGGGTTAGGTGATATCTCATTGTTGTTTTGATCTGCATTTCTCTTACAATGAGGGATGTTGAGCATTTTTTCATATGCCTTTTAGCTATTCGTATGTCATCTTTAGAAAGTGGTTTTTTCAACTCATTCTCCCATCTTTTAATAGGATTGATTGTCTTTTTCCGGAACAGCCGCTTGAGTTCCTTGTGGATTCTGGTTATCAGTCCCTTGTCTGATGCACAGTTTACAAAAATATTTTCCCATTCTGAGGGCTGTCTGTTCAGACTAATCACTGTGTCTTTTGCCATGCAGAAACTTCTTAGTCTGATGTAATCCCACTTGTCTATTTTAGGAATCATAGACTGTGCATTGGGAGTCTTATTTAAGAAGTTTTTCCCTACCCCAATGTCTCCCAGAGTTTCCCCGGTGTTTTCTAGGAGCAGTTTTATACTTTGAGGTCTTAGGTTTAGATCTTTGATCCACCTTGACTTTATTTTTGTCAGAGGTGAGAGGTAGGGGTTCAGATTCATCTTTCTGCAAATGGAGATCCAGTTATGCCAGCACCATTTGCTGAAGAGGTTATCCTTTTACCACAGGATTGACTGGTGCCCCTTGTCATAAATCAGTTGGCTGTATGTTTGAGCATTCATTTCTGGGGACTCTATTCTGTTCCATTGGTCCACCTGTCTGTTCCTGTGCCAGTACCATGCTGTTTTGATTACCACAGCTTTGTAGTATATTTTGGGGTCAGGGAGTGAGATGCCGCCCACTCCATTCTTCTTGTGCAAAACTGCTTTGGCAATACGGGGTCTTTTATGATTCCAGACAAACGTTATGATTGTCTTTCCTAGATCTGTGAAGAATGTGTCTTGTACTTTGATTGGCATTGCATTAAATAGGTAGATTAATTTGGGTAAAATTGCCATTTTGATTATATTAATTCTTCCAATCCAGGAACATGGGGTGTCCTTCCACTTTTTTGTGTCATTTTCAATTTCTTTTTTTTATCTTCTCATAGTTTTCCTTGTGGAGGTCTTTAACTTCTTTAGTTAGATTTATCCCTAAGTATCTTATACTTTTTGTGGCTATGGTAAATGGAACAACTTTTTTCAGTTCCATCTCAGTCTGCCTGTTGTTCGTATACAGAAATGCTATAGATTTCTGGATGTTAATTTTGTATCCTGCAACGTTACTGTATTCATGTATTACTTCCAGAAATTTTTTTATGGAAACCATTGGGTCTTCTATGTATACAATCATGTCATCTGCAAATAGAGAGAGTTTCACCTCTTCTTTTCCTATTTGAACGCCTTTTATTTTTTCCTCTTTTCTGATTGCAATGGCCAAGACTTCTAGTACTATATTGAAGAGGAGTGGATAAAGTGGACATCCTTGTCTTGTACCCGTTTTTAGTGGAAAAGCTTTCAGCTTTTCTCCATTGAGGATGATGTTCGCTATGGGTTTTTCATAGATAGCTTTTATTGTGTTGAGAAATGGCCCTTCTATGCCCATTTTGCTGAGAGTCTTGATCATGAAGGGATGTTGTATCTTATCAAATGCTTTTTCTGCATCAATTGATATGACCATATCGTTTTTATCTTTCTTCCTATTAATATGGTGTATTACATTTATGGTTTTGCATATGTTGAACCAACCTTGCATTCCTGGGATAAAGCTTATCTGATCATGATGTATAATCTTTTTGATAAGTTGTTGTATACGATTTGCTAGTACCTTGTTGAGAATCTTTGCATCTATATTCATCAGGGATATTCGTCTATAGTTTTCCTTCCTTGTCCTGTCCTTATCAGTTTTAAGGATAAGGGTGATAGAGGCTTCGTAGAATGAATTAGGGAGAGATTCACCCTTTTGGATATTTAGAAATAACTTGAGCAGAATGGGGGTTAACTCTTCTTTGAAAGTTTTGTAGAATTCAGAGGTGAATCCATCAGGGCCAGGGCTTTTCTTTGTTGGGAGGTTATTTATAACTGATTTGATCTCCTGGCTTGTTATGGACCTATTCAGACTTTCTATATCCTCCTGGCTCGATCTAGGTAGGTTATACCTGTCCATAAATTTGTCCATCTCATCCAAATTATCTTGTTTCTTGGCATACAGATGTTCATAGTATCCCCTAATAATGTTTTTTATTTCTACTATGTCTGTTGTTATTTTGCCTGCTTCATTGCAGATCTGATTCACCTGGTTCTTTTCTCTCTTCTTCTTAATAAGTCTCGCTAGTGGTGTATCAATTTTGTTTATCTTTTCAAAGAACCAGCTTTTACTTTCATTTATTTTCTGTATAGTTTGTTTATTTTCTATTTCATTTATTTCTGCTCATATCTTTATTATTTCCTTTCTCCTGGAGTTTTTTGGATCTTTTTGCTGTTGCTTTTCCAATTCTGTGAGGCATGATGTTAGGTGATCCATTTGCCTTCTTTCCTTGCTCCTCTTATGTGCACTAATTGCTATGAACTTCCCTCTTCTGACTGCTTTAGCAGTGTCCCAAAGATTATGGAAACTCGTGTCCTCATTGTCATTGGCTTCCATGAACCTTTTGATTTCAGTCTTTATTTCTTCAGTAGTTGTGGAGTCATTCAGGAGTAGGTTATTAAGTTTCCATGTATTTGAGTATTTTTGAGGATTTCTCTTGAAATTAAACTCAAGTTTAATTCCATCACGGTCGGTGAAGATGCTGGGTATACTTTCTATGCTTTTGAATCTGTAGAGGCTTGCTTTGTGCCCAATGATGTGGTCAATCTTCGAGGATGTTCCATGTGGCGGCGAGAAAAAAGTGTATCTTGAGGTTTTAGGATAGAAAGTTCTATAGATGTCTGTTAAGTCCATTTGATTTATGATATCATTTAGATCCTTTATCTCTTTACCTATTTTTTGTCTAGATGATCTATCCAGGGGGGATAGTGCAGTGTTGAGGTCTCCAACAATTAGTGTGTTGCAGTCTATCTCCCTTTTTAGATCTAGCAGTCTTTCCTTTACATATTTGGGTGCTCCTGTGTTGGGCGCATAGATATTAATAAGCGTTATATCTTCTTGATTGATTGATCCTTTTACTACAATATAGTGCCCTTCTTTGTCTGTTCGAACAATTTTTGTTTTAAAGCCTATTTTGTCAGAGATCAGTATTGTGACTCCAGCTCTTTTTTGGTTCCCATTTGCATGGAAAATCTTTTTCCAACCCTTCACTTTCAGTCTATGTATATCTTTATCCATGAAGTGGGTTTCCTGTAGGCAACAGATAGAGGGTTTTTGTTTTTTAACCCATTCAGCCAGTCTGTGTCTCTTGATTGGAGAGTTTAATCCACTAACATTCAATGTTATTATTGATGTTAATGGATCTGTCCCGGCATTTAAGTTGGACATTGTCTTAGTTGCCTTTTACTCTTTTGTTTCTGACTGTTACTTTTTTAGTTTTCCTGGAACAGTACTTTCTTCAGGGTTTCATGGAGAGCTGGCCTGGTGCTGGCAAATTCTTTCAGGTTTTATTTGTCTGAGAAGATTTTAATCTTTTTTTCCCATATGAAGGATAATATTGCAGGATACAATAGTCTTGGTTGAAATTGTTTCTCTCTTAACACTTTCAGTACATCTTCCCATTCTTTCCTTGCTTGCATTGTTTCCGTTGAGAAGTCTGGTGTTAGCCTGATGGGGTGACCTTTGTAAGTCACTTGTCATTTCTCTCTTGCTAGTTTTAGTATCTTATCTCTATCTGTGGTCTTAGCCAGTCTGGCTATGATATGCCTTGGAGAAGATCTTCTTGGGTTGATTCTATTTGGTGTCCTTTGTATTTCTTGGGTCTGGATGTTGGAGTGCCTCTCTGTGCTTGGGAAATTTTCTTCCAAGATTTCATGGAATAGGTTTTCCATGCTCTTATTAGTTTCTTCACCTTCTGGGATACCAATTATGCGGACGTTAGAACGTCTAATGGAATCTAGTAATTCTCGTATATTATCTTCATGTTTTTTTGTTATTTTCTCTATCTTTTTGGTGGTTTTCTCTAGGTCAGAAGTTTTATCTTCTACATCAGAGATTCGACCTTCAGCATGGTCTAATCAACTTTTAATACTTTCAAGAGAGTTTTTGATTTCCTGTATTTCAGACTTCACCTCTAACAGTATTATTCTTCCTCAGAATTTCTTCCTTCATATCGTTGAAGGACTTTCTCATCTCCTGTAATTCATTGTCTCTTTTCTGTTCCAGCTCATAGTACTTGTTCAACATGAATGTTCTAAACTCTATCTCGGACATTTTGGTAACGTGTGTTTCCTTTCTGATATGGAATGGAGACAGCCGAAGTCTATCGTCAATTGTGTTTAGTAATGTAAACCAAGAAAAAGTATTTACTTCAGGTGTCCAAAGAAATGTATCTCCTTCTTCACAGGTGTTTCAGGGAAATGGAGGATTCTAGAGAGTCTTAAAATGCTAGAATGTTTCAGAATTGTAATTCTAGACCTATCTGGACAGCCAGGGATGGTGCAGATAAAGGATGTGAGGATTGGGAAACTGGGAAGAAAATAATATGTAGAATAAAGAAAAAGTCGCGCGTCGCACACTAGCGCAGCGTGCGATTTCGCCAGGGGTCAAAAGATGGGGGTGTGGTGTGGATGAACTGAGGGCGTTCCTGTGTGTTGATCAGAAGAGAGAAACTTACAATTGAAAGATGTGGGTAACAGGACAGAGAAAGAAAAAAAAAAGGAAAAAAAAATGTACCTGGCTGAAAGAGGGGGGTCTGGCCTGGGGGTCCCGGGGCTGGAACTACTGGGGGGCAGTCCTCCCTCGAAGATCCTGGCCCAGGGGTCGAAAGATGGGGGTGTGATGTGGATGAACTGAGGGCATTCCTGGCTGAAAGAGGGGGGTCTGGCCTGGGGGTCCCGGGGCTGGAACTACTGGGGGGCAGTCCTCCCTCGAAGATCCTGGCCCAGGGGTCGAAAGATGGGGGTGTCCTTATTTAATCATTTTAAAAGCTATGTGTCTGTCAGACATAGTAATGCAGGCATTATTGTGGACAATTTAGTGATGGGAATAGACATCCAATATGATGAGGGTGAATAAAGGATGGGAGAAATAAAAGTATTTCAGTCAAATTAGAACATGCCCAGAGAAATTTGCAGTTCACAATGTAGGAAAAGTAGAATCAGAGTTACCATGAGATCTGGAATGGCTTTAGAGTCTGTTAAGTAATTTTTGAAATGAAGGTATTTGTGTGTGTGTGTGTGTGTGTGTGTGTGTGTGTGTGTGTGTTTTGTTTGTTGTTGTTGTTTTTGTTGTTTTTCTGGAGAGATTTTTGCTATAGGGTACATGCACTCACCAGAAAGACAGAGAGAAACAGGGAGACAGAAAGTGAGATGGGGGATGAACACGTCAAAATCCCTTCTCCTTCATTCTCCTTTTGGGATCCTGGGCATGCACATACACGTACCCAGCATGAGTTTAGGCCACTGGGTCCAGGACTCGAACTATGGTCAACTACATGGGAGTCCAGCAACATAGCCATTAGAACAACTGCTGATCCTGTGTGCTGCTTCTTTTTTTTTTTTTTTTAAGATTTGAATGAATACATTGTTTGCAACTCACACATTGTAACAGCAATTGATGAGACATACATTTCACATTTCCTTCTTTCATACTGAGCATTCACATAAAAAATGTATTCAAAGGTCATAATAGAAATAATAAAGACTTTTTTGGGACCAGCGGTTAGTGTAATGGCTATGTCGCTGGACTCCCACGTAGTCGACCGCAGTTCGCGTCCCAGACTGGTGGCTTAAAACTCACGCCGGGCACGTGTGCTATGCGTGCCCAAGATCCCGAGAGGAGAATGGAGGAGAAGGGATTGTGGCATGGCCATCCCTCCTGGGGGGGGGGGGATGATTTCTCCCTTCCTGTCTCTCTGTCTCTCTCTGTCTGTCTGGTGAGCACACGCACCCTATAGCAATAGGATATGTGTGCTCAGAGAGAGAGAGAGAGAGAGAGAGAGAGAGAGAGAGAGAGAGAGAGAGAGACAAAGCCAGAAATCACCCCTCAGGGGCAGATGATCATACTGCAATTCCTTCTCCTCCATTCTCTCTGGATTTTGGCTATGTATGCACACTTGCCCAGCGTGAGTTTTAGGCCACTTGGTCCAGGTCGAGTCCTGGACTACTACATGGGAGTTCAGCAATGTAAACATGCCATCTGCTGGTCCCATATTAAAGAGTCTTTACTGACATCTATTTTCTTGCTGGTGAAGTTTAATAGGATTGTGGGTCTGCTTTTTAGTTTATTGCAAATTATGCAAGTTTTTATGGTCAGGGATCTGAGTTTTTTATGCATTTGATTTCTATCTTTTAAATAATGCATTGAGATTTTTAAATAAAATTTTCAGAATACCATTGAATTATTATATGTGAATATAAATATATAAGGGGTTAATGTGAAGTTAATAGATTTTGTGTTATCAAATTTAATAGTCAATCATATTGAGTACACAGTCACCCATCCCAATTGTATTAATTTAGAAAAATTCTATTGATGAATAATAATTGCATATATTTATGAGGTACAGAGTGATGCTAGATACACACACACACACACACACACACACACACACAATGTGCAAAGACAAAACTATGCTAATTAACATGCCTGTCCTTTCATATAGTGATTATTTCTTCATGGTAAGAACACTTAAAATCTAGTAGTTTAGTGGCTGGTAAGTGGTATGATGGTTAAGATGCTGAATGGCCACATGGTCAGCTGCCATTTGAGTCCTGGGCCTGGCAGCTTGCTTTCTCACTTTCTTTCTTGCTCTCTCTCACTGTGTCTCTCTGATGAGAGCATGTGCCCTATAGCAAGTTTAAAAATAATAACAATAAATAAGATTTAATAAATAATTTTTAAAAATAAATTAAAATTGATCATGGAGAGAGGGTGAGGATAGGTGAGTATATATACCATTGCTACATCCCTCAAGCCACTTGAGCCTAGTTAGGAAAAATGGCATGGAATTTAATAAAATCAACAAAATGATAATCCCACATATAAAAGAAGTACATGCAGGAAGTAATGTTTTATATTGAGAGTGTAAAATTTTAAAACACTAAAAAGAAGATGATGGAGGCTATTCTGAAAGGGTGTATGGTGTTCTGGAGAAGGAGGGGGAATAATAAATATCAAATATACAAGGCAAGCCAATCATGTACAAGTGAGTATTGAAGCTCTGGAGTCTGGTGAAGCTTAAAGTGAAGTTCGGTGTTTGGGAGATCAGTGTGGGCAGGAATGCAGCAATGTAGAGGTACGATTCTTTTGTTATTCTTTTTTAAAGTGTGTAATTCCTCTTTTAGATTTTGCAAGAATTTCCTCACCTCCTGGAACTCATCAGGAGTTTTTTGGTTTGTTTGTTTTTTGGTTTTTGTTTTGTTTTGTTTTGTTTTTGTCATTGGGCATATGCACTCACTGGAGAGAGACAGAAGAAAGGATAAGTGAGAAATCACCCCTAGGAGGGACGGTCACTCTGAAATCCCTTCTCCTCCATTATCCTGGGATTTGGGGGCATGCATACAGGCACTCTGTATGATTTTCTAGCTACCAGGTCCGGGGCTCAAACTGTGATCAGCATATGGGAATCCAGTGGCTCACTTTGCCACCTTCTCACCACAGAGGTGCCTTTTTATGAATAATAGAGTCATGTGTTTTGAAGCTATGAAATTTCTGTTTCATTCTCTACTGGGAAATCACTGAGGGCTAGATCTGAGATTTGAAACCCAGTTTTTTTTTTATTCCATAAGTTTATAATTTAATATAATTCAATAATATTTTGCCCTTTCTTACTTAAAGATTCTTTACTTTTCTTATAATTTGGATGTTTTGTAAATTGTGGATTTATTGGCTTTGCTCATTGTTGTTTTGGGGAGTTTAATCTTCAAGGCACTATCAATGCATCATTCTATTCTCTATTAAATAAAATATTTATTTAATATTGAGTCCTGGGCCTGGCAGCTTGCTTTCTCACTTTCTTTCTTGCTCTCTCTCACTGTGTCTCTCTGATGAGAGCATGTGCCCTATAGCAAGTTTAAAAATAATAACAATAAATAAGACTTAATAAATAATTTTTAAAAATTCCTTTTTACTTATGCTGGGCATACAGGAATGTAATCACACTTTGGCATGTGTTAGGACTAAGGGAGTTTTCACTTTATCAACATTTCAAGGCCACCTGAGCTTATTAGATACTTTTCCCTTTCTCAGGCACATTCTTCTTTTATTAAATTTATTTATTATCATCATAATCTTGTCTATATTACATTGAATCGCATATAACTTTACAGTGTATTACATTGCTTTTTCAAAAGGGAATGTCATGCATGTCAGTCAATACAGAGACATTAAAATCTCCACTTCAGTATTCAATATATTTTTATTTTTCCCAATTGTTATTATTATTACAATTATTTTTAACCATTTAATCACTATTTCTCATTTTGCTTGTAAAAATACATTACCCATCATGAAATACTTCTCAGACCAATCCAGTTGAGAATAATATACACATCATCATCAACAAGTAATAAACCATATCTGTGTCCCATTAATGTCATGCCTCTATACTTGTTCTCTTGCTATCTTTCACTATACTCTTCTCTTCCCACCCCATTCCACACTGTCTTATCCTCGTTAACTATTTTCACTGCTTTTATGTCCTCCAATATTTTGCTCTCTACTATAGAGTGCAGATAGTCGGTATATATTAAGTGGATACATACAATATATTTCTTTCATAGCCTGGCTTACTTCACTCAGCAATAGATCCTCCATATCCAACCACTTTCTATCAAATGCCGGGGTCTTGTTATTTTTTAGGGCGGAGTAGTATTCCATAGAGTATATATGCCACACTTTTCCAATCCATTCAGCAGTTCATGGATATTTAGGTTGGTTTCGTGTCTTGGCAATCGTGAATAATGCTGAAATAAACATTGATGTGCAAGCACTTTTCTGACTGAGCATTCTCCTGTCCTTTGGGTAGATACCCAGAAATGGTATTGCTGGATCACATAGTAGTTCTTTTTGTAGATATTTGAGGAACCTCCATATTGTTCTCTACAGTGGTTGAACCAGTTTACATTCCCATCAACAGTGTAGGAGAGTTCCCTTTTCACCACATCCCTGCCAACACTTATCACTTTTTATATTCTTAATCTTTGCCATTCTGACAGGGGTTAAGTAGTATCTCATTGTGGTTTTTATCTGCATCTCCCAAATGATGAGGGATGTTGAGCATTTCCTCATATGCTTTTTGGCTATTCGTATGTTTTCCTTAGAGAGATTTTTGTTCAGCTCATTTTCCCATCTTTTAATTGGGTTAATCATTTTTTTTTTTGCATAAGGTACTTGAGTTCCCTGTGCATTCTGGCTATCAGTCCCTTGTCTGAGGCATATTTAACAAAATATTCTCCCATTTGGAGGGTTGTTGATTTGCAATTGTTACTGTGTCCTTTGCTATGCAGAAACTTCTTGCTCTTATACAGTCCCACTTGTCTATTTTAGAGATTATTGCCTGTGCTTTGGGAGTCTTATTTAAGAAGTCTTTACCTACTCCAATTTCTCCCAGAGTTACTCCAGCATTTTCCACCAGTAATTTTAGGTTCAGATATTTGATCCATTTCAAATTGATTTTTGTTAATGGTGAAAGATAGGGGTTCAGTTTCATCTTTCTGCAGGTGGATACCCAGTTTTTAGAGCACCATTTACCAAAGAGGTTTTTCTTTTCCCAATGGATTGACTGATATCCTTTGTTAAAAATCAGTTGGCGGCTCAGAGAAGAGGAATCTGTGCTGGAGGTGACTGGAGCCACTGTGCCGGCGGCAAGAGCAGTGCAGCGCTCTCAGCTGCGGCAGCCAAGGTTTCAGTCTGAGCCAGGGAGTCGCAGCAGTCCATGACCGGGCTGGGAGCCGGACCGGGCGGGGCAGGAGAGTTGAGCCATTCTCTGAGAAGATTCCACATGGATACTGGGAACTAGATATTTCAGGGCAGAGGAGAAATGAAGATTTTCTACTCATAATTCAGCCTCCAGCAAGCAAAGCTAGTGTGGCAGGAGAGTTGAGCCATTCTCTGAGAAGATTCCACAAGGATACTGGGAACTAGATATTTCAGGCACAGGAGAAATGAAGATTTTCTACTCATAATTCAGCCTCCAGCAAGCAAAGCTAGTGTGGCAGGAGAGTTGAGCCATTCTCTGAGAAGATTCCACATGGATACTGGGAACTAGATGTTTCAGGCACAGGAGAAATGAAGATTTTCTACTCATAATTCAGCCTCCAGCAAGCAAAGCTAGTGTGGCAGGAGAGTTGAGCCATTCTCTGAGAAGATTCCACATGGATACTGGGAACTAGATATTTCAGGCACAGGAGAAATGAAGATTTTCTACTCATAATTCAGCCTCCAGCAAGCAAAGCCAGTGTGGCAGGAGAGTTGAGCCATTCTCTGAGAAGATTCCACATGGATACTGGGAACTAGATATTTCAGGCACAGGAGAAATGAAGATTTTCTACTCATAATTCAGCCTCCAGCAAGCAAAGCTAGTGTGGTAGGGAGCCCCTCTGGCCTTCTATCCCTGTCTCTGTGTCTCTGAGGTCTCTGTCTCTCTCTGCTCCTGTCTCCTCATTATTTTTTTTGGTAATTTTTCCTTTTTATGATTTTTTTAAAGGTAGAATTTCTCTCTGGCTCTCAGCTCCATCTTTTGTTTTGTTAATAAGCCCTTCTGCTCCTTTCTCCCAGGCAGGAGAGTTGAGCCATTCTCTGAGAAGATTCCACATGGATACTGGGAACTAGATATTTCAGGCACAGGAGAAATGAAGATTTTCTACTCATAATTCAGCCTCCAGCAAGCAAAGCTAGTGTGGTAGGGAGCCCCTCTGGCTTTCTATCCCTGTCTCTGTGTCTCTGAGGTCTCTGTCTCTCTCTGCTCCTGTCTCCTCATTTTTTTTTTGGTAATTTTTCCTTTTTATGATTTTTTTAAAGGTAGAATTTCTCTCTGGCTCTCAGCTCCATCTTTTGTTTTGTTAATAAGCCCTTCTGCTCCTTTCTCCCAGGCAGGAGAGTTGAGCCATTCTCTGAGAAGATTCCACATGGATACTGGGAACTAGATATTTCAGGCACAGGAGAAATGAAGATGTTCTACTCATAATTCAGCCTCCAGCAAGCAAAGCTAGTGTGGTACGGAGCCCCTCTGGCCTTCTATCCCTGTCTCTGTGTCTCTGAGGTCTCTGTCTCTCTCTACTCCTGTCTCCTCATTTTTTTTTGGTAATTTTTCCTTTTTACGATTTTTTTAAAGGTAGAATTTCTCTCTGGCTCTCAGCTCCATCTTTTGTTTTGTTAATAAGCCCTTCTGCTCCTTTCTCCCAGGCAGGAGAGTTGAGCCATTCTCTGAGAAGATTCCACATGGATACTGGGAACTAGATATTTCAGGCACAGGAGAAATGAAGATTTTCTACTCATAATTCAGCCTCCAGCAAGCAAAGCTAGTGTGGTACGGAGCCCCTCTGGCCTTCTATCCCTGTCTCTGTGTCTCTGAGGTCTCTGTCTCTCTCTGCTCCTGTCTCCTCATTTTTTTTTTGCTAATTTTTCCTTTTTACGATTTTTTTAAAGGTAGAATTTCTCTCTGGCTCTCAGCTCCATCTTTTGTTTTGTTAATAAGCCCTTCTGCTCCTTTCTCCCAGGCAGGAGAGTTGAGCCATTCTCTGAGAAGATTCCACATGGATACTGGGAACTAGATATTTCAGGCACAGGAGAAATGAAGATTTTCTACTCATAATTCAGCCTCCAGCAAGCAAAGCTAGTGAGGTAGGGAGCCCCTCTGGCCTTCTATCCCTGTCTCTGTGTCTCTGAGGTCTCTGTCTCTCTCTGCTCCTGTCTCCTCATTTTTTTTTTTTTGGTAATTTTTCCTTTTTACGATTTTTCTAAAGGTAGAATTTCTCTCTGGCTCTCAGCTCCATCTTTTGTTTTGTTAATAAGCCCTTCTGCTCCTTTCTCCCAGGCAGGAGAGTTGAGCCATTCTCTGAGAAGATTCCACATGGATACTGGGAACTAGATATTTCAGGCACAGGAGAAATGAAGATTTTCTACTCATAATTCAGCCTCCAGCAAGCAAAGCTAGTGTGGTAGGGAGCCCCTCTGGCCTTCTATCCCTGTCTCTGTGTCTCTGAGGTCTCTGTCTCTCTCTGCTCCTGTCTCCTCATTTTTTTTTTTGGTAATTTTTCCTTTTTACGATTTTTTTAAAGGTAGAATTTCTCTCTGGCTCTCAGCTCCATCTTTTGTTTTGTTAATAAGCCCTTCTGCTCCTTTCTCCCAGGCAGGAGAGGTGAGCCATTCTCTGAGAAGATTCCACATGGATACTGGGAACTAGATATTTCAGGCACAGGAGAAATGAAGATTTTCTACTCATAATTCAGCCTCCAGCAAGCAAAGCTAGTGTGGTAGGGAGCCCCTCTGGCCTTCTATCCCTGTCTCGGTGTCTCTGAGGTCTCTGTCTCTCTCTGCTCCTGTCTCCTCATTTTTTTTTTTTGGTAATTTTTCCTTTTTACGATTTTTTTAAAGGTAGAATTTCTCTCTGGCTCTCAGCTCCATCTTTTGTTTTGTTAATAAGCCCTTCTGCTCCTTTCTCCCAGGCAGGAGAGTTGAGCCATTCTCTGAGAAGATTCCACATGGATACTGGGAACTAGATATTTCAGGCACAGGAGAAATGAAGATTTTCTACTCATAACTCAGCCTCCAGCAAGCAAAGCTAGTGTGGTAGGGAGCCCCTCTGGCCTTCTATCCCTGTCTCTGTGTCTCTGAGGTCTCTGTCTCTCTCTGCTCCTGTCTCCTCATTTTTTTTTGGTAATTTTTCCTTTTTACGATTTTTTTAAAGGTAGAATTTCTCTCTGGCTCTCAGCTCCATCTTTTGTTTTGTTAATAAGCCCTTCTGCTCCTTTTTCCCAGGCAGGAGAGTTGAGCCATTCTCTGAGAAGATTCCACATGGATACTGGGAACTAGATATTTCAGGCACAGGAGAAATGAAGATTTTCTACTCATAATTCAGCCTCCAGCAAGCAAAGCTAGTGTGGTAGGGAGCCCCTCTGGCCTTCTATCCCTGTCTCTGTGTCTCTGAGGTCTCTGTCTCTCTCTGCTCCTGTCTCCTCATTTTTTTTTTTGGTAATTTTTCCTTTTTACGATTTTTTTAAAGGTAGAATTTCTCTCTGGCTCTCAGCTCCATCTTTTGTTTTGTTAATAAGCCCTTCTGCTCCTTTCTCCCAGGCAGGAGAGTTGAGCCATTCTCTGAGAAGATTCCACATGGATACTGGGAACTAGATATTTCAGGCACAGGAGAAATGAAGATTTTCTACTCATAATTCAGCCTCCAGCAAGCAAGCTAGTGTGGTAGGGAGCCCCTCTGGCTTTCTATCCCTGTCTCTGTGTCTCTGAGGTCTCTGTCTCTCTCTGCTCCTGTCTCCTCATTTTTTTTTTGGTAATTTTTCCTTTTTATGATTTTTTTAAAGGTAGAATTTCTCTCTGGCTCTCAGCTCCATCTTTTGTTTTGTTAATAAGCCCTTCTGCTCCTTTCTCCCAGGCAGGAGAGTTGAGCCATTCTCTGAGAAGATTCCACATGGATACTGGGAACTAGATATTTCAGGCACAGGAGAAATGAAGATTTTCTACTCATAATTCAGCCTCCAGCAAGCAAAGCTAGTGTGGTACGGAGCCCCTCTGGCCTTCTATCCCTGTCTCTGTGTCTCTGAGGTCTCTGTCTCTCTCTACTCCTGTCTCCTCATTTTTTTTTGGTAATTTTTCCTTTTTACGATTTTTTTAAAGGTAGAATTTCTCTCTGGCTCTCAGCTCCATCTTTTGTTTTGTTAATAAGCCCTTCTGCTCCTTTCTCCCAGGCAGGAGAGTTGAGCCATTCTCTGAGAAGATTCCACATGGATACTGGGAACTAGATATTTCAGGCACAGGAGAAATGAAGATTTTCTACTCATAATTCAGCCTCCAGCAAGCAAAGCTAGTGTGGTAGGGAGCCCCTCTGGCCTTCTATCCCTGTCTCTGTGTCTCTGAGGTCTCTGTCTCTCTCTGCTCCTGTCTCCTCATTTTTTTTTTGGTAATTTTTCCTTTTTACGATTTTTTTAAAGGTAGAATTTCTCTCTGGCTCTCAGCTCCATCTTTTGTTTTGTTAATAAGCCCTTCTGCTCCTTTCTCCCAGGCAGGAGAGTTGAGCCATTCTCTGAGAAGATTCCACATGGATACTGGGAACTAGATATTTCAGGCACAGGAGAAATGAAGATTTTCTACTCATAATTCAGCCTCCAGCAAGCAAAGCTAGTGTGGTACGGAGCCCCTCTGGCCTTCTATCCCTGTCTCTGTGTCTCTGAGGTCTCTGTCTCTCTCTGCTCCTGTCTCCTCATTTTTTTTTTTTGGTAATTTTTCCTTTTTACGATTTTTCTAAAGGTAGAATTTCTCTCTGGCTCTCAGCTCCATCTTTTGTTTTGTTAATAAGCCCTTCTGCTCCTTTCTCCCAGGCAGGAGAGTTGAGCCATTCTCTGAGAAGATTCCACATGGATACTGGGAACTAGATATTTCAGGCACAGGAGAAATGAAGATTTTCTACTCATAATTCAGCCTCCAGCAAGCAAAGCTAGTGTGGTAGGGAGCCCCTCTGGCCTTCTATCCCTGTCTCTGTGTCTCTGAGGTCTCTGTCTCTCTCTGCTCCTGTCTCCTCATTTTTTTTTGGTAATTTTTCCTTTTTACGATTTTTTTAAAGGTAGAATTTCTCTCTGGCTCTCAGCTCCATCTTTTGTTTTGTTAATAAGCCCTTCTGCTCCTTTCTCCCAGGCAGGAGAGGTGAGCCATTCTCTGAGAAGATTCCACATGGATACTGGGAACTAGATATTTCAGGCACAGGAGAAATGAAGATTTTCTACTCATAATTCAGCCTCCAGCAAGCAAAGCTAGTGTGGTAGGGAGCCCCTCTGGCCTTCTATCCCTGTCTCTGTGTCTCTGAGGTCTCTGTCTCTCTCTGCTCCTGTCTCCTCATTTTTTTTTTTTGGTAATTTTTCCTTTTTACGATTTTTTTAAAGGTAGAATTTCTCTCTGGCTCTCAGCTCCATCTTTTGTTTTGTTAATAAGCCCTTCTGCTCCTTTCTCCCAGGCAGGAGAGTTGAGCCATTCTCTGAGAAGATTCCACATGGATACTGGGAACTAGATATTTCAGGCACAGGAGAAATGAAGATTTTCTACTCATAATTCAGCCTCCAGCAAGCAAAGCTAGTGTGGTAGGGAGCCCCTCTGGCCTTCTATCCCTGTCTCTGTGTCTCTGAGGTCTCTGTCTCTCTCTGCTCCTGTCTCCTCATTTTTTTTTTGGTAATTTTTCCTTTTTACGATTTTTTTAAAGGTAGAATTTCTCTCTGGCTCTCAGCTCCATCTTTTGTTTTGTTAATAAGCCCTTCTGCTCCTTTCTCCCAGGCAGGAGAGTTGAGCCATTCTCTGAGAAGATTCCACATGGATACTGGGAACTAGATATTTCAGGCACAGGAGAAATGAAGATTTTCTACTCATAATTCAGCCTCCAGCAAGCAAAGCTAGTGTGGTAGGGAGCCCCTCTGGCCTTCTATCCCTGTCTCTGTGTCTCTGAGGTCTCTGTCTCTCTCTGCTCCTGTCTCCTCATTTTTTTTTGGTAATTTTTCCTTTTTACGATTTTTCTAAAGGTAGAATTTCTCTCTGGCTCTCAGCTCCATCTTTTGTTTTGTTAATAAGCCCTTCTGCTCCTTTCTCCCAGGCAGGAGAGTTGAGCCATTCTCTGAGAAGATTCCACATGGATACTGGGAACTAGATATTTCAGGCACAGGAGAAATGAAGATTTTCTACTCATAATTCAGCCTCCAGCAAGCAAAGCTAGTGTGGTAGGGAGCCCCTCTGGCCTTCTATCCCTGTCTCTGTGTCTCTGAGGTCTCTGTCTCTCTCTGCTCCTGTCTCCTCATTTTTTTTTGGTAATTTTTCCTTTTTACGATTTTTTTAAAGGTAGAATTTCTCTCTGGCTCTCAGCTCCATCTTTTGTTTTGTTAATAAGCCCTTCTGCTCCTTTCTCCCAGGCAGGAGAGTTGAGCCATTCTCTGAGAAGATTCCACATGGATACTGGGAACTAGATATTTCAGGCACAGGAGAAATGAAGATTTTCTACTCATAATTCAGCCTCCAGCAAGCAAAGCTAGTGTGGTAGGGAGCCCCTCTGGCCTTCTATCCCTGTCTCTGTGTCTCTGAGGTCTCTGTCTCTCTCTGCCCCTGTCTCCTCATTTTTTTTTTGGTAATTTTTCCTTTTTACGATTTTTTTAAAGGTAGAATTTCTCTCTGGCTCTCAGCTCCATCTTTTGTTTTGTTAATAAGCCCTTCTGCTCCTTTCTCCCAGGCAGGAGAGTTGAGCCATTCTCTGAGAAGATTCCACATGGATACTGGGAACTAGATATTTCAGGCACAGGAGAAATGAAGATTTTCTACTCATAATTCAGCCTCCAGCAAGCAAAGCTAGTGTGGTAGGGAGCCCCTCTAACCTTCTATCCCGGTCTCTGTGTCTCTGACGTCTCTGTCTCTCTCTGCTCCTGTCTCCTCATTTTTTTTTTGGTAATTTTTCCTTTTTACGATTTTTTTAAAGGTAGAATTTCTCTCTGGCTCTCAGCTCCATCTTTTGTTTTGTTAATAAGCCCTTCTGCTCCTTTCTCCCAGGCAGGAGAGTTGAGCCATTCTCTGAGAAGGTTCCACATGGATACTGGGAACTAGATATTTCAGGCACAGGAGAAATGAAGATTTTCTACTCATAATTCAGCCTCCAGCAAGCAAAGCTAGTGTGGTAGGGAGCCCCTCTGGCCTTCTATCCCTGTCTCTGTGTCTCTGAGGTCTCTGTCTCTCTCTGCTCCTGTCTCCTCATTTTTTTTTTGGTAATTTTTCCTTTTTACGATTTTTCTAAAGGTAGAATTTCTCTCTGGCTCTCAGCTCCATCTTTTGTTTTGTTAATAAGCCCTTCTGCTCCTTTCTCCCAGGCAGGAGAGTTGAGCCATTCTCTGAGAAGATTCCACATGGATACTGGGAACTAGATATTTCAGGCACAGGAGAAATGAAGATTTTCTACTCATAATTCAGCCTCCAGCAAGCAAAGCTAGTGTGGTAGGGAGCCCCTCTGGCCTTCTATCCCTGTCTCTGTGTCTCTGAGGTCTCTGTCTCTCTCTGCTCCTGTCTCCTCATTTTTTTTTTGGTAATTTTTCCTTTTTACGATTTTTTTAAAGGTAGAATTTCTCTCTGGCTCTCAGCTCCATCTTTTGTTTTGTTAATAAGCCCTTCTGCTCCTTTCTCCCAGGCAGGAGAGTTGAGCCATTCTCTGAGAAGATTCCACATGGATACTGGGAACTAGATATTTCAGGCACAGGAGAAATGAAGATTTTCTACTCATAATTCAGCCTCCAGCAAGCAAAGCTAGTGTGGTAGGGAGCCCCTCTGGCCTTCTATCCCTGTCTCTGTGTCTCTGAGGTCTCGGTCTCTCTCTGCTCCTGTCTCCTCATTTTTTTTTTTGGTAAGTTTTCCTTTTTACGATTTTTTTAAAGGTAGAATTTCTCTCTGGCTCTCAGCTCCATCTTTTGTTTTGTTAATAAGCCCTTCGGCTCCTTTCTCCCAGGCAGGAGAGTTGAGCCATTCTCTGAGAAGATTCCACATGGGTACTGGGAACTAGATATTTCAGGCACAGGAGAAATGAAGATTTTCTACTCATAATTCAGCCTCCAGCAAGCAAAGCTAGTGTGGTAGGGAGCCCCTCTGGCCTTCTATCCCTGTCTCTGTGTCTCTGAGGTCTCTGTCTCTCTGCTCCTGCCTCCTCATTTATTTTTTTTGGTAATTTTTCATTTTTTCGATTTTTTTAAAGGTAGAATTTCTCTCTGGCTCTCAGCTCCATCTTTTGTTTTGTTAATAAGCCCTTCTGCTCCTTTCTCCCAGGCAGGAGAGTTGAGCCATTCTCTGAGAAGATTCCACATGGATACTGGGAACTAGATATTTCAGGCACAGGAGAAATGAAGATTTTCTACTCATAATTCAGCCTCCAGCAAGCAAAGCTAGTGTGGTAGGGAGCCCCTCTGGCCTTCTATCCCTGTCTCTGTGTCTCTGAGGTCTCTGTCTCTCTCTGCTCCTGTCTCCTCATTTTTTTTTTGGTAATTTTTCCTTTTTACGATTTTTTTAAAGGTAGAATTTCTCTCTGGCTCTCAGCTCCATCTTTTGTTTTGTTAATAAGCCCTTCTGCTCCTTTCTCCCAGGCAGGAGAGTTGAGCCATTCTCTGAGAAGATTCCACATGGATACTGGGAACTAGATATTTCAGGCACAGGAGAAATGAAGATTTTCTACTCATAATTCAGCCTCCAGCAAGCAAAGCTAGTGTGGTAGGGAGCCCCTCTGGCCTTCTATCCCTGTCTCTGTGTCTCTGAGGTCTCTGTCTCTCTCTGCTCCTGTCTCCTCATTTTTTTTTTGGTAATTTTTCCTTTTTACGATTTTTTTAAAGGTAGAATTTCTCTCTGGCTCTCAGCTCCATCTTTTGTTTTGTTAATAAGCCCTTCTGCTCCTTTCTCCCAGGCAGGAGAGTTGAGCCATTCTCTGAGAAGATTCCACATGGATACTGGGAACTAGATATTTCAGGCACAGGAGAAATGAAGATTTTCTACTCATAATTCAGCCTCCAGCAAGCAAAGCTAGTGTGGTAGGGAGCCCCTCTGGCCTTCTATCCCTGTCTCTGTGTCTCTGAGGTCTCTGTCTCTCTCTGCTCCTGTCTCCTCATTTTTTTTTTTTGGTAATTTTTCCTTTTTACGATTTTTTTAAAGGTAGAATTTCTCTCTGGCTCTCAGCTCCATCTTTTGTTTTGTTAATAAGCCCTTCGGCTCCTTTATCCCAGGCAGGAGAGTTGAGCCATTCTCTGAGAAGATTCCACATGGATACTGGGAACTAGATATTTCAGGCACAGGAGAAATGAAGATTTTCTACTCATAATTCAGCCTCCAGCAAGCAAAGCTAGTGTGGTAGGGAGCCCCTCTGGCCTTCTATCCCTGTCTCTGTGTCTCTGAGGTCTCTGTCTCTCTCTGCTCCTGTCTCCTCATTTTTTTTTTTTGGTAATTTTTTCTTTTTACGATTTTTTTAAAGGTAGAATTTCTCTCTGGCTCTCAGCTCCATCTTTTGTTTTGTTAATAAGCCCTTCTGCTCCTTTCTCCCAGGCAGGAGAGTTGAGCCATTCTCTGAGAAGATTCCACATGGATACTGGGAACTAGATATTTCGCACGGTGCTCTTTGCGCGCTGCGCGGTTTTCTAGTTTGTGATTTTTTTCTTTAAGAAAAAAAAAGAAAAGCAATTATAATTTTTTATTTTTTGTCTTTTTTCTCTCTTTTTGTTGTTTTTTCTCTCTCTCTTTTTCATTTTCCTTTTTCTTGTCTCTCCACCCAATATCTACTGAATCTGCTGCACCAGCGATCACTACAGAACGGCAATCTGATTCTAGAACACCTCTGTCTGCTTGCTCCTGAACATTGAGGCTTAACTTCAAGAATTTGAAAGAAACACGCCATTCATCAGATGACAAGAAATCACCGTCGGATCACGAGAAATATGGGAAAACAAGAAAATACCTCTCCTCTAATGGAAAAGAGTAACTCTCCTTCATCCAAAAGCAGTTCGGTGAAAGTCATGGAAATGTCTGATAAGGAATTTAGAGCATTCGTAATGTCGAAGCTAACAGAGATGGAAGAAAAGAGAGATAATGAACTGCTAAAGAGAAAGGAGAAAGAAGTTGCCGAGTTCCAGGAGATGAGGAAATTCTTGCAAGATCTAAAAGAGGAATTACACACTTTACAAAAGACTCAAACGGAACTGCTAGAGATCAAGCCTATAATACAAGAAGTCAAAATCTCCCTTGAAAGTATTCAAAGCAGACTAGATCATTCAGAAAATAGAATCTCAGATGTAGAAGAGAAAATGGCTGACTTAGAAAAGTCCACCACGAAGACTGAGAAAATGGCTCAAAAATTTGAGAATGATATGCGAGAAGTACTGGATACCATCAAACGTCCAAATATCCGGATAATTGGCATTCCAGAAGGTGAAGAGACCCATAAGGGCATTGATAATCTATTCCATGAAATCCTGCAAGAAAACTTTCCAAACCTAGAGAGGCATTCGAAGATCCAGTCCCAGGAAATACAAAGGACCCCAAATAGAATCAACCCAAGAAGATCTTCTCCAAGACACATTATAGCCAGGTTGACCAAAACTGCAGACAAAGACAAGATACTAAGATTGGCAAGAGAGAAACATCAAGTTACCTACAAAGGACATCCCATCAGGCTAACAGCAGATCTCTCATCGGAAACAATGCGAGTGAGGAGAGAATGGGAAAATATATTCAAAGTGTTACGAGAGAAGCAGTTTCAGCCAAGAATACTGTACCCGGCAAGATTATCTTTCAGGTGGGAAGAAAAGACAAGAACATTCTCAGATAAACAAAACCTGAAAGAATTTACCAGCACCAGACCAGATCTCCAAGAAGTTCTCAAGGGTGTGCTGTATCAAGAAAATTAAACACAGACACACGGAAATAAGAGTCCAAAAACTATGAAAGTGGCCAACTTAATCAGAGGGACAAGTCTGAATTTGAATATTATATCCCAGAATTTAATCAGGAAAATTGAACCAGAACAGAAGATAAAAGTACATGAGACTGATAGGTTCATGCACCTTCCATTTGAACAGAATCCTAACTTGTTTCCTGGCTTTAATCTAAGTTCCTTGGCATTTCTTTGAGTTAAGTTAAAACTGGTTTTCTTAGTAGTAATGAGTGAACTCACCATTGAAAGTAGTTAGATTATGTAAGAAATTGTGTGATCAATGCAACGTGGGTGGGAAGGGAATGAAGGACAATTGTAGACACCGGAGGTGGTGTGAGAGGAGGGTGGGAAGGGACAGAGGGTCAGAAAGAGGGGTGGAAGTAATTCTAGGAACTAGTAATGGAAAATTTTTTGTAATGTTCATGATTGTATCACTATGCAGTGTGTACTGGATGGGAGATTGAATTTTGTATGCTGTGATGAAGCTTAGGGAAGGAATGTAAATTGAGTTACAAAAAAAAAGTTTCAGAAAAAAATATATATCTATTCAATGACTGCAGTAGGATATGTAGTCACAGCTAGGTGCTACTTTATAGGATGCGTAAAGTAAGACTTGTGTTCATGGAAATGTGGGTATCACCTGTGTTTGCTATGAGGGTATTTGGATTGATTAGGGTCTTTGGCGTTACAATACAATGTGAGGAGAAAACAGTATAGAAAGCAAACATAGATACCAGAGACTGTGGGAGGAGAGTGGGAGATGGCAGAGGGTAAGAGATAGAGAATCTAGGATGGGGGGAAAAAAGCAAAACATACAGAAGACAAGAAATGGAAGATCATTTGCTGACAATAACATGCTTGTTGATGTGCTTGATTGAGACAATATATAGTGTAATTTGGATGGAAAATCTCATTTTGTATGCTGTAATGATGTTCAGAGAATGAATGCAAATAAATAAAAAAAATAAACATTAAAAAAAATTAAAAAAAATAACAAGACCCTTGCATTTGATAGAAAGTGGTCAGATATGGGGGATCTATAGCTGAGTGAAGTTAGCCAGGCTATGAAAGAAAGATACTGTAAGTATCCTCTCAATATATACCGACTATCCGCACTTTATGGTAGAGAGCAAAAAATTGGAGGACATAAAATCAGTGAAGGTACTTAACGAGAATAGGACAGTGTGGAATGGGGGAGGTGAGGAGAAGAGGATAGAGAAAGATTGCAAGAGAACAATAGAGAAGTAGGACGTTAGTGAGAAACAGATATGGCTTATTACCTGTTGGTGATGACATGTATAGTATTCTCAACTGGATTGGTCTGAGAAGTATTTCATGATGGGTAAAGTTTTTTACAAGCAAAATGAGAAATAGTGATTGACTGTTTTAAAAAATAATTAGAATAATAATAATAATGATTGGGAAAAACATTGAAAAGAAATTGAATGTTGAATTAGGGAGGTTAATGTCTCTGTATTGACTGACATGCATAGCATTCCTTTTTGAAAAAGCAATATAATACACTGTAAAGTTATATGTAATCCAATGTAATATAAAGAATATTATGATGATAATAAAAATTTTAAAAAATAAAAAAAATAGGAAAAGAAAAAAAAATCAGTTGGCTATTACCTTTGGGGTTTATTTCTGGGATCTCTATTTCATTCCATTGGTCCACATGTCTGTTTTTGTGCCAATACCATACTGTTTTGATGATCACAGCTTTATAGTATATCTTGGGACCAGGGAGTGAGATGCCTTTGACTCCATTCTTCTTGCACAGGATTGCTTTTGCAATGCGATGTCTTTTATGATTCCAGACAAATTGTATTGTCTTTTCTATATCTATAAAGAATATTTCTGATATTTTGATTGGAATTGCATTCAACTTGTAGATAAATTTTGATAGAATTGCCATTTTGATTATGTCAACTCTTCCAGTCCAGGAACATTGAAAAAAAGTCATGGAAACAACCTAAATGCCCACGAACTGATGAATGGTTAGAAAAACTGTGGCACATATACTCAATGGAATACTATTCATCCATAAAAAACAACAAATCCCTGGCTTTTTTTTTCAATTTATTTATTTGCATTCATTCACTGAACATCATTACAGCATACAAAATGAGATTTTCCATCCAAAGTACACTATATATTGTCTCAATCAAGCACATCAACAAACATGTTATTGTCAGCATATGATCTTCCATTTCTTGTCTTCTGTATGTTTTGCTTTTTTTCCCCCCATCCTTGATTCTCTATCTCTTACCCTCTGCCATCTCCCACTCTCCTCCCACAGTCTCTGGTATCTATGTTTGCTTTCTATACTGTTTTCTCCTCACATTTTATTCTATCGTCAAGGACCCTAATCAATCCAAATACCCTCATAGCAAACACAGGTGATACCCACATTTCCATGAACACAAGTCTTACTTTACACATCCTATAAAGTAGCACCTAGCTGTGGCTACATATCCTACTGCAGTCATTGAATAGATATATATTTTTTTTTCTTTTTCTTTTTTTCTTTTATTTTCCTGAAACTTTTTTTTGTGACTCAATTTACATTCCTTCCCTAAGCTTCATCACAGCATACAAAATGCAATCTCCCATCCAGTACACACTGCATAGTGATATAATCATGCACATTACAAAAAAATTTCCATTACTAGTTCCTAGAATTACTTCCACCCCTCTTTCTGACCCTCTGTCCCTTCCCATCCTCCTCTCACACCACCTCCGGTGTCTACAATTGTCCTTCATTCCCTTCCCACCCACGTTGCATTGATCACACAATTTCCTACATAATCTAACTACTTTCAATGGTGAGTTCACTCATTACTACTAAGAAAACCAGTTTTAACTTAACTCAAAGAAATGCCAAGGAACTTTGCTTAAAGCCAGGAAACAAGTTAGGATTCTGTTCAAATGGAAGGTGCATGAACCTATCAGTCTCATGTACTTTTATCTTCTGTTCTGGTTCAATTTTCCTGATTAAATTCTGGGATATAATATTCAACTCCAGACTTGTCCCTCTGATTAAGTTGGCCACTTTCATAGTTTTTGGACTCTTATTTCCGTGTGTCTGTGTTTAATTTTCTTGATACAGCACACCTTTGAGAACTTCTTGGAGATCTGGTCTGGTGCTGGTAAGTTCTTTCAGGTTTTGTTTATCTGAGAATGTTCTTGTCTTTTCTTCCCACCTGAAAGATAATCTTGCCGGGTACAGTATTCTTGGCTGAAATTGCTTCTCTCATAACACTTTGAATATATTTTCCCATTCTCTCCTCGCTCGCATTGTTTCCGATGAGAGATCTGCTGTTAGCCTGATGGGATGTCCTTTGTAGGTAACTTGATGTTTCTCTCTTGCCAATCTTAGTATCTTGTCTTTGTCTGCGGTTTTGGTCAACCTGGCTATAATGTGTCTTGGAGAAGATCTTCTTGGGTTGATTCTATTTGGGGTCCTTTGTATTTCCTGGGACTGGATCTTCGAATGCCTCTCTAGGTTTGGAAAGTTTTCTTGCAGGATTTCATGGAATAGATTATCAATGCCCTTATGGGTCTCTTCACCTTCTGGAATGACAATTATCCGGATATGTGGACGTTTGATGGTATCCAGTACTTCTCGCATATCATTCTCAAATTTTTGAGCCATTTTCTCAGTCTTCATGGTGGATTTTTCTAAGCCAGCCATTTTCTCTTCTACATCTGAGATTCTATTTTCTGAATGATCTAGTCTGCTTTGAATACTTTCAAGGGAGATTTTGACTTCTTGTATTATAGACTTGATCTCTAGCAGTTCCGTTTGAGTCTTTTGTAAAGTGTGTAATTCCTCTTTTAGATCTTGCAAGAATTTCCTCATCTCCTGGAACTCGGCAACTTCTTTCTCCTTTCTCTTTAGCAGTTCATTATCTCTCTTTTCTTCCATCTCTGTTAGCTTCGACATTACGAATGCTCTAAATTCCTTATCAGACATTTCCATGACTTTCACCGAACTGCTTGTGGATGAAGGAGAGTTACTCTTTTCCATTGGAGGAGAGGTATTTTCTTGTTTTCCAATATTTCTTGTGATCCGACGGTGATTTCTTGTCATCTGATTAATGGCGTGTTTCTTTCAAATTCTTGAAGTTAAGCCTCAATGTTCAGGAGCAAGCAGACAGAGGTGTTCTAGAATCTGTTTGTTGTTCTGTTGTGATCACACACTAGCTTTGCTTGCTGAAGGCTGAATTATGAGTAGAAAATCTTCATTTCTCCTGTTCCCTGAAATATCTAGTTCCTGGTAGCCATGAGGAATCTTCTCAGAGAAGGGCTCAACTCTCCTGCCACACTAGCTTTGCTTGCTGAAGGCTGAATTATGAGTAGAAAATCTTCATTTCTCCTGTTCCCTGAAATATCTAGTTCCCAGTAGCCATGAGGAATCTTCTCAGAGACAAATCCCTGGCTTTTGAAAGGAAGTGGATGAATATGGAAGACTTACTGTTGAGCGAAGCAAGCCATGCTATGAAGGAGAGGCATTGTATGTCCCCACTTAATATATAGCGAGTGTCTGCACTCTAGATGTGTGTATATATATATATATATATATATATATATATATTTTGAAACCATTCTGCTTCTGTTGTTATAGAGTTTTAAAATTATACAAAATTATAAGACATATTTTGAACATTATCTTTAAAATTCAGTATTTTGAGATTTTGAAAGTTGTTTGTAAACTGTCAAGAATTATGGAGTATGAGCTAAAATTTTTTGCTATGTAAAGTAAATGTTTGTGGAAAAATGTCAAAATAAATAAATGAAAAAAAAAGAAAAGAAAAAAGTCCTTCCACTTTTTTATGTCACTTTCAATATCTTTTTAAAGATTCTCATATTTTTCTTTATAAAGGTCTTTGACTTTCTTAGTTAGATTTATCCCTTGGTATCTTATACACCTTGTGGCTACGGTGAAAGGGATTCCTTTCTTCAGCTCGACTTCATTCAACTTGTTGTTCAGATATAGAAATGCTAAGATTTTTGGATGTTGATTTAGTATCTTGCCACTTTACTGTATTCACTTATTACTTCAAGAAGTTTTTTCATGGAGACCTTTGGGACTTCTAAGTATACCATCATGTCATCTGCGAATGTATTTTCACCTCTTCTTTGCCTATTCAAATGCTTTTTATATAGTTCTCCTCTCTAATTGCATTAACTAAGACTTCCAGTACTATATTAAAGGGCAGTGAAGAAAGTGGACAGCCTTGCCTAGTACCCGTTTTTAGTGGAAGAGCTTTTAGCTTTTCCCCCTTCAGTATAAGGTTAGCTGTCAGGTTTTCATAGATGTTTTTGGTTGTGTTGAGATATGATCCTTCTATACCAATCTTACTGAGGGTCTTAATCATAAAAGGGTGTTGCAGTTTATCAAATGCTTTCTCCACATCAATTGACATGATCATATGGTTTTTATGTTTCTTTCTCTTACTATGGTGTATTAAATTTATGTTCTTGCATATGTTGAACCACCCTTGCATTCCTGGAATAAAGCCTGTCTGGTCGTGATGAATAATCTTTGTTATATGTTGTTGGATACGAATTGCAAGTATATTGTTTAGAATTTTTGCATCTATATTCATCAATGATATTGGTCTGTAGTTTTCCTTTTTTGTCATGTCCTTATCTGTTTTGGGAATGAGGATGATGAAGGCTTCATAGAATTAATTTGGAAGGTTTCCTTCCTTTTGAGTCATTAGAAATAATTTTAGTGGGATAGGGGTTCAATCTTCCTTAAAAGTTTTGTAGAATTCAGAAGTGAAGCCATCTGGACCTGGGCTTTTCTTTGTCGGGATATTATTTATTACTGATTCAATCTCCTGGCTTGTTATGGGTCTATACAGGTTCTCTATGTCCTCCTGATTCAATCTTGGTAGATTATATGCATCCAGGAATTTATTCATAAACTCCAAGTAATCTTGTTTGTAGGCATATAGTCGCTCATATTATCCTCTAATGATATTTTGTATTTCTACTATGCCTGTTGTAATATTGCCTGTTTCATCACGTATTTAATTTATCGGATTTCTTTCTTCTTTATCAGTCTAGCCAACGGTGTGTCAATCTTGTTAATCTTTTCAAAGAAGCAGCTTTTGCTTTAATTTATTTTCTGTATGGTTTATTTTCTATTTCATTTATTTCTGCTCGAACCTTTATTATTTCTTTTCACATGCCATTTTGGGAGTTTGTTTGTTATTGTTTTTCCAATTCCCTAAGGCGTGATGTTAGATTATCTATTTGACATCTTTCCATCCTTTTCTTCTGCGCACTAATTGCTATGAGTTTCTGTCTTATGACTGCTTTTGCTGTGTCCCATAGATTATAGACACTTGTGTACTCATTATCATTTGTTTCCAGAAATTTTTTGATTTCAGCCTTAATTTCTTCAGTAGTGAAGAAGTCATTCAGAAGTAGGTTGTTCAGTTTCCATGTGTTTGTGTATTTTGGGGGGTGTTTCTTGAAATTAATCTTAAGTTTAATTCCATCATGGTCAGAGAAGACGCTGGATATAGTTTCTATGCCTTTGAATCTGTAAAGAGTTGGTTTGTGTCCTAACATACAATCAGTCTTTGAAAAGATTCCATGCCGGAGTGAGAAAAATGTATATGTTTTGGACGTAGGGTGGAAAGTTCTACAGATATCTATCATGCCCATTCGATTTATAGTATCATTTAGGTCCTGAATCTCTCTACATATTTTCTGCCTAGAAGATTTGTCTAAAGGAAATAATGAGGTTTTGAGATCTTCAACAATAATAGTATTTCTCCCTATCTCTCCTTTAAGCTCCAGCAGTCTTTCCTTCACATATGGAGGTCCTCCTGAGTTGGGTGCATAGATATTAATAAGAGTTATGTCTTCTTGCTGTATTACCCCCATTTATTATTATATAATGCCCTTCTTTGTCTTTTCTTACAGCCTTTGTCTTGAAATCTATTTTGTGTGAAATCAATATCGCTACTCCAGTGCTTTTTTGATTTCCATTTGCATGGGATATCTTTTTCTAGTCCTTTACTTTTACTCTATGTATGTCTTTATTTATAAGGTGAGTTTCTTGTAGGCAACAGATAGAGGGTTTCTGTTATTTTATCCGTTCAGTCAGCCTATGTCTCTTAATTGAAGAATTTAATTCATTGACATTCAATGTAATTATCGATATTTCTGTACCTGTGCCTATCATTAAGTGAGCCATTTTCTTGGTTGCTTTTTCTTCTCATATAACTGTCTGTCTGACTTTTCAGTTTTCCTGGTATAACACTCCCTTCAGAACCTCTTGAAGAACTTGTCTGGAGTTGGTAAATTCCTTCAAATTTTTTTTTTTTATCAGAGAATGTTTTTATCTTTTTTTTCCCATATGAAAGATAATCTTGCCTGGTATAATATGTTTTTAAGAGGTTTTTGCTATAGGGTGCGTGTGCTCACCAGAAAGACAGACAGAAAGTGAGAAATCAACCCCCAGGGGGGATGGCCACACCGCAATTCTTTCTCCTCTATTCTTCTCTCAGGATCTTGGGCACACACACACACACACACACACACACACACACACATGCCCTGTGTGAGTTTAAGCCACCAGGTCTGGGACTAGAACCGCAGTCGACTACATGGGAGTCCAGCAACATAGCCATTACGCTAACTGCTGGTCCCACCGAGTACAGTATTCTTGATTGAAATTGTTTTTTATTCAGCACTTTGACTATATTTCCCCCACTCTTTCCTTGCCTGCATTTTTTCCACCGAGAGATCCGATGTTAGCCTAATGGGGTGACCTTTGTAAGTAACTTGACGTTTCCCTCTTGACAACTTTAGTATCTTGTCTTTGTCTGTTGTTTTTGCCAGTCTGGCTATGATGTGCCTTGGAGAGGATCTTCTTGGGTTGATTCTATTTGGGGTCCTATGTATTTCTAGGGTCTGGATATTTGAATGCCTTTCTAAGTTTGGAAACTTTTCTTCCCGGATTTCATGGAATAAATTATCTATGGCCTTATTATTTTCTTCCTCTTCTGGGATACCAATTATCCAGATTTTGGGGCGCTTGATGGTATCCAGTACTCCTCGTATATTATCCTCGTTTTTCAGGGTTGTTTTCTCAATCTTCTTGATACTTTTTCTAGGTCAGATGTTTTGTCTTCTACATTAGAGATTCAAACTTCTGCCTGATCTAACCTACTTTTAATATTTTCAATGAAGGTTTTCATTTCCTGTATCACATTCTTCAACCCTAGAAGTTCCATCTGGTTCTTGTTTAAGGTATCTATTTCTTCTTTCAAATCATGAAAGGAGTTCCTCATCTCCTGGAGCTCCTTGTCTCTTTTCTCTCCCATCTCAGTTAGCTTGGTCACTACAAATATTCTGAATTCCTTATCAGACATGTCCATGATGTGGGTGATGTAGGCTTGATGATTTCCCTTGGGGGAAAGGCCTTTTGTTGGTTACTCATACTTCCTGAGCCTCTACGATTGTTCCTAGTCATCAGGTTATCTATATGTTGCTCCTAACTTATTTAAGGTATCTCTGAGTGTTAAAATGTGTACAGGATTAGAAAATTGATGATTTCTCTTATGGTTGGCCTACCTGCTTTTCACCAGTACTATGTACTGTTGTCACTAGTCCTTGGTGACCCAAAGTCCTCTCCATTTCTAAGGAGTGGTGAGTCTCCAACTGACCTAATAAGCAACACCTCAACAGCAAAGAGAAAAAAAGAAATCATGTGGCACTGTCAAAACACTAAAATTCAGAGAGGCCAAAGGCAAGTGGGAAAGGGACAGAGGATGAACGATGGGTCTCAGGCATAAGGCGGTGCAGCGGTAGGCAGCCTGGTGTCCGGAACTGCTGGCTGCCTCGAGCTGGTTTGCAGGTGAGGTTGGGCAGGGGGGGGGGGTGCGGGGGGGGCCTGCGAGTTCATCTTAAAGTCCCAAGGAACCAACCTGAAGTCCAGAGATGAGTAGGGGTGGGGATGCACAATGTTACAGGCCATAAAGGCCTGCAGCCGCAGGCAGTCTGGTGTCCAGAACTGCTAGCTGGCTCGAGCTGGTTTGCAGGTCCTCATGCACATTGTATTCTTCCTTTCTCCTCCTACTGCTACTTCTCCTCCTTCTCCTTCTTTCTCTTCCTCCTCTTCTTCTTCATTAGTTTTTTTGTTTTGTTTTGTTTTTTTGTTTTTGTTTTTGTTTTTGTTTTTGTTTTGTTTTGTTTTTTATCAGAGTATGTGTGTTGCAGAGAGAAACACAGAGAGAGAGAGAGGAAAGTTTGAAATCACCCCCGGGCAATGGGCATACTTCAATCCCTCTTTCTCAATTCTCCTCTCATAATCTGGGCACGTATGGTGATTTTCAAGCCACCAGGTTCAGAACTGGATTCATGGTCAGCCATGTGGGAGTCCATTGCCTTAACCACCACGCCACCTGCTGTACCATGAAAAAAAAGATGATTTGATGTTGAGAAATGGCCTTATACCCATTCTTTTCCTGATCAATGTGACTGGGTACTCTAAGAGGTCACAGTTTGGTGTGTGTGTTTGTGTGTATGTGTGCATTTGTATGTATGTGTGTGTGTTTTGTAGAGCATAGGCAAATCTCAGAATATGTTTACCTGAGCTCATATATTCCAAATTTGACTTATAATACAGATGTCTGAATACTAATCAATGAATAAAAATTAGGAGAGATCTATTTTTATCCATGGAAGACCTTTGAAAGAAAATACTGTGTGATTCTACTAGCTAAGGTATCTGAAGTAGTCAAAGTCACAGAAACAGACGACAGAATGGTGACTGCCAGAGGACTGGTAAAAGGGGAAAACAAAGACTTGTTTTTCAATGGATATTAAGTTTTTGTATAAAATTCTTTTTTTTCTTAGTTTTTTTTTAATTTAAATTTATTTATTTACATTCATTCACTGTACAACAATACAGCATACAAAATGAGATTTTCCATCCAGAGTACACTGTATATTATCTCAATCAAGTACATCAATGTACATGTTATTGTCAACAAATAATTTTCCATTTCTTGTTTCCTGTATGTTTTGCTTTTTTTCCCCCAACCTTGATTCCCTATCTCTTACCCTCTGCCATCTCCCACTCTCCTCCCAAACTGTCTCTGGTATCTATGTTTGTTTTCTATACTGTTTTTCCCCCACATTTTACTGAATTACTAAAGATCTTAATTAATCTAAATATTTTCATAGCAAACACAGCTGATATATACATTTCGATGAACACAAGTCTAACTTTAGGCATCCTATAAGTTAGTTATTGGGCCAGCTGGCATAATGGTAGTAAGGCAGCTGGGTAGCACATAGCTGACAGCAAGTTTAAGCGTCATATTCAGTAGCTGGGAAAATATGCCAGTCATGTCTGCATGCATAACCAACATACTGAGAGAAAGGGGGATTTTTTTGTGTGGCATTAGACCTGAGGGTTGATTTCTCACTTCCTTTCTCTCTCTCTCTCTCTCTCTCTCTCTCTCTCTCTCTCTCTCTTTCTCTCTCTCTCTCTCTCTCTCCACATGGCTTATGGGAAAATAAAAAGAGAATAAACATGTTGAAACACCATAGTGTACTCCATAAATATGTACTATTATTATTTGTCAACAAATAAATAAGTTAAAAATCTGTAGAACACATGATGTGTAGGAACGAAGTGAGATATGCATCCATAATCAGTGATGGCACCATGAAAGTCTAAAAGGGTTGTATGGATCATTAGATACATACAAAAATATTGAAAATAACTTTGTGACTAAAAATATTAACTATGATATTTCAACTAGGTGTGTGATACCTGTACATGTGAAATTACCTATCTTATTTTCCTCTTTTCAGGTAGTCACCTCTACCACATGGAACCAGGGAATGATACACACATTTCAGAATTTCTTCTTCTGGGATTTTCAGAGGAACCAGAATTGCAGCCCCTTATTTTTGGACTTTTCCTCTCCATGTACCTTATCACAGTGTGTGGAAATCTGGTCATCATCCTGGCCACCATCTCAGACTCCCACTTGCACACCCCCATGTACTTCTTCCTCTCCAACCTTTCCTTTGGTGACATCTGTTTCATCTCCATTACCATCCCAAAGATGCTGGTGAACATCCAGACACAGAGCAAGGTCATCGCCTATGCAGGCTGCATCACTGAGATGTTCTTTTTCTTAGTTTTTGTAATGTTAGATGGCTTCCTCCTGACTGTGATGGCCTATGACTGGTATGTGGCTATCTGTCATCCCCTACACTACATAGTCATTGTGAACCCCTGGCTCTGTGGAAAGCTTGTTCTGGCATCCTGGATTATGAGTTTCCTGTGTTCCTTGTTACAAAGCTTAATGACATCACAGCTGTCTTTCTGTACACATGTAGAAATCCCCCACTTTTTCTGTGAACTTAATTAGGTTATCCACCTTGCCTGTTCTGACACCTTTCTTAATTACATGGTGATCTATTTTGCAGAAGTGTTGTTGTCTTTTGGTCCCCTCACTGGGATCCTTTACACTTACTGTAAGATACTTTCCTCCATTTTTGCAACCCCATCAGCTCAGGGGAGGCATAAAGCATTTTCCACTTGTGTTTCTCACCTCTTGGTTGTCTCATTATTTTATTGTACAAGCCTAGGAGTGTACCTTAGTGCTGATACTACCCTCAGCTCACACTCAAGTGCAACAGCCTCAGTGATGTACACTGTGGTCACACCCATGCTGAATCCCTTCATCTACAGACTGAGGAACAAAGATATAAAGAGGGCCCTGGAAAGATTATTTTGGGGGAGCTATAGAAGAACCAACTTTTCTGGGATAGAATAAGTTGCTCTGATTGCAATTCTCAATGCCTTAGAGCTAATTTCTTGATTCTTGATCAGATTTTGGAAGTAGAATTTGGTCCTATATGAGTACCCAGAGCTTCCATTTCTTTTATTTCAAGTTCTGTATATTTTAGTAAGCTTTTAAATTAAGATTTTTACTCCCTATGATTTCCAACAACTTTTCCCTATGTCATTTTCCCACTTTCCCAAAGTAATATTCAACTCACTTCAAAATAATTTGAGAATTTTCATTCATCCCATGAGATAAGATGGGCTCCACAGGAATTAATTCTTCTCAAGTGGCATAGATCATAGAGAGTCATATTTCTTTTGTGTGCTTAGAAAATAAAACCATTTAGGGACCAGCAGATAGCATGATTATGTTGCTGGACTCCCATATGGCCAACTGCAGTTTGAGTCCCAGACCTGATGGCTTCAAACTCAAGCTGGGCATGTGTGGGTTCATACTCAAAATCCCAAGAGGAGAAGGGATTGCAGTGTGTGCCCCCCCCCCACCAAAGGGGTGATTTCTCCCTTTCTGTGTCTGTATCTCTCTTTCTGATGAGCACACGTGCCCTATAGCAAAAATCTCTCTTGGGAAAATAAAAGAAAGTAAAACAACTTAAATACTTTGATAGAGAAAAATATTTGAGAGTACAGTTTTTCACTTTTAGGTTCATAATTCTGTCATATATTAGGGACTTAACTGCTCTTGTTGATAATGTGGACTTCAGCATCAAATATGTTTATTAGCCACTCAAAGGTTCTTTTTTTTTTTTTTTCTTTTTTTTTTTCTTTATTTTTTTATTAATTACTTTATTTATTTTTGTATATACTTTCAATCATATTGTTTGGCTTACAATGAGACCATTTCGATATGTGAACATTTCTCCCCAGACCCGTTGATCGAAATATCTTCAACAGATAACACCACACCTCCCCATCCCGTCAATGCTCTACCTCTGTATCCCTTCTCCAAATGTCTTTCGTTGGGCCCCACTCCTCCACATACACCTCATCTGACATTCACACCCATCTCTTGTGTTTGTTCAACTGTTGGTCAATCAGTTTCAGACATAGAATGCAGACAAACGGTATATGTTAAGTGGGGACATACAATGACTCTCCTTCATAGCCTGGCTTGCCTCACTCAGCAGTACATCTTCCATATTCTTCCACTTTCTGTCAAAAGCCAGGGCTCTGTTGGTTTTTATGGCTGAGTAGTATTCCATAGAGTATATGTGCCACAGTTTTTCAATCCATTCCTCCATACGGGGGCATCTGGGTTGGTTCCATGACTTAGCAATTGTGAATAGTGCCGCAATAAACATCGATGTGCAAGCACTTTTCCAATGAAGGATTCTTCTGTCTTTTGGGTAGATACCGAGGAGTGGGATCTCTGGATCATATGGCAGATCTATCTGTAGATTTTTGAGGAATCTCCAAATTATTCTCCACAGTGGTTGGACCAATCTACATTCCCACCAGCAGTGTAAAAGAGTTCCCCTTTCACCACACCCCCGCCAACACTTATCATTTTTTGTTTTTTTAATATTAGACAATCTGACCGGGGTTAGGTGGTACCTCATTGTTGTTTTTATCTGCATTTCCCTTACGATGAGGGAGGTTGAACATTTTTTCATATGCCTTTTGGCCATTCGTATGTCATCTTTAGAGAGTGTTTTCTTCATCTCCTTCTCCCATCTTTTAATAGGGTTGCTCATCTTTTTTCCAAACACCTTTTTTAGTTCCTTGTGTATTCTGGTTATCAGTCCCTTATCTGATGCAACATTTACAAAAATATTTTCCCATTCTGAGGGCTGTCGATTCACACTAACTACTGTGTCTTTGGCCATGCAGAAACTTCTTAGTCTGATGTAATCCCACTTGTCTATTTTGTGGACGATGGACTCTGCTTTGAGGGTCTTCTTTAGGAAGTCTTTCCCTACACCAATGTCTCCCAGAGTTTCCCCAGCATTCTCCAGGAGCAGCTTTATAGTTTGAGGTCTTAGATTTAGATCCTTGATCCACCTTGACTTGATTCTTGTCAAAGGAGAGAGGTAGGGGTTCAGATTCATCTTTCTGCAAGTGGAAGTCCAGTTTCTCCAGCACCACTTGCTGAAGAGGCTTTCATTTTCCCACTGGATTGACTGGTACCCCTTGTCAAAGATCAGTTGACTGTATGTTTGGGCACTTATTTCTGGGGACTCTATTCTGTTCCATTGGTCCACATGTCTGTTTCTGTGCCAATACCATGCTGTCTTTATTACCACAGCTTTGTAATATATTTTTGGATCGGGGATTGAGATGCCACCCACTCCATTCTTCTTGTGTAGAAGTGCTTTGGCAATACGGGGTCTTTTATGATTCCAGACAAATTTTAAGATTGTCTTTTCTAGATCTGTGAAGAATGTGTCTGGTACTTTGATTGGCATTGCATTAAATAGGTAGATTAATTTGGGTAGAATTGCCATTTTGATTATATTAACTCTTCCAATCCATGAACATGGGATGTCCTTCCATTTTTTTGTGTCATTTTCAATTTCTTTTTTTACCTTCTCGTAGTTTTCCTTGTGGAGGTCTTTAACTTCTTTGGTTAGATTTATTCCTAAATATCTTATACTTTTAGTGGCTATGGTAAACGGAATAAGTTTTTTCAGTTCTATCTCAGTCTGCCTGTTATTTGTATATAGAAATGCTATCGATTTCTGTATATTGATTTTATATCCTGCAACTTTACTGAATTCATGTATTACTTCCAGTAGTTTTTCCATGGAGACCATGGGGTCTTCTATGTATACAATCATGTCATCTGCAAATAGAGAGAGTTTCACCTCTTCTTTTCCTATTCGAATGCCCTTTATTTTTTCCTCTTTTCTGATTGCGTTGGCGAGGACTTCCAGTACTATATTGAAAAGGAGAGGAGAAAGTGGGCATCCTTGTCTTGTTCCTGTGTTTAGTGGGAAAGCTTTCAGCTTTTCTCCGTTCAGGATGATGTTCGCTATGGGTTTTTCATAGATGGCTTTTATTGTATTGAGAAATGGCCCTTCTATGCCGATTTTGCTAAGAGTCTTGATCATGAAGGGATGTTGTATCTTATCAAATGCTTTTTCTGCGTCAATCGATATGACCATATGGTTTTTGTCTTTCTTCCTATTAATAGGGTGTATTACATTTATGGTTTTGCGTATGTTGAACCAACCTTGCATTCCTGGAATAAAGCCTACCTGATCATGGTGTATGATCTTCTGTATAAGTTGTTGAATACGATTTGCTAGTATCTTGTTGAGAATCTTTGAGTCTATGTTCATCAGAGATATTGGTCTATAGTTTTCCTTCCTTGTCCTGTCTTTATCTGTTTTGAGGATGAGGGTGACAGAGGCTTCATAGAATGAATTAGGGAGAGATTCACCCTTTTGGATCTTTAGAAATAATTTGAGCAGAATGGGAGTTAACTCTTCTTTGAAAGTTTTGTAGAATTCAGAGGTGAATCCATCGGGGCCAGGGCTTTTCTTTGTTGGGAGGTTACTTATTACTGATTCAATCTCCTGGCTTGTTATGGGCCTATTCAGACTTTCTATTTCTTCCTGGCTCATTCTTGGTAGATTATATTTGTCCAGGAATTTGTCCATCTCATCCAGATTATCTTGTTTCTTAGCGTATAGATGTTCAAAGTATCCTCTAATGATGTTTTGAATTTCTACTATGTCTGTTGTTATGTTACCAGCCTCATTGCAGATTTGATTCACCTGGTTCCTTTCTCTCTTCTTCTTAATAAGTCTCGCTAGTGGGGTATCAATTTTGTTTATCCTTTCAAAGAACCAGCTTTTGCTTTCACTTACTTTCTGTATAGTACGTTTATTTTCTATTTCATTTATTTCTGCTCGGATCTTTATTATTTCCTTTCTCCTGTAATTTTTTGGATTTTTTTGCTGTTGCTTTTCCAATTCTCTAAGGCTTGATGTTAGGTGATCCATTAGCCTTTTCTCTGTCTTCCTCTTATGTGCACTAATTGCTATGAACTTCCCTCTTATGACTGCTTTGGCAGTGTCCCAAAGATTATGGAAACTTGTATCTTCATTGTCATTGGCTTCCATGAATCTTTTGATTTCGGACTTTATTTCTTCGGTAATAGTGGAGTCGTTCAGGAGTAGGTTATTTAGTTTCCATGTTTTTAGGTATTTTTGAGGAATTCTCTTGAAATTAAACTCGAGTTTAATTCCATCATGGTCAGAGAAGATGCTGGAAATAGTTTCTATGCCTCTGAATCTGCAGAGGCTTGCTTTGTGTCCTATGATGTGGTCAATCTTCGAGAAAGTTCCATGTCGGGGTGAGAAAAAACTATATCTTGTGGTTTTTGGGTGGAAAGTTCTATAGATGTCTGTTAAGTCCAATTGATTTATGGTATCATTTAGGTCCTTGATCTCTCTATCTATTTTTTGCTTAGATGATCTGTCCAGAGGGGATAATGCGGTGTTGAGATCTCCAACAATTAGTGTGTTGCAGTCTATCTCCCCTTTCAGATCTAACAATCTTTCCTTCACATATTTGGGTGCTCCTGTGTTAGGAGCATAGATATTAATTAGCGTTATATCTTCTCGATCTATAGAGCCTTTTACTATGATATAGTGCCCTTCTTTGTCTCTTCGGACACTTTTTGTTTTAAAGCCTATTTTGTCAGAAATTAGTATCGCAACTCCAGCTCTTTTTTGGTTCCCAACTGCATGGAAAACCTTTTTCCAACCTTTCACTTTCAGTCTATGTATGTCTTTTTCCAAGAGGTGGGTTTCTTGTAGGCAACAGATAGAGGGTTTCTGTTTTTTCATCCATTCAGCCAGTCTGTGTCTCTTGATTGGAGAATTTAACCCATTAACATTCAATGTTATTATCGATGTTATAGGGTCTGTACCGACATTTAAGTTAGCCATTGTCTTAGTTGCCTGTTATTTCTTTGTTTCTGGCTGTTGTGTCTTTAGTTTTCCTGGAACAGTACTTTCTTCAGGATTTCTTGAAGAGCTGGTCTGGTGTTGGCAAATTCTTTCAGGTTTTGTTTGTCTGAGAAGATTTTAATCTTTTTTTCCCAAATGAAGGATAATCTTGCAGGGTATAATAGTCTTGGCTGAAATTGTTTCTCTCTTAACACTTTCAGTATGTCTTCCCATTCTTTTCTTGCTTGCATTGTTTCTGATGAGAGGTCTGGTGTTAGTCTTATGGGATGGCCTTTGTAAGTTATTTCTCGTTTCTCTCTTGCCAGTTTTAGTATCATGTCTTTTTCTGTGACGTTAGACAGCCTGGCTAAGATGTGCCTTGGGGAAGATCTTCTGGGGTTGATTCTATTTGGGGTCCTTTGTATTTCTTGGGTCCGGATGGTTCGGTGCCTCTCTAGGCTTGGGAAATTTTCTTCCAAGATGTCATGGAATAGATTTTCCATTCCGCTATTAGTTTCTTCACCTTCTGGGATGCCGATTATTCTGATGTTTGGGCGTCTAATAGAGTCTAGTATTTCTCGTATATTATCCTCATGTTTTTCAGTTATTTTCTCGATCTTTTTGTAGTTTTTTTCTAGATCAGAGGTTTTATCTTCTACTTCAGAGATTCGATCTTCAGCATGGTCTAATCGGCTCTTAATACTTTCCAGAGAGTTTTTGATTTCTTGTATTATAGACTTTATCTCTAATAGTTCCACCTGATTCTTTCTCAGAGTATCCATTTCTTCTTTCATATCCTGGAAGGACTTCCTAATTTCCTGTAGTTCGTTGTCTCTTTTTTTTTCCAATTCACAGAATTTGGTCACCATGAATGTTCGGAATTCTGTGTCTGTCATTTTGGTAACGTCCTCCATATTTACGAGACATGGAGGGGCATTTTCCTTTGTTGGAGACATATTTTCTTGTTTATTCAGACCTGAGGCTCTTTTTCTACCTTTAGCCATTGGAGGATTACTTCCCTTTTAAAGACTTCTTGGGAGAACTTTTGTCGCACGAGAAGGAAGAGTCTTTCCTTTTTGATGGGAATAGCTGTTTGTTGAAGTCTCTCTTCTGTTGTTTTTAGCAATGTGTTTTCAAGCGGAGAACTCTACAGAAATGTCTAACAAGCAGAATCTCCTATTTCAAAGGGGATCAGTACTAGGGAGGATCCCAAAGACTCTTACCTTCCTAGGAAATTTCAGATATATGATTCTAGGCCTGTCTAGGCTGTCTGGCACGGTAAAAAATAAGGAGGAGAGGACAATATGCAACGAAAGGAAAGACAACACAGAAAAATAAAGAAAAAGTCGCGCGCCGCGCATTAGCGCGGCGCGCGATTTCGCCAGAGGCTTGCAGGTGACGCTATTGCCTGCTGGCAGTCCAGGAAGGTCTGGGGGGAGAAGGAGGGCTAGGTGTTAAAAAGAGAATGCAGGGGGGTCAAGGGAAAAGAAAAGAGAAAAAAAAAAACCCCGCCTTAAGGAGATCCTGGCTACCTACCTAGAAGGTGGAGTCTGGGGCCTGGGGGTCTGGAAGTGGGGTGGGGGTCAGAGGTGACCCTCCCTCAGTGTCCCTTGCTGGCCAGAGGCTTGCAGGTGACGCTATTGCCTGCTGGCAGTCCAGGAAGGTCTGGGGGGGAGAAGGAGGGCTAGGTGTTAAAAAGAGAATGCAGGGGGGTCAAGGGAAAAGAAAAGAGAAAAAAAAAAAAACCCCGCCTTAAGGAGATCCTGGCTACCTACCTAGAAGGTGGAGTCTGGGGCCTGGGGGTCTGGAAGTGGGGTGGGGGTCAGAGGTGACCCTCCCTCAGTGTCCCTTGCTGGCCAGAGGCTTGCAGGTGACGCTATTGCCTGCTGGCAGTCCAGGAAGGTCTGGGGGAGAAGGAGGGCTAGGTGTTAAAAAGAGAATGCAGGGGGGTCAAGGGAAAAGAAAAGAGAAAAAAAAAAAAAAACCCGCCTTAAGGAGATCCTGGCTACCTACCTAGAAGGTGGAGTCTGGGGCCTGGGGGTCTGGAAGTGGGGTGGGGGTCAGAGGTGACCCTCCCTCAGTGTCCCTTGCTGGCCAGAGGCTTGCAGGTGACGCTATTGCCTGCTGGCAGTCCAGGAAGGTCTGGGGGGAGAAGGAGGGCTAAGTGTTAAAAAGAGAATGCAGGGGGGTCAAGGGAAAAGAAAAGAGAAAAAAAAAAAAACCCCGCCTTAAGGAGATCCTGGCTACCTACCTAGAAGGTGGAGTCTGGGGCCTGGGGGTCTGGAAGTGGGGTGGGGGTCAGAGGTGACCCTCCCTCAGTGTCCCTTGCTGGCCAGAGGCTTGCAGGTGACGCTATTGCCTGCTGGCAGTCCAGGAAGGTCTGGGGGGAGAAGGAGGGCTAGGTGTTAAAAAGAGAATGCAGGGGGGTCAAGGGAAAAGAAAAGAGAAAAAAAAAAAAAAACCCCGCCTTAAGGAGATCCTGGCTACCTACCTAGAAGGTGGAGTCTGGGGCCTGGGGGTCTGGAAGTGGGGTGGGGGTCAGAGGTGACCCTCCCTCAGTGTCCCTTGCTGGCCAGAGGCTTGCAGGTGACGCTATTGCCTGCTGGCAGTCCAGGAAGGTCTGGGGGGAGAAGGAGGGCTAGGTGTTAAAAAGAGAATGCAGGGGGGTCAAGGGAAAAGAAAAGAGAAAAAAAAAAAAAACCCCGCCTTAAGGAGATCCTGGCTACCTACCTAGAAGGTGGAGTCTGGGGGCCTGGGGGTCTGGAAGTGGGGTGGGGGTCAGAGGTGACCCTCCCTCAGTGTCCCTTGCTGGCCAGAGGCTTGCAGGTGACGCTATTGCCTGCTGGCAGTCCAGGAAGGTCTAGAAGGTGGAGTCTGGGGCCTGGGGGTCTGGAAGTGGGGTGGGGGTCAGAGGTGACCCTCCCTCAGTGTCCCTTGCTGGCCAGAGGCTTGCAGGTGACGCTATTGCCTGCTGGCAGTCCAGGAAGGTCTAGAAGGTGGAGTCTGGGGCCTGGGGGTCTGGAAGTGGGGTGGGGGTCAGAGGTGACCCTCCCTCAGTGTCCCTTGCTGGCCAGAGGCTTGCAGGTGACGCTATTGCCTGCTGGCAGTCCAGGAAGGTCTAGAAGGTGGAGTCTGGGGTCAAAGGTTCTTTTTTAAAGAATTATTAAGTTACTTAATTCCACTTATTAGTATTATTATTATTTAAAATTTTATCAGAGAGAGAGAAAGGGAAAGCAAGAAAGAAAGCGTCCTGCTTTGGGTCTTGAACCATGGTCAGCCATATGAGATTCTAGCAACTTAACAACCACGCCACCTGCTAGCTTTATGCTCAAAGGTTCTTATTTTCATCTTTAAGATCCTGTTTCTGGTTCAACTCAACATCGGCAGTGCCTACAGCAGTCACCAGCAAAGATCAGCTCCACCATTTTCCTAGGCAGATATTTTTATACTCTATAAATCATTTTGAAATGATTATATTATACTAACAGTGAGTAGATTAGTGGTTGTTAGAGGTAAGGGATTGGACAGGGAGGGAAATGGACATGGCTGCAAGAATGCAGAACTAGCCGTTCCTGTGTTGATGGGACTGCTCTGTGTTTGGAACTTATCAATGTTAATAACCTGGCATGCAATTGTGCTGTTTTTGGAAGATGTTTCCACTGGGAAAACTGAGAAAAGGACACGTGGATCTCTCTGCATTATCACTAATGCATGTTAATCTATAATTGTCCCCAAATAAAAAGTTTAATTAAAAGTAATAAGCTAAAAACTAAAACATTTAATAGACACAAGAATGAAGTTAACAACTTTGATTTGCTTGACATATAAAGCATTTATGCTTTGAGAATCTGCATTGTATTCTGTAATAACAGACAATAGTTATATGTAAATGATATAAAAAATTTAAAATATAAAGTTTTTAAAAAGTGCCTATGCCTACAACCCAAGACTGGAATCATCTTGATGAAGTTTCAGTCAAAGAGTCACCCTTACTTGCACCTTCCTGAGCCCCACATCTGCAATGTAGAATGAATTTCCTAATAGAATTTCCTAGTAGAATGGTATTGTGTAAGAATTTAAAATCACTTAAGTTTTTAACTTCAGTTCATTACACATACAGAGGTCTACATGTATCTTTTGCAATTACCCAATAGTACATAAATTATAGACTAAATGACAATTCTCATTTTTGGAGTTTAAGTTTTAAGGCATGTGTGCATGCCACAGAGAGAGAGTGAAAGACAGAGAGACACAGAAAGAGGAAAGTAGAAAATCAGCATCCATGGGAGATGGCCATGTCACAATCCATTCTCCTCCATTCGGGATTTTGGGCGCACACATACACACAAGAGTTCGGTATGATTTTCAAGCCACCGAGTATGGAACTCGAACTGCTGTTGTCTATGTGGAAGCACAGTGCATTAAACAACACCCCACCTGCTGAGCCTCTAAATAATACTTATTAATGCATACTATAAGCATAAAATTCCCATAAATTCCCGACGTTTTTTTCATAAGCATCATGAAGAGAATGATCGTAGTAACTACATGCTTTTGCTACATGTGAACACAGTTCTCTCCCTGTTGAAGACACAATACTTTAGGTTTCTGGAGCTATCAATAGCTGTGTCTACACCAGTCTATGTTTTGGAAATCCATGGGACTTAAGGAGGACAAGTTTCTCAGTTAGATTTGGAAGGATTTTGTTTAATGTTATTATTTGTTTTATATTCAATCATTGTATATCTCTATAGCACACAATATTTTTCAAAGTAGATGCAAGAAGTATGTGACAATTGGGACCATTAGTTGGCATAATGGTATGTTGCTAGACTCCCATGTAGTCGACTGCGGTTTGCGGTCCACAGTCCTGGACCCAGCGGCTTAAATTCACGCTGGGCGTGTGTGCATGCATGCACAAGATTCTGAGAGGAGAATGGAGGAAAATGGAGGAGAAGGGATTGCAGTGTGGCCATCCCCCTGGGGGGGGGTGATTTCTTGCTTTTTGTCTCTCTGGAGAGCACATGCATCCTATAGCAAAAACCTCTCAAAAAGTAAAGAATAAAAGAAGATTTATGTGACTATGTATATATATATATATACACACACACACACACACACACACACACTCACACACACACACACACACACACACACACATATTTTCATGCCAGTAGGTCTGGGACTTAAACCATGTAGTCAGCCATGTCGGATACAGTGCCTTAGCCTCCACTCTACCTATTGACCCATGACGATTAAATTTTAACTCACAGTTGGTGAAAGTGGCTAGTGTCCTTTGGAGGCAGGAGAGTTCACAGAGGATGTGTGATAAAAAACTGAATTCATACACTTTCCACTTGGCCCTCTCAAGAGCAGCAACGCAGCAGGAAAATTTTCCTTTCTTTCCAGACCAGTGCCCAGGAGGTAAATCAGTTACTAAGAGGTTGTAATATAAGGAGGAAACGTACCTAATGAGCAGACATAGGTAACTATAAAAATTTCATCTGTCCTTGACCCTCAAGGAGTACAGCCTTGGACTGGACAAAACATAGTTGATGTTTTTGGAATCTTAAGTCTGGCTAGGGGGACCATGCTTAATTCTTTCATTGTGTCTTGTCTGGGTACAGAGCTTCAGTTTCCATCATCAACCATTCAGGGAAAAATTCACCCTTCTACAAGAAGACTGTCCCTCCCTGAGAGACCATACAGGTGAGTTTGAGAGCCCAGTAGGTACTGTAGGAATAGTTCAGAGACAATGCATGCCAAAAACATCTACCTGAGATCACCTGAGAGCCAAACCAGTCCCCGTCAGAGTTGAGAGACTGATGCATTTGATTACCTGTCTGACAATTTATCATTAATTTACTTAATATTCAACTGATATTTAATAATATATTTATTGATAAATTTTAATATGTATATTTAATTAATATAAATAATAAATAAATTATTGTGAATAAATTAAATTAATAATATAAATCTATATATTTATATTTAATTAATGTTCAATAATATATATTAATAAATTTAATATTTATTTTTAAAAGCCATGTGCCTGTCAGACTTAGCAATGCAGGCATCATTGTGGACAATTTACTGATGAGAATTGACATCCAGTTGGATGAGGATGAATAGGGAATGGAAGAAATAAAATCATTTTAGTCAAATTAGAACATGTCCAGAGAAATTTGAAATTCACAAAGTAGGAAAAGTAGAATCCGAGTTGTGATGAGATGTGCAATGACTTTAGGGTCTGCTGAGGAATTTTTGAAATTAGGGGTATTTGTGCATGTTTTTGTATTTTTTTTTTGAAGATGGAGATGAATGGATTCCTTACAATTCATTCCTCACAACTGTAGTTAATGAGACACACATTTCACAGCTTCTTTCACACTAGGCATTAAGATAAAAATATTTATTCAAAGGTCAAAATGGGAATACTAAAGAGTTTTTACTTACAGTTATTTTCTTGCTGGTGAAATTGAATAGGTTTGTGGGTCTGTTGTCTTTTTACTTTATTGCAAATTATGCAAGCTTTCATGTTCTGGTGTCTTAGTATATTTTATTCTTTTGATTTTTTTTCCCTTAAATAATACATCGATGTTTGAAAATCAAATTTTGAGAATACCATTGAATTATTTTAAGTATAGATATATATTGGTGTGAATGTTTAAAAGTTAATAGATTCTGTGTTATCAAATCTAATAGTTAATACTATTGTGTACACACTCACCCCTACCAAATTTTTATTAACTTTGAAAAATTCTACTGCATCAATAATACTAACAAATTACCTTTTATACATATTTCCATTTTATTTTACATTTATTTTTCCTTTTGTTATCTTTTGTTTACTATGACTGATTTTTTATTTTTTTAATTTTATGTAAAAAGCTGAATAATTACTTTATATATTTATGGAATACAATGTGATGCTATGATATATATATGTGCACAATGTGCAATGATTAAACTATGTTAATTAACATACCTACCCCTTCACTGATTATTTCTTCATGGTAAGAATGTTTAAAATATACTACTAAAGAGCTAGTAGATGGCATGGTGATTAAGGTACTGGACTCCAACTTGGCCCACTGCAATTTGAGTTCTGGACCTGGTGGCTTGCTTTCTCTCTCTCTCTCTCTTTCTCTCACTATCTCATTCTGTTGAGTGCACATACCCTATAGAAAATTTTTAAATAATAAATAAAACTAAATAAACAATTCGAAAGAAACTGATTCTAGAAAGAGGAAGAATTTATACCATTGCTACATCCCTCAAGTCATTGTGAGCCTAGCTAGGAAAAATGACATGGAATTAAATAAAATCAACAAAGCAATTGTCCTACATATTAAATAAGTACACTCAGAAAGCATCCTTTGCCTTTGAGAATGTTCTTTAAAAATTTAAAAAGATTGGGACCAGCAGTTAGCGTAATGGCTATGTCACTGGACTCCCACGTAGTCAACTGCAGTTCGAGTCCTGGACCCAGTGGCTTAAACTCACGCCAGGCGCGTGTGCGTGCGTGCCCAAGATCCCGAGAGGAGAATGGAGAAGGGACTGCGGTGTGGCCATCCCCCCTGGGGGGGGTGATTTCTCGCTTTCTATCTCTCTGTCTCTCTCTGTCTGTCTGGCGAGCACACACGCCCTATAGCAAAAACCTCTCCAAAAAAAATTTTTAAAAGATGATGGAAGCTATTCTAAATGAGTAGATGTTCTCAAGAAGGAAAGGAGATTTTAAAAATTTCAACTATACCAGTGACAGAGACTCCAAGCAAAGAGAAGGATATTATGTAAAAGCAAGTAATAAAGCTCTGAAGTCTGGTGAAGCTTAAAGTGAAGTTCATTGTTTGGGAAGTCAGTGTGGACAGGGGTAGAAAGTATAGAGGTAAGAGGAGGTTTTTTTTATTTTATGTTTTTTGATTTTTTTTATTTCTGATTTTTGTCTTTTTGCCATAGGGGTATGTGCACTTACTGGAGAAAGACAGTGAGAGGGAAAGTGAAAAATCACTTCCCAGAAGGAATAGCCACACAGGGACCAGCAGTTAGCATAATGGCTATGTCACCGGACTCCCACGTAGTCGAACGTGGTTCATGTCCTAGACCCAGTGGCTTAAAACTCACGCCGGGGTGCATGCACATGCATGCCCAAGATCCCGAGAGGAGAATGAAGGAGAAGGGATTACGGCATGGCCATCCCCCCTGGGGGGGTGATTTCTCGCTTTCTGTCTCTATGTCTCTCTCTGTCTGTCTGGCGAGCGCACGCGACCTATAGTGAAAACCTCTCAAAAAAAAAAAAAAAAATAAAAGAGAGAGAAGAAGGTTCCACATGGCTCCAGTGAACTAGGTATTGCAGGGCACAAGAGAAATGAAGACTTTCTACTGATAATTCAGCCTCCAGCAAACAAGCTAGCGGCAGAAGAGGCCAGGCCTTCAGAAGAAGGTTCCACACGGCTCAAGCGAACTAGAAGGATCTAAGAGCACTGTAGCTAAACATCCAAATACTAATAGGATTAAAATATTCCTCAATATCTACTGAATCTGCTGCACCAATGATCACAATAGAATGGCAAAGAGATTCTAGATCACCTCTGTCTGCTTGCTCCTGAGCATTCAGACTGAACTTCAAGAATTGGAAAGAAACACACCATCAATCAGATGACAAGAAATCACTGCCGGATCACAAGAAATGTGGGGAAAACAAGAAAATACCTCTTCTCCAAGGGGATAAGAGTAACTCCTCTTCATCCACAAGCAGTTTTGGTGAAAATCATGGAAATATCTGATAAGGAATATAGAGCATTTATAATGTCAAAGCTAACAGAGATGGAAGAGAAGAGAGATAATGAACTGCTAAAGAGAAAGGAGAAACAAGCTGACGAGTTCCAAGGGATGAGGAAATTCTTGCAAGATCTAAAAGAGGAATTACACACTTTACAAAAGACTCAAAAGGAACTGTTAGAGATGAGGTCTATAATACAGGAAGTCAAAATCTCCCTTGAAAGTATTAAAAGCAGACTAGATCATTCAGAAAATAGAATCTCAGATGTAGAAGAGAAAATGACTGGCCTGGAAAAATCCACCACGAAGACTGAGAAAATGGCCCAAAAATTTGAGAATAATATACGAGAAGTACTAGATACCATCAAACGCCCAAACATCCAGATAATTGGCATTCCAGAAGGTGAAGAGACTCATAAGGGCATTGATAATCTATTTCATGAAATCCTGCAAGAAAACTTTCCAAACCTAGAGAGGCATTCGAAGATCCAGTCCCAGGAAATACAAAGGACCCCAAATAGAATCAACCCAAGAAGATCTTCTCCAAGACACATTATAGCCAGGTTGACCAAAATCACAGATAAAGACAAGATACTAAGATTGGCAAGAGAAAAACATCAAGTTACCTACAAAGGACATCCCATCAGGCTAGCAGCAGATCTCTCATCGGAAACAATGCGAGCGAGGAGAGAATGGGAAAATATATTCAAAGTGTTAAGAGAGAAGCAATTTCAGTCAAGAATACTGTACCCAGCAAGATTATCTTTCAGGTGGGAAGAAAAGTCAAGAACATTCTCAGATAAACAAAACCTGAAAGAATTTACCAGCACCAGACCAGATCTCCAAGAAGTTCTCAAGGGTGTGCTATGTCAGGAAAATTAAATACAGACACACAGAAATAAGAGTTCAAAAACTAAGCAAGTGGCCAGCTTAATCATAGGGACAAGTCTGGGGTTGAATATTATATCCCAGAATTTAATCAGGAAAATTGAACCAGAACAGAAGATAAAAATACATGAGACTGATAGGTTCATGCACCTACCATTTGAACAGAATCCTAACCTTTTCCTGGCTTTAAGCAAAATTCCTTGGTATTTCTTTGATTTAAGTTAAAACTGGTTTTCTTAATAGTAACGAGTGAACTCACCATTGAAAGTAGTTAGATTATGTATAAAATTGTGTGATCAATACAATGTGGGTGGGAGAGGAATGGAAGACAATTGTAGACACCAGAGATAGTGTGAGAAGAGGGTGGGAAAGGACAGAGGGTCAGAAAGAGGGGTAAAAATTATTCTAGGAACTAGAAATGGGAAAATTTTTTATAATATGCATGATTAAATCACTATGCCGTATATTCTGGATGGGAAATCACATTTTGTATGCTGTGATGATGCTTAGGAAAAGAATGTAAATTAAGTTACAAAAAAAAAAGTTTCAGGGGAAAAAAAATCCATTCAATGACCGCAGTAAGATATATAACCCCAGCTAGGTGCTACTTTATAGGATGCGTAAAGTTAGATTTGTGTTCATGGAAATGTATATATCACCTGTGTTTGCTATGAAAATATTTAGATTAATTAAGGTCTTTAGTAATTCAATAAAATGTGGGGGGTGAAACAGTATAGAAAGCAAACATAGATACCAGAGTCAGTGTGGGAGGAGAGTGGGAGATGGCAGACGGTAAGAGATAGGGAATCAAGGTTGGGGGGGGAGGCAAAACATACAGAAAACAAGAAATGGAAAAGTATTTGCTGACAATAACATGTTTGTTGATGTGCTTGATTGAAACAATATACAGTGTACTCTGGGCGGAAAATCTCATTTTGTATGCTGTAATGATGTACAGTGAATGAATGCAAATAAATAAATTGAAATTAAAAAAAAAAAAAAAAAAAAAGCAAGCTGATGTTAAAATGGGCCAGCAGGTGGCATGGTGGTTTTGGTGCGGGACTCCGACATGGCTCACTGCAATTTGAATCCCAGATTCAGTGGCTTGAAGATCGCACCAGGTGTTTGTGCATGTGTGCCCAAAATTCCAAGAAGAGAATGAAAGAAAAGAGATTGCAGTGTGCCCCTGTCCATACAGGGTGATTTTCTCACTCCCTTTCTTGTCTCTCTCTCTCCAGCAAGCACACATGCCATATGGAAAAAAGAAAACTAAAACAACAACAACAAAGCCTCGTGTCAATTATCATTGTTGCTGTCATTGGCAAGACTATGGTTTGGAGCTATAAATATAATGCGTACCTTTCCCCAAGGCCCTCATGACCACTACAGAGTAGACAATGGAAAGGTTTTCTCCTAGAAGTCTCAATCTCTTCTCCAGGACTACTGATTCTCAAGTGAGGGCGTTTTTCCCCAGGGGACATTTGGCGATGCCTGGAGGTAGTTTTGCTTATAACTGGGGATGGAAGAGGTGTCATCTACAAGTCGAGGACAAGAATGCTGCAAACTATCCTAGAACACACAGGGCAGTACTCCCACATCCCAAAGAACTTTCTACCCCAAATTTTGATAGTACTAAAGGTGAAAAACACTATCCTATGGGCTTATGTGAAGGAGAGAAAATCTCTCCTTACTCTCCTCTGAACCTCATGATCAGTTTTCAGCGTAAAGTGGGACTGAGTGTAGCAGCAGAGCACTAGGCTTGGGATGAGAAGACCTGCTGCTTATCTGGCTACCTGCAATTGTGTGAGCTCCAACAAATCAAAATGATCCAGTCCTAATTTCAAACATTCTGTTTCTATTGTCAAATATATCCTGGGTTGGTATTTATAAACATGTTTACCATTAAAAAAAAAGAATAGCCACACAATCCCTTCTTCTCTATTCTCCTCTTCGTATTTTAGACATGTACACACACACACACACACACACACACACACACACCCTAAAGTTTTTTTTTTTTTTTTGGAGAGATTTTTGCTTAGGGCGCATGTGCTCACCAGACAGAGAGAGACATAGAGACAGAAAGCGAGAAATCACCCCCAGGGGGGATGGTCATGCTGCAATCCCTTCTCCTCCATTCTCCTCTAGGGATCTTGGGCACGCACGCACATGCACCCGGCGTGAGTTTTAAGCCATCGGGTCCGGGACGCAAACTGCGGTCGACTACGTGGGAGTCCAGCGACATAGCCATTATGCTAACTGCTGGTTCCTGACCCCCTAAAGATTTTTAAAATTATTTTCTTTATTATATTTATCATTATAGTTATTTTATCTTTTTATTACTATTATTTTTATTATTATTCGTACATTAAATCGCTATACACCTCAGTTCAGCCCAGTTGAGACTATTATACACATTCTCATCAACAGATAATAAACCTATCTGTGTCCCACAAGTGTCTTATCTCTCCATTTTCCCCCAAATTTCCTTTCCTGCACTCTTCCACTCCCACACTCTCCACTTTGTCTCTAGTGTCCATTACAATTCTTAATTGGATCAGAGTGAGACAGAAAGACACACACACAGAGAGAGAGAGAGAGAGAGAGAGAGAGAGAGAGAGAGAGAGAGCAAGCCACTAGGCCCAGAACTCAAACCATAGTCAGCCATGTGGGAGTTCAACACTCCTAACCACCACACCACCTGCTGGCCCCCACTCTAGTGATTTTTAAGATGCTAGGTCTGGAGCTTGAACTGTGGTTAGCCATATGGGGATCTAGTGCCTGAATCTCCACGTCACCTGCTGGTCCCAGAGGTGCATTCTTCATGGAGAATGGAGTCAGGTATTTGAAGCTAATCATGTAAGAGGTGGATTCTTCATGGAGAGTCAAGTCATGTGTTTGAAGCTATGAAATTTTTGCTTCATTCTCTACTGGGGAATCACTGAGGGTTAGATCTGAGATTTGAAACTTAGTTTTCAGGTTCTGTTAGTTTTTCATTTAACATAAAATTCCATAGTCTTTTACCCTTTATTTAAAGATTCTCTACGTTTGTTGTATTTTAGATATTTCCTTGGTGAACTGTGAGTTAACTGGCTTTGCACATTGTTCTCTTGGAGCATTCAGTCTGATGTCCAGGCACTATCAACACATTATTCTGTATCAAATAGATTATTTTTAGATGCCTTATTATTTATGTTGGGCATACAGGGATGTAACCAGGCTTGGCATACTTCATGACCAAAGGAGTTCTCTTCTCATCACCATTTGCAAGGCCACATGAGCTTATTAGATCTTCTTACCTTCCTTATACACATTTTCTTCTTCTTTTTTTGGTTGTGGCATGGGCTACCATATGGTGTGTGTGGATGCCAGAGAGAGACATAGAGAGGGAGAGAAGGAAGGAAAATGAGAAATCACCCTCTAGGGCGATGACCACACCACAATTTCTTCTTCTCCACTCTCCACTCAGTATTTTGGGCACACATGTACTTGTATCAGGGGTGATTTTCAAGCTGCGGGGTCCAGGATTGAAACCATGGGTGGCCATGTGAACGTCCAATGCCTTAACCAACACTCCACCTACTGACCCTTTTATTCTTTACTTTAATTGTTATTTTTAGAGATTTTTGCCTTAGGGAGTGGGCACTCTCCCAAAAGACAGAGACAGAGACAGTGAGAGGGAAAGTGATAAATTATCTCCCCAGGAAGATGGTCATACCACAAGCCTTTCTCCTCCATTCTCCTGGGATCTTGGTCATACATGTGCATGCACCCAGCGTGTGTTTCAAGCTACCAGGTATGGGACCTGAACCACAGTTTGCCATGTAGGAGTCCCGTGACATAACCACTATGCCATCTGCTGGTCCCCTTCATTTTAATGAGCAGATAGTTTTGTCGCTTTAAAAAGAAATTATGAAACCATCATGTTAAAATGAAGGTCCACATTTACTTGCCTATGGGAAGCTTAGCAAGTGGAATTTGGGTACCATTTCTACATTTTTTTAGGGAAAAGATGATTTGGTATTGTTGAATGGTCTCATATCCACTCTTCCTAATCAACGTGGCTGAGGACTCTGGGAGGTCATAGTTTGTTATGTGTACTTGTGTGTATGTATGTGTGTGTGTGTGTGTGTGTGTGTGTGTTTTGTAGAGCATAAGCAGAACTCAGAACATGCTTTACCTGAGTTCTTATATTCCAAATTGTGACTCTACCACTATGATACCTACTACCCCCCCAATTGTGACTATTATACAAATGTTTGAGTACTAGTCAACAGATAAAAATTAAAAGAGATCTGTTATGATCCATGGAAGCCCTTTGAAATAAAATACTGTATGATTTCACTAACTAAGGTATCTGGAGTAGTCAAAGTCATAGAAGAAGACAACAAAATGCTAACTGCCAGGGGATGATTGAAAGGGGGAGACAGAGAGTTGTTTTTCAATAAATATAAAGTTACAGTTATTAGGAAAGCTGGTGACATGGTGGTTAACATGGCTAGATTGCACATGACAGACTGCCCAGGTCAAGTCCAAGACCTGGTGGCTTGGAAAAATAAGCCAGTTATGTGTGCATGCATGCCCAACATCATGAAAGAAGGGGAGATTGTGGTGTGGCCATTTCCCCAGGAGGTGATTTCTCACTTTCCTTCTCTCCTTTTCTTTCTCTCTGTTTTGTGAGAGCATGTTCCTTATGACAAAACTAAAAAACAATAAAATAAAACTTTTTATTAAACAATCACATTATATTCCTTAAATGTGTACAATTATTTTTGTGAATAAATAAGGAAGTTAATCCTGTAGTGTGCATGATCAATGGGAACAAAGAAGTGAGATAGGAAGTCCTAAGCAGAGATGGCACTAGGAAAGCCTAAAGGGAAATAGATCCATACAAAAATTTATTAAAAATATCTTGTGACTGAAAAATACTATGTCATTTTAACTAGGTGAGTAATAGCTGTTAATGTGAAATTAGCCATCTTATTTTCTTCTTTTTAGGTAGTCACCATGGAATCAAGAAATGATACACAAATTTTAGAATTTCTTCTGGGATTTTTAGAGGAATCTCAATTATAACACTTCATGTTTGGGCTCTTCATCTTCATGTACCTAGTCACTGTGTATGGTAACTTACTCATCATCCTGGCCACCATCTCAGACTCCCACCTGCACACCACCATGTACTTCTTCCTCTCCAACCTTTCCTTTGGTGACATCTGTTTCACCTCCATCATGGTCCCAAAGATGCTGATGAGCATCCAGACACAAAGAAAGGTCATCACTAATACAGGCTGCATCACCCAGATGTACTTTTCCTAGTCTTTGCAACATTGGATGATTTCCTCCTCACCGTTGATGGCCTATGATCAGTATGTGACCATCTTTCACCCCCTGCATTACATGGTCTTCATGAAGCTCTGGCTCTGTGGAAGGCTGGTTCTGGCATCCTGGATCATAAGTGTCCTGTATTACTTGTCACAAAGCTTAATGCAGTTGCCCTTGTACACATGTGGAAATCCCCCACTTTTTCTGTGAACTTACACCTTTTTTGATGACACAATGTTCTACTTCACATTTGTGCTGTTTGGTGGTGGTTCCCTCACTGGGATTCTTTACTCTTAATTCTAAGATAGTTTTCTCTATTCATGCAATCTTGTCAGCTCAAGGGAAGTATAAAGCATTATCCACCTGTGCCTCTCACGTCTCAGTTGTCTCCTTATTTTATTGCACAAGCATGAGTGTGTACCTTAGTGCTGGTGCTTCCCACAGCTCACACTCAAATGCAACAGCCTTGGTGATGTACACCGTGGCCACACCCATGCTGAACCCCTTTATCTAAGGTCTGTGGAATAAAGACATAAAGAGGGCTCTGAACATAGTCTTCAGAAGGGAAACTGTGAAAGGGCCAATTTGTCTCTAGCTGAAGTAATGCCCATAATTCCAGAGTTTAAAGCCTTAGAGCCTAAACTTGTGATTCTCAGATTAGATTGTGAAAGTACATCTCTACACAATTGAAATAACACTGCAATTAAGTTTCTACACTATCTTATATGCATCCATTTTTTCCTTTGCCATTTTTCTACTTTCCCAAAGTTATTCTCAGCCTTGTACCAGAAATACTTTAAAATTTTTATTATCTCATAAGGACACAGTAACAAGTGTGAATCAACAGCCCTCATACTGGGAGGATATTTTTGTAAAATATGCCTCAGACAAGGGACTGATAATCAGAATACACAAGGAAATCCAGCTCCTTACACACACAAAAAAAAACCCTAATTAACCCAATTAAAATATTGGAAAATGAACTGAACAAAAATCTCTTTAAGGGAGACATGAACAGCCAAAAAACATACAAGAAAATACTCAACATCACTCATCATAAGGGAGATGCAAATTAAAACCACAGTGACATACCACCTAACCCCTGTCAGAATGGCAAAGATTAAGAAAATAAAAAGTGATAAGTGTTGGCAGTGATGTGGTGAAAGGAAAACTCTCCTACACTGTTGGTGGTAATGTAAACTAGTTCATCCACTGTAGAGAACAACATGGAGGTTCCTTAAAGATCTAAAAATAGAACTACCATTTGATCCAGCATTCCCACTTCTGAGTATCTACCCAAAGGACAGAAGAATGCTCAATTGGGAAAGCACTTGCACATCAATTTTTTCATCATTATTCACGATTGCTAAGACATGAAACCAACCCTAATATCCACAAACTGATGAATGGATTGAAAAAGTGTGGCACATATACTCTATGGAATACTATTCAGCCATGAAAAACATCTATTGCTGAGTGAAGCAAGCCAGGCTATGAAGAAGAAACATTGTATGTCTCTACTTAATATATACTAAGTGTCCTCACTCTATGACTGAAACTGATTGACTAAAGGATATAGAAACACGGTAAATGGATGTAAATACCAGATATAGAGTATGTGAAAGAGTATAGTCTGTGGAAGAATGTTTAGAAGAAAAATAGAGAGGCAAAGCATTAATGGGACAAAGAAATGTTGTATTATGAAGATAATTTATAGTTGTATCCACTGGAATAGGGAGAAATGTTCACATGTTGAAATATTCATTTTGTAAGCTAATTAACGTGATCAAATGTATAAAAGAAAATGAAATTTAAAAAAAGACCCTGGAATTTGATAGAATGTGGTGGGCTATGGAGGATCTATTGTTGAGTGAATCAAGCCAGGATATAAAAGAAGATACTGTATGTATCCACTTAATATATACTGACTATCCACACTTCATGGTAGAGAGATAGAAATATTGGAAGACATAAAAGCAGTGAAAATAATTAGCAATGGTAAAGACAGTGTGGACCAGGGTGGGAGAAGAGAAGAATATGGAGGATAGCAAGAGAACAAATAGAGAGGCGTAACATTAATGAGACACAATAGGGTTTATTACCTGTTGATGATGACATGTATAGTATTCTCAACTGGACTGGTCTGAGAAGTATTTCCTATTGAGTAGTAAAGTTTTTTTACAAGCAAAATGATAGTGATTGTTTAAAAAACAATTTGAGGGAACCAGCAGTTAGCGTAATGGCTATGTCGCTGGACTCCCACGTAGTCGACCGCAGTTCATGTCCCGGACCCGGTGGCTTAAAACTCATGCCAGGTGTGTGTCCGTGCATGCTCAAGATCCCAAGAGGAGAATGGAGGACAAGGGATTGCAGGGTAACCATCCCTGGGGGGTGATTTCTCGCTTTCTGTCTCTATATCTCTATCTGTCTGTCTGGTGAGTGCACGCACCCTATAGTAAAAACCTCTCCAAAAATAAAAAATAAAATAAAAATAATTTGAATAATAATAATAATCTGAAAAAAATAATGAAAAGCTATTTGATGATCATTATAGGGATTTTAATGTCTTTGTATTGACTGATGTATTCCTTCTGAAAAAAAGAAATGTAATATACCATAAAGTTGTATGTGATTCAATGTAATATAAAGAAGATTGTGATAATAATAAATAAAATTTCTACTAAAACAGCATAGTATTGGCAAAAAAAAAATACATAGACAGGTGGACCAATGGAATAAAATGCAGACCCCAGAAAAAGACCCTCAAAACATACAGCCAACCTACTTTTGACAAAGGATACCACTCAATCCAGTGGGAAAAGAAAAACCTCTTTAGCAAACGGTGCTGGAAAACCAAGATATCCAAGTGCAAAAAGATGAAACTGGTTCCTCATCTTTCACCATTAACAAAAGATCAACTCAAAATGGATCAAAGATCTTAACCTAAGACATCAAACTATATAAAAAAATAAACGGCTGGTAAACACTGGGAAAATTCTGGGAGACATTGGGATAGGCAAAGACTTTAAAAATACCCCTCCCCCCAAAACACAGGCAATAATTTCTAAAATAGACAAATAGGATTGCTCAAATTAAAGCCAAGGACACAGTAATTAGTGTGAATCGACAACCATCTGAATAACAGAATATTTTTGTAAACTATGCCTAGAAAGGGACTAATAAGCAGAATACACAAGGAAATCAAGTGGCTTGCTAGAATTAAAATGATTAACCCAATTTAAATATGGGGAAATTGAACCACAACAGAAGATAGATTAAGTACATGAGACTGAACTAGTGAAATAGTTTTAATACTTTCTGACTAAAATATTGCCGATTTTCTTCTAGGCTTTGCTTTCTGGTTTTAAGTATTTTTGTCTTGTCTTGAGCTGCCAATAGGTTCATGTATCTACTATTTGAAGAGAATCCCAACCTGTTTCCTGGCTTTAAGTTTTAAACATATTTCCTTAGCATTTCTTTGACTTATTAAAACTAAATCTTCCTTTCTTGACATTAAAAAATATAGTAAAAAATACATAACTAATGACCTAGTAAACTATATAGTATTAGCTAGGTGCTACCTTGCAGTATATTCATTCTACTCAGAGTTTCATGCCTAAAGTCAGACATGTATTTATAGATATGTATATATCAGCAGATCTTCTTATTGAAAGTAGTTAGATTACTTAAGAAATTTTGTGAATCAATAAAATGTGGGGAAAAAAGGAAATGGAAAACAACTGTGGACACCTGAGATAGTGTGGGAGGAGGATGGGAAACAGCAGAGGGTGTTGGGACCATGCAGCCAACACAGGCTGAACATAAAGGAGCTATATCTCATACTTAAGCAACGACTGGGCTGAGAAGAAACTGTGAAGCAAGGCTGACAGTTACGCACTCTAGTTTCTAACTGTTTTGCTGTACTGGTCTGCACTCAGTTTCTCTGCCATGAGCTTTACTGTTATTACGGTACATCGCAAGGGTAAAATAATACTCCCAGCCCTACTGCAACTTTACAATAAAGCCAATTAGTGATCTTGAAGGAATGTGATTTCCTAAGGTGACGGAGGGGATCAGGAAATTTGAGACTCCCCCACCTGCCTATGTTAAGCCAAATTAGCATATGTTAGGTTAAGTTAGTATAAGCCAAATTAGTGTAAGTAGCATATGTAGACTAAATTAGTTTAAGGCTAATTTTACGTAAATACCCCTTGTTAAAGCTGCAGGCCAAGTTAGCTTATGTTAGGCCAAGTTAGCACATCCACTGCCATGACAGAGACTCAAAGATACAGCACAAGAATTCACTGATTAACAGACAAAAAATCAGCAAATAAAATACATGGACCCGCGGGTTAATAGAATAAAAGGACAAATCTGGCTAACAGTGACAGAATAAACAAACCTGAGGGCTCCAGGGAAAAATTAACTTTCTTAGCTGGAAGTTCTTATCTAAGTTCGGGCGAGCAACAGATAGTCCCTAACTACAAAGAGTTTCTCATCTGTGTGCTGTTAACTATGAAAAACTGCTAACAAAACATGCTGTGTTGTCTCCTGAGCTACAAAACCCTCTCATCCAAAATGGCCCTGTCCAGTAATCAAGATTTAAGAAAAAAATATACCGGACAGATGGAGTCCTTCATCCTGAGGACTGTGTTTGATTACACTTAATCAAACAGAACAGACATCATGTTTTATGATTATGGTTCCTATGTTTTAAATACCCTATTTCTTAGACTAAATCTTTTACTTCCCCCCTCACCCCTCCTACTTCTGTAAAACATCCCTCAATAAATACGTATGTTTGATAGCCACTGAGGTTGCAGTCTTGATCTGGCTTTGACTGTAGTCGGCTGAGAACATGCTAAAAAACATGCTAAAGAAGTCTTAGTCTGATTCTTTCTTACCTGTGTCACCTTCCTGTGTATGAGCATCAACCCACCCCAGCTGGAGCAAGCTTCCAGCAAGAGGGTGAGAAATAGGGGGAAATACATATATAACTAGAAATGAAAAATTGTTGACAATAACATGTATGATTAAGCCACTATGCAGCATATTCTGGATAAGAAATCACATTGTGGGAAACCAGCAGTTAGTGTAATGGCTATGTCGCTGGACTCCTATGTAGTCGACCGCGATTCGCGTCCTGGACCCAGTCGCTTAAAACTCATGCAGGGCGCATGTGCGTTTGTGCCCAAGATCCTGAGAGGAGAATGGAGGAGAAGGGATCATGGCGTGACCATCCCCCCTGGGGGGGTGATTTCTCGCTTTCTGTCTCTAATGTCTCTCTCTGTCTGTCTGGCGAGTGCACATGCCCTATAGTGAAAATCTCTCCAAAAAAAAAAAAAAAAAAAAAATCACATTGTGTATGTTGTTTAAATGTTCAGTGAATGAATGTAAATCAATTAATTAAAAACAAATACGAATTTTTAAATAAAGATGGGAAAATCAGCTGAACAAAACCTCTCTGTGGAAACATATGAACAGCCAAAAAGCATGTGAACAAATGCTCAACATCCCTCATAATAAGGGAGATGCAGATTAAAACCACAATGAGATACCACCTAATCCTTGTCAGAATGGTGAAGATTAAAAATACAAAAACTGATAAGTATTGGCAGGGTTGTGGTGAAAGGAAAACTCTCCTACACTGTTGGTGGTAATGCAAATTTGTCCAGCCACCATAGAAAACATTATGGAGAGTCCTCAAAGATCTACAAATAGAACTACCATTTGATCCAGCAATCTCACTTCTGGGTATCTATCTAAAGGACAGAAGAACGCTCAGTCAGAAAAGTGCTTGCACGTCAATGTTTATTGCAGCATTATTCACGATTGCCAAGACATGGAACCAACCCTAATGTTCACAAACAGGTGAATGGGTTGAAAAAGTGTGACATATATACTCTATGGAATACTACCCAGCCATAAAAAAAATACCCTGGCATTTGATAGAAAGTGGTTGGATATGGAGGATCTATTACTGAGTGAAGGAAGCCAAGATATGAAAGAAAGATATTGCATGTATCCACTTAATATATACCTACTATCTGCACTCTATGGTAGAGATTAAAATATTGGAGGACATGAAAGCAGTGAAAATAGTTAACAAGGATAAGACAGTGTGGAATGGGGGGGTGAAGAGAAGCGTATGGTGAAAGATAGCAAGAGAACAAATAGAGAGGCATGACATTAGTAGGACACAGATATGGTTTATTACCTGTTGATGACGTGAATAGTACTCTCAACTGGATTGGTTTGATAAGTATTTCATCATGGGTAAAGCCTTTTTACAAGCAAAATGATAAATAGTGATTGATTGTTTAAAAAATAATTGGAATAATAATAATAATGATCGGGAAAAATAATGAAAAGCTATTGGATGATGAAATGGGAATTTTAATGTCTCTGTATTGACTGATATGCATGGTATTCCTTCTGAAAAAAGAAATATAATACACTGTAAAGTTATTTGTGATTCAATGTAATATAAACAATATTATGATGATAATAAATAAATAAATAAATAAATAAATAAATAAATAAATAAAAGAAACAGTACTCTAGCCAGATTTAGGACTTTTAAAAAAATCACCATATTTGCTTCCAACCTAAGTCTGCACATTCTGATGGAAGATAAAGAAGACATACTTACATTTCCATATACCTGCTCACTTGACACATTTCCCTCTCATTACTACATCCCTGATCATCTGATTTTCCTGGGGGACACAGTATGGCTAGAAAGAAAAATTTTCCTGCTGATTCTCTGTTCCCAGGAAACCAAATTAGATGTAAGGTGAATGCAATCTTGATTATTCTTTCTCTGGGGACTCTGCTGTCTACAAAGCTCTCATCTTATTAGCAGTTCTGCAAAGTTAAAATTTTCCTTGAAGTCTGAGGTACCTAACTTTGTTAGTTCTCCCTGAAGATTGAAGCACTGAATTGTCATGTGAATACAGCTCCTGATATCTTTAGAAAATTGGTATTCCTTTTCATCATTCCAGAGAACTGTGTTCATCTGCTATACAACCTTGAATAGTTACAATAATCATGAACTTCATGATGCTTATGACAAACTACCTAGGAGTTTTCAGTCTTTAACACAAGTAACGGTTGCCATTAGTCCTCCAATTGTGAAATATTGGTAATGATAAGACATATGCTTAGAACAGTTATGTCCCATAGACAGATAGAATGTTATATAAACTGGGTCAGCCAGGTGGCATGATGGTTAAGGGGGCTGGATTCCACATTGATAACTGTGCAGTTCAAGTCCCAGTGGCTTACAAAACATGGTGAGGTTGTGTGCATGTGTGTGCAAAATTCTAAGGAGAAAATGGAAGAGGAGGCATTTAGATATGAGAGTAATTTCTCACTTTCCCCCCTCTCTCATTCTCTCTGAAGTGAGTACACATGCTCTATAATAAAGCAAAACAAAATAAAAACTGTTACATGAATTTTTTCACTTAATTTTTAAATGACTTAAGTACTATTAGAAACTCATTCTATATTTTGCATAAATGAGGCTCAGAAATATTAAGTGATCTGAAGAAAGTTTCCGGTTTGATGGGAAGCTCACTAATTTTTTTATAGAGAAAAACTACACTTATGAGGCACAAAAATGAAAAGTTAGCTGAAGATAATAATATGCATGATAATATATTTGACTCGACTAATGTGCACTGTATTTATGCTAGGAAAAACTGTTTTGCACTCTATAAAGATACACAGTGGTTAAATTAATTAAAAGAGAGAGAGAAATTGTAGATTTAAAGATATAATAGTAGGAAGGAAAATTGTAGATACAAGAGATCATGTCGGAAGGTGGTAATTAGTAGGTAGTAGATGAAAAGGGCAGAAAAAATTTATCAAACACAAAAGTGGAAAGTTATTTACTGAGGATGATGTATATGGTAATATCTCTGACTTGACTGACATGCACTGCATGCATGTTTAGAAAGATCGTATTGTACACTACAGAGAAGTACAATGATTAAATGCAAATAGGGAATCATACAATATATTTTTGAAAGATTTATAGTTCTTCTGCTCCAGGCCTGTGGACCTCAATCAGCATGCTTATGCCTCTAGGAGACACTTGACAATGCCTGGGTAAATTTCTGTTGTGATAACTGCGAGGTGCTACTGTAGTACCTGGTGGTGGTTTGCAGCCAGAGATACTGCTAGACATATTATAATGCAAAGCAGAGCTCACACCACAATCATTCAACCAAGATGTTAATGCTGGGGAGGCTGAGAGACTGCTTTAGGCCAGAATATCTCCAATGTTCATGTGTACATGAATCATTTCAGAAATTTGTCTAAATACAGATGATGATTTGGGAAATCTGAGATAGGTCCAGACATTCTGTGTTTGTGATTATGTCCCTGGTGATGTTGATGCCACCTATGCTGGGGTCCAGCCTCGGCGGGGGTGGGTTGACTCATCGGAGGCGACACTGGAAAGGAAGACTAAGGTCTTGGTGCCTTTTCATGCACGTCCTCAGCCGGACACCCCTCTGAGATCTCTCTCTGAGGAGTGACAACTGCTAGGAATCATCGTGCCTTTTTATTGAAAATGTGATACATGCAAGTGAACTGGTGAGGGGCTACATGTTCTAATTACCAATTCATAAGGTTTTAACAATAGAGATCAAAAATTCTATTTAGGGTTTGATTAAGGGCAGGTCTATTAATCATTGATACAATTCAACAATTGTTGGATTGATGTAAGCAAGCTTTTGGGAGCTTCTGTTCTGGGAGTGTGGTTTCAGAGAACAGCTCCAGCAGGCAGAGTTAATTATCAGCCAGTACTTGGTGGCAGCCATCTTGCAGTTACTGGTTGTGATTCTAAAAAAGAAAATCTCAAGTACAGATATTAGTTCTTATGGATCTCAATAAAGAATGATATTTATATAATTCTATAGAGATCTGGAATTTATTTAAAGGAATCCTAATATATTTACCTATCCTGAAAGGGTGAAGTTAGTGTTCACTTGATGAGGGCGGGGATACAGCCTTTTCAACTGGTGGTGAAGTGACTAATGAGTTAATGAAAAACTTGTGGCACACCTAGGCATTCTATTGTGCTTGTGGCACCACCGTCATGTACCTTGTCAGAACATTAGCTACAGTGAGGCGGGGGTGTCCTGGGTCAGTTTCTGCCTAAGAGGTAATTTTTAAGTTTATATTAAATGTGTTTTGAAAGGCTTTTCAAAGATCAAGAATAACTTTAGCACACCCTTTATGGTGCCCAATGAAGTGCTGTAATTAACAGTAAGTGGCCAGGTTAAAGGGGAGCGGTAGGGGAATTTTGGGGAAATCTTACTACAAAGATGTATGAGAAAACTATGTAATTCTTTTATAGTAGTATATCAGGGAGTCAGAGGAGGGTCACTTCCCAGCAAGACTATTACAGATCCCAGAGCAAATAGCAAACAGCCTTGCCGACATGCTAATTGACCCAAGCATTGTTCCAAGGTCGGGGGGCGTACAGTAGCAGCCTTGCCAATGTACTGAACCAACCGGAAGCGGTGCTCAAAGGTCAAGGGACTGACGGGTCCTGGAGCCCTGCCAGGTCAGACTCCTCCACACCTATACTTATCTGTAGGCTGGATTTTATGGATCAAGGATGTGGTTCATGATTAGAATTGGGTGTATTTTGAGGCCATCTCCACCAAGAATATGCCAGACACCTCATATCTCACTTAAAGTATTCAGTTGTTGAAGTCTAGACCTCAGCTTCCATGTAACCAAGTTCACACTTGTCCCTTCAAAAGTTTTCTCATGGCAAGAAGTGAAACTATTGGAAATGTCACTTTTATTTTTTATGTATTTCATTTATTATTTTACATTCAATCACTGTGTATAATTACAGCAAACCAAATTAATTTATCCTTTTTTCATTTCCATTTGCATGACACAACTTTCTCAAGTCCTTCACTCTCAGTTTATGTAAATCTTTGTCAATTAGGTTTATTCCTTGTAAACAACATACAGAGGGTTTCTGTTTTTTTTATCCATTGAGCCATTACGTGTCTTTTAGTTGGGGAATTTAATCAATTTACATTCAACATTATTGTTGATATGTGTGAAGTTATCCCTGTCATTTTGCACTCTTTCTTTTTTTTTTCTATTTTTTTTTTTCATTTTCTTAATTTTATTTATCTTCTTTTAGTTTCCAGCTGTAGTATATCCTTGGGAATTTCCTGAAGAGGTGGCCTATTTTGGTGATTTTTTTTGTTTTTGCTGATCTAGGAATTATTTTATTTTTCCTTCCCATTTGAGGCATAATCTTTCTGGGTGTGGTATTCTTAGTTAATTTTTGTTTTCCTTTCAGCGTTTTATATATGTCTCCCCATTCTTTTCTTGCCAGCATTATTTCAGTTGAGAGGCCTGATGTTAGTCTAGTATTGTAAACTTGTAAGTGACATTTAAGTAAATTACAAGTAACATTTCTGTCTTGTCATTATGGTTTTTTTTTTTTTTTAGACAGTCTTGGTCTTTTACTTTTTTCTTTTTTATACCGTCAATCACTGAATGTCAAAGCAACTTGAATAATTAGTTTTCCTAGCATAAATACAATGTATACTAGTGTAGGTTAAGATATTATAAAACAAATTAGTTAATCCTTACAGGCTTCCAAAAGATTGTATTTAGGATTTTTAGCATATTTTGAATTTCAGGTTCTCGGCTGACTTTAAAATACGTAACAATAGGTTAAGACATGTCTATAACCTTTACAGTCAGTAAAGGGCAAAAATCTTCCTGTGTTTAGTCAAGATTCATTTTAGTAGAAAATAAACTTAGGGCCAGACCCATGGATTTATCCTAATAATTTTTGAGACCAGAATAAGTCTTTAAACATAAGCCTCACAACTGTCATTTTATGGCCATACTGGCTATTTTGGTCCTCATACTATGGGTATAGGAAATAGTGACTACACTGGTGTCTGACTTTTCCCCTTTATTTTTATTTGTTTTCTTTTTTAATGTTTTTTATTTCATTTTCTTTTATACATTCAATGACATTATTTAGCTTACAAAGTGAATATTTCAATATGTGAACATTTCTCCCAGTCTAGTTGATAAAACTAAAATATTATCTTCAATAGATAATACATTTCTTTGTCCCATTAATGTTTTGCCTCTATTTTTCTTCTAAATATCCTTCCTCAGACTCTACTCTTTCACACACACTGTATCTGGTATTCACATCCATTTACTGTGTTTCTATATCCTTTAGTCAATCAGTTTCAGTTATAGAATGAGGACATTTGGTATATATTAAGTGGGGACATACAATGTCTCCCCTTCATAGCCTGGCTTGCTTCATTCAGCAGTAAATCTTCCTATTCCTCCACTTCCTGTCAAAAGCTAGGGTCTTTTTTATATGGCTCAATAGTACTCCATAGAGTATATGTGCCACAGTTTGTCAATCCATTCATCCCTACGGGGACATTTGGGTTGGTTCCATGTCTTAGCAATTGTGAATAGTGTTGCAATAAAAATCAATGTGCAAGCACTTTTCCAATGAAGAATTCTTCTGTCCTTAGGGTAGATACCAAGGAATTTGTAGATTTTTTAGGAATCTCCAAATTGTTCTCCACAGTGGCTCAACCAATTTACATTCCCACCAGCAATGTAAGAGAGATCCTCTTTCATCACAGCCCCCCACCCCCGCCAGTACTTATTTTCTTTTTTAATCTTAGACATTCTGACAGGGGTTAGGTGGTATCTCATTGTTGTTTTGATCTGCATACAATGAGGGATGGTGAGCATTTTTTCATATACCTTTTGGCTATTTGTATGTCATCTTTAGAGAGTGGTTTTATTCAGCTAATTCTCCCTTATTTTAATAGGGTTGATCATCTTTTTTCAGAACAGCTGCTTGAGTTCCTTGTGTATTCTGGTTATCAAAAAGTTATTGCATTTACCATAGCCACAAAAAGTATAAGATACTTTGGAATAAATCTAATCGAAGAAGTTAAAGACCTCCCCTTTATTTTTCTCTGAAAATTCTAAGCGCTGTTAGTGAGAGCAGATTTGTAGATGACAGTTGGCCTCTGATCTATGTTGATTTTGTCACTCCTTGAAAAACTTCTTGTTATCTTTCTTTCCCTCTCAGTAGCTAGAAATTTATAGTAGTTGAAATCTGTAGTAATGAACCTCTGAGGTCCAAAAATATGACATATTTGGGAATGATTCTTAAACTAACTGTAATATAGTTTTGTGAATTTATTGCACTGATATTGTAAAGCCTGTACCTTGTGGTACATCTGTCCCTAAGTAAGTGTTGTTTTCTCCCCTTAAATATTGCTATAAACAGTGGTACCCACTGTAATGTATGATTTTTTTAATGTTTTATAAGAAAACTACCTTAATTTTACATGTTTCCTCAGTGTAAATACCTCATTGTAAATAAGCTTGTCTTCCTAACCAGATATTTATGTGTATGTAAATGTATGTCCTATTGATTAACTTTAAAAAAAGATATTACAATACAGGTTATCATCAATAGATAATTTTCCACTTTTATGTCCATTAAATGACTTGCTTCTTTCTTTTCCTCATTGATTCTATTCTTAGAATAATATCTCTGTGTTTAATTTATATCATGTTGGCTATGTTGTTCCTTGGAGAGGATCTTCTTATGTTAAATCTATATGTTTCATGTTCTTTGTATTTCCTGGATATGGATTTCCATATGCCTCTCTGAAAAAATTTTTAAAAAGAAAGAAAGAAATATCACCTACTTTTGGCAGCTTATATGGGAAATAAATAGTATTTTAAAGCTACTTGGAAATTATCTGGCATAAAACAGATGTTCAGTCGGTAACAACTATTGTGATTATGTCTCAGTTCCTGATGGGCTAAGGTCTTTGTGACCTCAGAAATGTACCTTAGATATAAATGAATCTAACATCACCTTGTTCCTGAGAGACTACAAGGGATGATGCTTAAACGGAACAGTCATCCACCCAGAGCTCTATGCATGGATTAAGTTCTTGTGAGACCCCCAATCTATGCTTCATTGTTTCAGGAACACTGTCTCTGGTGTTATCAGGATGACTCTAGATAGCCACATTAGAAAGTTTTAATCCTTTAAGCTGTTCTGTGTTCTACTATTACAATATCTATAAGTCTGCTGTTTCTTGGGGCATGTAATTATTTCTCCAACTCTTGTAGAAATGCTTCCAACTCGGGGACCCACAGGTGGTGTGGGGTGGTTAAGGTGCTGGACACTCCCACACAGCAGACCATGGTTTGAGTTTCAGACCTGGCATATTGTTTTCTATCTCTCTCTCTCTGTCTCTGGTCAAATTTAAAAAAAAATAAATGAGTGAATAAATAAAATTAAATAAATAATTCTAAAAAAAAGAGAAATGCTTCCAACTCTTCAAAGAACATGTGCCTTCTTTGTTGCAAGTATCTGGTGTATAACTCATTAATAGCTATTATCAAGAGAAATATTGCTTGTCTATTTCTTCCACAGATAGAAAAGAAATGTGCATTTATTAACTCTGTCATTGGCTTTAGAGAAACTGTACTTTTCTACTCCTGGATTTGTGTCTTGATAATATTTCAGTTAGGAAGAACGCATTAATTTTAGATAAGTGTATTATAAAAGACAATGGTATTCTTTTTCGGTAACCAGAAAATGGTAAAAGGACATATGTTAAGGGTCTTCAAAAAGTTGATAGAAAATGGATATTATGAAAAAAATATATACTTGAATTTCAACTATTTTCTACATCAATATAAGCTTATATTTTAATTCCATATTCCAGTAATGTTTGCAACTTCCTTGTATATTTTTGCAGGTATACCTTGTGACCCTGAATCTAAAGTGTCTATTCTAGAAGAATACTAGAAATTCAAACTCTATGTAAAATATCTTTTTTTTTTTTGGATTCCCTTCATATTTAATAAACTCTAAAAGCAATAGGAAATATATTCTTTTTCTTAATGAAAAGAAACAGGTAATTTTGACAAAGTCAGAAAATACCTTTTTTCGTTGATCCCATCCCAATCTTTTTTTTTTTCTCTTCATATGTCTCCTTTCCTTTTCTTTTTTTTTTTTATTATCTATTTTTTTATTACATTGAATTACATACAACTTTACAGTGTATTACATTGCTTTTTCAAAAGGGAATGCCATGCATGTCAGTCAGTACAGAGACATTAATCTCCCCGCTTCAACATTCAATATCTTTCCTATGTTTCCCCCAATCATTATTATTATTATTCTAATTATTTTTTTATGATAAACATGATTTTTATTTTCCAATTATCAGATCATAAAGTTCCCAACAATAGGAAACGTAGACTGCACTCAGGGCTGGACCAAGGGTGGGTCTCGTGCAGCCCCGCAAATGTAGGTGAATCTCCATGGAACACAGTTTCAGGAACGCGGCTCAGGAAAGCAGAGACGGCCATCAGCGGTTGCGGCACGCGGGGCAGATCCCGGCCACGGCCCGCGGGGGCAGAGCCCCGGCCACGGCACGCGGGGCAGACCCCGGCCACGGCACGCGGGGCAGACCCGGGCCACGGCACACGGGGGCAGACCCCGGCCACGGCACGCGGGGCAGACCCCGGCCACAGCACGCGGGGCAGAACCCCGGCCACGGCACGCGGGGCAGAACCCCGGCCACGGCACGCGGGGGCAGAGTCCCGGCCACGGCACGCGGGGCAGTGTCCCGGCCACGGCACGCGGGGGCAGACCCCGGCCACGGCACGCGGGGACAGACCCCGGCCACGGCACGCGGGGACAGACCCCGGCCACGGCACGTGGGACAGAACCCCGGCCACGGCACGCGGGACAGGGCCCCGGCCACGGCACGAGGGGGCAGACCCCGGCCACGGCACGAACCCGGGGCACAGAACCCCGGCCACGGCACGCGGGGCAGAGTCCCGGCCACGGCACGCGGGGCAGACCCCGGCCACGGCACGCGGGGACAGACCCCGGCCACGGCACGCGGGGCAGAACCCCGGCCACGGCACGTGGGACAGGGCCCTGGCCACGGCACGAGGGGGCAGACCCCGGCCACGGCACGTGGGGACAGGACCACGGCCACGGTACGCGGGGCAGAGTCCCAGCCACGGCACGCGGGGCAGAACCCCGGCCACGGCACGCGGGACAGGGCCACGGCTACGGCACGCGGGGCAGACCCGGGCCACGGCACGTGGGGGCAGACCCCGGCCACGGCACGCAGGGCAGAGTCCCGGCCACGGCACGCGGGGCAGACCCCGGCCACGGCACGCGGGGCAGTACCCCGGCCACGGCACGCGGGACAGGACCACGGCCACGGCATGCGGGGGCAGGCCCCGGCCACGGCACGCGGGGCAGAGTCCCGGCCACGGCACGCGGGGCAGAACCCCGGCCACGGCACGCAGGACAGGGCCCCGGCTACGGCACGCGGGGCAGACCCGGGCCACGGCACGCGGGGGCAGACCCCGGCCACGGCACGCGGGGCAGAGTCCCGGCCACGGCACGCAGGGCAGACCCCGGCCACGGCACGCGGGGCAGAACCCCGGCCACGGCACGCGGGGACAGGACCACGGCCACGGCACGCGGGGCAGAGTCCCGGCCACGGCACGCGGGGCAGAGCCCCGGTCTGGCCGGACCTCCGGATAGGGCATGCGGAGCAGAGCCCCGGCCACGGCACACGGGGCAGACCCTGGCCAAGGCACGCGGGGCAGACCCCGGCCACGGCACGTGGGGACAGGACCACGGCCACGGCACGCGGGGCAGACCCCGGCCACGGCACGCGGGGACGGACCACGGCCACGGCACGCGGGGCAGAGTCCCGGCAACGGCACGCGGGGACAGGACCACGGCCACGGCACACGGGGCACAGTCCCGGCCACGGCACGCGGGGCAGACCCCGGCCACGGCACGCGGGGTCAGAGGCCACGGCACGTGGGACAGGGCCAAGGCACGCGGGGCAGACCCGGCCACGGCACGCGGGGCAGACCCCGGCCATGGCACACAGGACAGAGCCCCGGCCACGGCACGTGGGACAGACCCCGACCAAGGCATGCGGGGCAGACCCCGGCCACGGCACGCGGGGCAGACCCCGGCCATGGCACACAGGACAGAGCCCCGGCCACGGCACGTGGGGCAGAGCCCGTCGGGCCAGACCTCCAGACAGGGCACGTGGAGCGGAGCCCCCGCGCCCTGACCCCGCACCCCAGCACGTGGATTGGAGCCCCCGCGCCCGCCTCCCCACCCCCACGCGCCGGCACGCGGAGCGGAGCCCCCGCCTGCCGCCCCTGGACGTTTAATTGTATCTAGTACTTCTTGCATATTATTCTCAAAGTTTTGGGCCATTTTCTCAGTCTTTATGGTGGACCTTTCTAGGCCAGCCATTTTCTCTTCTATATTAGAGATTCCATTTTCTGAATGATCTAGTCTGCTTTTAATACTTTCAAGGGAGATTTTGACTTCTTGTATTATAGCCTTCATCTCTAACAGCTCCATCTGATTCTTTTGTAAAGTGTGAAACTCCTCTTTTAGATCTTGCATGAATTTCCTCACCTCCTAGAACTCTTCAACTCCTTTCTCCTTCCCCTTCAGCAGTTCCTTGTCTCTCTTCTCTTCGATCTCTGTTAGCTTTGCCATTATGAATGATCTGAATTGTTTATCAGACATTTCCATGAATTCCCTTGAACTGTGTGTGGATGAATAGGAGCTATCCGTTTCAACTGGGGGAGGGGCATTTTCCTGCTTCTCCATATTTCTTGTGTTCCTGCAGCGATTTCTAGTCATCTGGTGGATGGTTGGTTTCTTCCCAAACTTTTGAAGTTTAATATGACGGTTGGGAAGTGTGCAGAAAAGGAAGCAGAGAGAGGGAAACAATACCAACAACAAAAAAAAAAAAACAGACAAGAAACAGAGAAAAAAAAAAGAGAAAAGCTTTGGAATAAATCTAAAAAAGAAAAATTAATATTAAAAAAATTTCAATAAAAATCAAAAATTAGAAAACCGCGCGGAGCGCTAGCGCGCCGCGTGAAATGTCTACATCTCAGGAGCCATTGAGCAGGCTTTCTCTTGAAGAAGGGCTGTTCTGGGAGGAGCAGAGGGAATTATTAACAAAACAAAGGCCTAGGAGGGAGGGGCCAAAGGGCCCTGTAAGAAGCCTCATCTTAAAAAATTCTAAAAAGCAAAAATTAAAAAAAAGACAGACAGACAGACAGACAGAGAGAGAGAGAGAGTGAGAGGTAGAGAGAGACAAAGATTGATTCAGAGACAGGAGATATGAAAGGGGTTTTCCTATCACGTGGGTTTTGTATGATGGAGGCCCAGTTAGGAGTGGGACATCTTCATTTCTCCCAGCATGTCTACATCTCAGGAGCCATTGAGCAGGCTTTCTCTTGAAGAAGGGCTGTTCACGTGGGTTTTGTATGATGGAGGCCCAGTTAGGAGTGGGACATCTTCATTTCTCCCAGCATGTCTACATCTCAGGAGCCATTGAGCAGGCTTTCTCTTGAAGAAGGGCTGTTCACGTGGGTTTTGTATGATGGAGGCCCAGTTAGGAGTGGGACATCTTCATTTCTCCCAGCATGTCTACATCTCCCCAATCTTTTTTTTTTTTTTAAGAGAAGTTCTCACCACGTTGTCCAGGCTGGCCTTGAACTTGTGATCCTCCTGCCTCAGCCTCCTTAGCTCGCTACTATATCTGGTTCTCCTATACTAGAATTTTCTGCGGTCAGCTGGACTCACTCTAAATGAGAATGCAGTTTTAACCCTCGTTCTAAGTATGTGCTCACATATATAACAAGAGCACAATCCCAGGGTAGCATCACCCTGAACACACAGCTGTTCCTCTTGACCTGGAACAAACACTAAGAGAAAGCCCACATATTTACAAACAAGATTTAACAATTCTCACAAGAAGAGTCTGCCCTTAAATAGGAAAACTACACATTGCTTTGTTTCAAAAAGTTACAAATTTAGTGCATGAAAAAGCAGCAGGTAAGCAACAGGGCTGAGTCTGGTCTTGAACTGAGTGCAGGCCAATGAGCAGGTGCCAGTCTGGGAAGCTCTCTCATGGGGCGGGGAGGGAGGTGTCTTCACATCTTGCTCTGCTAGGCTCGGACTCAGTATCGCCCGTTCATCTTCTTGAACTTCTCATAGTGATAGTCATCGGTGGCCTTCTCATTAGCAGGGCACTTGCGGTTAGGGGGCGACCGTTCAGGCTCCGGCTTCTCTGTGTCACCCACTCTCAAGGGCCGGGCTTTGGGCTCTTCTTTGTTTCTCCGAATGGGAGCATTGAGCTCCTCGTGATAAAATCGGTTGTGCTGCACGTAATTCACAGCCATGTTGGTAGGCACGAAGGACGTCTCGCTGTCCTTCTTCTTGTTCTGCTGCTCTGCCAGCAGGCGAGCCTTGGCATCCTCCGTGGAGATGATATTTTTTATTTTTGCATCAATGCCGAGGTCCACCTCAGGGATGCCGCTCAGCATCTGGTTGGAAAGCATCTCTTCGGTCTTCTTGGCCGAGGAAACGCGGATATTTTCTGGAAGTTCATAAAGACAGTCCTCTGCATTCTTCGGCTTCACTTTCTGCTCCTCATGTTCCACGATCCCTTTTCTCTTCTTTAGTTCTGTTTCAATGTACTTCATCATGTCTGCATCCTCATCCCTTCGGTTGGTTTCTGCAGAAAATGACGTCCCTAGGTGGAGGTCCTCCTCTTCACTAATCTTATCTTTACCCCATTCTTTCAGCTTCTTCATGTCCACCATACCACCTGTCTTCATCTGAAAGGGATCATCCACTAGAGTGGTCTCTTCTTGTACCTTCTCTCCCACCAGCAGGGCCACGGCACTCACCCCATTGGGTCTCTTCCTCAAGTTCTGCACCTCTCGGGTCTCTTCCAGTTTTAATCGAACCTCCTCTGAGTCCTGCTCATCTTCCTCCGACTCGGAGTCGGCCCTGCGCCGGCGAAAAGTCTTCCCGGTGACCGGCATGGTGGCGCCGGCCCAGCGGTCCACTAAAATATCTTTTGAATGAAAAAATTAAAGAGACCTTTGAATATAAAAGATATGAAGAAATTGATGGTGAAGATATCTTGGATTATAAAGATATGATGAAATTGATGTAATAAATACAGATATTACATTTTAATGTTTTGAAAAAAGAGTTTTACACTTTAAAAATGTTTGTTTGTTAGAAAAAATGAAAATAGTCTTATTTGTAGCCAGAATTGGAAATGTTTTAGCAGAAATAGCAAGATGATACAATGAAATAACATAGACTATGACACCAAAAATTTCTTCCAATGTATAAACTTACAAGTGGATAGCAATATTCCAGACTTCAATGGGTAGATGTATCTCATCATGAACAAATCCCCCAGAGTAACGCAGTATATCACTGAAAATGTTATCCTGTTATATTTGCAATCATCTCTGATTCTCAGATTATATTGTCAGTTTATTAATACATATATATGTAGACTCCACTCAGAATATGTATTCAATAAACTAATTTTGTTGTCCTACTTCTTGGCAAGGGATACTATAGACACTGTAGATATTAAACTGAAAAAGAGCTACTTTGGGATTGTAAATTCCCATAAACACCTATAAACACACTAGACTTTACTACATTATCAGGAAGACCAGTCAAAGTTGTGATGTAAATGTGAATGATGGTTGCAAAAGGAAAACACCACGATTCAGATATTTATTGACAATTAAATTGTATCAATAATCTTACAGTTGCCAAATGTAGTTTATCCCATAAGACTAAGATTACCCATCAAAATACAAGGTAAGTGTCATTAAGGTTACTGTGTCCCACATGACTGACTATGCAGTTCAAGTTCCAGACCAGATGACTTAAAAAACACTGGCACATGTTCAAGCATGCCCAAAATCCCAAGGGGAGAATCAAGAGTAGGCATTGAGGCATGGCTATCTCCCTTAGTGGATGCCTTCTAGCTTTATCTCTCCCTCTCACTATTTTATTATAAATATAATATATTTATTATAAATAAATATAAATATATATTTATAATAAATATATTATAATATATAGTATAATATATTTATAATAAAATAAGGAAACATACCTTATTTGTGAGGCACAGGTGTAAAAGGCTTTATACTTCTTGCGAGCTGATGAGATTACACATATGGAGGAAACTAAATTAGTGTAAGAATAAAGGATCCCAGAAACAATTTCACCCCCCATCTCCACAGATGCAAAACTCATCATGTCATTAAGAGAGGTGTCCAGGTCCCAGCTGGTGGTATAGTGGATTAGCACTGGACTCACACATAGCTAACCACAGTTAAGTCCTGGAGATACTGGCTTGAAAACAGTGCCAGAATTATGTACACATGTGCACATGCCCAGAGTCCTGAGGGGAGAATAGAGAAGGGATTTTGTGAAGTGGCTATTCCCTCAGGGGGTGATTTCTCACTTTTCCTCTCTGTGTCTCTGTTTCTCTTCAGTGAGTGAATGTGCCCCATGGAAAATTTTTTTAAGGAACCAGTAGTTAGCGTAATGGTTATGTTGCTGGACTCCCACGTAGTCGACCATGGCTCGAGTCCCGGACCTGGTGGCTTAAACTCACGCCGGGTGCGTGTGTGTGCGTGCCCAAGATCCCGAGAGGAGAATGGAGGAGAAGGGATTGTGTCATGGCCATCCACCCTGGGGGGTGATTTCTCACTTTCTGTCTTTCTGTCTCTCTCTGTCTTTCTGGCGAGCACACGTGCCCTATAGCAAAAACCTCTCCAAACAAACAAAAAAAAAAGAAAGACAGAAAGAAAGAAAATTTTTTTAAAAAAAAATACACGTGTTTAAACAGGCAATGTGGACCAACTATATAAATTCACAGAAATGAGAGCTTTTTAAGTTAGTAAAGAAAAATGGCCACAAAACCACTAAGTTAAGTAATGACAAAGACAGGACACTTATGAGCAGAGAAAACTGAACCCACAGTCCCCAGAAGTGAGGATTCACGGTGACTGTATAATGCAGTCAGTAGCAGATGGCCCCAAAGTGTTCATAGGCCATCATGGTGAGGAGAAAGTCATCCAACCCCAAATGAGTACAAAAAAGTACATGTTGATGATGCAGCCTTCATAATTTAGGGTTTTGCTCTGTGACAGTACATTCAATAGCATCTTTAGGAGGGTGGGAGAGGTGAAACACATGTCTACAAAGGAGAGGTTAAAGAAGAAGAAATCTAAGGATATGTTCTCTTGACACTATAGAAATTTTTGCCAATTACTTTATAGACACTGTGGACATTGGATTAAAAAAATAGAATCATAAATGTAAGAAAACACAATAGAAAGTTATAAACAAAATTGGTGTGTTGAAGTATACATTAGGAAAAATTAAGGTAGTGATAGTACAAGGAATGTTAGACACAAGACTGGAAGATTGTGATGTCAGATTTTTTTGTATTTTACAATCACATAACTGACAATAGTTGTCAAGTATATATATATACTTGAGACAGAACGAAAGAAATCACCCTCAAGGAGGGGTGGCCATGCCACAATCCCTTCTCCTCCATTGTCCTCTCAGGATTTTGGGAATGCATGCACACACATCTAGCATGAGTTTTAAGGTGCTAGGTCCAGGACTAGAACCATAGTTGATCACATGAGAGTCTAGTGACATAAGCATTATGCCATTTGCTATTCACATCAAGTGCACTTTTTTTACACACAAAAAATTTATTCCTTTCATAATTATTTTAATTTATTTTATTATTTTTAGCATACAATATTGTCTATAATTAAATCATAAAAAATGAATTTTTCCAGCATGAATACAGTGTATATTAGTCCAATCAAAACATTACCATTCACATTGTCATCATCAGATAATTTTCCATTTTTGTGTCTCTCAAATGCCTTGCTTCTTTTTCTACTTGATTCCCTCCCAAGTGTACTTCTTTTGTTCATGTAACAGACGTACAAAACAGAATTATTTTAAATAGAAAAATATTTAAAAGTACTTGGCACATGCCGTTTGAGAAGAAAGTATTCTGTGAAGTCCATGTTTCCCCATGAAATGAAGATATTTCCAAGTATTCCTGATCTATGGTTGGGATAACCTTATGAAAGTACAAAAATGAACAAAGAAAAAACTTACTATCAGAGCACAACGCTTAATAAAATGATGCTCTTTCATTGTATAGAGAGGTTGAAATCAAAGTTATAGAAGTTACTGAAGAACATTAGAAGGAAAAAGTTCTACTTTCATAATAGGATCAAATTATCACCATTTCTGGGTCTGATGCTCTGAACACTACTAACAAGGACACTTATTTGGTACCATGACAATTTATTCTATGATAGTTTTCTTCCCCATGAGTCTTCCCAGAGCCCTCTTTATGTCTTTATTCCTCAGACTGTAGATGAAGGGGTTCAGCATGGGGGTGACCACAGTGTACATCACCGAGGCTGTTGCACTTGAGTGGGAATTTTGATTATCAGCTGCACTAAGATATACTCCTAGACATGTACAATAAAATAAGGAGACAACTGAAAGGTGAGAGGCACAAGTGGAAAATGCTTTGTACTTCCCTTGAGCTGATGAGATTTTACGTATGGAGGAAACTATCTTAGAGTAAGAGTAAAGGATCCCAACGAGGGTGCCACCACCCAGTAATATGGCCCCCAAATACATGACAATATCATTTAAAAAGGGATCAGAACAGGCAAGGTGGACCACCAAATTAAGTTCACAGAAAAAGTGGGGAATTTTGGTGTGTTCACAGAAGGACAACCTCAACGCCATTGAGCTTTGTAACAAGGAATGCAGGGCAGTCAGGATCCAGGATGCCAGAGCTAGCAACACACAGAGATGGGGATTCATGATAACTGTGTAGTTCAGGGGGTGACAGATGGCAACAAACCGATCATAGGCCATCACAGTCAGGAGGAAGTCATCCAACACTATAAAGAATGAAAAAAAGTACATCTGGGTGATGCAGCCTGCATAGGTGATGTCCTTGCTCTGTTTCTGGATGTTCACCAGCATCTTTGGAACAGTGGTGGAGGTGAAACAGATATCTACAAGGGACAGGTTGGAGAGGAAGAAGTACATGGGGGTGTGCAGGTGGGAGTCTGAGATGGTGGCCAGGATGATAAGCAGGTTTCCAATCACAGTGATCAGGTACATGGAAAGGAAAAGCCCAAATATGAGGGGCTGCAATTCTGGTTCTTCCGATAATCCCAGAAGAAGAAATTCCAAAATTCTTGTCTCATTTCTTGGTTCCATGTGGTAGAGATGACTTTCAGGAAATAGAATGATAAAATAACTAATTTTCAGTCAAAAGAGTTATAATAAAATACTACAATTTATGTTTTTCAGCGAATAAACTAATCTACATATATCATGTATGGTATTTCTCCCTTTCCTATATCCCTCCCTTTGGGCTATCTCCAATTAGGAATTCCTGTCCCAATCTCAAACTTTCTCCAAGAGGTCATAAATTCTACAGATTTAGTGAGAAATTCTTGCACTCATTTTAGTAATGTAATTTATCCCATGTTCCAGGCAATGACTGGGAAATGAGTATAAGACTTTGAGAAACTAAAATACTCAAAATACATTGATGAATACGAAATATGAGCTGACAATAGGATAAGAATAAATGTTTCACTAAAAATTGCAATTTATTATGTTTTCAAGGGTGTTAAGCTTTATTCTTTGGTTTATATTGCCATTTTGATTGTGATCATGTATGCAAATCCTGATAACCATTAAGTTTTTCACATTTAATGTCTGAAAGCCTCATAAAAATCAAACTAAATATTTATCTTATTAAGTAATTTGCAAAACTTTAGTTGAATTTTTCTGTACCAAAGGTACATATATTGTGAATACAAAGCCTCTCAATGCTAAATAAAATTTTCCCTATACTTTTTTTTAAAGATCATGTAATGTATCAGATATTAGCAAGTTTTTTGAGGAACATGAAAATATATAGATAGGAGATAGTGTGCATGGGTGCTTTTTCCTGGCAGTGCACAACACAAGTGGAAGAGAAAATGACCTTTAACAGTCCCAGGGGAAGATAGGACTGAAGCTGCAAGGGTATCCAGGGAAGTGAATGATTTGCAGAAGGAAGGAGAAAGAGGGAGAAAATGAATTATCAGGGGATGTTGAGAAATTGGAGGACCTGATTATGGAGAAACTTGAAGATGCTGAGGGTTCCTCATTAACATGCTGTTTTACCCTTCATATATGTAGCCATGTGAAAACATGTTCACAGCAGCAAGATTTTATTTGGCAAGCTTCCCATGGACACAATAGGGAGGAGTTGCATTTTTTAAAGAATTATTTTTATTATTTTAACTTACTTTATTTATTTATTTATTTATTTATTTATTTAAATTTGACCAGAGAAGGACAGAGTGAGAGAGAGATAAAGATAGAGAGGGAAAGTGAGAAAGCAAGCCACCAGATCTGGGACTCAAACCACCACCAGCCATGTGGGAGTTCAGTGCCCTTAACTACCATGCCACTTGCTGGCACAGGAGTTACATTTTCTTTTTAAGAGAGAGGTTTTTGTTATAGGGCTCATGAGCTCGCCAGAAAGACAGAGACAGAGAGACAGAAAGTGAGAAATCACCCCCAGGGGGGATGACCACACCGTAATCCCTTCTCCTGCATTCTCCTCTCGGGATCTTGGGCACGCACATGCGCCCAGCATGAGTTTAAGCCACAGGCCCGGGACTCGAACAGCGATCAACTACATGGGAGTCCAGTGACATAGCCATTATGTCAACTGCTGGTCCCAGGAGTTGCATTTTTAAGTGACCATTCTGTGTTTTATATTTAAAGAAACATTTAAAAATCTGCTAAGAAGAGAGAGGTGAAGGAAATAGGCTAAGTGGCAAACAGATCTGATAGACCCAGACGGTCCAGAGAGATTAGAATAAAGAGGACCTCATCAGCTCTATCAGATGCTAACACGGTGAAATGTTCTTGATGCCCCAAGTAAGAAATAAAGAGGGAAAAAAAGAAAAAGAAAGAGAGAAAGAAAAAAGAAAGAGAGAGAAAGAGAAAGAAAGAAAAACTCGGAAAGATGATTTGCACACACACACAAATAAAAGGACTAGCAAAGGCCAAAATAAATTCAGCCTCAGTTCTAATGAAATCAATGAAATGCAATATAAAACTCTTTAGCTCTCCCCTCTGATTTGTCAAATCAAACTAATTTATTTTTAATTTGAATGCCCCAAAGGAGAGAAGATATTGGGTAATGTCTGTCAGGAACTGCTAGGACAAGGGACTATTTAGAAGCATTTCTTTCTAATCTTTGTAATGAATACGGAAATATGCTCGAATAAAGTTCATCTTAAAAGTTCAATAAAAAAGTGCCCACACTTCAGTGCACATCCTTCCACACCAAATACAGTTTTCCTACTCCTTTTCTGCAAATCTCAATGGACATGTTCTAATTTGAATGGAATGACTTTATTCCTCCTATTTCTGCTTCAGTCTCATCCAATTAAAGCTACATTTTTTTTGTTCCTAAGGTTTTTTTCTTCTTTTTCCCCTTGATTTCCTTCTTTTGTCTCTCCCATATTTCCCACCCTCTTCCCACACTGTCTCTAGGATCTGCTATTGTTTTCCATGTTTTTATATCAATTCTCTAAGGAAGACTTATGAAAAGCCAAAAAGTGTATGAAATACTCAGCATCCCTTATCATAAGGGAAATGCAAATCAAAACCACAATGAAATACCTCCTAACTCTGGTCATAATGGCTAAGATAAAAAAAAAAAAAAAAAACATGAAAACTGCTGGCAAGACTGTGGAGAAAAGAAAGCTCTCCTACACTATCAGTGGGAATCTTAAGTTTTTCTCTATAGAGTGTGTTCACTTGTCCACTGGAAAAGGACCAAAGGAGAGGGAAAGTGACAAATCACCCCCTAGGTGAGATGACCACACTACAATCCTTTCTCCTCCATTCACCTCCTGAAATTTTGGGCAAGAATGCATACGCCTCTGGTGTGATTCTCAAGTCACTGTGTCCAGGACTTGAACTATGGTCAGCTATGCAAAATTCCAGTGCCTTAACCACTACATCACCTGCTAAAAGTTACATTCTTATTATTCAATTGTCAACAAAAATCCATGCATTTCAGATATTAAAAGATTCTTTTGTTTTGTTTAGCTAGAGTGCATGTAAGCTCCCTTAAGAGAGAGAGAAAAAGGGGAAATGAGAAATCACTCTCTAGGGAGGATAGTCACACTGCAGTCCTGTCTTCTCCAGACTCTGCGTGGGATTTTAAGCACACATGCACTTGCACCCAGCATGATTTAAAGATGCCAGGTTTGAAAATCAAACTGCTCATTTGGTCATGTGAGATCCAGCTACCTTAACCTCCACACTACCTGTACGTCCCAACACTTAACTTTTTAACATATAAAATAAATTAACTACCAGTTAATGCATTGGCCAGAGAAATAAGCACAGTGATTTTTTGGCTCTGGGGATAGCAGATTGGTCTCTGAAGTGACATCAGGTAAACATTATCAATTTCATTTTCTTTTCTTTTTTTATTGGGGGGGGTTTACTATAGGGCATGTGTGCTAGCCAAAAAGACAGAGAGACAGAAAGTGAGGGACCAGCAGTTAGCATAATGGCTATGTCGCTGGACTCCCACGTAGTCGACCGCGGTTCACGTCCCGGACCCGGTGGCTTAAACTCACGCCAGGCGCGTGTGCATGCATGCCCAAGATCCCGAGAGGAGAATGGAGGAGAAGGGATTGCGGCATGGCCATCCCCCCTGGGGGGGTGATTTCTCGCTTTCTATCTCTCTGTCTCTCTCTGCCTGTCTGGAGAGCGCACGTGCCCTATAGCAAAAAAAAAAAACCTCTCCAAAAAAAAAAAAAGGAAAGAAAGTGAGAAATCACCCCCCCCCAGGGGGGATGGCCACGCTGTAATCCCTTCTCCTCCATTCTCCTCTCAGAATCTTGGGCATGCACACACATGCGCCCAGCATGAGTTTAAGCCACCGGGAGGGAAGCAACTGTGGGACTTGAACCATGGTTGACTACATGGGAGTCCAGCCACATAGCCATTTTACGCTAACTGCTGGACCCTCAACTTCAATTTCTGTAAATCTTTTCCTCAGTCCTTACAAGGCTCTAAGACTCACCTGGATGTGCTCTCTGACAAGAAGGCCTCTATATGAGGCTATCAACTCCTCCCTGGATGGTTTATGATGGAGACTGAAGTGCAGTCTCTAGACAAGACAGCAGTAAGCTGTCAAGCATCAATACTCTAGCCAAGTTAAGGCTGCACACTCTGATGAACAATAACCAAAAAATATCCTTACATCTGCCTATATCTGCTCATTTGGCACATTTCCCTGTTCTTAGTACAATCCCTGAGCATCTGATTTCCCTGGGAGACACAGTTCGGCTGAAAAGAAAATTTTTCCTGCTGATTCTGTTCCCAAAAGACCAGGTTAGATGTCAGTCAGATGGAGTCTTTATTGTTCCTTCTCTGGGGACTCTGTTGTCTACAGAGCTCTCATCTTATTAATAGTTCTGTAAAATCAAAATTTTCCCCAGAGCCTGAGGTATCTGTCTTTCTTACTTCTCCTTGAAGACCAAAGCATTGAATTGTTGTGTGGCTACAGTTCCTGATATCTTCAGAAAATTGTATTCTTTTTCATCAAGGCAGAGAATTATGTTCATCTGCTATACAACCTTGAGTACTTACAACAACCTGGACTTCATGATGCTATGATAAAACAACTAGAAGTTTCAGCATATAACACAACTTAATAGTGGTCATTAGGTCCTCCATTTGTGAAACATTTGGTAATTACAAGAGATATGCTTAGAACATTTATGCCCCATATACTGATGTTAGACTGTTATATGGATTTGAACAGCTAGGTAGTGTGGTGGTTAAGGAGGCTAGTTCCCACATGGCTGACTGCAGTTCAAGTCCCAGATCCAGTGGCTTAGAAAAAGATTCTAGTTGTTTCTGCATTCATGCCCAAAATCTTGAGAAAGAATGGAAGAGGAAGGATTTTAATGTGAGAGGTGATTTCTTATTTTCTATGTCTCTCTGACTCTCTCTGTCCTTCTGAAATGAATGTGTATGCCCTATAGCTAAATAAAACCAAACATAAAACAAGAATATTATATGGGTCATATCATTTAAATTTTAAATGACTTTAGTACTATTAGGAACTCATTCTACAATTGCAGAAATGAGGCTCAGAAGGGTTGATTAATCTGAAGAAAGTAATGAACTAAGGGATAAGGTTTGATGAGAGTCTCACCAAGATATTTATAGGCCTTCTGCTTCAAGTCAGTGGTCCTCCAACAAGGTGGTTATGCCTCCAGGAGATACTAGACATTGCCTTGGGAAATTTTCATTGTGATAACTGGGAGGTGCTACTGTAGTACTTGGTAGGTTGAGCCAGGTATACTGCTTGATACATTAAAATGCAAAGCAAAGCTCACACCAATTATCCAACTAGAATGTTAACACTGAGAAGGCTGAGAGACTGCCTAGACCAGAATATCTCCAATGTCCATGAATCACCTGGAGAACTTGCCTAAATGCAGATTATGATTTGGAAAGTCTCAGATTAATCCAGAACTTCTGCATTTATAGTTATATCTCTTGTGATGTTGATACTGCCTATACTGATCTGTAGACTTGACCTTATGGATCAAGAATGTAGTCTAGTGTTACAGTAGGGTGGAAGTATTTTGAGGCCATCTCCACCAAGAATCATACCAGGCACCTCATGTCACACTTAAGGTAGACTACTGGAGTCTAGAGATCAGTTTTGGATAACTGAGTTTACACTTTCCTCTTCAAAACTTCCCTCATGACCAAAAATTTAACTTTTAGAAATATTACTTACCTTTTTTTAATTTAATTTTTTACATTAACTCACTATGTATCATTACAGCATACCAACTGAATTTTCCCCTTTTTTCACTTGCTGAGACAATCTTTTCCAGTCTTTCATTTTCAGACTATGTATATCTTTGTTAATGAGGTATGTTTCCTGTAAACAACCTGTAGAAGGTTCCTGGTTTTTTTATGCATTGAGCCAATATCTTTTAGTTGGGGAATTTAATTCATTAACATTCAGCATTATTATTGGTATGTGTGGACCTATTCCTGTCATTTTGTTACTATTTTTTCTAGTTGTTTTTATCTTCTTTAGATTTCCAGGTGTAATATTCCCTTAAAAATTTCCTGAAGAACTGTCCTCTTTGGTGAATTGTTTAAGTTTATGTTGATCTGAGAATGATTTTATTTCTCCTTCCCATTTGAGGGATAGTCTAGGTACAGTATTCTTGACTGACATTACTTTTATTTCAGAGTTTTATATATGTCTCCCCATTCTTACCTTGCCTACATTATTTCAGTTGCAAAGTTTGATTTTAGCCTAATACGGTAACCTTGTAAGTACCTTGACATTTCTCTTTTTTCATTTTTTTTGGACTGTATAGCCCTCTTTTTTAAAAAATACATTCAATCACTGTACATCATAGAAGCTTGAAAATGAATTTTTCCAGCATAAACACTGTATATGAGTACAGTTAAAGATATTATTATACATGTCTTTATTGATGAGGTGGGTTTCCTGTAGGCAACAGATAGAGGGTCTCTGTTTTTTTATCCATTCGGCCAGTCTGTGTCTCTTTTTTTTTTTTTTTTTGGAGAGGTTTTTGCTAAAGGGCGCGTGCACTTGCCAGACAGACAGAGAGAGACAGAGAGATAGAAAGCGAGAAATCACCCCCCAGGGGGGATGGCCACGCCGCAATCCCTTCTCCTCCATTCTCTTCTCGGGATCCTGGGCACGCAAGCACACGCGCCCGGCATGAGTTTTAAGCCACCGGGTCTGGGACGTGAACCGCGGTCGACTACGTGGGAGTCCAGCGACATAGCCATTACGCTAACTGCTGGTCCCCAGTCTGTGTCTCTTGATTGGGGAATTTAATCCGTTCACATTCAGAGTTATTATTGATGCAACTGGATCTGTCCCGACGTTTAAGGTGGCCATTGTCACAGCAGCCTTTTATTCCTTTGTTTCTGTCTGTTAGTTCTTTAGTTTTCAGTAAAGTTGAAGGATACAAAATTAATATACAGAAGTCTATAGCATTTCTATATACAAACAACAGGCAGATGGAGATAGAACTGAAAAAAGTTATTCTATTTACCATAGCCACTAAAAGTATAAGATACTTAGGGATAAATCTAACCAAAGAAGTTAGAGACCTCCACAAGGAAAACTATGAGAAGCTAAAAAAAGAAATTGAAAATAACACAAAAAAGCAGAAGGATATCCCATGTTCCTGGATTGGAAGAATTAATATAACCAAAATGGCAATTCTACCCAAATTAATCTACCTATTTAATGCAATGCCAATCAAAGTACCAGATACATTCTTCACAGATTTAGAAAAGACAATCATAAAATTCATCTGGAATAATGAAAGACCCCGCATTGCCAAAGCAATTCAACAAAAGAAGAGTGGAGTGGGCAGCATCTCACTCCCTGACCCAAAAATATACTACAAAGCTGTGGTAATCAAAACAGCATGGTATTGGCACAGGAACAGACATGTGGACCAATGGAACAGAATTGAGTCCACAGGAACAAATTCCCAATCATTCAGTCAACTGATTTTTGACAAGGGGTACCAGTCAATCCAGTGGGAAAAGGAAAACCTCTTCAGCAAAGGGTGCTGGAAAAACTGGATTACCACCGGTAGAAAGATGAATCTGAACCCCTACCTGTCACCTTTGACAAAAATCAAGTCAAGGTGGATCAAGGATCTAAATCTAAGACCCCAAACTTTTAAACTGCTTCTAGAAAACACTGGGGAAACTCTGGGAGACATTGGGATAGGGAAAGACTTCTTACATAAGACCCCAAAAGCACAGTCAATAATCCCCAAAATAGACAAGTGGGATTACATCAGACTAAGAAGTTTCTGCATGGCAAAAGACACAGAAATTAGTGTGAATCGACAGCCCTCAGAATGGGAAAATATTTTTGTAAACTCTGCATCAGATAAGGGATTGATAACCAGAATACATAAGGTACAAAAGAAGCTGTTTGGAAAAAAGATGATGAACCCTATTAAAAGATGGGAGGAGTTGAAAAGAACACTCACTAAAGATGACATACGAATAGCCAGAAGGCATATGAAAAAAATGCTCAACATCCCTCATCATAAGGGAAATGCAGATCAAAACAACAATGAGATACCACCTAACCCCAGTCAGAATGGCTAAGATTAAAAAAAAAAACAAATAATGATAAGTGTTGGCGGGGGTGTGGTGAAAGGGGAACTCTCTTACACTGCTGGTGGGAATGTAAATTAGTCCAACCATTGTGGAGGACAATTTGGAGATTCCTCAAAAATCTACAAATAGAACTGCCATATGATTCAGCAATCCCATTTCTTGGCATCTACCCAAAGGACAGAAGAATTTCTCATTGGAAAAGTGCTTGCACATCGATGTTTATTGCAGCACTTTTCACGATTGCTAAGACATGGAACCAACCCAAATGCTCCCGTACAGATGAATGGATTGAAAAACTGTGGCACATATACTCTATGGAATACTATTCAGTCATTAAGAACAACAAAACCCTGACTTTTGACAGAAAGTGGAAGAATATGGAAGATTTACTGCTGAGTGAAGCAAGCCAGGCTATGAAGGAGAGACACTGTATGTCCCCACTTAATATATACCGAATGTCCGCACTCTGTAACTGAAACTGACCGGCTAAAAGATGTACAAACACAAGAGGTGGATGTGAATGCCAGATGTGGGGTGTGTGGAGGAGTGGGACCTGGGGAAGAACATTTGGAGGAGGGATACGGAGACAGCATTGTTGAGACAGAGAGGTAGTGTTGTTATATTTTGATCAACTCAACCGGGGAGAAATGTTCATATATTGAAATGATCACCTTGTAAGCTAATTAATGTAATTGAATGTATTAAAAAATGTAAATAAAAAATAAAATAATAAAATAAATAAATAAATAAATCAAAAAAAGAAGATATTATTATACAGGTTTTTATTAATAGATAATTTTCCATTTGTGTCTCCATTAAATGTTGTGGTTCTTTTTTTCTCATTGATTTTCTCCTTTTAGAGAGAGAAAGAGATTTTTATTATAGGGTTTGTGTGCCTTCTGGAGAGACAGGAAGACAGAAAGTGAGAAATCACCCCCTGGGGGGATGGACATGCCATAATCCCTCCTCCTCCATTGTCATCTCAGGATTTTGGACATACAAGTACACATGCCTGGCAAAAGACAGGTCTGGGACTCAAAATGCAGATGACTATGTGGGAGTCCAGTGATATGTAACCTTTACACCATCTGCTGGTCCCTTTATTGATTCTCTTCTTAGAATAATAACTTTGCTTTTAGTATGTACCATTTTGGTTATCATATTCCTTGGAGAGGATCTTCTTATGTTAACTCTATATGTTTGATGTTCTTTATATTTCCTGGACTTGGATTTCCATATACCTCTCTAGAAAAAAAAAATACCACCTAACTATTGTAGAAACTCTTCCAACTCTTCCAGGATCTCTTACATTCTTGTTACCAAGTTCGACTCCCAGTAGCTTGAAAACCTGGCAGGCTTATGTGTGATTGTGTGTGGTGTGTCTGCAAAATTCTAAGTAGAGAATGAAAGAGGCAGGATTTCTATGTGGGGGTGATTTCTCACTTTCCCTCTCTTGCACTCTTTCTGAAGAATGTGCACATGCTCTATAGCAAAATGAAAAGAATGTTACATTAATTGTTTCACTTAATTTTTAAATGATTTTAGTGCTATTACAAATTCATTCTGTATTTCATGAATAAGGTTCAGAAGGGTTAAGTGATCTCAAGAAAGTTATGAACCAAGTAAAAGATGAGGTTTGATGGGAATCCCAATAATTTTTTACAGGAAAAAACAATATTTATGAGACATAAAAATGAAAAGTTAGCTGAAGTTAATAATATACATAATAATATCTTTGACTCAACTAATATGCTTTGTGTTCATGCTGGGAAAAACCATTTTACACTCTATAAAGATGAACAGCAATTAAATGTAATTAAGACTGAGAGAGAAAAATTGTAGGTTTGAAGATATAATAGTAGGGAGGACAACTGTAGATACCAGAGGCCATATAGGAAAGTGGTAACTAGTAGGGTGTGCATGGAAATAGCTCTCAAGAAATCATTTATCAGACACAAGAGTAGAAAGTTATTTATAAAGGATGATGTATCTAATAATATCTTAGACTTGACTAACATGCCCTACATGCATGCTTTCGAAAAATTATATTGTACAATGCAGAGAAGTACAATGATTAAATGCAAGTAAGAAATCATACGAAATTTTTAAAAAAAACTTTATAGGGCTTTTGCTCCAGACCAGTGGTCCTCAAACAGTGTGTTTATGCCACAGAAGGCATTTGGAAAGGCCTGAGGAAATTTCCCACTCCACCTGCTGGCCCTGTGGTAAGGGCCTTCCCATAACAAAGGAAGGCAATGTTGCATAGTCAGTGTCTGTTTAAGTATACATAGTTTTATAGTCACTCTGTAACTCCATGTGCAATGTCAACCCATCCAATAAAAATGTATGTTACCATATAAGGGGGACTCAGGGACTAAAATATAAAAAAATAGACAAATTTAAATACATATATATATACACACACACACACACACACACACACTATATATATAGGTGTGTGTGTGTGTGTATATATATATATATATATATATATATATATATATGTATATGTATATACATATACATACATATATATATGTATATGTATATACATATACATATATACATATAGCAATTCCCCCCTGCAATTGGGGCTCAACTTTTGGATGTGAATCTGTTGAGCCAGTGCCAAATAAATGCTGCCTCCTGCTAAAAGTCTTGGTGTACTGTCTCTCTGGTTAAAATCTTGCTACATTTCTGGTGCATTGGCTGGGAAACAGAAAGTTCAGAGACAGTATTTTTTGTTTCTCTTGTTGCCAGAGTATGGTCCTTGAGGTGTCAGGGGAAGCAATCTTGCCTGGCACCAGTGGACCCATTTTTCCAAAGGAAAGTGACCTTCCTAGTGGCCAGGGTGTGAACCTCTGGAGCACTAGGAAGGCACAGGAACCAGCTCAGGGAGCTCTGTGCATGGAATTAGTAAGAACCCAGGTTCATGGAATATTAGACCTATCCCTAAGAGATATAAGGGCCTGATCACCTCCCAGAGTTGTTTAAGTGGAGTGGAAATTAAACTACAACTCTAAGGCACTGAGCAGCCAGTTGGAGACATTATGTGAATGTGGATGAATGAGACTGAGGAATGTGAAGTCCTCATCCATAGGTCCATGGTGAACCTCATATGGCTTATGATGGCTCTCCCTGGAGAGATCTTGATGTGGGGTTTATACCATCATTCCTCTGATGCTAAGAGGCACCTGAAATATCTCTGCCAAGGAGAGCATCTGGAGATGGACAAAGTGATTGCTCAGTGCTTCCCTTTCCATTCTCATGTGTGATTGTCATGGGGGATAACCAGAGTAAGCTTACTTCCCCTAAAGTGTATGATGAAAATCTTTAAAAAGGGTTATTCAGAAGATTACAATGTTGACTCAACTCCCAGAAAACTCTGGATATTCTGTGAAATAAATTGGCCTTCATTTAGAATGGGCTGGCCCTCTGAAGGGTCACTAACAGAGAACTAGTTAGTAGAATGTTTAAAGTCATCATGAGGGACCCAGGTCTATCTAAACAATTCCCCTGCTCTCTTAAAACACCGGCTAGAACTGAGAAGCCTATTCTGTCTGCAGAACCAGAGGAAATTCCCCTGCCTTATGTCCTACTATACACTTCACTGCTGCCTGCACTCCCTATGCTGACCAAGCTGGAGCCTCCCTTGAGATGACCCACACTCCTGAAGCTACCCCTCACCCTAAGTTATTTGTCATGCCCCTGACTGCAGCTGCTCCAGAACGGCCAACTTTTACCCTCTACACTCTGGCAAAGAAGCACCAGAAGGACCCTGCTGATGATTTCCCTCCCCTTAGGTGTCAAAGTGCCTTAAAATGCCACTGAGGAAAGGCATTAGCCACTGATTTAAAAAAGACTTCCCAGTGGCTTTATACTGCTCCAGTAGATGGATGACCTACTACTGGCTGGGTGGACAAAAGAGGAATAAATAGGAGGAACACAGTGGCTCCTCACCCCCCCCCCATGAGAGGCTGCCTATAATATCTCAAGAAAAAAAGGCCGAAATATGCCAAGAGAAGGTCATATATCTTATATTTCAACTTGGCCTGGAGAGTAAATAAGCTGTCTGCTCAATTTCAGTTCTATCCACCAGGTGCCAAATTTTGGGTTTCTCGGGGATACAAGCTTTTGTAGGATCTGGATACTCAACTTTTCCCTCATGGCAAAAACCTTTTAGGAAGCCACAAAGTGGGGAGAGTGAGAGAGAGCCTCTCTTTGGGGATGGACATAACAGAAGGCCTTTGAGGAAATTAAGGAGGCCCTCATCAATGCACCCAGCCTGAGGCTTTCAGATGTATCCAAGCCTTTCTTTTTGTATGTACATAAATGTATTAGCATTGCAGTAGAGGCCCTGGCCTAAATGTTGGGGTCATGGCATCATTCAGTGGCATACTTTTCCAAGCAACTTAACTCCATTGCTCGAGGCTGGCCAGCCTGTCTGCGGGCACTCACAGTCCCGGTTCTCCTAGTATCAGAAGCTGATAAATTGACTGTGGGACAAGAGTAATAATCTGAGTGTCACACTCAGTACAGACATTAATGGAGTACAAGGGGTAGTACTGGCTAACTGCTGACTGGATGTTCAATTATCAGGGGATACTATGTGAAAACCTGCATATCTATCTAGAAGTAGTGTGAACCCTAAACCCCACAACCTTGTTGCCTGTTGGGCCAGGTCAGCTGGATCATGATTGCATTAAAATCATATACAAAATATTCTCCAACTGACTGGATTTAATGGTTCAACCTCTCAAGGACCCAAATGCTTTTTTTTTTTTTTAATTTTTTTTTGAGAGTTTTTTTTTTTTTTTTTTTTTTGTTTTTTTTTTTTTTTTTGCTATAGGACGCGTGCACTCGCCAGATAGACAGAGAGAGACAGAGAGACAGAAAGTGAGAAATCACCCCCTAGGGGGGATGGTCACGCCACAATCCCTTCTCCTCCATTCTCCTCTCGGGATCTTGGGCACGCACGCACATGTGCCCGGCGTGAGTTTTAAGCCACTGGGTCCGGGACGCGAACCGCAGTTGACTACGTGGGAGTCGAGCGACATAGCCATTACACTAACTGCTGGTCCCCCAAATGCTTTTTATTTCACAGATGGAAGCAGTTCTGTAAAGGATGGGAAAAACCTAATGGAATACTCCATCGTGACACTAAATTCTACCATCGAGGCAAAACATCTACTAGAAGGAACCTTGGCACAAAAGGCAGAACTCATTGCACTGACCTGAGCCCTGTACAGACTCTAAATATGCTTTTACTACCCTCCACACACATGGAGCTTTATATAAAAAAAGGACCTAATCAATTCAGGAGGAAGACATGAACTATAGCAAAGAAATCCTTGAACTCAAATGCTTTTTGGGTCCCTAAAAGAATGGTAGTCATGCATTATCAGGGGCATCAAAGGGGGATGCCACAGCTGTTCAAGGAAATTTCAGAGTAAACTGAGAAGCAAAATCACACCCTCCAAGAAGACAATGGGGCCAATTGCCCTGACAACAGCTCTATTCCCTAGTCCATCAACAGAATTGGATCCCCATTACTCACTATATGAGAGCACCTGGTTCAAAACAGAGAGGAAGCTACCTCCAAGGTGGAGGGTGAAAATTTGCAGATGGTTTAGCTTCAGCTTTGGGAGGGGCAGGAAGGCAGTGCTGAAAGGCGTCCACAGCCACAAAAAAAAAAAAGAAGATCCGTACATCACCCACCTTCCGGAGGCCCAAGACTCTCAGGCTGCGGAGGCAGCCTAAATATCCTCGGAAGAGCGCCCCCAGGAGAAACAAGCTTGACCACTATGCTATCATCAAGTTCCCCCTGACAACCGAGTCTGCCATGAAGAAGATAGAGGACAACAACACACTTGTGTTCATCGTGGATGTCAAGGCCAACAAGCACCAGATCAAACAGGCTGTGAAGAAGCTCTATGATATTGATGTGGCCAAGGTCAACACTCTAATCAGGCCTGACGGAGAGAAGGTGGCGTATGTGTGACTGGCTCCCGATTACGATGCTCTGGATGTTGCCAACAAAATTGGGATCATCTAAAGCAAGTCCAGCTGGCTAATTCTAAATACACATTTTTCCACCAAAAAAAAAAGAAAAGAAAAGAAAATTTGTAGATGGTCATATAGCAGTTCCTGAGGCACTAGCCCCAACCTTCACAAAAGAGGTTCACCAGGAGTTCCACTTTGACTGAATAGCCCTCGAAGCCACATTGGGTAAACACTTCTATGTCCCTTGACTTTCAAGCATACCCCAGACAATATGTGAGCAGTGTGAAACATGTTCCCAGAATAACCCATGACAGGGGCACAAAGTCTCTCCTGGAATACAAAGCGTTGTAGAGGCAAATTTGAAATGTAGTTGTGGATTTCACTGAGCTTCCCTGAATCCAGATGATGTTAGTCTTCCTATGCACTTTCTCTGGCAGCATAGAGGCCTTTCCTACATACACAGACAAAGCACAAGTGACCTGTATTCTCTTAAAGGAAATTGTTCCTCAGTTTGGGATCCAAATCACCTTAAGGTGAGATAATGGATCAGCATTCATAGCTGAGGTGGTGCAGCTGGGAAAAAAAGGACTAAGGATCACCTGGAAGTGACACACAGCCTAGTGTCCCCTGAGCTCCAAGAAGGTCAAATGAATGAACTGAACTTTAAAAATACAACTAAGGAAACTATGTCAGGAAATTCACCTACACTGGAACCAGCTGTTGCCAACTGCTTTGTTAAGGATTAGGTCTATACCTACTATACAGGGTTTCCTTATGAGATTATTTATGGCCACCATTCCCCCATTATTAGGGCAATATAAAGGAACTTTAAAGAATTTGGCGACATTACTCTTAAGACAGCAAATGCAGGGTCTTGGCTCAACCCTATCCACTATACATCATTGGATTAAGGAGTAATTACCTGTAAGTTTAACCACAGATGCCTAGTCCTTCAAAACAGGAGATACTGTATGTGTAAAAGAATTGAAGTTCCAACTCCTAAAGCCTCTTTGGAAGGGTCCATTCACTGTCATTTTACGCCCCCCCCCCCCCATAGTGATGGTAACCAAGGTAGTCCCCTGGATTCATCATAACAGAATGGAACTGGTTTTCAACTCTGAGAGTGCACTTATTCATCAACACCATGCAAACTGGCCATCCAGAGGAAGCAAGTCAAGACCCCAGAGACCCAAGATGACTACAATCCTGCTTTAGTAACTCTGGATGCTGACTAATCTATGCACAGTAGAAGCATGAGGAATCAACCACCCGACAAAATATATAGACTGTCCCCATTTTTTATACTGTTCTTTTACTGTGATACACTGTCATCTGTTGTCCCTATCTTTTGTGATTTTCACCTAACCCTTGCCATAGGGTTGGCAGAGACTTCTCTGGTCAACTGAAAACATGGAGAAAGGTTCTTACTAGTCCTCTTCTTTTGGACAAGAAGCATAACTATTATTTGCTGTTCCTTATCTGGGCCACTTCTGTGGTTTCAGACCCCTCCTATGATATGCATTTGCATAACTCTTCCAGGGGATGGCTTGGACCCTACTTTGCCACATACATTTCTCATGCCAGGAAAAGAGTGGAACCCCAGTGAACTATGTGAAAAATGGTTTTCAATTGTCAGGGAATTCAAAACCCCCCATAAGTGCTGTATTTCTTTATCCTGGGGGCTTGCCTGATCCTATCCTGCCTGGATCCCTTGGTCATAAGATCTGTCTCCAGCTTCATCAAGGCCATGATCAAAAGGAAACTAGCCAAAAGAGGAGAATGTGGTAAGGGCCTTCCCAGAACAAAAGAAAGCAAGCGTGACATAGTCAGTAGCTATACATGCATGCATAATTGAATAGCCACTCTGTAACTCCATGTACATGTGTGACCCTATGACAACCCTATAACATAGGCCATCCAGTAAAATGTATGTTACCATATAAGCGGGGGGGGGGGGGGGGGGCAAAGGGACTAAAAGGTCAAGAAAAATTAATGAAAATATATATAAGGCAATTCTCCATTGTGATTGGGGTTCAGCCTTTGGATGTGAATCTGCTGAACCAGTGCTGGGACAAATAAATGCTGCTTCTTGCTAAAAGTCTCAGTGTCCTGTCTCTCTGACTAAAATTCTGCTATAGCCCCAAGACCAGGCATGATTTTCAAGCTGCTGAGTTCAGGACTCAAACCACACAGTCATTCATGTGGGACCCAGGTGCCTTAATTTGTGTACCAGTTGCTGGCCTGTACAGAAATTTTTTTTATCTTGTGTAATCAGACTTGTCTGGTTTTGGTAGTGTTGTCCATGGTTTATGGGTCTTATATAAGAAATCTTTGCCTATTCTAATATGTTGAAATTGTTGTTCTACATTTTCTTCAAATATTTTTATAGTTTTGACCTTTATATTGATGGCTTTAATCCATTTTTGAGATTTATGATGAAAGATTTCTTTCTAATATTGGGGGATATTCAGTTCACCAGAACCTTTATTAAAAATTCTATTTTTATTGTCACAAGATTGACCTTTGTTGAAAATCAGTTGGCTGAAAATAAATTTAAAAAAAGAATGAAAAAGTTAAATTAAATTTAAAAGAGAAAGTCAGTTGGCTGTATGTTGTTAAATTTAGTTCTGTTGGGTCCAGCGGGTGGCATGGTGGTTAAGGTGCTGGACATTCCCACATGGCCCACCACGGTTCAAGTCAAGGACCTGGAGTCTTCCTTTCTCCCTTTCTCTCTCTCTCTCTCTGTCTCTCTCTCTCTGTCTCTCTCTGGCCAAATTAAAATAAATGAATGGATAAATAACATTAAATAAATAATTTTTAAAAATAATTTAAAAATTTATTTCTGTTTATGCTATTTAGCTGGCCTACTTGTCTTTTTTTGTGCCAGTACCAAGCTGTTTTGGTGATTATGGCTTTGCAATATATTTTGGAGGCAGGTAATAAGATGTCTCCAGCTTTATTCCTTTACACATTATAAGTCTGGTAACATAGGTCTTTTATGATTCTGAACAAATTTTATGATTATGTTGCTGATGGGAATTGCAATTAATTTATAGATTACTTTGGGTAACATTGACATTTCACCTGTTGATTCTTCAAATTGATAAAGAAAGGAATGTCTTTCTAGTTTTTGTATATTTTTCAAGTAATATTTTCAGTTTTTTAAATTTTTTTATAAAGATCTTTTACTTCCTCAGTTAGATTTCTTCCAAAAAATGTTTTTGTGGTTATTGTAAATGGAATTGCTTTCTCTTTCTCAGTTCATTCAATGTTAGCATAGAAAAATGCTACAAATATTTTTAACTGTCAGAGGGCATATACACTCAGCAGAGAGATGGAGAGACAGGGCAAGAGAGAAAGTACTCCTTAATGGGGCATGAAATGGTCATTATAGACTATAAAGCTACCTGAGGGCTATCTTCTGGACTAAACTGACATAGCCATGGGTCTCATGAAATGCTGCAATCCCATTAGTCAATTTCTACTTCCCATCAGTATTTTAGGCACATGTGCGTGTACACACACACACACCAGTGTGTTTCCCAATCTACCAGGGCTTGGAAATCAAACCATATGGTCAGTGGAATCCGGCTCTCTACACACAGTACTTAACCACCGCACTATGGGGATGGCCTACTGCAGATTTTTGCATGTTGTATTTGTATCCTGCAACTTTACTGCTTTGTTTATTAAATCTAAGAGATATTTCGTGGATTCTTTAGGTTTTTCTATGTATATGATTATGTCAAATAGGGACAATTTAACTTTTTCCTTTCCAATTTGGATGCCTTTTATTTTATTATCTTGTCTGACTGCATTAGCTAAGACTTCTACTATATATGTTGAATGACAGACAAAAAAGCGGACATCTCTTTTCTGTTCTATCAATAGTTTAAAGTTCAATTTTTTTCCTTTGGAGAGATTTTTTGCTATAGGGTGTGTGTGCTCACCAGAAACACAAAGCGAAACAGAGAGACAGAAAGCAAGAAATCACCCCCTGGGAGGATGGCTACACCACAATTCCTTCTCCTCCATTTTTGTCAGGATTTTGGGCATGCATGCACATGCACCCAGCATGAGTTTCAAGCCTCTGGGTCCAGGACTTGAACCACAGTTGGCCATGTGGGAGTCCAGCAATATAATTGTTACACCATCTGCTGATCTCAAGTTCAATTTTCCCCATTCAGCCTTGTTTTAGCTGTGAGAACATCATCTATAATCTTTATTGTGTTAAGAAATGTACCTACTATGCCTATTTTGTTGAGAGTCTTAATTAAAAGGGGCTATTATATTTTATCAAATGCTTTTTACATTTCAATAATCATATGGTTTTTGTCTTTACTTTTCTTAATGTGATATAATAAGTTTATTGTTTTCAAATATTTATTTATTTTTTTAATCATCTTTGTATTCAGGAATAAATCCTATAATATAATATATTTTTATTTATATGTTTTATTATTATTCATATTAAATCACTACACATCATTGAGATTGTGAAGAGACATTACCCAGCATGATATACACCTCAGTCCAGCCGAGTTGAGACCACCATACACATCCTCATCAACAGATAATAGACCTTACCTGTGTCCCACAAGTTTCTTACCTCTCCATTTTCTACCCAAATTTCCTATGCTCTTCCCCTCTCACACTCTCTTTCCTCTTGATCTCGTGTCCATTAAAATTTTTAATACTTTTATGTTCTCCAGTCTTTCACTCTCTACCACAGAGTGCAGACATTCAGTATATGTTAAGTGGAGGCATGCAATGACTCTCTTTCATAGCCTGACTTGCTTCACTCAGCAACAAATCTTTCATATTCATCCACCTTCTACTAAATTCCATGGCCTTGTTTTTTTTTTTTTTTTTTTTTTTTTTTTTTTTTTTTTTTTTTTTTTTTTTTTTTTTTTTTTTTTTTTTTATGACGGAAAAGTATTCCATGCCACAATACTTCAATCCATTTATCTGTTTGTGGACATTTGGGTTGGTTCCATGTCTTAGCAATTATGAATAAGGCTGCAATGAATATATATGTGCAAGCACTTTTCTAACTGAATGCTCTCCTGTTCTTTGGGTGGATACCCAGGAGTTGAATTGTTGGATTATAAGGTAGTTCTATTTGAAGGTCTTTGAGGAACCTCCATATCATTCTCCACAGTGGTTGGAACCAATTTACATTCCCACCAACAGTGTAGAAGTGTTATCCTTTCACCACATCCCCTCCAGCACTTTTTATTACTTGTCTTTTTGTTTGTTTGTTTGTTTGTTTTTAAACTTTGCCATTCTGACTAGGGTTAGGTGGTATGTCATTGTGGTTTGATCTACATCTCCCTTACAATGAGGGATGTTGAGCATTTTATCATATACTTTCTGGCTGTTTATATGTCTTCCTTAGAGAGTTGTTTATTCAGCTCATTTTTCCATCTTCTAATTGAATTAATTATTTTCTTTCGGGTAAGCTGCTTGAGTTCCCTGTGTATTCTGGTTATCAGTCTCTTATCTGAGGGACAGTTAACAAAAATTCTCTCCCATTCCGAGGGTTGTCAATTTACACCAATTACAGTGCCCTTTGCTGTGCAGAAACTAAATATGACGAATCCTACCTGTCTATTTGGGGGATTATTGCCTGTGCTTTGGGGTCTTGCTTAAGAAGTCTTTGTCTACCCCAATGTCTCCCAGAGTTTCCCCAATGTTTTCCACCAGTAGTTTTATAGTTTGCAGTCTTAGGTGTAGATCTTTGATCCACTTTGAGTTGATTTTTGTTAGTGTGACCAATAAGGGTTCAGGTTCATCATTCTGCAGGTGGATACCAAGGTTTTCCAACACCATTTGCTAATGATGTTTTCCTTTTCCCACTGTATTGACTGGTACCCTTTGTCAAAAATGAGTTGACTATATGTTTTGGGGTTTACTTCTGGAGTCTATTCTGTTTCATCAGTCCTCATGTCTATGTTTGTGCCAATACCATGCTGTTTTGATTATCACAGCTTTGTAATATATTTTAGGATCAGGGAGTAAGATGCCACCTATTCCAGTCTTCTTGTGCAGGATGGCTTTAGCAAAATGGGGTCTTTTGTGGTTCCAGACAAATTTTATGATTGTCTTTTCTAGATCTGTGAATAATGGCTCTCGTAATTTTATTGGGAATGCATTGAACATGTAGATTAATTTGGGTAGGATTGTCATTTTGATTATATTGATTTTGCCAAGCCAGGAACATGGGATGTCCTTCCACTTTTTAGTGTCCTTTTCAATTTCCTTTTTAAGGTTTTCATAGTTTTCCTTGTAAAGGTTTTTTACTTCCTTGATTAGTTTTATTCCTAAATATCTTATACTTCTTGTGGCTATGGTAAATGGAATTACATTCTTCAGTTCTGTCTCTGCTTGTTGTTTGTATATAGAAATGCTATAAATTTTTGTAAGTTAATTTTGTATCCTGCCACTTTACTGTACACATTTATTACTTTGAGAAGTTTTTTCATGGATACTATTGGTATTTTATGTATACAATCATGTCATCTGCAGACTGCTAGATCTAAAAGGAAAGACAGACTGTAATAACTATAATTGCTGGAGATCTCAATACCCCATTATCTCCTTTAGAAAGGTCAATGTGACAAAAAAAATAACCAAAGAGATTCAGGACCTCAATGATACTATATATCAGGTGGACTTGATAAACATCTATAGAACTTTCCACCCAAAAAAAAAAAAAAAAAAAAAAAAAAAAAAAAAAAAACACAAAATATACATTTTTATCAACCCTGCATGTTACTTTCTCAAAGACTGATCACATGATAGGGCACAAAACTAGCCTTTACAGATTCAAAGGCATAGAAACTATATCCAGCATCTTCTCCAACCATGATGGAATTAAACTTGATATTAATCTCAGTAAAAGCCCCCAAAAATATACAAATATATGGAAACTAAATAACCTATGTCTGAATGACTCCATGACTACTGCAGAGATTAAGACGGAAGTCAAAAGATTTATGGGAACTAACGATAATGAGTACAAAAATTTCCAAAATCTATGGGGTACTGCAAAAGCAGTCATAAGACAGAAGTTCATAGCAATTGCTACATACAAGATAAATATGGAAATGTGGCAAAGGACAATCTAACATCACACCTCATTGAATTGGAAAAATAACAACAAAAAAATCCAAAAAATGCCAGGAGAAAAGAAATAATAAAGATTCAAGCAGAAATAAATGAAATAGAAAATAAGAGAACTATACAGAAAATAAATTAAAGCAAAAGCTGGTTCTTTGAAAAGATAAACAAGATTGACACATCATTAACCAGACTAATTAAGAAGCAGAGAGAAAGGAGCCAGATAAGTCAAATCTGAAGTGAATCAGGCAACATTACAACAGACATAACAAAAATACAAAACATCATTAGAGGATACTATGAGCGACCATGCCAACAAAGAAGAAAACCTGGATGAGATGGACAAATTCCTGGACACATACAATCTACCAAGATTGACTCAGGAGGACATAGAAAGCCTGAATAGACCAGTAACAATCAATGTGATTGAATCAGTAATAAATAACCTCCCAACAAAGAAAAGTCCAGGCCCCGAGGGCTTCACTGCTGAATTTTACAAAACTTTTAAATAAGAGGTAACCCCCATTCTACTCACACTGTTTCTAGAGATCCAAAAGGAAGAAACCCTTCTGAACTTATTATATGAATCCTCCATTACCCTCATTCCCAAAACGGGTAAGGATATGACAAAAAAAGGAAAACTACAGGCCTATATCCCTGATAAATATAGATGCAAAAATTCTCAACAAGATATTTGCTAACTGTATTCAACAGCATATAAAAAAGGTTATTCATTACGACCAGGTAGGCTTTATTCCAGGGATGCAAGGGTGGTTCAACATATGCACAACCATAAATGTAATACACCATATTAACAGAAAGAAAGATAAAAACCATAATATAAATTTTTAAGGGAGTTTTTTTTTTTTCCATAGATCATGTGCACTCATTGGAGAAACAGAGAGACAGAAGGCAAGAAATCACCCTCCAGGGAGATGGCCATGCCACACTATCTTCTCCTCCATTCTCATCTCAGAATTTTAGGCATGTATGCACACGTGCCTGGCATGAGTTTGAGGCCACCAGGTCTGGGAGTTGAACCCCACTTGGCAATGTGGGAGTATAGCAATGTAACCATTACACCATCTGCTGGTCCCAATATAAAATATTGTTAGTGTGTTGCTGGATTGGTTTCAGTCATGACATATGGTCCTATATGCTTATGTAGTCATGTTCTACTTTTGGTGATCCTTGAAACTTTCTTATGCATTCATGTAAGCCTGTGATGTCATTTTCTTTCAGCCTAGAGAAGTTGCTTTAGTGTTCTTTTAGAGTACATCTACTGGTGATATGCTACCTTAACTTCTTTCTAAACCAAAATTGTTTTATATATATATATATATATATATATATATATATATATATATATATGATTTCTTTTTTGCTTGAGGACATGCTTACTTACTAGAGACAGAGAGAGAACAAGAGGAGAAAGCATCCCCCAGAACCAGCTTCCAATAAGCCTTACTCAATTCTTCCTGAGTGGCATTGAGTTTGACTCCATAAGTGAATTTTTTAAAAATTAGGTTTTTGCCATAGGATTTATACATTCACTAGAGCGAGAGAGTGAGAAAAGGAAAGCAAAACATCAACCCTGAGAGGGATGCCTAAACCACAATCTATTCTCCTCACAGAATTTTTGGCATGATGCACATGTGTCAGGACTGATTTTCAGGCCACCAGGTCTGGGACTCAAACAGCATTGGCCATGTGGAAGTCTAGTTCCTGAACCATCACACCATCTGCTGGGCCTCCGAAGTGATTTTTTTTTAACCCATTCCAACAGCCAGTGAGAAGATTGGTTTTAGTCTCTTCTGTCACTTTCAAGATGTGACTATTTGTTGCTGACCTGACCCTTAGTTGAAGCCTAAGGAGGCAACTGCAATAAAGAACTACTCACATATCATAATATGAGAAGAGAAGGGAACTTAGAAGATAAGATTTCTCTATCATCTTTTGCTCTTGATCTTGATTTTAATCTAGTATTTATTGAGTAAAATAATCAGGAAGATTTGGTAAACATCACACTGAGCAGTTAGCAGAGTTTGTCATGCTCTTGATCCTGTCTTCTTGTTCTCTGTCCCATGTATAGAAAACTCGAAAACCAAAACAAAGTACAGAGTACAGAAGGGTAAGAAGTTTTATCTAAAGAAATTTCCTAAAGTAAAGAAGAAATTCCATAAGGCAAAGCAATTTGTAGCTGCTTTCAGCTGAAACAAACAAACATTGGTCTTCTATTGTGCAAGGCAACATGTCTACAACCATTATTTCCTAAGGGTTGTTTAAACTCTATTAACCAGTTAACAATAGTAATGGTATTTCATTCATTTCCCCCTTCTTTATTTGATTGAAGGGGAACTTGTTGATGAAACTACACAGTCACTGATCAGAGGATCGAATCTTCTTCAGGGAGGTGCAAACTGATCAGAAGCCTATAGGAACAACAAACAAAATGAGCGAGACAAATGCAAGGAAGCCCCATAGTTTTGTATAAATACCATGAAACTAATTGTATAGATTAGCCCATTTATACTATCTGCTGGCAAGTATAAATCATGCATTTGGGTTTCTTTTTAAATAGACTCTAATTGTTCTTAAAAAGTGTTAGTGAGAGTTTGAACATCTCCTTGTAGATTACTTTGAAAGGCACCATATAGTTGTATTTTAATTTTTTTTTTTTTTTTGCATTTTCACTTGTTCTGAGAAACGGATGGAATCATTATAGTGGAGAGCAGTAACCACATTTTTGTGAAATTAATGTCACAATGGAGGCCCTGTTGATCAAGAATAGCTTGTTGTTGATCCCTGATTCATTGGACTGCAGTCTCCAGTGCATTCAACTGTTGTGAAATTTGGGAATCACAATGAGTTTGGGTAACCATACTCTGTGTAACATTGGTCATGATGTGCTAACTGTTCTGTGTGAATAGATTTTGTGAGCAAGACAACTGCCGTGGTAGTTGAAGCTAAAATAATGACAGAAGAAATGAGGAAGGCAATAAGCATACCTAGAAATCTTCATGAGAGGAATTATTTTTTAAGAGGTTTTGCCATATGGCACATGAGCTCTCCAGAGAGACAGACACAGTGAGGGGAAAAAGAGACATCATCCCACAAGAAGATAACCATGTGATAATCCCTTCTTCATTCCCCTCCTGGATCGTAGGCACACATGGACACCTGCCCAGTGTGATTTTTAAGCCACTGGGCTTGGGAATCAAACTAGAGCCAGCCATGTGGGAGTCCAGCAATGTAACCAGTATGGTCGCCATGGGTGGAATTTTGCCAAAAGTGAGTTTGGTTGGGCAAGCCCAGAAGAGCTTTCTTCTTCTAAGATTAACTGGCAATCAAGTTTAGGCTTCTCTGTGGAGTAACAGAAGAGAATTGATCTTATTTTGGGAAACATTATTATAAGAAAAGCAATCTGCATAAAAGGAATATTGAGATTTTCTAATATTAAATGTGTGATTAAAATGTGAAATATTAAAGGAATCAGAAATAAGTAAAAATAGTTCTCGTTCCATCTCTAGCCCACTGGCCAGCAATGGAAACTGAGGCAGGGGTACCACTGCCCCAAACCCACTTCCAGGTTCCCAAGACAAGGATCCCACCCCCTTTCAAGACCAGACAGGTCCTTTCCCTACAGGAGCCCTCCCGTTCCATCTCTAGCCCACTGGCCAGCAAGGGAAACTGAGGCAGGGGTACCACTGCTCCCAGCCCACTTCCAGGTTCCCAAGAGAAGGACTCCACCCCCTTTCAAGGTAGGCAGCATTTCATTTTTTAATTTTTTTTCTTTGCTATGTTTCTAATGGCTAGTAGTAGGAGAAGAGCCTCAGGTCTGAACAAGTCAGGAAATATGTCTCCATCAAAGGAACAGAGTAAATCCCCTCCATCTGTCCTAAAATCTGAGGATGTTACCAAAATGTCAGAGAAAAACTTTAGAACCTTCATAATGAACAAATTATATCAGTTGGAACAGAAAAGAGACAATAAACTTCAAGAAGTTAGAAAGTCTTTCCACAATATGAAAGAAAAAATGGACACTCAGAAAGAATTACGTGGAGCTATTAGAGATGAAGTTTGTAATACAGGAAATCAAAAACTCTCTTGAAAGTATAAAAAGTCGATTAGACCATGTAGAAGATCGAATCTCCAATGTAGAAGATAAAACCTTTGACCTAGAAAAAAACACCAAGAAGATAGAGAAAATAACAACAACACAAAAATGAACGAGGATAATATATATGAGAAATACTAGATTCCATAAGATGCCCAACATCAGAATAATTGGCATCCCAGAAGGTGAAGAAAGTAATAACGGCATGGAAAATCTATTCCATAAAATCCTGGAAGAAAATCTCCCAAGTCTAGAGAGGCACTCGAGCGTCCTGACCCAAGAAATATAAAGGACCCCAAATAGATTCAACCCCAGAAGATCATCCCCAAGGCACATTGTAGTCAGACTCTCCAAGACCACAGATAAAGACATGATACTAAAACTGGAAAGAGAGAAAATAGAAGTGACTTACAAAGATCATCCCATCAGGCTAACACCGGACCTCTCTATGTAAACAATGCAAGAAAGAAAAGAATGGGAAGATGTATTGAAAGTGTTAAGAGACAAACAATTTCAACCAAGATTATTATATCCTGCAAGATTATACTTTATATAGGAAAAAAGGATTAAAATCTTCTCAAACAAAACCTGAAAGAATCTGCCAGCACCAGACTAGCTCTTCAAGAAACCCTGAAGAAAGTACTGCTCCAGGAAAACTAAAGAATTAACAGACAGAAACAAAAGCATAAAAGACAGCTAAGACAATGGCCAACTTAAAGGTTGGGACAGATCCGGTAACATCGATAATAACATTGAATATGAATGGATTAAATTCTCCAGTCAAGAGACACAGACTGACTGAATGGGGAAAAAAAAAAAAAAAAAAAAAAAAAAAAAAAACAGAAACTCTATCTGTTGCCTACAGGAAACCCACCTGATGGATAAAGACATACATAGACTGAAAGTGAAAGGGTGTAAAAAGGTTTTCCATGTAAATGGGAACCAAAAATGAGCTGGAGTTGCGATATTAATCTCTGACAAAATAGGCTTTTTTTTTTTTTGAGAGGTTTTCGCTATAGGGCGTGTGCGCTCGCCAGACAGACAGAGACAGAGAGACAGAGAGCGAGAAATCACCCCCCAGGGGGGATGGTCACGCCGCAATCCCTTCTCCATTCTCCTCTCGGGATCTTGGGCACGCACGCACACGAGCCTGGCGTGAGTTTTAAGCCACCAGGTCCGGTACGCGAACCGCGGTCGACTACGTGGGAGTCCAGCGACATAGCCATTACGCTAACTGCTGGTTCCCCAAAATAGGCTTTAATACAAAAACTGTTCTAAGAGACAAGAAGGTCACTATATTGCAGAAAAAGGATCAATAGATCAAGAAGATATAACGCTTATAAATATCTATGTGCCTAACACAGGAGCACTGAAATATGTGAAGAAAAGACTATTAGATCTAAAAGAGGAGATAGACTGCAATACACTAATTGTTGGAGACCTCAAAACTGCACTATCCCCTCCGGACAGATCATCTAGACAAAAAATAGATAAAGAGATAAAGGATCTGAATGATGCCATAAATCAAATGGACTGCACAGACATCTATAGAATTTTCCATTCAAAGACGACAAGATACACTTTTTTCTCACCCCCACATGGAACCTTTTCAAAGATTGACCACAACATAGGGCACAAAGCAAAGCTCTACAGATTCAAAGGCATGGAAACTATATCCAGCATGTTCTCTGACCATGATGGAATTAAAATTGAGTTTAATTTCAAGAGAAATCCTCAAAAAATACTCAAATGCATGGAAACTAAATAACCTACTCCTGAATGACTCCACAACTACTGATAAAATAAAGACTGAAATCAAAAGATTCATGGAAGCCAATGACAGTGAGGACAAGAATTTTTATAATCTTTGGGACATGCAAAAGCAGTCATAAGAGGGAAGTTCATAGCAACTAGTGCACATAAGAGGAAGATGGAAAGAAGGGAAATGGATCATCTAACACCATGCCTTAGAGAATTGGAAAATCAATGGCAAAAAAATCCAAAAAACTCCAGGAGAAAGGAAATAATAAAGATATGAGCAGAAATAAATGAAATAGAAAATAAGCAAACTATACAGAAAATAAATGAAAGTAAAACCTGGTTCTTTGAAAAGATAAACAAAATTGATACACCAGTAGCGAAACTTATTAAGAAGAGAGAAAGGAACAAGGTGAATCAAATCTGCAATGAAGCAGACAATATAACAACAGACAAAGTAGAAATACAAAGCATCATTAGAGGATATTATGAACAACTATATGCCAAGAAACAAGACAATCTGGATGAGATGGACAATTTTCTGGACACATATAATCTACCAAGATTGAGCCAGGAGGATATAGAAAGTCTGAATAGGCCCATAACAAGCCAGGAGATTGAATCAGTAATAAATAACCTTCCAACAAAGAAAAGCCCTGGCCCTGATGGCTTCACCGCTCAATTCTATAAAACTTTCAAAGAAGAGTTAACCCCCATTCTGCTCAAGTTATTTCTAAAGATCTAAAAGGGTGAATCTCTCCCTAATTCATTCTATGAATCCTCTATCACCCTTATCTTTAAATCAGATAAGGACAGGTCAAGGAAGGAAAACTATAGATCAATATCTCTGATGAACATAGACGCAAAGATTCTCAACAAGATACTAGCCAATAATATCCAACAACTTATAAAAAAGATTGTACATCATGATCAGGTAGGCTTTATTCCAGGAATGCAAGGTTGGTTCAACATATGCAAAACGATAAATGTAATACACCATATTAACGGGAAGAAAAATAAAAAAAAATATGGTCACACAAGCCTCATGGATTCTGCAAACTAGCCATTTTGGGGGAACAGAAATCAAGACTTCCCACTGATAATTTGGCCTCTGGCACACAAAACTCACGTGGAGAGGCAAAGGGAAGAGGCCTTCTTGAAGACAAAAGGCTCATGAATTCTGCAAACTAGCCATTTTGGAGGAACAGAAATCAAGACTTCCCACTGATAATTTGGCCTCCAGCACACAAAACTCGCGTGGTAGGAAGACAGACCCCTTCCAGGCCTTCTGTCTCTGTACCTGTCTGTCTCGGTCTCTGTCTCCTCTCTTTTTTTTTTTTTAATTTTTGCTTTTTAGAACTTTTTAAGGTAAAGCATTTTCTGCGCTTTCTGGCCCCTCCTACCACCTCATTTTGTTAAAATAATTCCCTCTCCACTTCCCAACCCCAGAGAAGCAAAGGGAAGAGGCCTTCTTGAAGACACAAGCCTCATGGATTCTGCAAACTTGCCATTTTGGGGGAACAGAAATCAAGACTTCCCACTGATAATTTGGCCTCCGGCACACAAAACTCATGTGGTAGGAAGACAGACCCCTTCCAGGTCTCCTGTCTCTGTACCTGTCTGTCTCAGTCTCTGTCTCCTCTCTTTTTTTTAAATTTTTGCTTTTTAGAATTTCACGCGGCGCGCTTGCGCGCTGCGCTGTTTTCCAATTTTTGTTTTTTTACTGAATTTTTTTTAAATAATAATTTTTTAAGTTGTATTGAGAAGTTTTATCTTCGTTTTTTTCCTTCTCTTTTCCTGTTTCTTGTTTCTTTTTTTGCTGTTGTTGCTGTTGTTTCTCTCTTTCTGTTTCCTTTTCTGCACGCTCCTCAACACTCAGATTGAACTTCCAAGTTTGGGAAGAAACCGACCATCAACCAGATGACTAGAAATCACTGCAGGACCACAAGAAAAATGGGAAAGCAGGAAAATAACTCTCCTCCAAGGGAAAAGGATAACTCATCTTCATCCACACACAGTTCAAGTGAATTCATGGAAATGTCTGATAAAGAATTCAGAACATTCATAATGGCAAAACTAACAGAGAAGGAAGAGAAGAGAGACAAGGAACTGCTGAAGAGGAAGGAGAAAGGAATCGAAGAGTTCCAGGAGGTGAGGAAATTCATGCAAGATCTAAAAGAGGAATTTCACACTTTACAAAAGAATCAGATGGAACTGTTAGAGATGAAAGCCATAATACAGGAAGTCAAAATCTCCCTTGAAAGTATTAAAAGCAGACTAGATAATTCAGAAAATAGAATCTCAGACATAGAAGAGAAAATTGCTAGCCTAGAAAAAATCCACCACGAAGACTGAGAAAATGGCCCAAAAATTTGAGACTAATATACGAGAAATACTAGATATCATCAAACGTCCAAACATCCAGATAATAGGCATTCCAGAAGGTGAAGAGACTCATAAGGGCATTGATAATCTATTCCATGAGATCCTGCAAGAAAACTTTCCAAACCTAGAGAGGCACTCAAAGATTCAGTCCCAAGAAATACAGAGGCCCCCAAATAGAATCAACCCAAGAAGATCTTCTCCAAGACACATTATAGCCAGATTGACCAAAACAACAGACAAAAACAAGATACTAAGATTGGCAAGAGAAAAACGGCAAGTTACTTAGAAGGGGTATCCCATCAGACTAACAGCAGCTCTCTCATCGGAAACAATGCGAGCGAGGAAAGAATGGGAAAATATATTCAACGTGTTAAGGGAAAAGCAATTTCAACCAAGAATACTGTACCCAGCAAGATTATCGTTCATTTGGGAAGAAAAGACACGAACTTTCCCAGATAAACAAAACCTGAAAGAATTTACCAGCACCAGACCAGATCTCCAAGAAATTCTTAAGGGAGTGCTATGTCAGTAAAATTAAATGCAGACACACAGAAATAAGAGTTCAAAAACTAAGAAAATGAGCAACTTAATTGTAGGGACAATGTTTGGAGATGAATATTATACCCCAGAATTCAATCTGGAAGATCGAACCTTAACAGAAGAAAAATAAAGTACATGAGACTGAACTGATGAAACAACATTCTGTGACTTGACTAGAATATTGCTGCTTTTCTTCTAAGCTTTGTTGTCCGGTTTTAAAGGATTTTTGTCCTGTCTTGAGCTGTTGATAGGTGCATGTATCTACTATTTGAACAGAATACTAACCTGTTTCTAGGCTTTAAGTTTCAAGGAAATATCATTACCAGTTCAAAACTGCTCTTCTTGAAATTACCTGCTGAACTTGCTATTGAAAGTAGTTAGATTACTTATGATATTGTGTGATCAACAAAATGTTGGGGAAAAGAAATAGAAAACAACTGTATATAGCAGAGATAGTGTAATAAGAGAGTGGGAAAGGGCAGAGGGTCAAACATGGGGTAAAAAACGTATATATACATGTACATATGTATGAAAGTAGAAATGGAATATTATTAATGATAAAATGCATGATTAAGCCACTATGCAGTTTACTCTAGATGGGAAACCACATTTAGTATGTTGTGATGATGCTCTGGGAATGAATGTTAAGTAATTAAAAAAACAAGTTGCAGGAGAAAAAAAAAACGGTAAAACTGTTCGTATCGAAATTTTTTAAAAATGCATATTTGATGACTGCAGTAAGCTATATAGCCCCAGCTGGGTACTACTTTATAATATGTTCATTCTACTCACTGAGGTTTATGCCTAAAGTCAGACTTGGGTTCATGTATAGGTATATATCAGCTGTGCCAGCTATTGGATATATTTAGACTAATTAAGTTCATTAGCAAATCAATTAAATGGGGGGGAAGGCATAGAAAGCAACCATGGATACCAGAGACAATGTGGGAGGAGGGTGGGACCTGGCAGAGTATGAGGGATAGGGAATCAAGGATGGCAAAACAAAATACAAAGTATACAAGACATAAGAATTGGAAAGTTATTTTCTGAAAACATGTATGTTGATGTGCTTGATTGAGCCAATACACAGGGTATTTTGGATGGAAAATTCATTTGTATGCTGTAATGATGTATAGTGAATTAATGTAAAAAATAAATAAATTTAATGAGAAAAAAAAGAAATAAAACATATGGTCAAATCAACTGATCTAGAAAAAAGATTTTGATAAGATACGACATCCCTTCATGATCAAGACTCTCAGCAAAATCGGAATAGAAGGGTCATTTCTCAACACAATAAAAGCTATCTATGAAAAACCCATAGTGAACATCATCGTGAATGGAGAAAAGCTGAGAACTTTCCCACTAAAAATGAGTACAAGGCAAGGCCGCCCACTTTCTCCCCTCCTTTTCAATATAGAACTGGAAGTATTCACCAACTCAGTCAGAAAAGAGGAAAAAATTAAAGGCATTCAAATAGGAAAAGAAGAGGTGAAACTCTCTCTATTCGCAGATGACATGACTGTATACATAGAAGACCCAGTGGTTTCCATTAAAAAAATATTCTGGAAGTAATGCACACATATTGAAATGTTCACTTTGTAAGCTAAGTACTGTGATTGAATTTATAAAAAAAAAATTTAAAAAGTCATCATTATACCCAAAATAAATAAATAAATAAATAAATAAATAAATAAATAAATAAATAGAACTAAGTAAAAATAAGTAGGGATGAGTGAGGCAAACATTAGCATAACCAATATGATTGTGAATGAGATTTAAGGAGTAGATATGATTATGAACATATAAATAAGATCCATGAAAAATACTACATAAAAAAGGGCAAGGCAAGTCACCAAAAGTTGAGTAACCATCCCTCAGTTGAGGAGTTTGTTTTAATATGGTGAGTGGGCTCTCAAAGGACACCTTGACTCCATGTAATAGAAGAATTGCTCTTGTGTCAAAATGTAATAGGGTTGTGATTACATTCTAAATGTCCATGAAATCCCCAATCTTTCAAATAAGTGTAACTGTCTAAATACATTACACGAGTGGGGGGAAGGACTTTGAAAGGACTTCAGACAGTTGATAAATTTCCTGAAGTCTGAACTTTCTTAAGAACTATGAGGGATGGGACCAGCAGTTAGCATAACAGCTATGTTGCTGGACTCCCATGTAGTGTGTGTGGGGGGGTGATTTCTCACTTTCTGTCTCTCTGTATCTCTCTGTCTGGCGAGCACATGCACCCTCTAGCAAAAACCTCAAAAAAATGAGGGGAAGGGATGGTAATAATTTGTAGAACTGTCATAGGATGGGAGAGTTGATCTGTACTGTGTAAAATCCTTGTTTTTTTAGGTCCAGATTTCTAAGATTAGAGACCTGTCCTGTAGTTTCTTGATCTAACTTTCTTTTGAGTGATTTTTGCCATTGGGCACATGTGCTAGCCAGAGAGACATAGAGAGACAGAGGGACAGAAAGCAATAAATCACCCCCCAAGAAGGGATAGTCACACTACAATCCCTTCTCCTCAATTAAAATCTTGGGATTTTGGTCATGCATTCACATGCCCCCAGCATGAGTTTTAAGCTGCCAAGTCCAGGACTCTAACCACAGTCAACCACATGAAAGTCCAGTGACATAACCATTACTCCATCTGCTGGTCCTGATCCAACATTTTTAGACTTCCCTAGGTGATGGGTCTAGCTTTTCAAGATCAGCAATGGGGGTGATTATCAAGAGGTGGTTTCTTGTTTTCTAGGATTAATTGATTAATCTGGGAAATTGGATTGAAAGGGCAGTCTTTCCAACTCATGATATGGCTTGAAAAACTGTGCAGGGTCCTGTTGGAAATAAAACACAAGCACATCCTTATTCCCAAGTGATGAGTTCTCCTGGTCATTTCCAATCATATTCACCAGGGCATTTATTTTGAGTTGTCAGAAAGGTCATTATCCCCAGGGCATTTATATTGGGTTGTGGGAAAAGTCATGACATGTTATCTATGCAAAAATGCATCTTGACTCATGACATGTTATCTATGCAAAAATGCATCTTGACTTTTCCCACAATGCAATATAAAACTGGGTTTGTGTTTAAGTGAGGCATGTCTGCCAAACTATCTCTCAGCAGTAATAATATTCTGATTATCCAATTTTTTTAGAATTTTTAAAATTTCATTTTTTATACATTCAATCATGCTATTTAGCTTACAAAGTGAATATTTCAACATATGAACATTTCTCCCTAGTCCAGTTGACTGGTTATCCAAATTTTTTAAATGAAGCATATATAAAGCTCTGTGAGTAATATCTCAGTTTATCTGGAGGTGTATTTCCCCCTTTCTGTTTACAAGTAAGTTGTTTCAAAGTATGATGAGCTTGTTCAATAATGACTTGTTCAGGAGGATTGTAAGGAATGTCAGTGATATGTTGAGTTTCCCATTGTTGCATGAAAGTAGTGTTCAGAAAAACATTCAGGGTCATTCATTGTCAGTTTGATCTGACACGATTTCCCCATAATAAAAAATGCTGTAGGAAAATGTGTAATGATATGAACTGAAGTTTCACCTGAGAGGTGACAATGTGTTGAATGGCAAAAACAATATATTGTGAATATGCCATGATATTTAAGGGTTTATTGTTGAATTGCCTTAAGGTAAAAATAGAGACACTTAATTCAGGCTGTTGTATGAATACAAAACTTCCTTGGGTAAAAGGATGTGGATGCCATTTACCTGTTTTTCAAGTGGTAACAGACTTAGTTGACTTCCCAGAGCCATCAGGAATATTGTTATGGTGTTACAAAATGGCAGATTACTAACAATAAGGGGTAATTTAATATTAAGCATAGGCAATTGTTGTAAAAGCTGATCAGAAGATAGAGAGAAATCTATTTGACCTACATAATCTGCAAAGGCTATCTGAAGTTCTAAAGAGGTAGGGAGTGAATTTTCAAAAAGTCTTTGGAGATCCCAAGATGGATAATGGATGATGGTCTCTAAGTTGGATGATGTGGCATTTGCCTTGGGTTACAAGTGAGGCCAGGTTAGTAATACAATGTAAAGGGTGAGCCTTTGTTTCTGGGTGTTTGCTAGGAAAAGCCATTCAATATAATGGAAGGAGAGGGTCAGCTGTTACTGAGTTGGTGAAGCAATAAAGAGATCATTCATAGAATGGTATAAACAGACATTTGGAAAAGTGTTTCATGTTGGAAGAAGGACTTTTGGGCAAAATACTGACAAATAGTTGCGCTATTTAACATTTTTTGAGGTAAAAGGTTCCATTGATATTTCTTGGTGGGAGCCATATTATTCAATATTTAGAGTGGAGACACTAAAAGCAAGTTTTTCTAATAACTGAGGAGAAGCATCAGATGGTTTTGCAGCTAGCATATGCAATGGACATGAGGGTGTGCAGACTAAGTTCTATGTTAAAATAACAGAGATAAGAATAGAGTCTCCTTGTTCCCTTTCTCTTTTCAAGATGCTGCCAATTCTTTCCCAAGTTTCCAAATCTTAAGAGTATTCATCAGGAAGCCATGGACAAAATTTGATAACATATTGTAACGAAGCAATAAATTGATTTTCTTTAACTATACAATGATCCACTTTTAAAAGTTGTTGCAATGTTTTAATATATACTTGTTCTTTTTATAAAGATTTTTATTATTATTATTATTATTATTATTATTATTATTATTATTTTCAGTGTGACCAGAGATAGATGGAGAGAGCAAGAGAGAGAGGAAATGTAAAAAAGCCAGATCCAGGACTCAAATCATGGTCCACCATGTGTGAGTCCATTGCCTTAACCACCACTTTCTGCTGGCTCCTCATGTCTTGTTTATACAGTTTCTGATATAATACCTATGAAAGGAACAGATATGTATATGCTTTTTTATTTTTTATTTAATTTATTATTATTATTTATATATTTAATTGCTATACATAAGTTAGATTGTATAGAGACTTTACCCAGCATGATCTACACCTCAGTCAAGCCTAGTTGAGAATACTATACAAAACTTTATCAACAGATAATAAACCATATCCATGTCCACAAATGTATTACCTATTTTTTCCCAAAACTTTCTTTCCTATGCTCTTCCCCTCCCACACTCTCCTTCGACTTTGTCTCTAGTGTCCATAACAACTTTTAATGCTTTTATGTCCTCCAGTCTTTCAGTCTCTATCATAGAGTGAGGACAGTTGGTATATGTTAAGTGGAAACATCTCTCATTCATAGTCTTACTTGCTGCACTCAGCAACAAATCTTCCATATTCATCCACTTTCTATCAAATTCCAGGGCTTTGTTGCTTTTTTATGACTGAATAGTATTACATGGAGTATATGTGACACACTTTTTCAATCCATTCATCTGTTTGTGGACATTTGGGTTGGTTCCATGTCTTAGCAATTGTGAATAATGCTGCAATGAATATAGCTGTGCAAGCGCTTTTCTGATTGAGCATTTTCCATGTCTTAGCAATTGCGACTAATGCTGTAATAAACATTGATGTGCAAGCATTTGCCCAACCTAGCATTTTCCTGTCCTTTGGGTAGATACCCAAGAGTGGAATTGCTGGATCATATGGTAGTTCTATTTGTAGGTCTTTGAGGAACCTCCATATTGTTTTCCATAGTGGCTGGACCAATTTACTTTCTCACTAACAGTGTAAGATGATTCCCCATTCACCATGTTTCTTCCTAAGTTCTTCTAGCTAATTCTGAGCTTTCAAAGGTGTGCAGGAGTAGGTAGATGGTAATCTCTTTCTGCTCTACCTCCCTGATGCTCACCTGCACAGTTGTCACTGGACTTGGGTAGTTCAAAGTTTTCCCAGTTTCTAGAAAACAGGTGTGCCTGGGACTGAGATGTGGAAATTCAACTGAAGACAGAAGGGATCACTTTAGAAAATGTTGTGGTTTCAGAACTCAGAGGCATGTGGCTGGAAATGAGCCACAGACTCTCTCCACCTCAATCTCTCTGGCATTCTTGAGAGGTCAAAAGTGAATGAGGGAGGGGATGAGCCATGGGCTCTGCAGTACAAGCCTTCAGACGTGGACAGCTAGCGATACTGCAAGGCCCTTCATTGGAATGGATGTCATGAAGGTAAGGCACAAGGTTTTCTGAAGTCCCAAATAATGCACCTGAGAGTTCAAAGGCAAGTGAGGGAGAGGATGAACCATGGGTTTCTTCAGTACAAGCTTTCAGCCATGGACAGCTCACAGTACAACAAGCAGTTTTTGTCTTAAAGTCTATTTTGTCTGGGATCACTGTAGTGACTCCAGTCCTTTTTCGGTTTCCAGACTTATGGAATACCTTTTTCCAGCCCTTCACTTTTAGTCTATGTATATCTTTATCCATGAGATGTGTTTCTTGAAGGCAGCAGATAGAGGGTTTCTATTTTTTTTTCTTATTCATTCAGCCAGCTGTGTCTCTTGATTGGAGAATTTAATCCATTAACATTCAATATTATTATAGATAGTTCTGAACTTGTTCCTACCATTAAGTTGGCCATTTTCTTTATTTTTTTCATTATCCCCTCTCTTTATGTCTACCTGTCTGTCTTTAGTTTTCCTGGTATAGCACTCCCTTCAGAATTTCTTGAAGAGCTGGTCTGGAGTTAGTAAATTTTAAAATTTTGTTTATCTGTGAATGTTTTTTATCTTTTCTTCTCATTTGAAGGATAACTTTCTGGATATAGTAATCTTGGTTGAAATTGTTTTTCATTTAAGACTTTGAATATATTTTCTCATTCTTTCCTTGCTTACATTGTTTCTGGTGAGAGGTTTGAAGTTAGCCTGATGGGGTAACCTTTGTAGGTAACTTGATGTTTCTCTCTTACCAATTTTAATATCTTCTTTATCTGTGTTTTTGATCAATCTCACTATCATGTGCCATGGAGAGCTTCTTGGATTGATTTTATTTGGAATCCTTTGTATTTCTTCGGTCTGGATCTTAGAATGCTTCTCTAGGTTCAGAAAGTTTTCTTCCATGATTTCATGCAGTTTCTTCACTTTCTAGGATATCAATGATCTGGATGTTGGGCATTTAATGGTATCTCGTTTTTCTTATATATTATTCTCATTTTGGTGTGTTATTTTCTCAGTCTTTTTGGTCATTTTTTTTTCGGTCAGAGGTTTTGTCTTCTACAACTAAATTTGATCTTCTGTATGATCTTATCTGCTTTTAGTACTTTCAAGGGAGGTTTTGATTTCCTGTATTACAGCCTTCATCTCTAACAGTGCCACTTGATTCTTTTATTATGGTGTGTTTTTCTTCTTTCAAATCATTGAAGGACTTCCTCATATCCTGGAGCTCATTGTCTGTTTTCTCTTGCATCTTCAAGAGTTTATTGTCTCTTTTTTCTTGCATCTCATTTAGTTTTGTCACTATGAATATCCTGAATTGTTTATCTGACATTTCCATGGGTTCCATTGTACTGTCTGTGGATGATGAGGAATTGCCCTTTTCCCTTGGGGGAACACTCTATCACCTGTGTCACTGTGTCTGAAAATAGTAATTCTCACTTTTTGACTGATTTTCAAATTTTAATTGGATTTTGTAAGTAAATTATCCTTTGTAAGAATTCATCAATTTCTAGGAAATTTACACGTTTAGCACAAGACAAGCAATATTGTGATCTGCAATTTATCTATCATGATGACAGGTAATTATTACCCTATTTAAACTTTCCATTATACATTGTCAGAATGTATAGAACACACCAAGCAGAACAAGTGATAGATCCACTTGTGTATGAAAAACTCAGACATCTCTGAAGCAATTCAGTGTCCTGCATAAATGAGCAGTTCTATTACAGAATGTGTGCTTAGGTGGTGTGGACTCATAGCTGCCCATCTTGGGTGCTCATTACTAGGTTGAAGGGTAGAGGCTGCAGTGGCCCAGGCCAGCAGCTCCTCACCCTGATGGTATGAAGAATGGCCCAGCTACCATTTCCTCTGCAGAAAGGAGTATCACTTGGCCTTTATTTGTAACCTCTAAGTGTTCCTTACCATGGCTACACTGCATCTTCATCTGCCTCTGCTCACACAATGGGAGAATCATTTTGATACATTCGGATTTCTGCAAATTTTCTAAACTCCTACAAGATCCCCAGTTTTTTGGTAGTCATTTTTCTGTTGTTCTTTTTGTTTATTTTTAAACATATTCTAGTCAGTCTCCTCAGTGCTTAAGCACAGTAAAGAAAATTTATTCTCAATATGTTACTTCTAGTTTTCAAGTTTGAATAAAGCTTACTTGGAAAGTGAAAAAGTGGGCAGTTGGTTAAAGAGTACACAGAATAATGGCGCAAAGAGGTATGGTATTATCTGTTGAAGATATTTTGCATTTTTATCAACAGTACTAGGGAGAAATGTTCACCTGTTGAAATATCCATTTTGTAAGACAAATAATAATGTGATTAAATGTATGGAAGAAAATGAAATGAAAAAAAGAAAAAAAGAAAGAAAGAAAAAAATACTTTATATTTGAGGCATATTTTCAAAATGCATGTAACATATACTGTCAGAAAGGTGATGATTGATTATTGCCTAGGTAATGGGGAGGAGTATAAAATAGTTCTTGAGAAAAACTGGAATGAGATCTATGTTCATTACCTAGTGCGGGAAAACTTCATACATGGAGCTCTCCTCCTCTATTCCTCTTTGCTCTATTCTTGTGAGATACAGCTGCCAGTCCAGCTGGACCTTGTGGGCCCCCTGTGACCATTCCTTTATTTCATGGAACTGGCCTGTGACCCAGGTATTCCTGGGTCTCACTTTTTGACTGTTCCAGAAGTATTCCTCATGCCTCTCCCACAGTAAACATCACAAGACTAGAGGCACTAAACTTCAGACACTAACCCAGATATCCTCTACTGATTCTATTAATTGATAAGATGATCTGGTATTGAAACCCCTAATTTACTTATTTTATGAATGCTTTGTATGCATTTACTTACTTTATGAATGCTTTGTTCTTGGCATATACAATCTGTGCTTGTATTCACTGACAGTACAGACCATTCTCCACCCAGACATCAGTAAAGCTTTCTCAGTAAGTAAATTCATGTCTTTCTCTGCTGGATCTCCAAATGTGCTCTTTGAAATAGGTAAACATCATGGGTAGGCACCCCTAAATTTGGAGGCCCTTGAAACACCTACAGAGTGGTTATGTATTCACAGGGGTATTTGTGTGACAAAAAATATAAGTTTATATTATGTCAGTACTATATTAAAGTGGTAAATATATTAATCTGAAATAAAAAGCAACTATGCATTCAAGAGAAATTTAAAATAGTCATCAATTGCATTATAAATACAAATAATTTTATGTGGGAAGTGTACAAAAATGTTTTGAAATTGCCGCACCCCCACCTCAGCCATGAAGGGGCTGGATGGGCAAGTTAGGCTCTACGGCTGGAACCCAGGCAGCAGGAGCAGTGACTGGAAGCCAGAGGCGGTGGCACCTCCTCCTTCTCACCACAGAACCAGCAGTGATAAAATGTGGTGATTGCAGTGAGAGGCCTTGCTCCCAATGAGACTGGTGGCAGGCCAACTGTGCCTGAGTTTTGCCTCTGTGCAGCTGGCATGGAGGATGTGGATGCTGCAGAGGCAACTAGTCCACTCCATATAAGTGACCCCTGACAGCAGGAAGAAGAACCACCAGTGGTATGTGTGCGACAGAGAGAAGCTATGTGAATCACACCAGGTTGTCTTTGTTCAGTTATCTTGCTCAATGAACACAGATCTTCTTAAACAACACCACTAAGAAATCTGGTTGGCTATTTATCCAATTATATTATTCTTTTGTATAATCTGTTTTTAGCCTGTTTATGTCTAGAACATCTATCAAGGGGTTGTGAGGAGGAGGCTCAATGTTTGTGTTTTTACCATATCAATTTCAGAGACTGCTTAAAATTAACCCAGACTAGAAAATCCATATACTTCTTGACTTAGGTGATGGAGATGGAGAAGTCATAAAAATCATGAGCCCTAATTTTGAAGAAATCTATGCCACTGAGCTTTCTGTAGCTATGGTACGGCAGCTTCAGAAGAAATACAGAGTACTTGGTATAAATGAATGGCAGAATACAGGGTTCCAATATAATGTCATCAGTTCCTTGAATTTGCTAGATTGCTGTGATCAGCATCTGACTTTGTTAAAAGATATTAGAAGTCTCTTGAAGCCAATTAGAGACTGAATCATCCTTGCCCTGGTCCTTCCCTTTCAACCCTATGTGGAAAATATAGGTCACAAGTGAGAGAACCCATCAGAGATTTTGGAAATCAAGGGCCAGAACTGGGAAGAACAGGTGAATAGTCTGCATGAAGTTTTAGAAAAGCTGATTTTGTTATTTACTCTTTCACCAGACTGCCATACCTGTGTGAGGACAATATGTATAATGACTATTATGTTCTGGATGATGCTGTCTTTGTTCTCAAATCAGTTCAAACATGTAGAGGTCAAAGTCTTCAGAGTCTTCCCCAAGAATGTACGCTCCGGAAGAGGGCCAGCATTCACAGTTGCAGGAAGGGCGGGCCTTTGGGGATTGCCATTCTAAATACCATGTAGAAAGTTAAACAGCCAAAATACTAATTGTAATTGTAAAAATAAATAAATAAATAAATAAATAAATAAATAAATAAATATCCCACTCTTACTAAATTTTTATCAACTCTTTACTCAGAGTCACACTCTAATGCAGGTCACCCTCCAACTATGATGAAAGAAATTTTTATACTTGATTGCAGTAGGGACTCATTCCCAGACAAAGAAAGTCATGACTCAATGGAACCAATAATTGGATCACTGTTAATGAAATGAAGACTGGTAATAAAACTGTCCGTTCAATTTCAAATATTGGTTATAAGGTATAGACACTGATATTCTTTCATGTTTAGAAATTCTTTCTGTTATTGTTCAAGAAAATGTTTTTAATCATGCTAATATACTTTTTGGAGATAAAAAAAGAATTTTGTGATATTATTAGTAATATTTATCAAATGACAAAAATGTGTACAAATCAATGGCTGTGAAACAACACAATTTCAAGAAATTGAACAATCACATATGCAGTTACATCTGAGATTGTGGTTTCTCAAAGTGATCACCTTTTACTCTATATTTCTGAGCTGTGTCCTGGACCTTCTGGTTGTGTGGATTAAGGCAAGTAGACAGGGCTAAAATGTGAATTGTTTAAAACCTATCCAAAAATCTAAATAAGAAATAAAGATTTACATTGCCTGTATCTGGTCAAATTAGAACCCTTCTTAAATTAAAAATGAAAACATTCTAAAACAAAACAACAAGAAGACTAGAAGATAAATGAGTTGGTCACATAACAAATATGTAGTAATAAGAATTTAAAGGCACCAAAAAAATTTACTGAAGCATCTAAACTGCACGATTTAATCTTGTACCAAATAGAAGAAATTTAAAGTTAACACATAAAAACAGGGGACAGAAAACCACTTATAAAAAAATTAATTTTGATAAATGGAAAAACTAGAAATGATGTAATAACATGATTTATGTTTACAAACTGACACAGAAAATAATGTATGGCCATCAGGTGGTATGAAGGTTAAAGTGGCTGAATTCCACATGGCTGACTGCATTGTTCGAGTCCTGGACTTAGCAACTTGAAAAATACACCAGCAACATGTGTGTGTGTGTATGTGTGTGTGTGTGTGTGTGTGTGTGTGTGTGTATGTCTGAATTCCCAAGAGGAAAATGGAAAAGAGATTGCAGCATGGTTATCCCTCCCTGGGGCTGGGGGTACCTTTTCACTTTCCCTCTCTCCAGCAAGCTCATGCATCATATGACAAAAAAATTAAATAAAAAAAGACACATGAGCCATGAAACAAAGAGATAATTAAGTCATAAATCCCAAACATTCACCCAAATTATTTTTTACAAGGAGTATAAGACAATCCAGTGGACAAAATAAAGATTTTTAACAAGTGGTATTGGGAAAACTGTATATCCACCTTTGGAAAAATGAATTCATATTACTATCTCTCACTCATAAGAAAAATAAAATAAAGGGGGCAGCAGATAGCATAGCAGTTACATCGCTGGACTCCCACATGGCTGACCACAGTTCAAGTCCCAGTCCTGGTGGCTTGAAAGTCACACTGGCCATGTGTGTGTATTTTCCAAATTCCCGGGAGGGAATGGAGGAGAAGGGATTTCACTATGGTCATACCCTTTCAGATGATTTCCCACTTTCCCTTTCACTGTCTCTCTCCCTCTCTCTCTTTCTTTCTCTTTCTCTCTCTCTCTCTCATGAGTGCACATGCAGAGAAAATGGAACACTTGTGGAGAAAATGGAACACTTCAGTACTATTGTGGGAATGTAAAGTAGTATAGCCACTGTCAAAAGGCAAAAATCTCTTAAAAATAAAAAAAGAAAAATGATTTGAACATATAAATGTAAAACCCTAAACTATAAATTACTTATGAGAAACTCATAGACATTCTTGAAAATGTGGCAGTAGGCACAGATTTCTTATGTAAGACTCCTAAATCATAGGCAACAACTCCAAAATTATACAAAAGGGATTACATTAAGTTAAAGGGTGTCTGCACAGCAGACAAATAAAGAGACTAACTAACGAATGGAAGAAAATATTTGCAAATATACTTTGGGTAAGAGATTGTTAACCAGAATATATCTAGAATAAAAACTTACCTACAAAATAACTAACAATTCAACTAAAAATGGGCAATTGATACAAACAGAGAACTCTCAAAGGAAGATTTATGAATTGCCAAAGACAATATGAAAAAAAATGTTCAACATCTCTTATCATAAGGGATATGCAAATCAAAACTACAGTGAGGTATCACCTAATTCCAGTTAGAATGGCTAAGATGAAAAAATTAGAAAGTGCTGGTGAGGTTGTGGAGAAAAATGGAAAACTTCAGCACTATTGTGGGAATGTAAAGTAGTATAGCCACTCTCAAAAAAATATATGATGTATCTCAAATATCTAAAAACAGAAGTACTGTATCACCCAGTAATCTCAGTCCTGAGTATTTATCCAAAGGATAAAAAATCACTCTGTAAGACACCTGCATATTCATGTTTATCATAACTTTATTCAAAATTGGTAAGACCTGGAAAGAGTCTAAATGTTTAACAACTGATGACTGGATTTAAAAAATATGGCAGTAACAACTGATGACTGGATTAAAAAAATATAGCATATCTATTAAATATTGCTCAGCCATAGGAACAGGGAGAGCCTGTCATTTGATACAAAGTAAATTAATTTATGTAATATTTGACTTTAAGAGAAATAAGCCAGACTATAAAAAACAAACACAGTGTGTTTGATTGCTTAACATATATTGAATGTCTGTTCTCTATAGCAGAAGTTGAAAATTCAAGAACACAGAGTAGAGAGGGCAGTTAGATACCAGAGACTACAAGGATGATGATGGAGGGAAGGACTCCGAAAATTTAACAGACACAAAAAAGCATGTAAAATCTCTGGACTTCGGTTTGTTTCTTGGGATTTTAAGACTAACTTGCACCCCTCCCCACTGCATCTGAAGACCGGTTCAAGCCAGCGGCAATGACGGGCACCAGGCTACCTGTGGCTGCAGGCTGTAATGGCCAGAATCTTTTGCTCATCTTCTGCTCCCTCTCCACTGGAATTTGGACTCTCAGAATTTCAGTGTTCTGAATGGCATGTAGCGTGCATTGTGCACGGCCCAATTCTTTCTTTGCTCCTCAATTGAACCTTATTAGGTCAGTTGGAGGCTCACCACTCCTTAGAAACAGGGAAGACTTTGGGTCACCAGGACCGGGAACAACAGTGCATGGTATTCGTGAGCAAGAGGTAAGCAGACCAGAAGAGAGATCACCAATTTTCTAATCTTGCACAAATTTTAACACTCAGAGATACCATTAAAAAAGGAGGAAGGAACATATATATCACCAGATGGCTAGGAACAATTGCAGAGGCTCAAGAAATATGAGAAACCAACAAAATGCCTCTCACCTAAGGGAAATCGTAAAGTTTACATCACCCACAGTCAATACAATGGACATTGTGAACATGTCAGATAAGCAATTCAGAATATTTGTAGTGACCAAACTAACTGAGATGGAAGAGAAAAGAGGCAATGAGTTCCAGGAGATGAGGAAGTCCTTTCATGATTTGAAAGAAGAAATAGATACCTTAAAAAACAGATGGAACTTCAAGGGCTGAAGAATGTGATACAGGAAATCAATACCAACCTTGAAAGTATTAAAAGTAGATTAGATCAGGTGCAAGAACGAATCTCGAATATAGATGACAAAATATCTGAGCTAGAAAAATGTATCAAGAAGACTGAGAAAACAACCAAGAAAAATGAGAACAACAAACAAGAAATATTGGATACCATCAAGTGCACCAACTTATGGATAATTGGTATCCCAGAAGAGGAAGAAAATAATAAGGACATTCATAATTTATCCTATAAAACCCTGGAAGAAAAAATTTCCAAACCTAGAAAGGTATTCAAATATCCAGACCCCAAAAATACACAGGACCCCAAGTAGAATCAACCCAAGAAGGTCCTCTCAAAGGCACATCATAGCCAGATTGGCAAAAACAACAAAGAAAAGATACTAAAATTGGAAAGAGAGAAACATTAAGTTATTTACAAAGGTCACCACATCAGGCTAACATTGAACCTCTCGGTGGAAACAATGTAGGCAAGGAAAGAATGAGGAAAAATAGTCAAAATGTTTAATGAAAAGCAATTTGAACCAAGAATACTATACCCAGCAAGATTATCTTTAATATGGGGAAAAAAGATAAAAAACATTCTTCAATCAACAAAATGTGAAGAAATTTACACTCTCCTGATCAGCTCTTTAAGATGTTCTGAAGGGAGTGCTACACCAGGAAAACTAAAAAGTCAGATGGACAGTTATAAGAGAACAAAAAGCAACCAAGAAAATGGCTCACTTAATGATGGGAACAGGTCTGGAAATATCAATTATAACATTGAATGTCAATAGATTAAATTCTCCAATTAAGAGACACAGACTGGCCAAATGGGAGAAAAAAAAAAAAAAAACCCTCTATCTGTTGCCTAAAAGAAACTCACTTTATGGATAAAGACACACATAGACTAAAAGTGAAGGGCTGGAAAGTGATATTCCATGCAAATGGAAATCAGAAAAGGGTTGGAGTTGCGATATTGATTTCAGACAAAATAGGCTTCAAAACAAAGACTATAAAAAGAGACAAAGAAGAGCATTATATAATACTAAATGACATAATCCAGCAAGAAGACATAGCGCTTATAAATACCTATGCACCCAACTCAGGAGCACCTAAATATGTGAAGGAAAGACCACTGGAGCTAAAAGGAGAGATAGGGAGCAACACTATAATTGTTGGAGATCTCAACACCCCATTATCTCCTTTAGACAGATCTTCAAGGCAAAAAAAAAAAAAAAAAAAAAAAAAGAGAGAAAGAGAGAAATAGAGGACCTAAATGATACTATAAATCAAAGAGTTTGATAGATATCTATAGAACTTTCCACCCTAAGACCACAAAATATACATTTTTTTCATGCCAGAATGGAACCTTTTCGAAGACTTACCATATGATAGGACAAAAATCAAGCCTTTACATATTCAAAGGAATAGAAACTATATCCAGCATCTTCTCTGACCAGGATGGAATTAAACTAAAGATTAATTTCAATAAACGCCCTTGAAAATACACAAACACATGGAAACTGAACAACCTACTTCTGATGACTTCTTAACTACTGTAGAATTTAAGTCTGAAATCAAATACATTAATGGAAACAAATAATAATGAGTACACAAGTTTCCATAATCTATGGGACATAACAAAAGCAGTCATAAGAGAGAAATTCATAGTAATGTGTGTGCAAAAGATGGAAAAGTGAAAAATAGATAACCTAACATCATGCCTCAGGGAATTGGAAAATAACAATAACAAAAAAAGTGAGTCAAAAAAATAATAAAGGTTTGCACAGAAATAAATGAAATAGAAAATAAATGAACCATATAGAAAATAAATGAAAGCAAAAGCTGGTTCTTTAAAAAGATTGAATAGGTAGACATACCTTTGGCTAGACTGATGAAGAAGAAAGAAAGAATCCAGATAAATTTAATAAATTATGGGACAGCCAACATTACAACAGACATAATAGAAATACTAAATAACATTAGAGGATACTATGAGCGACTATATGGCAAAAAACAAGATAACTTGGAGGAGATAGACAAATTCCTGGATGCTTATAATCTATCAAGATTGAATCAGGAGGATATAGAAAACCTGAATAGACACATAACAAGCCAGAAGATTGAATCAGTAATAAATAACCTCCCAACAAAGAAAAGCCCAGGTCCAGATAGCTTCACTTCTGAATTACACAAAACTTTTAAGGAAGAGTTAACCGTATCCTACTCAAATTATTTCTAAAGATTCAGAAGAAAGGAAACCCTCCAAATTTATTTTATGAAGCCTCCATCATTCTCATTCTCAAAACAAATAAGGACATGACAAAAAAACAAAAACAAACAAAAAAAAAAAACTAGAGACCAATATCGTGGATAAATATAGATTCAAAAATTCTCAACAAGATACTCACAAATCATATCCAACAACATATAGTAAAGATAATTCATCACAACCAGGTAGACTTTACTCCAGGGATGCAAGGGTGGTTCAATATATGCAAGAACATAAATATAATACACTATATTAACAGAAAGAAAGGTAAAAACCATATGATAATTGTAATTGATGCAGAGAAAGCATCTGATAAAACACAACATCCTTTCATAATTAAGATTCTCAGTAAGATTGGTATAGAAGGGTCATTTCTCAACACAATTAAAGCAATCTATAAAAAAAATCTACAGCTAACATTATACTGAATAGGGAAAAGCTTTTAGTGTTTTCCACTAAAAACTGGTACTAGGCAAGGCTGCCCATTTTCTCCACTGTTTTTTAATATAGTGCTGAAAGTCTTAGCTAATGCAATCAGAAAAGAAAACAATATAAAAGACATTCATATAGGCAAAGAAGAGTTGAAAATATCTTTATTCGTAGATGACATGATGGTATACTTAGAAGATACAAAGTTTCCATGAAAAAACTTCTCAGGAAGACACCTCTATGGCTCCTGAGAACTAGTGATTTCAGTGAATAAGAGAAATGAAGATTTTCTATTGATAATTTAGCCTCTAGCCCACAAACTCAAGTGATAGAAAGCCCCTAAAGCTTTCTCTCTGTCTCTGTCTCTGTCTCTCTCTGCCTCTGTCTCTGTCTTCTAATTTTTTTGTAATTTTTCCTTTTAAAATCTTTTAAGGTAAAGTATTTTCTCAGATTTCAGCCGCTCCTTTACCTTTATCTTGTTAATAATCCCCTCTCCTCATCCCACCCAGGAAAGGCAAGGGGCAGGCCTTCAGAGGAAGATACCTCCATGGCTCCTGAGAACTAGTGATTTCATGCGGTGCACAAGCTCGCCATGCAGTTTTCTATTTCTTGCTTCTTAAAGTAATAATAATAATAATAATTTTTTACTTTTTATTTTTTTCTTCTTTATTGTTTCTTGGTTGTTGCTTTTTCTCTCTCTCTGTTTCCTTTTCTTTTTCTATTATCTCATCTCTCTGCTCTTCAATCTCCATTCACTGTGTTTCTAGACAGATCTAAGGGAACTACACCCAACATCCAAATACTATTAGGGTTAACATATTCCTCAATATCTACTGAATCTGCTGTGCAAAGGCATCAACACAAAATGGCAAAGAGATTCCAGATCACTTCCTTCTGCACGCTCCTTAACTCACAGATTGAACATCAATTTTAGGAAGACACACGCCATGTATCAGATGACTTGAAATCACTACAAGGCCACAGGAAATATGGGAAAGCAAGAAAATACCTCTCCTCCAAGGGAAAAGAATAGCTCTTATTCATCCACAGACAGTTCAGTGGAAATCATGGAAATATCTGATAAAGAATTTAGAATATTCATAATGATGAAGCTAACAGAGATGGAAGAAAATAGAGACAATGAACTGCAGAAGAGAAAGGAGGAAGAGGATGATGAGTTCCAGGAGGTGAGAAATTCTTGCAATATCTAAAAGAGGAATTACACACTTTAAAAAAGAATTAAATGGACCTATTAGAGATGAAGGCTATAATACAGGAAGTAAAAATCTCCCTTGAAAGTATTAAAAGCAGATTAAATCATACAGAATATAGAATCTCAGACATAGAAGAGAAAATTGCTGGCCTAGAAAAATCCACCACAAAGACTGAGAAAATGGCTCAGAAAATGAGAATAATATATGAGAAATACTAGATACCATCAAATGTCCAAACATCCAGATAATTAGTATTACAGAAGACAAAGAGATTCATAAGGACATTTATAATATATTCCATGAAATCCTGCAAGAAAACTTTTCAAACCTAGAGAGGCACTCAAAGATCCAGTCCCAAAAAACACAAAGTTCCCCAAATAGAATCAACCCAAGAAGATCTTCTCCAAGACACATTATACCCAGATTGACCAAAATCACACACAAAGACAAGATACTAAGATTGGCAAGAGAAAAACAGCTAGTTACCTCCAACAGATATCCCATCATGCTAACAGCAGACCTCTCATTGGAAACAATGTGAGCGAGGAAAGAATAGGAAAATATATTCAAAGTGTTCAGAGAAAAGCAATTTCAACCAAGAATACAGTACTCAGGCAGATTATCCATTCTCAGATTTAAAAAAAAAAAAAAAAGAAAAGAAAAGAAAAGAAAAGAAAAGAAAAAAAAACTGAAAGAATTTACCAGCACCAGACCAGATCTCCAAGAAGTTCTCAAGAGAGTGCTATATCAGGAAAATTAAATACAGGCACACAGAGTAAGAGTTCAAAAACTAAGAAAATGGCCAACTTAATCATAGGGCCAAGTCGGAGTTGAGTCCCAGAATTCAATCAGGAAGATCTAACCACAACTGAAGATAGATTAAGTACATGAGACTGATCTGGTGAAATAGCAATTTATGACTTTTAACTAAAATATTGCTTATTTTCTTTTAGACTTTGTTGTCCGGTTTTAAGAATTTTTGTCCTGTCTTGAGTTGTCAATAAGTTCATGTACCTACTATTTGAACAGAATCCTAACATGTTTCCTGAATTTAAGTTTTAAAGCAAAGTTCCTCAGCATTTCTTTGCTGTATGAAAGTTAAAACTTCTTTTCTTGAAATTACCAGCTGAACTTGCAATTGAAAGTAGTTTGATTATTTAAGAAATTGTGTGATCAATAAAATATTGGGGGAAGGAATAGAAGACAACTGTAGACACCAGAGATAATGTAAGAAGAGGGTGGGAAAAGGCAGAGAGTCAGAAATAGGAATATATATATATATATATATATATATAGAGAGAGAGAGAGAGAGAGAGAGAACGAGACATAAAAAATTATTGACGATAACGCATGATTAAGCCACTATGCAGTATATTCTGGATGGGAAATCACATTTTGTATGCTGTGACAATGCTTAGGGAATGTAAATTAACTAATTAAAAAAAATGTTTGGGAACCAGCAGTTAGCGTAATGGCTATGTCACTGGACTCCCACGTAGTCGACTGCGGTTCGCGTCCCGGACCCGTGGCTTAAAACTCACGGCGGGCGCGTGTGCGTGCGTGCCCAAGATCCCGAGAGGAGAATGGAGGAGAAGGGATTGTGGTGTGACCATCCCCCCTGGGGGGTGATTTCTCGTTTTCTGTCTCTATGTCTCTCTCTGTCTGTCTGGCAAGTGCACACACCCTATAGCTAAAACCTCTCCAAAAAAAAAAGTTTCAGGAAAATAAAAACACAAAATTTTTTCTTGAAATTAAAAAAAGCATTAAAATACCTATTTGATGACTGCAGTAAGCTATATAGTCTCAGCTAGGTGCTACTTTATAGTATGTTCATTTCTACTCACTGAGGTTTATGCCTAAATTCAGACTTGTGTTCATATATGTATCAGCTCTGCTTGCTATGGAAAATATTTAGATTAATTAAAATCTTTAGTGAATCAATAAAATGTGGGGAGAAAGGCATAGAAAACAACTATGGATACCAGAGACAGTGTGCAAGGAGGGTAGGAGATGGCAGAGGATGAGAGATAGGGAATCAAGGATGCGAAAAATAGCAAAATATACAGGAAACAAAAAATCGAAAATAATTTTTGATGATAACACGTATGTTGATGTGCTTACTTGAGCCAATATACAGTGTATTCTGAATGGAAAATTTAATTTTGTATGCTATAATGATGTATAGCAAATAAATGTAAATAAATAAATTTAAACAATAAATAAATAAACTTCTCAAAGTAATAAGTGAATACAGTAAAGTGGCAGGATACCAAATCAACACCCAAAAATCTATAGCATTTCTATGTATGAACAACAAGCTGAACAAAGTAGAGCTGAAGAAAGAAGTTCCATTCACCATTGCCACAAAATTTATAAGATATGTAGAGATAAACCTAACTAAGGAAGTCAAAGACCTTTACAAGGAAAATTATAAAAATCTTTAAAAAGATACTGAAAGTGACAAAAAAATGTAGAAAAACATCCCATGTTCCTAGATTGGAAGAATGAACATAATCAAAATGGCAATTCTACCCAAATTCATCTACATGTTTAATGCAATTTCAATCAAAATACCAGAAATATTCTTCACAGATCTAGAAAAGACAATCATAGAATGTGTCTGGAATCAAGAAGACCTCATATTGCCAAAGCAATCCTGCACAGGAAGAGTGGAGTGGGAGGCATATCACTCCCTGATCCCAAAATATACTATAAAGTTGTGATCATCAAAACAGCATGATATTGGCACAAAAACAGACTGGTGAACCAATGGAATAGAATAGAGACCCAAGAAATAAACCCCAAAGCTTACAGACAACTCACTTTTTTTTTCTTTTATTTTTCTTTCTCAGATTAATTAAATTCATTTTACATAAAGTTCCCATTATGATGTATACAATATACATATATGTATATAGTTTTCAACAGAGAACTCTACATTTTTTGGTGTTAAATTATTCTTCCCTTTGCCCCTCATGCCCACTCTCTACCACCCACTCCGGACCACCCACTCCCCTCCCTTACAGCCTCTGGTATCTACATTTATCCTTTCCGCTATCATATCATCAGATCTTTCTCCTTCTGCCAGAGTGCTGATATTTTTATCATTATTTTTTTTCATTGCACATCTTACAGTGTACAGCATGGTTTTTTCCAGCATGAGTACAGTTCACACTAGTCAAAACAATGATACCACCACATACATCATCATCAACAGACCACCCTTCACCCTTGTGTCCATCAAACGTGATCGTTCCCTGAATCCTTCCCCTCCGCCCTCCATCACTCATTCCCATTACCTCTCCCATACTGTCTCCAGCATCCACAGTTGCCATCCCTGCGACCATACCCTCCAGATCTTTCACCCTTTTTTTTTTCCCTTTTTCAATTATGAGCTCATAAAGTTTTCCACAATAGGAAACAAAGATTCTATTCAGGGTTGGGTCAAGGGTGGGTCTCATGCAGTTCCGCAGTTGTAGGTGAGTCTCTATGGAATACAGTTTCAGGAACGCGGTTCTGGTAGGCAGAGATGGTTATCAGTTGATGCGGCACAGCATCCATCCTGTGATTACTGGGAATGGTGTTGTGGGGATCTGCAGCGTGAGTCATCCTCGAGTATCTGGCTTCCTTAAGAATGGTAGAATAGTTCTTGTTTTTCCCTGAGGTAATGCAGGGCTGGTAACCATCATCTTCTCACTGCCCATAGGCAGCGAAAATCCTCCTATACAATATATTTCTCAATTGGTTTAAGACATCTAAAGTTTCTTTCTGTTGCTTATATTTGCAAGATCTTAATCCTTGATTTCGGCTTCAGTTTGCCGCTCACGACCAGCGGCCACATGCAGGCCCGGCAGCCACGCGCAGGCTCATCGGCCACGCCCGGGCGCAGGCCTGGCAGCCACGCGCAGGCCCGTGGCCACGTGCAGGCCTGGTGGCCACGCACAGGCGCAGGCCCAGCAGCCACACCCGGGCGCAGGCCCGGCAGCCACGCGTGGGCGCATGCCCGGTGGCTACGCATAGGCCCGGTGGTCACACACAGGCCCGGCGGCCACACACGGGCCCAGCGGCCACACGCAGGCCTGGCGGCCATGTGCAAGCACAAGCCCAGCGGCCATGCTCAGACCCAGCGGCCACGCGGAGGAGCAGGCCTGGCAGCCACGCCCAGGCCCGATGGCCATGCGCAGGCCCGGTGGCCACACACAGGTGCAGGCCCGGCGGCCACGCGCAGGACCAGCGGCTATGCTCAGGCCTGGCGGCCACTCGCCAGCCCAGGGGCCATGCGCAGACCCGGAGGCCATGCACAGACACATTCCCGATGGCCACGCACAGGCCCGGCGGCCACTCGCAGGCCTGGGAGCCACACGCAGGCCCAGCGGCCACATGACGGCCCGGCAACCACGCTCCGGCCCGGCAGCCATGCACAGGCACAGTCAAACGTGCAGGCCCGGCGGCCATGCGCTGGCCCAGTGGCCGCACGCAGGCCCGGCGGCCACGCGCAGGCCCAGAGGCCGCACGCAGGCCCGGTGGCCACGCATAGGTGCAGGCCCGGCGGCCATGCGTAGGTGCAGGCCCGGCAGCCACACTCAGACACGGCGGCCACTCGCAAGTCCGGGGTCCGTGCGTATGCCCAGCGGCCCTCGCAGGCTCGGTGGCCACGCGCCAGCCTGGCAGTCACGTGCAGGCCCAATGGCCACACGCCAGCCCCGAGCGCGCAAATGTGCCCGGGACCCATCGCCACCTCCCGCTTGCCCACCCAGCCAGAGACAGGAAGGACGACGACCTCGGCCGTTTCGCGCCACTGGCCCGCGTCGGCGCCGAGCGCGGGACACACCCTGCGCCGGAGAGGCAGCAGGGGCCGGGCGGTCCAGGCCGCGGCACGTGGAGCAGAGGAGAGCCCCCGCGCCCGGGCAGCCCCGCCGCGGCGGCGCAGGCGCGGCCCCCAGACAACTCACTTTTGACAAAGAAAACCAGTCAACTCATTGGGAAAAGGAAAACCTCTTTAGTAAATGGTGCTGGAAAATCTGGGTATCCACCTGCAGAAAGATGAAACTGAACTCCAATCTTTCACCATTAGCAAAACCCAACTTAAAATGGATCAAAGATCTGAATCTAAGACCTCTATAACTATAAAATTATTGGTGGAAAATACTGGGGAAACTCTGTGAGCCATTGGAGTAGGCAAAGACTTCTTAAATAAGATTCCCAAAGCACAGGCAATAATCCCTAAAATAGACAAGTGGGGCTATTTCAGACGAAGACATTTCTGCACAGCAAAGGACATAGTAACAAGTGTGAATCGACAACCATTAGAATGGGAGAATACTTTTGTATTCAGACAAGGGACTGGTAACCAGAATACACAGGAAACTCAAGTGCCTTATGTAAAAAAGGATTAACCTAATTAAAAGATGGAAAGATGAGCTGAACAAAAATCTTTCCAAGGAAGACATATGAACAGCCAAAAAGTATATAAGGAAATGCTCTACATCTCTCACCGTAAAGAAGATGCAGATTCAAACCACAATGAGATACCACCTAACCCCTGTCAGAATGGCAAAGATTAAGAATTTAAAAAGTGATAAGTCTTGGCAGGGATGTGGTGAAAAGGGAACTCTCCTACACTGTTGGTGGGAATGTAAACTGGTTCAGCCACTGTGGAGAACAATATTTAGGTTCCTTAAAGATCTACAAATAGAACTACCATTTGATCCAGCAATCCCACTTCTGGATATCTACCCAAAGGACAGGTGAATGCTCAGTCAGATAAGCGCTTGCACATCAATGTTTATTGCAGCATATTCATGATCGCTAAGACATGGAACAAACCCAAATGTCCACAAACTGATGAATGGATTGAAAAAGTGTGGCACATATATTCTATGGAATACTACTCAGCCATAAAAAAGAACTTGTCATTTGATAGAAAGTGATCAGAAATGGAGGATCTATTGCTGAGTGATGCAAGCTAGGCTATGAAAGAAAGATATTGTATGTATCCACTTAATATATACAGACTATCCACACTTTCTGGTTGAGATCGAAATATTGGAGGTCATAAATGCAATGAAAATAGTTAGCGATGATGAAGACAGTGTGGAACAGGGTGGGAGGAGAGAAGATTATGAAGAAGGATAGCAAGGGAACAAATAGAGAGGCATGACATTAGTGGGACACAGAAATTGTTTATCATAACATGTATAGTATTCTCAACTGGACTGGTCTGAGAAGTATTTCATGTTGGGTAAATTCTTTTTATAAGAAAAATTATAAATAATGATTGAATGTTTAAAAAATTAATTGGAATAATTATAATAACCTGGAAATAATAATGAAAAGCTATTTGATGATGATGGGGATTTTAATGTCCTTGTATTGACTGATATGCATGGTATTCCTTCTGGAAAAAGAAATGTAATACACTGTGAAGGTATATGTGATTCAATATATTATAAACAAGATTATGATAATAATAGTAAAGAAAATCTTGTAAAAAAAAAATGCATGTAAAGAAGAAAATAGGGATTCCAGAGCCTTAATCACTATGCTACCAGCGAGCCCTTTTCTTTGTGGTTTTAATTTGCATTTTCCTTATGACATGAGACTGAAAATTTTTTCATATGCCTTTTGGCCATTAATAGCTCTTCATTTCTGGAGAGTTATCTATCGAAGACATCTGCCCATTTTTTAATTGAGTTATTCTTTTTTTATTTTTTTAAGGGGTGAGCTGCTTGAGTTTTCTGTATATACTGGATATCAATCCTTTCATGAATAATTTGCACATACTTTCTCCCATTCAGAGGATTGTATTTTCACTATAATTATTATTTCTTTTGCTGTGTGGAAGCCTATATATATATATATTTATATATATATAAAAGCGGTTTCCCACTTGTCTATTCTTGGGACTATTGCTTCTAGTATAAGGTTCTTATTCAAGAAATCTTTGCCTACCAATATCTTTGAAGGTTTTCCCTACATTTTCTACTGGTAGTTTTGTAGTTTGAGGTTTTATATTTGATCCATTTTGAGTTTATTTTTGTTAATGGAAGAGATAACATCCAGTTTCATATTTCTGAAGGTGGATATCCAGTTTCTCCAGCACTACTTGCTGAAAAGACTTTCTTTTCTCCACTGCATCTCAAGACCTCCCTGAGTGTGTTGAGCATACTTGTACCCACAATGTAAAGTTAGGTGAGGCTAGAGGTAGATAATGTTTTTTTTTTGTTGTTTTGTTTTTTAATTTTAATTTTTTATTTATTTGCATTCATTCTCTGAACATCATTACAGCATACAAAATGAGATTTTCCATCCAAATTACACTATATATTGTCTCAATCAAGCACATCAACAAGCATGCTATTGTCAGCAAATGATCTTCCATTTCTAGTCTTCTGTATGTTTTGCTTTTTTCCCCCCATCCTAGATTCTCTCTTACCCTCTGCCATCTCCCACTCTCCTCCCACAGTCTCTGGTATCTATGTTTGCTTTCTATACAGTTTTCTCCTCACATTTTATTGAATCGCCAAAGATCCTAATCAATCCAAATACCCTCATAGCAAACACAGGTGATACCCACATTTCCATGAACACAAGTCTTACTTTACGCATCCTATAAAGTAGCACCTAGCTGTGGCTACATATCCTACTGCAGTCATTGAATATATATATTTTTTTCCTGAAACTTTTTTTTTGTAACTCAATTTACATTCCTTCCCTAAGCTTCATCACAGCATACAAAATGCAATCTCCCATCCAGTACACACTGCATAGTGATACAATCATAAACATTACAAAAAAATTTTCCATTACTAGTTCCTAGAATTACTTCCACCCCTCTTTCTGACCCTCTGTCCCTTCCCACCCTCCTCTCACACCACCTCCAGTGTCTACAATTGTCCTTCATTCCCTTCCCACCCACGTTGCATTGATCACACAATTTCCTACATAATCTAACTACTTTCAATGGTGAGTTCACTCATTACTACTAAGAAAACCAGTTATAACTTAACTCAAAGAAATGCCAAGGAACTTTGCTTAAAGCCAGGAAACAAGTTAGGATTCTGTTCAAATGGAAGGTGCATGAACCTATCAGTCTCATGTACTTTTATCTTCTGTTCTGGTTCAATTTTCCTGATTAAATTCTGGGATATAATATTCAAATTCAGACTTGTCCCTCTGATTAAGTTGGCTACTTTCATAGTTTTTGGGCTCTTATTTCCGTGTGTCTGTGTTTAATTTTCTTGATACAGCACACCCTTGAGAACTTCTTGGAGATCTGGTCTGGTGCTGGTAAATTCTTTCAGGTTTTGTTTATCTGAGAATGTTCTTGTCTTTTCTTCCCACCTGAAAGATAATCTTGCCGGGTACAGTATTCTTGGCTGAAATTGCTTCTCTCGTAACACTTTGAATATATTTTCCCATTCTCTCCTCGCTCGCATTGTTTCCGATGAGAGATCTGCTGTTAGCCTGATGGGATGTCCTTTGTAGGTAACTTGATGTTTCTCTCTTGCCAATCTTAGTATCTTGTCTTTGTCTGCGGTTTTGGTCAACCTGGCTATAATGTGTCTTGGAGAAGATCTTCTTGGGTTGATTCTATTTGGGGTCCTTTGTATTTCCTGGGACTGGATCTTCGAATGCCTCTCTAGGTTTGGAAAGTTTTCTTGCAGGATTTCATGGAATAGATTATCAATGCCCTTATGGGTCTCTTCACCTTCTGGAATGCCAATTATCCGGATATTTGGACGTTTGATGGTATCCAGTACTTCTCGCATATCATTCTCAAATTTTTGAGCCATTTTCTCAGTCTTCGTGGTGGACTTTTCTAAGCCAGCCATTTTCTCTTCTACATCTGAGATTCTATTTTCTGAATGATCTAGTCTGCTTTTAATACTTTCAAGGGAGATTTTGACTTCTTGTATTATAGACTTGATCTCTAGCAGTTCCGTTTGAGTCTTTTGTAAAGTGTGTAATTCCTCTTTTAGATCTTGCAAGAATTTCCTCATCTCCTGGAACTCGGCAACTTCTTTCTCCTTTCTCTTTAGCAGTTCATTATCTCTCTTTTCTTCCATCTCTGTTAGCTTCGACATTACGAATGCTCTAAATTCCTTATCAGACATTTCCATGACTTTCACCGAACTGCTTGTGGATGAAGGAGAGTTACTCTTTTCCATTGGAGGAGAGGTATTTTCTCGTTTTCCCATATTTCTCGTGATCCGACGGTGATTTCTTGTCATCTGATGAATGGCGTGTTTCTTTCAAATTCTTGAAGTTAAGCCTCAATGTTCAGGAGTAAGCAGACAGAGGTGTTCTAGAATCGGATTGCCGTTCTGTAGTGATAGCTGGTGCAGCAGATTCAGTAGATATTGGGTGGAGAGACAAGAAAAAGGAAAATGAAAAAGAGAGAGAGAAACAACAACAAAAAGAGAGAAAAAAGACAAAAAAATAAAAAAATTATAATTGCTTTTTTTTTTTTAAAGAAAAAAATCACAAAATATCTAGTTCCCAGTATCCATGTGGATTCTTCTCAGAGAATGGCTCACCTCTCCTGCCTGGGAGAAAGGAGCAGAAGGGCTTATTAACAAAACAAAAGATGGAGCTGAGAGCCAGAGAGAAATTCTACCTTTAAAAAAATCGTAAAAAGGAAAAATTACCAAAAAAAAATGAGGAGACAGGAGCAGAGAGACACAGAGACCTCAGAGACACAGGGACAGGGATAGAAGGCCAGAGGGGCTCCCTACCACACTAGCTTTGCTTGCTGGAGGCTGAATTATGAGTAGAAAATCTTCATTTCTCCTGTGCCTGAAATATCTAGTTCCCAGTATCCATGTGGATTCTTCTCAGAGAATGGCTCAACTCTCCTGCCTGGGAGAAAGGAGCAGAAGGGCTTATTAACAAAACAAAAGATGGAGCTGAGAGCCAGAGAGAAATTCTACCTTTAAAAAAATCGTAAAAAGGAAAAATTACCAAAAAAAATGAGGAGACAGGAGCAGAGAGACACAGAGACCTCAGAGACACAGGGACAGGGATAGAAGGCCAGAGGGGCTCCCTACCACACTAGCTTTGCTTGCTGGAGGCTGAATTATTAGTAGAAAATCTTCATTTCTCCTGTGCCTGAAATATCTAGTTCCCAGTATCCATGTGGATTCTTCTCAGAGAATGGCTCAACTCTCCTGCCACACTAGCTTTGCTTGCTGGAGGCTGAATTATGAGTAGAAAATCTTCATTTCTCCTGTGCCTGAAATATCTAGTTCCCAGTATCCATGTGGATTCTTCTCCGAGGTAGATAATGTTTTGAGAGACTTTTGGGAGTGCTTGTTTCTCAATGGATTTCTCTAGTCCTTGAAGCAGTATTATGGCTTTTTATTGGTGGGAAGTTGTGCCATAATGCACATGTGCTCACCAAAGAGACAGATATAGAGAAAAGGAAAGTAAGAAAGCACTCCTTAGGGGCCTAGCTATACCACAATCCTTTCTTCTCCATTCTCCTATAAGGATTTTGGGCACACACATGCATGCTCACACACACGTGTGCTCAGTGTGATTTATTAGCTTCTGGGTCTAAAATTCAAACCATCGTCAGTCAGTTAGGAGTCCAGTGTTTTAACCACCATACGACCTGCTGGCCACCTTGAAACAATTTTTTAAAATAAACAATGCTGAGCTAGCAGGTGTCATGGTGAAGGTGCTGAATCCCACATGGTCATCTGCATGGTTCCAGTCCCTGACTAGATGGCTTAAAAAATGCACCACACATGTGTGCATGCATACCAAAAATAGTACAAAGAGAAAGAAGAAGAGATTGTGGCTTTCCCATATCTCTTAACAGGTGATTTCTCATTCTCTCTCTCTCTCTCTCTGACTCTCCAGTGGCAAGTGCACATACCCTATAGCAAAAATTAAAAACAAAAAAGCATGATTAACTGTATTCTGAGTCAATAGTTTGGAACAGTGCCCATTATCAAAGATTATCCAGGAAGTTCCCTGAGAGTACCTTGAGCATGACCACTGTTCCTCCTCTTGCTGTGGCTGTGGAGGAGTGGGGCTCTGCCCTACCAGAAGATCAGCAAAGACCTGGGAGGTCAGGGAGGAGTTGGTAGAATGCCTGGGATGGCCATGATCCTGCAAGTGTTCCCACCATTGGGTGGTTCTCACAAGTCCCTATGTCTCCTTCTGGGGGTTGGGACATCCTTAGGCAAAAAAAAAAAAAAAAAAAAAAAAAAAAAAAAAAAAGTCTTGGAAGTCTTGGAAGTCATCTTTGGGAAAATCAGGTCTCTTGGGTTTGGACATGGCTCCTGAAATATTTCTTTTGTTTCTCCTTTATTTCTTTTTCTTTTTCTTTCTTTCTTTACTTCTTTATTTTTTTTTTCTTTTGAGAGTGGTTTTTGCTATAGGGCACATGTGCTCACCAGAAAGACAGAGACAGAGAGATAGAAAGTGAGAAATCACCCCTCCCAGTGGGGGATGGTCATGCCACAATCCCTTCTCTTCCATTCTCAGGATCTTGGGCATGTAAACTTACGCGCCCAGCGTGAGTTTAAGCCACCAGATTCAGTACTTGAACTGTGGTTGGCTACATGGGAGTTCAGCAACGTAGCCATTAGGCTAACTGCAGGTCCCTCTTCTTTCTCTCTTTCTTCACTCTTTGTTTATAATCTGTCATTTGGCATTTACTTATTTTAAGTCTTTTACAAATCTACGCTGATAGCATATCTCTTTTAGTGGACTCCTTCTAATAAGCTGGCAAAAGCACCATTACCAATAACACATATACTGAAATTCTAGTTTTTATGTGATTTTGAACAGTTGTCTGAAGATCATTATAAAATATAGTCTGACTCAGACAATAAAGAATTAAAAAGCCAGCATGTGATGTGGTGGTTAAGGCACTGGACTCCCACATGGCTGACTATAATTCAGGTCCTGGACCTGGTGGCTTGCTTTCTCACTCGCCCTCTTTCTGGTCAAATTTTAAAATAATAATAATAATTTAAATCAACAAAATAATTATATTTTTAAATATCCAAAGGTAAAATTTAACTTGATACTAAATCTCAGCACACATTTTCAAAAGCATCTGATCTTACAAATCATTTATAAAGTATGTAAAATGTTACATATTTTTTTATGTGATAGTATACCCTGAGGCTTCAAAGTCATGCCAGGTGCATGTGCATGTGTGCCCAAAATCTCCAGAGCAGAAAGGAAAAGAAGAGACTGTGGCAAGACCAACTCCTCTGGGTGGTGATCTCTCACTTTCTGTCTCTCTACTGAGCACACTCACCCTATGGCAAAACTCTCTTTCTCTCTCTCTCTCTCTCACACACACACACGAAATAAATCATAGTGCAAAACTATTCTTAATTCACATATTTATTGTTTTTAGATATATATTTTATAAACTCTACTACTACCCTATTTTGTGTAAGATGTTATCTGCCCATGCTCATTCTATTAAGCTCAACTGAAATAATTTCCAATGGACATCCTTGCAGTTTAGTGCCAGGTAAGACAATATCAATCTTAGATCTCATACTAGACCACATTAGTCATGAAATGAAAGAGTTGTCATCATCAAGGTTATCTATGGGTGTCTTAAATTTTTATCTGACTTTTTATACCCAGATGATAAGCACAACATAATTAAAGATAAATTATTATAAAAATATTTTAAACTTTTTCAACCATGCTAAAATACCTGTGCAAATAAAAACAAAGAATTGACTAATATCAGAATATCACACTTTGAATTATACTGCAGGAAGAAAAAGACACATAGTTTAAAGATTGAAGACTCAACATTCTAATAAATTTCACACTTGGGCACCTCAAAATTTGTTGTCATACAAAATATAAAATCAAACAATTATCAAAGTAAAATGTGGTATTGTCAAATATAAAATATGGAAAATTATAATAACTCATGCTTCCATTTTTTAATATATAAGGAATAAATATTGTTTGAATTCTTCCATAAGAATATCATGCAAATTCCACCTTAAGAACCGTGGCCTAAGAGACACTGAGGCAGGACCCCCACCCCAACTCCAGCACTGGCACCCCCAAGCCAGAGACCCCTATCTCTCTCAGCCAGGACTGCTTTCCAGTTCTACAGCAACCCTTCTTCCATCTTCAGACCCCTGGCCTAAGGGACACTGAGGCAGGGCCCCCACCCCAGCTCCAGCCCCAGCACCCCAAGCCAGAGACCCCTATCTCTGTCAGCTAGATTACTTCTCCTCAGATAACATTGATAAACACAACAGAAAAGAGACTTTGGCAGTCTTCGGTCCACAGCAAAAGTGAAACACATTTGCTCCTATTAGAAGAAACATTCTCTTAATAGGTATGCCAAAGTGAATACATCTCCCAATGGCTAGAAGTAGAAGAACCTCAGGTCTGAATAGGCCAGGAAATATGTCTCCATCAAAAGAGCAAGTGACTCCATTCCATTTCTTGAAAAAAGAGAAGATATTACCAAAATGTCTGAGAAAGGATTTAGAACATTCATGGTGAAAAAATTCTATGAGTTTCAACAGAAAAGAGACAATAAACTACAAGAGATTGGAAAGTCCTTCCATGATATGAAAGAAGAAATGGACAGGCTAAGAAAGAATCGGATGAAATTATTAGAGATGAAGTCTGTAATACAGGAAATCAAAAACTCTCTCAAAAGTATTAAAAGTCAATTAGACCATGCTGAAGATTGAATCTCTGATGTAGAAGATAAAACCTCTGACCTAGAGAAAACCACCAAAATGATAGAGAAAAAAAGGGGAAAAAAAAATAAAAACACGAGAATAACATACAAGAAATAATAGATTCCATTAGACACCCTAATATCTGAATAATTGGTATCCCTGAAGATGAAGAGACTAATAAGGGCATGGAAAATCTATTCCATGAAATCCTGGAAGAAAATTTCCCAAGTCTAGGGAGGCACTCAAACATCCAGACGCAAGAAATACAAAGGACCCCAAATAAAATCAACCCAAGAAGATGTTCCTGAAGACACATCTTAGCCAGACTGGCAAAGACCACAGATAAAGATAAGATACTAAAACTGGCAAGACAGAAACTACAAGTGACTTACAAAGATCACCCCATCAGGCTAAGACTGGATTTCTCAACAGAAACAATGCAAACATGAAAAGAATGGGAAGACATGTTGAAAGTGTTAAGAGAAAAAGAATTTCAACAAGATTATTATATCCTGCAAGATTATCCTTCCTATGGGAAAAAAAATATTAAAACCTTTTCAGACAAACAAAACCTGAAAGAAATTGCCAACACCAGACCAGCTTTTCAAGAAACCCTGAAGAAAGTACTGACCCATGAAATCTAAAGAAGTAATGGCCAGAAAAAAAAAAAAATAGAAGGCAACTAAGACAATGGCCAACTTAAACGTTCGGACAGGTCCAATAACATCGAAAATAACATTGAATGTTAATGGATTAAATTCTCCAATCAAGAGACACCGATTGGCTGACTGGATTAAAAAACAGAAACCCTCTATCTGTTGCCAACAGGAAACCCACTTCTTGGATAAAGACATACATACACTAAAACTGAAGAGTTGGAGAAAGTTTTCCCATGCAAATGAAAACCAAAAAAGGGCTGGAGTTACAATACTAATTTCTGACAAAATCAGTTTTAAAACAAAAACTGTACGAAGAGACAAAGAAGGGCACTATATTGTAGTAAAAGTGTCAATCGATTAAGAAGATATAATGCATATCGATATCTATGCGCCTAACACAGGAACATCAAAATATGTGAAGGAAAGACTGTTGGATCTAAAAGGGGAGATAGATTACAACACACTAATAATTGGAGACCTCAACACTGCACTATCCCCTCTGGACAGATCATCTAGACAAAACATAAGTAAAAATATAAAGGATCTAAATGATACCATGATGGTATCATTTACCATGGACTTAACAGACATCTATAGAACTTTCCAACCAACAACCACAAGATACACTTTTTTCTTAGAGACGCATAGAACCTTCTCAAAGATTGACCACATCAAAAGGAACAAAGCAAGCCACTACAAATTCAAAGGCACAGAAACTATATCCAGTACCTTCTCTGACCATAATGAAATTAAACTAGAGTTTAATTGCAAGAGAAATTCTCAAAAATACTCAAATACATGGAAGCGAAATAAACTACTCCTGAATGACTCCACAACTACTGAAGAAATAAAGACTGAAATCAAAAGATTCATGGAAGTCAAAGATAACAAGGACACAAGTTTCCATAATCTTTGGCACACTGGTAAAGCAGTCATAAGAGGGAAATTCATAGCAATTACTGCACATAAGAGGAAGATGGAAAGAAGGCAAATGGATCACCTAACATCATGCCTCAGAGAATTGGAAAAGCAATAGCAAAAAGATTCAAAAAAACTCCAGGAGAAAGGAAATAATAAAGATACGAGCAGAAATAAATGAAATGGAAAATAGACTATACAGAAAATAAATGAAAGTAAAAGCTGGATCTTTGAAAAGATAAACAAAATTGATACACCACTAGCGAGACTTATTAAAAAGGAGCGAGAAAGGAACCAGGTGAATCAAATCAGCAATGAAGCAGGTAAAACAACAACAGACATAGTAGAAATACAAAACATTATTAGAGGTTACTACGAAAATCTTTCTACAAGAAACAAGACATCTCAATGAGATGGACAAATTTATAGGCACATATAATCTACCAAGATTGAGCCAGGAGGATATAGAAAGTCTGAATAGGCCCATAACAAGCCAGGAGATTGAATCAGTAATAAATAACTTCCCAACAAAGAAAAGCCCTGGTCCTGATTATTTTACCTCTGATTTCTACAAAACTTTCAAAGGAGAGTTAACCCCCATTCTGCTCAAGTTATTTCTAAAGATCCAAAAGGGTGAATCTCTCCCTAATTCATTCTATGAAGCCTCTATCACCCTTATCCTCAAAACAGATAAGGACAGGACAAGGAAGGAAAACTATAGACCAATATCTCTGATGAATATAGATGCAAAGATTCTCAACAAGATACTAGCAAACCGTATCCCACAACTTATAAAAAAGATTATACATCATGAGCAGGTAGGCTTTATTCCAGGAATGCAAGGTTGGTTCAACATACACAAAACCATAAATGTAATACACCATATTAACAGGAATAAGGACAAAAACCATATGGTCATATCAATTGATGCAGAAAAAGCATTTGATAAGATACAACATCCCTTCATGGCCAAAACTCTCAGCAAAATCGGCATAGAAGGGCCATTTCTCAACATAATAAAAGCTATTTATGAAAAACCCATAGCAAACATCATCCTCAATGGAGAAAAGCTGAAAGCTTTTCCACTAAAAATGGGTATAAGACAAGAATGCCCACTTTTTCCACTCCTTTTCAATATAGTAGTGGAAGTCCTCACCAATGCAATCAGAAAAGAGGAAAAAATAAAAGGTATTCAAATAGGAAAAGAAGAGGTGAAACTCGCTCTATTTGCAGATGACATGATTGTATACATGAAAGATCCAATGGTTTCCATGAAAAAATATCTGGAAGTAATACATGAATACAGTAAGGTTGCAGGATACAAAATTAACATCAAGAAATGTATAGCATTTCTATATACAAACAACAGGCAGACTGAGATAGAACTGAATAAAGTAATTCCATTTACCATAGCCACAAAAAGGATAAGATACTTAGGAATAAATCTAAGCAAACAAAGAAGTGAAAGACCTCCACAAGGAAAACTACAAGATAAAAAAAGAAATTGAAAATGACAGAAAAAACTGGAAGGATTTCCCATGTTCCTGGATTGGAAGAATTAATATAATCAAAATGGCAATTCTACCAAAATTAATCTGCATATTTAATACAGTGACAAAATACCAGGCACATTGTTCACAGATCTAGAAAAGACAATCATAAAGTTTGTCTAGAACCATAAAAGATCCTGTATTGCCAAAGCAATTCTGCACAAGAAGAGTGGAGTGGGTGGCATCTCACTCCCTGACCCAAAAATATACTACAAAGTTGTGGTAATCAAAACAGCATGGTACTGGCACAGAAACAGACACATGGACGAATGGAACAGAATAGAGTCCCCCAAAATAAATTCCCAAACATACAGTCAACTGATTTTTGACAAGGGGTACCAGTCAATCCAGTGGGAAAAGGAAAACCTCTTCAACAAATTGTGCTGGAAAAAAAATGGATTTCCACTTGCAGAAAGAAGAATCTGAACCCCTACCTCTCACCTCTGACATAAATCAAGTCAAGGTGGATAAAGATATAAATATAAGACCTCACACTATAAAACTCTCCTGGAAAACACTGGGGAAACTCTGGGAGACATTGGAGTGGAAAATGATTTCTTAAATAAGACCCCCAAAGCACAGTTGATCATCCCCAAAACAGACAAGTGGGATTACAACAGACTAAGAAGTTTCTGCATGGTAAAAGACACAGTAATGAGTGTGAATTGACAAACCCTCAGAATGGGAAAATATTTTTGTAAATATGTGTCAAATAAGAGACTGATAACCAGAATTCACAAGGAACTAAAGCAGCTGTTCCAAAAAAAGACCATCAATCCTATTAAAAGATGGGAGAATGAGTTGAAAAAAAAAAGACTCTCTAACGATGACCTAGGAATAGCTAAAAAGCATAGGAGAAAATGTTCAACATCCCTCATTGTAAGGGAAATGCAGATCAAAACAACAATGAGATATCATCTAACCCCAGTCAGAATGACTAAGATTTTTTAAAAAAAGCAAAAAATGATAAGTGCTGGTGGGGGTGTGGTGAAAGGGTGAAGTCTCTTACACTGCTGGTGGGAATGTCAGTTGGTCAAACCATTGTGGAGAACAATTTGGAGATTCCTCAAAAATCTAAAAATAGCACTACCATATGATCCAGCAATCCCACACCAGGAGTTTATATGTTGTGCAAAATAATGATAAGAGTAAAAAATGATGCAGAAGGGATTGTGGCATGAAGATTTTAGAGATGTTGCTGTCTCATGTTCTTTCTCTGTCTGTGTGTGTTTTTCTCTAGTGAGTGAATGTGTCTCCTGGCAAATTCTTTTTTTAAAAAAAGAATAGTAAGGGTCCATAGGTGGCATAATTGGTAAGGTGTTGTACTCCCACCATGATTCAAGTCTCAGATCTAGCCACTTGATTTCTCTCTCTCTCTCTCTCTCTCTCTCTCTCTCTCTCTCTCTCTGTCTCTGTGTGGTGAACACACGTCCTAGTGCAATTTTTAAAAATAATAATAAGTAAAATTAAATCAATAATTATTTTTTAAAGAGAAAAAATTAATAGAGAAAGAAAGGGTTTGGGACCCAGAAGAAAACAAACACATGCATGTGGGTGCTAAACCTATTCTTGAGACAGAAGTCTGGTGTATGTACACTACAGGTCATGTACATTCGCCAGAGAGAGAATAAAGAAAGAAGTAGAAAGGAAAAGTGAGAAAGCAAGTTACCATGTCCAAGACTCAAACTGCAATAAGTCATCTGGGAGCCTCGGATTTTTTTATTATTTTAATTTCTTTTATAAATTCAATCACTATACATTACTAAGCTTGTAAAGTGAACTTTTCAACATGAATACATTTCTTACCAGTCCAGGTAGGGGTACCCTACATGTTATCATCAACAGATAATAATCCATTTCTATGTCCCATAAATGTCTTGTCCATTTTTTCTCCTTAATGTCTTTCCTCAGACACTTCTTCTCCCATCATCTCCCACACTAGGATCTTAACTTCCATGACACCTGCTGACCCCCACTATAATTATTTGAGAAGATATTGGGTTGTTGAGAGAGTCATGATCTATTTTTAGTTTTTTCCCCCCTATGGAAAAATGCATCATGAGTTTTTGGACAGCCCAATATTACTGCCTCAGTACTACTAAAAGTAAATAAATAGCTGAGAAAATATTCGTCACACAAACTATTTTTGCAAAATAAAAGAAAATTTAATTGAATTGCAGACATGCCTGTTAATTTCCATAATCTCTGTAGCTGCGTTCCTGCTATATAACAATAGAAGTGAGTAATTTGCAACAGAGACCACATAATGTATAAAGGCAAAATTATTACCTACCTCTCAAAGAAGATTTACAAATTGTGCTTCTAGATGTATATAAATGGATACCGCAAAAAGAAAACTCCATCCTTCTACCTTATAACTATAATACCAATTTCTCAAACAATAGCTATATAGGAGCAAACAGGTTCCATTCAGGATTTAAATGTTTTAAATTAAAACATTTTTCTGGAACCAATAATTGCTGTAGTGGTTTTATTTCTGGATTCCCACATGTCCGACTGCAGTTTGAGTCCTGAACACAGTGCCTTGATACTCATGCCAGGCAGGTGTGTGTGAATGCCCACAATCCCAGGAAGAGAATGGATAAAAAGGGAATGTAGCATGGCCATCCTCCTGGAGGGTGATTTCTCAGTTTTTCTCTCACTGTGTCTGTCTCTTTCTCTCTGTCAGGTACACATACCCTAAGGCAAAAAAATAAAAAATTAGCCCTGTTTTCAACATTTACATTGGACCGTTTATGATAATACTGATAGAAAAATTAAAATGTACAATGAGAAAACTAGGTACACAAAGTGATATTTTATATACAAGAAAAAAAATCAATAGAAATTAGGATAGAGATAAAAGCATATTCCAGGAGAACAAGATAAAGTTATTTTTCTCTAAATATTAATAAGAAAACTGCATTTCTGTTGTGAAGAATAAATATGATAAGTCATGGACATATGAAGTTTATCATAAGGAAAACTCAGGAGAGAGTAGACAAGAGATCTGGTATAAATTTTCATCGATAGTATGATTCAGAGCCATAAGATGGGCCAACCAAGATCCTCATACGCTGAGATCCAGTTTTAAATCACTTTGGTGCCACCTGAAACTGAAAGAATTCTCCCAGTGTCATCAACATAGGATCTTAATTTGATATATCTTGGTATTATCTCAGGGATTTTATCTGTGCAAAATTACATAAAACTGACCATTTCCTTCAAAATGACAATCAGTTTGTGAAGTTGAATTGCTAGATCTTTGTTTTGACACCAGATGCAAGAAATGTGTCCAGTGCTCAGCTCAAGAGTATCCAAAGAGTGAAAGAACTCATTTCCTCTCCAAGCCTGTGACATTCCTGGCTTTTGAGGATGCTTTTGGGACACCAATGGCCTGCATACCTCTATGCTTTATTCTCACAGTTGTAGTCTTGGGGGTCTTTGTGAAGCACTGAGACACTCCCATTGTCAAGGCCAGCAACCAAGCTCTCAGCTTTATTCTGCTCATCTCCCTTCTGCTATGCTTCCATTGCTCCTTGCTCTTCATTGGCCATCCTAATGCAGCCACTTGTGTTGTCCAACAAGTCACATTTGGCCTTCTCTTCACTGGCTATTTCCACCATTTTGGCCAAAACCATTACTGTGATTCTGGCATTCAAGGTCATGAAGCCAGGAAGAACAGTGAGGTGCTTCCTGCTCTCAGGGGCTTCCAGCTCTGTCATTCCCATTTGCTCCCTGTTCCAAATCTGTGGAATCTGGCTGGGAACATCTCCCCCTTTTATTAACATAGACTCACATTCTAAACCCAGAAACCTCCTTATCATGTGCAACAAGGGCTGAGTCTTTGTCTTCTACTGCATGCTGGGCTACCTGAACTTGGCTCTGGTGAGTTTCACTGTGGCTTTCCTGGCCAGGAACCTGCCTGACACATTCAATGAAGCCAAGTTCCTCACATTCAGCATGCTGATGTTCTGCAGTGTCTGGGTCACATTTGTCCCCATCTATCACAGCACCAAGGGGAAGTACATGGTGGCTGTGAAGGTCTTCTCCATCTTGGCCTCCAGTGCAGCACTGCTAGGCTACATCTTTTCCCCCAAGTGCTTTATTATTAGGATAAGGCCTTATAAAAAATTTTCTGGGAATCTTTAAAAAACAGAAGAGGTACCAAATAAAATCTAAGATTTATATCATAAGACTGTACCACAATTTTAAGGTTTTGACCCAAAAATATACTGATTTTATATTCTCGTATATTGAAGAAAAAATACTGAAAATGACTGGCTTCTTAAATTCAATTTTAAAACAATCATTATATGTATCTACTCTTTAACAGTTATACTTTCAACTATGATTGGTATCTTAGATTAATGGGTATTTCTTACATTATGGGTATTGATTAATAAAAAAATTTATTAATTATTTAGTCATTATGTTTTTCTTGAAAGCTATTTTTTCACATTTTATTGATTCACAAAAGATCGTAAAGTATGGACAAAGTTAAAATCTAGTGACAAGTGCACTGTAATTTTCTTCTGAAACATTTTTCTCTCTTTCCACCCCCTTTTACTAAAGAGCGGTCTAAACTAACTTATTTGCAAAAAAAAAAAAAAAAGGTTAATTTCAATTTGGTCTATTATTTGCACAAAGCCCCGTAAGAATTCAATTTCTTTTTTTCTTTTCCATTTATTTATTTATTTTTACATTTTTCCAAATTTACTTTACATATCACAAAATTTTACTCATACTCCATAATTCTTGACAGTTAATAAACAACTTTCAAAATTTCAGAATAGTGATTTTAAAGATAATGTTCAAAATATCTCTTATAATTTTGTATAATTTTGTTTTTTATTCTATAACAACAGAAACAGTATGATTTTAAATATTTTGGGAAAAATATTTACATGTCTACTACTAAAATTGTTGAAAAGCAAATGTCCAGCACACTATTCACACATAAACCTTCTCGATTCATGCCTGCCTACCAAGTATTCTGTGATATACCATCTGTTAGCAAAAATCAGTCTTCTTCCTACAATGTTTTTCTCAAGATAATCTTCTGGTGTGGTTGCTTTTTTGCAATCTCTACTGATTACAATGCTGGGCTGAAAAAGTCTAGGTTATTTTGTGTTATAAATTCTTTCATATATCTTCTCTAATCCTCTCTGCTGGGCAAAACTATTCACGGTGCCAGGCCATCTTTAGAAGAGCTTCTGTTGGCTTACTTGAGATCCACCTTAGTTCCATAGTTTTCTGATTGATCTTTAGATATGACATTCCAGTCAAAACCCTGTCCAATAATGAGTATTTCCAATTTCTGATTCAATGCAACAAGCATTATTGAACTTATGCAAATAACCCTTCTGCCACAAAATAAGAATACTCCCAATTATTTCTAATTCAAGAGGGGCTAGAAAGAAAGAAAATTTTATGCTTCCATTTAAAGAAACAAACAAGCAGTTTAACAAATTGCTAAACCCATCAACAAGTCAAAAGAAAGTAAAATGTTTAAATTGGGAAAACAAAGCATAGTAAAAAAAAAATCTGTAATGTTTTACTCAAAAGTCATCAAATTCTATTTTGCCATTTCAGTCTTATGTTCAAAATCTCTTCTGTTGAATATGCAATGTTACTGTGGTCCAATCTTTCTGTTTAAATCCTGGAAGTTAACATTGAACATTATTATTGATATTTCTTGTCTTAGCATTAAATTTGTTATTTTCTTGGTTGCCTTTTGTTCTGTATGTGTCTTTAGTTTTCCTGGTAAAGCACTCTTTTCAAAACTTCTTGAAGAGTGGGTCTGTTATTGGCAAATTCTTTCAGGTATTGTTTTTCTGAGAATTTTTTTATCCTTTCTTTTCGTATCAAAGATAATCTTGCTAGGTATAGTATTCTTGGTGGAAACTGTTTTTCACTCAACACTTTGAATATATTTTCACATTTGTTCCTTGTTTACATTGTTTCTGATGAGAGGTCTGAGGTTAGTCTAATGGGATAACTTTTATAAGTAACCTGATGTCTCTCTCTTGCCAATTTTAGTATCTTGTCTTTGTCTGTAGATTTGGCCATTAGACTATGATGTGCCTTGGAGAAGATCTTCTTGGGTTGATTCTATTAAGAGTCCTTTGTATTCTTTCCTTTCCTTTCCTTTCCTTTCCTTTTCTTTTCCTTTTCCTTTTCCTTTTCCTTTTCCTTTTCCTCTTTCTTTCTTTCTTTCTTTCTTTCTTTCTTTCTTTCTTTCTTTCTTTTTTCTTTCTTTCTCTTTCTTTTTTTTTAGAGTTTTTTGCTGTAGGGCGTATGCACTCGCCAGAAAGAGAGAGAGAGACAGAGAGACAGAAAGCAAGAAATCAAGAAATCACCCCTCGGGGGGGATGGCCACTCCGCAATCCTTTCTCTTCCATTCTCCTCTTGATATGCATACACTCCTGGCATGAGTTTAAGCCGCCAGGTCCAGGACTTAAACCACGGTCAACTACATGGGAGTTCAGCGACATAGCCATTATGCTAACTGCTGGTCCCTGAGTCCTTTGTGTTTCTTGAATCTAGATATTTGAATGCCTCTCTATATTTGGAAAGTTTTCTTCCAAGAATTCATGGAATAGATTATCAATGCCCTTATTGTTTGTGTCACCTTCTGGGATACTGATTATCCAGATGTCTGGGCACTTAATACTGTCTAGTATTTCTCGTATAGTATTCTCATTTTTTTTTTTTTTGGTTATTTTCATAGGTTTTTTTTTTTTTTTTTTTTTGGGTGTTTATTCTAGATCAGAGGTTTTCCCTTCAACACCCAAGATTCAATTTTCTGCATGGACTAATTTGCTTTAAATACTTTCTTTTCTTTTTTAAAAAATATTTTGTATTTTATTTACAAATTAATTTCATAAACAAACTGTAGTAAATATAACCAAATAACAAAGAAAGGTCTTGCCTACCTTTTTGGGCAATAAAGTAAATTACTTCAATAGCTATGAAATCTTTCTCTTGCTTTCACAAAAATTAATGTGTTGCATACAAATATTTTCACTGTCTTTAATGAACATATTTAAGAGTAGAGAGTGTTCTATTTTTATAGAATTATAAACAGTCTTTTTAAAAAGCTAATTTAGGGACCAACAGTTAGTGTAATGGCTATGTTGCAGGACTCCCATGTAGTCGACCACGGTTCGCGTCCTGGACCGGGTGGCTTAAACTCACACCGGGTACATGTGTGTGTGTGCCCAAGATCCTGAGAGGAAAATGGAGAAGGGATTGCAGCATGGCCATTCCCCCTGGGGGGTAGTTTCTCACTTTCTGTCTCTCTGTCTGTCTCTGTCTTGCGAGAGCTCACGCCCTATAGAAAAAAAACCTCTTCAAAAAAAAAAAGCTAATTTAGAGTAACTTTCTACTAACAGAAATTGAGCTCATAAAATATAAAAATTTTATAAATCCTGTAATTTTGGTAATTAGACTTAATTATAATTACTCTGTAGAAATTTATGGTACACATCTGTCAGTTACCCATAATTAGGAACAACAAATAGTTATGGAGAAAAATGTTATGATGGTCAGTCTAAGATTTATTTCATATTCTGAAAGGTAGCTTTGTTCCCAATAAATATTTCTTCTACTGTTTATGTATACTTCTGGGGAACACAGTCTGAATCCAAAAAGCAATAATATCCAGTTATTTGACTTTTTGTTTCTTTCTTGCTTGAAACTGTTCTGTTTTATTTTTTATAGATTTAATCAGCATTGACAAGGCAGGATCAATGGAATTCGTTTGTGATTCTTTTTTAATCTCACTTTCTTTTTTCTTTATTGCCTGAGTAAGTTCTTGCTATTTTTGTCCTCTTTGTCGAGCTTTCTGCCTCAAGAATTTTTTCCATATCTTTTGCCTTCTTGAAATTAGGATCTGAGAGATCCCGATTGAACAAGTGGGAAGTATACATTGCCTGAAATCATGCATCATTAACGTTTACCTCAAAGTCATCTTCTAATAATTTCATATTTTTCATAAGCTGCTTTTTCCTCAGATTATGGTGCTCTACAATCTTGTTGTAATTGAAGTGTTTCTTGCTATCCTCCTCCTCCATCTATCAAAAGCAAAGCCATTTCAGGCTTTTGTCTTTCTATTTCAGTTTCTTCCTCTGGAACTGTTCCACCTTTTACAGATTTTGATTTTTTTTTTTCTTTATACCGATTTTTTTAACTTCTTCAGCAAAGTATGGATCATTCAAGTCAACATCAGAGGAAAGTTCATCTTTACTGGCCTCTTCAGCAAGAGCTTTCTGTTTCTTTTTAAGTCTTTTTTTTTTCTCCTTCTTCTTCTCTAAAAGTTGTTCGCAAGGGGTCAGTTTATTCTTTCATTCCAATTTGTTTTTGACCATCTCTTCTGCACTTTCTTTAAGACTTGGAACCCACTTAATTTCCATTTCCATATCATTTTCTTTGCCTTTTTTTTTCTTGAATAACCTGCAAAAGTTGCCTATATTAGCAATGTGCTCATCATTTTCTGACTTTTCCTTTTTTTCCCATCTTCTACACTGACTCCATCACCATCTTGTAGCTCCTGCTCTTCTATCTCTTCTTCTTCACTAGAGGAAGCTAAGTAGGCTTGAAAATCCATGTCCAAAAGCTCTTCCTTTTTAAACTTCCTGTTGAGCATTGTAATTATTTCACGATCAGTCTCATCCCAAGTGTTCTCTACCATTGATGTTCCCATTTCAGCAGCTGTGAAATAGTTGTTAAATCTACTTTCAAGGGTACATCTTTGGGCTCATCATCAAAAGTAATATCATCTGGCATAAATCTGAGGTCTACGAAAGAACACCTACTTTCAAATTCCAGGCCATCACAATCCTCATAAATATTACTGGCTGTTTCAGGAGAATCACAGTCCACTACTGCATAATAGTACTTCAGTATTTACCCATTATGAAATTCTTCTCAGACCAATCCAGTTGAGAACACAATACACATCATCATCAACACGTAATAAACCATATCTGTGTCTCACTAATGTCATGCCTCTCTATTTGTTCTCTTGCTATCTTTGTCTATCCTCTTCTCTTCATTCCCCCATTCCACACTATCTTACCCTCGTTACGTATTTTCACTGCTTTTATGTCCTCCAATATGTCACTCTCTACCATAGAGTGCAGGTAGTTGGTATATATTAAGTGGATATATACAATATATTTCTTTCATAGCCTGGCTTACATCACTCAGCAATAGATCCTCCATATCCGACCACTTTCTATCAAATGCCAGAGTATTGTTATTTTTTATGACTAAGTAATATTTCATGGAGTATATATGCCACACTTTTCCAATCTATTGATCAGTTTGTGGACATTTAGATTGGTTCCATGTCTGGGAAATCATGAATAATGCTGCAATAAACATTGATGTGCAAGCACTTTTCCAACTGAGAGTTCTCCTGTCCTTTGGGTAGATACCCAGAAGTGAGATTGCTGGATCAAATGGTAGTTCTATTTGTAGATATTTGAGGAACCTCCATATTGTTCTCCACAGTGGCTGAACCAGTTTACATTCCCAACAACAGTGTAGGAGGGTTCCCTTTTCACCACATCCCTGCCAACTATTAGCACTTTTTATATTCTTAATCTTTGCCATTCTGACAGGGGTTAGGTGGTATCTCATTGTGGCTTTTGCCTACATCTCCCTTATGATAAGGAATGTTGAGCATTTCCTCACATGCTTTTTGACTGTTTGTATGTCTTCCTTAGAGAGATTTTTGTTCAGCTCATTTTCCCATTTTTTAAATGGGGTTAATCATTTTTTTCCACATAAGGCTCTTGAGTTCCCTGTGTATTCTGCTTATCAGTCCCCTGTCTGAGGCACAATAAACAAGAATATTTTCCCATTCTGCAGGCTGTCGATTCACACTTGTTACTATGTCCTTTGCTGTGCAGAAATGTCTTCGTCTGAAATAGCCCCACTTGTCTATTTTAGGGATTATTGCCTGTGCTTTGGGAGTCTTATTTAAGAAGTCTTTGCCTACTCCAATGTCTCCCAGAGTTTCCCCAGCATTTTCCACCAGTAGTTTTATTGTTTGAGGTCTTAGGTTTAGATCATTGATCCACCTTGAGATGATTTTTGTTAATGGTGAAAGATGGGGGTTCAGTTTCATCTTTCTGCAGGTGGATACTCCGTTTTCCCAGCACCATTTACTAAAGAGGTTTTCCTTTTCCCAGTGGATTGACTGGTATCCTTTGTCAAAAGTGAGTTGACTATAAGCTTTGGGGGTTATTTCTAGGGTCTCTATTCTATTCCATTGGTCCATATATCTGTTTTTGTGCCAATACCATGCTGTTTTGATTATCACAGCTTTACAGTAAATCTTGGGATCAGGGAGTGATATGCCTCCTACTCCATTTTCTCTTGTGCAGGATTGCTTTTGCAATACGATGTCTATTATGATTCCAGACAAATTCTATTATTGTCTTTTCGAGATCTGTGAAGAATATTTCTGGTATTTTTATTGGAATTGCATTAAACATGTAGATTAATTTGGGTAGAATTGCCACTTTGATTATGTTTATTCTTCCAATCCAGGAACATGGGATGTCCTTCCACTTTTTTATGTCACTTTCAATATCTTTTTAAAGATTTTCATAGTTTTCTTTATAAAGGTCTTTGACTTTCTTAGTTAGGTTTATCCCTAGGTATCTTATGCATCTTGTGGCTATGGTGAAAGGGATTCCTTTCTTCAGCTCTACTTCGTTCAACTTGTAGTTTATATATAGAAATGCTATAGATGTTTGGATGTTGATTTTGTATCCTGCCACTTTACTGTATTCACTTATCACTTAAAGAAGTTTTTTCATGGAGACCTTTGGGTCTTCTACATATACCATCATGTCATCTGCAATTAAAGATATTTTCAACTCTTTCTCTATTCAAATGCCTTTATATTGTTCCCTTCTCTGATTGCATTAGCTAAGACTTCCAGTACTATATTAAAGAGTAGTGGCGAAAGTGGGCAGCCTTACCTAGTACCCGTTTTTAGCAGAAAAAACTTTAGCTTTTCCTCATTCAGTATAATATTAGCTGTAGGTTTTTTATACGTGGCTTTTATTGTGTTGAGAAATGACCCTTCTATATCAATCTTACTGAGTGTCTTAATTATAAAAGGATGTCGTATTTTATCAAATGCTTTCTCCACATCAACTGAAATTATCATATGGTTTTTATCTTTCTTTTTGTTAATATGGTGTATTACAATTATGATCTTGCAAATGTTGAACCATCCTTGAATCCCTGGGATAAAGCCTACCTGATCGTGATAAATAATCTTTCTTATATGTTGTTGGATACTACTAGCGAGTATCTTGTTGAAAATTTTTGCATCTATATTCATTAATAATATTTATCTGTTTTCCTTCTTGTCATGTCCTTATCTGTTTTAGAAATGAGGATGATGGAGGCTTCATGAAATGAATTTGAAAGGTTTCCTTCCTTTTGAATCTTTATAAATAATTTTAGTAGGATAGGGGTTAACTCTTTCTTAAAATTTTTGTAGAATTCAGAAGTGAAGCCATCTGGACCTGGGCTTTTCTTTGTCAAGAAGTTACTTATTACTGATTCAATCTCCTTGCTTCTTATGGTCTATTCAGGTTCTCTATGTCCTCCTGATTCAATCCTAGTAGATTATATGCATCCAGGAATTTGTCCATCTCCTCCAAGTTATCTTGTTTGTTGGCATATAGTGCTTATAGTATTCGCTAATGATATTTTGTATTTCTACTATGTCTGTTGTAATATTGCCCGTTTCATCATTTATTTGATTTATCTGGTTTCTTTCTTCCTTTTTTTTTTTTTTGAGAGGTTTTTGCTGTAAGGCACACGCACTAGCCAGACAGACAGAGAGAGACAGAGACATGGGAAGCGAGAAATCACCCCCCCTTCCTGAGGGGATGGCCATGCTGCAATCCCTTCTCCTCCATTCTCCTCTCGGGATCTTGGACACGCACGCACACGCGCCTGGCATGAGTTTTAAGCCACCGGGTCCAGAACACAAACCGCAGTCAACTGCATGGGAGTTCAGCAACATAGCCATTACACTAACTGCTGGTCTCTCTTTCTTCCTCTTGATCAGTCTAGCCAATGGTGTGTCGATCTTGTTAATCTTTTCAGAGAACCAGCTTTTGCTTTCATTTCTTTTGTGGATGATTTGTTTATTTTCTGTTTCATTTATTTCTGCTTGAACCTTTATTATTTCTTTTTGCCTGGCATTTTTGGGGTTTGTTTGTTGTTGTTTTTCCAATTCCCCGAGGCTTGCTGCTAGGTAATCTATTTGCCATCTTTCCATCCTTTTCTTATGCGCACTTATTGCTATGAATTTCCCTCTTATGACTGCTTTTGCAGTGTCCCATAGATTATGGACACTTGTGTACTCATTATCATTTGTTTTCATAATTTTTTTGATTTCAGACTTAATTTCTTCAGTAGTGAAGAAGTCTTTCAGAAGTAAGTTGTTCAGTTTCCATGTGCTTGTGTATTTTCAGGGTTGTTTCTTGAAATTAATCTTGGGTTTAATCCTATCATGGTTGGAGGAGATGCTGAATATAGTTTCTATGCTTTTGAATCTGTAAAGGCTTGATTTGTGTCCTAACATATGATCAATCTTTGAAAAGGTTCCATGTCAGGGTGAGAAAAATGTGTATGTTGTGGACATAGGGTGGGAAGTTCTATAGATATCTGTCAAGCCCATTCGATTTATAGTATCATTTAGGCCATGTATCTCTCTATTTATTTTCTGCCTAGATCTGTGTAAAGGAGATAATGGGGTGTAGAGATCTTCAACAATTATAGTATTTCTTCCTGTCTCTCCTTTTTGCTCCAGCAGTCTTTCCTTCACATATTTAGGTGCACCTGAGTTGGGTGCATGTATATTTATAAGCATTAGGTCTTCTTGCTGGATTTCCCCATTTACTACTATATAATGCCCTTCTTTGTATCTTCTTACAGTCTTTGTCTTGAAATCTATTTTCCCTGAAATCAATATCAATACTCCAGCCCTTCTTTGATTTCCATTTGCTAGGAATATCTTTTTCCAACCCTTTACTTTTAGTCTATGTATGTCTTTATTTATAAGGTGATTTTTCTTGTAGGCAACATATAGAGGGTTTCTGTTTTTTTTATACATTCAGTCAGTCTATGTCTCTTAATTGGAGAATTTAATCCATTGACACTCATTATAACTATCGATATTTCCATAGCTCTTCCTATCATTAAGTGAGCCATTTTCCTGGTTGTTTTTTGTTCTCATATAACTCTCTGTCTGACTTTTTAGTTTTCCTGGTATAGCACTCCCTTCAGAACCTCTTAAAGAGCCAGTCTAGAATTGGTAAATTCCTTCAAATTTTGTTTATCCGAGAATGTTTTTATCTTTTTTTTTTCCCATTTGAAAGATAATCTTGCCTCATATAGTATTATTGCCAAGTATAGTATTCTTGGTTGAAAATGTTTTTCATTCAACACTCTGACTATATTTCCCCATTTTTTCCTTGCCTGCATTGTTTCTGCTGAGAGATCCAATGTTAGCCTGATGAGGTGACCTTTGTATGTAACTTGATGTTTCCCTCTTGCCAACTTTAGTATCTTGTCTTTGTCTGTTGTTTTTGCCAGTCTGGCTGTGATGTTCCTTGTAGAGGATCTTCTTGGGTTGACTCTACTCGGGATCCTATGTATTTCTTGGGTCTGTATATTTCAATGCCTTTCTAGGTTTGGAAAGTTTTTTTCTCGATTTCATGAAATAAATTATCTATGCCCTTATTATCTTCTTCCTCTTCTGGGATACCAATTATCCAGATGTTGGGGCGCATGATGGTATCCAATATTCCTCATATATTATTCTCCTTCATGGTTGTTTTCTCAATTTTTTGATGCATTTTTTCTAGGCCTGATATTTTGTCTTCTACATTAGCTTTCGATCTTCTGCCTGATCTAACCTACTTTTAATACTTTCAAGGGAGGTTTTGATTTCCTGTATCACATTCTTCAACCCTAGAAGTTCCAGCTGGTTCTTGTTTAAGGTATCTATTTCTTCTTTCAAGTCATGAAAGGAATTCCTCATCTCCTGGAGCTCTTTGTCTCTTTTCTCTTCCATCTCAGTTAGTTTGGTCACTACAAATATTCTGAATTCCTTATTAGACATGTCCACTACATCCATTGTATTGACTGCAGGTGGTGTAGGCTTGATGATTTCCCTTGGGAGAGGCCTTTTATTGGTTGCTCATACTTCTTGAACCTCTGCGATTGTTCCTAGTCATCAGGAGTTCTATATGTCACTTCCTAACTTATTTAAGGTATCTCTGAGTGTTAAGAGGTGTAAAGGATTAGAAAATTGATTTCTCTTATGGTTGGCCTACCTGTTGCTCATCACTACCATGTATGTTGTCTCTGGTCCTAGGTGATCCAAGGTCCTCCCTGTTTCTAAGGAGTGCTGAGCCTCCAACTGGCCTAATAAGCAATATCTCAAGAGCAAAGAAAAAGAAAAAAAAAAAAATCATGCAGTGTGCAACGCATGCTGAGCACTATTGAAAACACTAAAATTCAGAGAGTCCAATGGCAAATAAGGAAGAGACAGTTGATGAGTGACGGATCTCGGGCATAAGGGCCTGAAGCCACAGGCAGCCTGGTGTCCGGGACTGCTGGCTGACTCGAACCAGTTTGCAGGTGGGGTGGGGAGGGTGCAAGTTCATCTTAAAGTCTCAAGGAACCAACCTGAAGTCCAGAGACGAGTAGGGGTGGAGATGCACGATGATCCTGGGCATAAGGGCCTGCAGTCGCAGGCAGCCTGGTGTCTGGAACTGCTGGCTGGCTTGAACCAGTTTGCAGGTGGCATGGGGGGTGGAAGTTTGTCTTAAAGTCCCAAGGAACCAACCTGAAGTCCAGAGATGAGTAGGGATTGGGATGCATGATGGTCTCGGGCGTAAGGGCCTGCAGCCACAGGCCGCCTGGTGTCTGGGACTGCTGGCCTGCTTGAACCGGTTTGCAGGTGGGTTGGGGGGATGCCAGTTTATTTTAACATCCCCAGGAACCAAATTGAAGTTCAGAGACGAGTAGGGGTGGGGATGTACTATGGTCCCGGGAGTAAGGTCCTACAGCTTTAGGCAGTCTGGTGTTTGGGACTGCTGGCTAGCTCAAACCAGTTTACAGGTAGGGTGTGGGAGGTGCGAGTTCATCTTAAAGTCCCAAGGAACCAACCTGAAGTCCAGAGATGAGTAGGGGTGGGGATGCACGATGGTTCTGCGCGTAAGGGCCTGCAGCCGCCGGCAGCCTGATGTTCGAACCTGCTGGCTGGCTCGAACTGGTTTGCAGGTGGGGTGGTGGGGGTGCAAGTTTGTCTTAAAGTACCAAGGAACCAACCTGAAGTCGAGAGATGAGTAGGGGTGGGGATGCACGACGGACCCAGGTGTAAGGGTCTGCACCCGCAGACAGCCTGGTGTCTGGGACTGCTGTTTGGCTCGAACTGGTTTGCAGGTGGGGTTATGGGAATGTGAGTTCATCTTAAAGTCCCAAGGAACCAACCTGAAGTCTAGAGAAGAGTAGGGGTGGGGATGTGCGCCAGTCCCTGGCGTAAGGGCATGCAGCCGCAGGCAGTCTGGCCTCTGGAACTGGTTGGCTCTAGCCGGTTTGCAGGTGGGGTGGGGGAGGTGCGAGTTCGTCTTAAAGTCCCAAGGAACCAACCTGAAGTCCAGAGACGAGTAGGGGTGGGGATGTGCGATGATCCTGGGCGTAAGGGCCTGCAGCTGCAGGCAGCCTGGTGTCTGGAACTGCTGGCTGGCTGGAACCGGTTTACAGGTGGGATAGGGGAGGTGCGAATTCATCTTAAAGTCCCAAGGAACCAATCTGGAGTCCACAGACACATCTGTTGATGATAATGTGTTTTGTATACTCAACTGGACTGGCGTGAAGTGTATTTATATTGGGTAAATTCACTTTACAAGCTAAGTGATGGGATGCATATGAAGTTAGAAATGGGATAGGGGATGGGATGCCTATTTATGTTCAAAATAGACTCTTCAATATTTCCCAAATTTTCCCAGAGAAAATGTCCCTTCTGGTTTTTGTTTTTGTTTTTTTTTTAATTTTCTTGTTTTATTCACATTTAATCACTATAAATCTTTGAAATGTACAAAATGAATTTTCCCAGCATAAATACACTGTATATTAGTCTAGTCAGGAAAAATACACTGTATATTAGTCTAGTCAGATATTACCATACACACTGTCATCAACAAATAATTTTACATTTTTATGTCTATTAAGTGTTTTTTTCTTTTCCCTTGATTCTCTTCCTCCTGAACCTCCTCCATTTCCAACCCTACCTCTAGTATCCCACAATTGCTCTTCTCGATTTTATATATTTTGATCTTTGAGTTTCCACCATAGAAATATGTTGATATATATTGAGTAAAGACATACAATGGCTCTCTTACATAATCTGGCTTGCTTCACTTAGCATTAGATCTTCCATATTCTTCCACTTTCTATCAAATGCTAGGGCCTCATTTTTTTATGACTGAGTTGTATTCCATCATGTATATGAGCCACACTTTTTCAATCTATTCATCTGTTTTTAGACATTTGCTTGATTCCACGTTTTAGCAGTTGTGAATAATGCCAAAATAAACATGAATGTGCAAGTATTTTTCAGATTGAGGATTTTCCTATCCTCTGGTTAAATACCTAAGAGTGGAATTCCTGGATGGTATGTTAGTTCTATTTTTAGGTTTCTGAGAAACCTCCAACTTGCTCTCCACAGTGGCTGCACACCAACAGTGTAGGAGAGTTCCATTTTCACTGCAACCTCACCAGCATTTATCATTTTTATAAATTAAGTCATTCTTACTTGGGTTAGGTGGTATCTCACTGTGGTTTGATTTGCATCTTTCTTATGATAAAGGGTGTTGAGCATTTTTCCATATGCTTTTTCGTTTTGTGTATGTCTTCCATGGAAAATTGTTGTTCAGCTCATTTTCCCATCTTTTAACTGGATTGATTATGTTTTTGCTGGTAAGTTGCTTGAACTTGCTGTATATTCTAGCTATCAGTCCCTTATCTGAGGCATAGTTTGCAAACATATACTGCCATTTCAAGGGTTTTCTCTTCACTCTAATTACTATTTATTTTGCTACTCAGCAACTTTTTTTTCTTTTCTTTTTTAGAAAATCAGACCACTTTTATTGATGCACCAGTAGACTAACCCAGCTATGGAAGGGATGGTGACGTTAATATAGTAATTATCATCGTATCAAATGAAAATACAAAGGTATCTGAAATGGCTTTACAGTTTTCTTAATAAATTAAGAAAACTGGTTGCTCATTAATCGCTCTCTCATTTCATATTCTTCACAAAGTCTTCTCCTTTCTCGATTGAGGCTTTCAGCTCAGGAATGACCTCGGCTATCATCTCTTCAAAACAGGAGCTTTTTAACATGATGTAATCCATCTTGTGTATTTTGGGGATTATTGCCTGTGCTTTTGGGGTCTTATTTTAAAAGTCTTTGCCAACTCTGATGTCTCCAAGAGTTTCCCCTGTTTCCCACAAGTAGTTTTATAGTTGAGATTTATGTTCAGATCTTAGATCAATTTTTAGTTGATTTTTGTCAATGGTGAGAAATAGGGGTCCGGTTTCATTTTTTCTGCAGGTGGATATCCAGTTCTTCCACCACCATTTGCTGAAGAGATTTTCTTTTCTCTAATGGATTGTCTTGTGTCCTTTGTCAAAAATCAGTTAGCTATATGTATTGGAACTTACATCTGTGTACTCTATTCTGTTCCATTGCTCTGCACTGCCTATTTTTGTGCCAGTCATGCTGTTTTAATTATCATAATATTGTAATATTTGGGAAGATCATGGATGCATATGCCTCCTATTTAATTATTTTATGCAATATTGCTTTGGTTATATGTGACTTTTATGATTTTTTTTATTATCTATTTTTCTATTACATTGAATTACATACAACTTTACAGTGTATTACATTGTTTTTTCAAAAGGGAATGCCATGCATGTCAGTCAGTACAGAGACATTAATCTCCCCGCTTCAACATTCAATATCTTTCCTATGTTTCCCCCAATCATTATTATTATTATTCTAATTATTTTTTATGATAAACATGATTTTTTTTTCCAATTATCAGATCATAAAGTTCCCAACAATAGGAAACGTAGACTGCACTCAGGGCTGGACCAAGGGTGGGTCTCGTGCAGCCCCGCAAATGTAGGTGAATCTCCAAGGAACACAGTTTCAGGAACGCGGCTCAGGAAAGCAGAGACGGCCATCAGCGGTTGCGGCACGCGGGACAGATCCCGGCCACGGCCCGCGGGGGCAGAGCCCCGGCCACGGCACGCGGGGCAGACCCCGGCCACGGCACGCGGGGCAGAGCCCCGGCCACGGCACGCGGGGACAGAACCCGACCACGGCACGCGGGGCAGAACCCCGGCCACGGCACGCGGGGCAGAGTCCCGGCCACGGCACGCGGGGCAGACCCCGGCCACGGCACGCGGGGCAGAACCCCGGCCACGGCACGCGGGGGCAGACCCCGGCCACGGCACGCGGGGCAGAGTCCCGGCCACGGCACGCGGGGCAGAGTCCCGGCCACGACACGCGGGGGCAGACCCCGGCCACGGCACGCGGGGCAGAACCCCGGCCACGGCACGCAGGACAGGGCCCCGGCCACGACACGAGGGGGCAGACCCGGGCCACGGCACGCGGGGACAGAACCCGGCCACGGCACGCGGGGGCAGAACCCCGGCCACGGCACGCGGGGAAAGGACCACGGCCACGGCACGCGGGGGCAGGCCTCGGCCATGGCACGCGGGGCAGAATCCCGGCCACGGCACGTGGGGCAGAACCCGGGCCACGGCACGTGGGACAGGGCCCCGGCCACGGCACGCGGGGCAGACCCGGGCCACGGCACGCGGGGGCAGACCCCGGCCACGGCACGCGGGGCAGACCCCGGCCACGGCACGCGGGGCAGAACCCCGGCCACGGCACGCGGGGACAGGACCACGGCCACGGCACGCGGGGGGAGGCCCCGGCCACGGAACGCGGGGCAGAGTCCCGGCCACGGCACGCGGGGCAGAACCCCGGCCACGGCACGCGGGACAGGGCCCCGGCCACGGCACGCGGGGTAGACCCGGGCCACGGCACGCGGGGGCAGACCCCGGCCATGGCACGCGGGGCAGACCCCGGCCACGGCACGCGGGGCAGAACCCCGGCCACGGCACGCGGGGCAGAGTCCCGGCCACGGCACGCGGGGCAGAGTCCCGGCCACGGCACGCGGGGGGCAGACCCCGGCCACGGCACGCGGGGGCAGACCCCGGCCACGGCACGCGGGGACAGACCCCGGCCACGGCACGCGGGGCCGACCCCGGCCACGGCACGCGGGGCAGAACCCCGGCCACGGCACGCGGGGGCAGACCCCGGCCACGGCACGCGAGGCAGAGTCCCGGCCACGGCACGCGGGGGCAGACCCCGGCCACGGCACGCGGGGACAGACCCCGGCCACGGCACGCGGGGACAGACCCCGGCCACAGCACGAGGGGGCAGACCCCGGCCACGGCACGCGGGGGCAGGCCCCGGCCACGGCACGCGGGGCAGAGTCCCGGCCACGGCACGCGGGGCAGAACCCCGGCCACGGCACGCGGGACAGGGCCCCGACTTTTATAATTTCAGACAAATTCTATGATTGTTTTACTAATTCTGTGAATATCTCTGGTAACTTAGGAGTGCATTAAATTTGCAGATTAATTTGGGTAGAATTTACATTTTAATTATATTCTTCCAATCTAAGAACATGGGATTTTCTTCCATGTTCTGGTATCATTTTTCATTTCTTTTTTGTTTTTCACTGGATAGGTTTACTCCTAGGTATCTTAAACTTTCTGTGGCAATTTTGAATGGGATTGTTTTCTTTAACTCTACCTCAGTCTGCTCCTTGTTGTTGTATAAAAATGCTATAGATTTTTGTATGCTGACTTTGTATGCTGCCATTTTACTGTATTTATTTATCACATTCAAGAGGAGTTGTGTGTGTGTATGAGAGAGAGTGAGTGTGTGTGTGTGTGTGTGTGTGAATTATTTTGGGTTTTCTATGTATAGATACATGTCATCAGCTAATAGAGATAATTGCCCTTCTTGTTTCCCTTGTCTGATTGCTTTAGCTAGGACTTTCAGTACTATATTGAGTGGGGAAAGTTGGCAGCCTTGTCTTGTTCCTGTTTTTAGTGAAAAGGCTTTCAGTTTTGCCCATTCAGTATGATGTTAAGTATGGATTTTTCATATAAGGTTTTCATTGTGTTGAGAAATGTTCCTGTTATGTCAACTTTGCCAAGTCTTCATCATGTAGAAATTTTCTATTTTTATCAAATGCTTTTTCTGCATCAATTTAAGTGGTCATATGATTTTTTATCTTTATGTCTGTTAATATGATGGTTTGCACATGTTTGACCTCCCTTGCATCCCTGGAATAAAGCCTACCTGGTCATGGTATATGATCTTTTTAATGTCATTGTTTACAAGTTGCCAGTATCTTGTTGAGAATTTTGCATCTGTATTTATCAGGGATATTGGTCTATAGGTTTGTTTTGTTGCTGTTTTTGTTGTTTGTTTGTTCGTGTGTGTGTGTGTGATGTCCTCATCGGTTTTTGTAATGAGGGTGATGGAGGCTTTAGAGAATGAATATGGGAGTGTTCCTTCCTTTTGGATCTTCAGAAATAGTTTGAGTTCAATAGGGGTTAGCTCTTCTTTAAAATTTTATAGAATTCAGAAGTGAAGCCAATGGGACCTTGGCTATTCCTTGTTAGGAGACTGTTACTGATTGTATTTCATTGCTTCTTACTGGTCTATTCAGGCTTTCTCTGTCTTCCTGATTCAATCTGGGTAGATTACATGTGCCCAGAAATTTGTCCATCTCATCCAGGTGTTTTTGTTTGATGTGTATGGTCGCTCATAATGTTCTTTCATGATCTTTTGTATTTCTGTTATGTCTGTTGTAATATTTCCTGTTTCATTGCTGATTTTATTGATCTGGTTCCTGTCTCTGTTCTTAGTCTAGCTAATGGTCTGTCAATTTTGTTTACCTTCTCAAAAAAAACATCTTTTGGTATCACTTATTTTCTATACAGTTTATTTATTCTCTATTTTGATTATTTCTGCTCAAATCTTTATTATTTCTTTTCTCCTAGTATTTTTGTTTGTTTGTTTCTCTATTGTTGTTTTTACAGTTCCCAGAGGTGGGTTGTTAGGTTGTCTATTTCCCACTTTTCAATTTTTTTTGTGAGTACTACTTGCTATGAACTTCTCCCTTATGACTTTTTTCACTGTGCCCCATAATTTTCATAGGTTATAAAAACTCATGTGCTCATTATCATTGGCTTAATCTTTTTATTTCAGTCTTAATTTCCTCAGTGCTTGTGAAGTCTTTCATAAGAAAGTTGTTTAGTTTCCATGTGTTTGTACATTTTTGAGAGTTTTTTTCCTGCAGTTAATTTCAAGTTTGAGTTCTCTGTGTTCATAGATTTTGGATACAGTTTCCATACCTTTGATTTTGTACAGGTTTGTTTTGTGACCTAGCATGTGGTCAGTCTTCAAAAATGTTTCATGCAGCAGTAAGAAAAATGTAAATTTTGTGTCTGTTGGGTGCAAAGTTATATAGAGGTCTTTCAAGTTCTTTTATGATATCATTTAGATATTGTATTTCTTTGCATATTGTTTTGTCTAGATGGTTTGTCCAAATGAGACAGTGGGGTGTGTGTATTACTGCAGTCTTCTCTTTAAATATAGCAGTCTTTCTTTCACATATTTGGGTGCTCCCAAGTTGGGTGTACAGATGCTTCTAAGTATTATATCTTCATTGTTAATTAGCCCTTTTAGTACTATTTAATGTCCGTCTTGTCTCTCCTTATATTTTTTATTTAAAAGCCTGTTTTGTCTATTAGTATCATGACTCCAGCCTTCTTTTGATTTCCATTTGTTTGGAATATATTTTACCAGCCTTTCACTTTCAGTATATGCTTGTCTTTATCAGTGAGGTGTGTTTCTTGTATAAAGGGCTCCTGTGTTTTTATTTTTCTTTCCTTTTTTAACCCATTCAGCCAGTCTTTAGGTTTTTGTTGTTGTTATTTTTGTTGTTTGTTTTGCTTCACTTTTTTTAAAATTTCATTTTCTATTATACATTTAATCACATTATTTAGCTTATAAAGTGAATATTTCAACATGGAAACATTTCTCCCTAGTTCAGTTGATTAAACTGTAAAATAGCTTCAACAGGTAATACCACATTTCTTTGTCCCATTAATGCTTTGCCTCCGTATTTTCTTCTAAATGTCCTTCCTCAGGCAGAAACAAGCCAGGCTATGAAGGAGAGATATTGTATGTCCCCACTTAATATATACCAAGTGTCCAGCCAATCTTTGTTTTGATTGGATAATTTAATCCATTCACACTCAACATTATTATAAATATTTGGAGATGTAATCTGCCATTTTGTTAACCATTTTCTTGGTCAATTTTTGTTCTCTTATTTCTGCTTGTCTCTTTATTAGTTTTTCTGATATAGTACTCCTTTAAGTACTTCTTGAAGAGCTCATCTCGTGTGAGTAAATTCTTACAGTTTTTGTTTATCTGAGAATGTTTTTATTGTTCTTCACATATCAAGGGAAGTCTCAATGAATATAACATTTTTGGTTAAAATTATTTTTCCTTCAGCATTTTGAATACATCTTCCTATTCTTTCCTTGCTTACATCATTTCAGTTCAGAAGACTGATGTTAGCCTATGCTTATGTTAGTTAACATAACCTTTGTAAGTAACTTGACATCTTTCTCTTACCATTTTTAGAATCTTTTTTAAAAGAACTATTTTATTTAATTTTATTTATTAATTCATTTATTTTAACTTGACCAAACACACACACACACACACACACACACACACACACACACACACACTGGAGGGGAGTGGGAAGTAAGCCACCAGGTCCAGGACTCGAATCATGGTCATCCATGTGGGAGTGTCCAATGCCTTAACCACCATTCTACCTGCTAGTCCCCCATTTTTAGAATCTTATCTTTGTCTTTGATTTTTATCAGACTGGCTATAATGAGTCTGGGGGAGGATCTTCATGTGTTAACTATATTTGGGATTCTTGTATTTCCTGGATTTAGAAGTCTCAATATATCTACGGGTTTGGAAAGTTTTCTTCAAGTATTTAAATGAAATAGATTTTCTATGCCCTTATCAGGTTATTTACTTCTATAATTCCAATTATTTGGAAACTTGGGCATATAATGGTATCTAGTATTTCCCCGATGTTGTCTTTATTTTTTAATTATTGTTTTTATGACTTTAAGTCAGAGGCTTTGTCGTCTCAATCAGAGATCCTGTCTTCTGTATGACCTAATCTTAATAAAAGGGTGCTTTGATTTTTTTTATTTTTAATCATAACCTCCATCTCTAGAAGTTCTGTTTGATTCCTTTTAATACTGTCTCTCTATGGAGTTCTTCCGTCAAGTCATGAAATGGATTTCTCTTCTGGAGTTGGTTGTCTGTTTTTTTCTTGCATCTCATTAAGTTTTGTTACAATACTCTGAATTCTTTTTCTGACATTTTTGTAATTTCCTCTGTTTTTGCCATAGTTCAAGATGTTATTGTTTTCCCTTGTGAAGGAAATATTTTTTACTTCTCTCATAGTTGAGGCTCTTCTGTGATGTTTAGTTATTTGGTAATGTATTCACTTTTTGCTAATTCTTTGGAGTAGTTTTCTGTAGTCATGTGCCTGTGTGCTTCCCTTTGTTGTGAATTACCTCTGTCCCAATTTCTCTCTTCTATTGTGTTTTGTAATGTGGTATCCACAGCAGGAATCTTGGATTCAGATTTACAAAGAGGATTTTTTCTCTTTTTACTTGTGGTTCAGTTGAGGAGAGGATTCCTTTGAAGCCTCACAGTGTTTAGATATTTGCCTCCTATATACCTAGACCTCTATAGTCTTCAGATGGGTGGGAGCTTCTAACACTGAACCTGTAGGATCAGGATATGGGATGCTGGGCCTGAACTGGCTCTGCCTCCCTCACCCTTGTCTTGAACTAGCTCAGCCTCCCTCACCCTTGCAAGGGGTTCAGGTGGAAAATGGCTCTTAGAAGGTCTGCTTTCCCTCTGACCCTTCTAACATTGAAGCTGCAGGATCAGGATTCAAGGTCCTGAAGCTGAAACAGCCTTGCATCTTGCACCCAATACTAGGCAGAAGGCTTCCAGTGGAAAACGACTGTAAAAAGGCTTGCTTTACCTCCCAAGAGGTACAGTGTCCTATACAAGTCACAGCAGTGAGAGCAAGGAGTCTTTCCCATGTTTGTGGGTGGGTTGTGTGGCATAGTGGTGTTCAGTTGTAGACACAGCATGTGATGGAGTGTAAGCAGTCAACAACCCACGGGGCCCTTGTGAGTTATGGTCTGAGGAGGAAGCCCAGGAAAAAGTATCCCAGGAAGTGACCTCAGTTCATTGACAATAGACCTCCACAGAACCTGGAACCCTGGTAACCAGGCACCCACATTCCAGACACAGACCCATACAGCTTCTTTACCTGGAGTCCCTTAATCTATCCAGATGTTCTCCTGCTGCATCCCAACCTCCAAGGTGCTAGGCTCAGGAAATCTGAGTGAGTCTTTCCTCATGCTGCAGATATTAGCTCAATCTTCTTCCCTGAATCTCTTCACCATTTGTGAGAATAAACCCAAAGGAAACACAGAGCACTCCTGGACTAGCCACTAATCTGATCCCACCTAGGCCACCTTCACTCCTCTCTGTATGTGTGTAGGGAAGGACAGGAGAACATGTGTGGTGGATACACCTTGGGCAGGAGTAAGTTAGTAGTATTAAAAGCCATGTGCGCCCATCTGGTTTGCTTTCCGGGTCTTGGCTCACAGGGCAGGAAGTAGAGAGCTGGGGTGGGACTCATGTGCCTGATTTAGTGTTAATCCTGAGCTCTGGGCTATTATCAAGCTATTATCCTGGGATGGTGGTATGTAGACACAGATCTGTTTCTGATTCCATGACCAGAAAGTCACGTGGGGCAGGAATAGTGACAAGGGCAGGGCTCTGGTTCTTCCTGACCTCACTGCCAATCACTGTGTTTGCACAGATACAGAAGATTGGCCAGGGTAGATGGAGTCTCCTCCTCCCCACACCTGGGTGAGGGCCACCTGCCCCAGGCAGCTGACAGGGAGCAGAGTTGGCTCAGGTGAGTACAGAGAGTAGGGGTCTCCACAAGCAAGGCCTAGAGATTTCTGGGGAGATTTATGCCCAGATGCTGCATAGAGACACTCAGGGTTTCTTCCCAGGACTCTCCCTCTTAAATGACTCATAGGATATACTCTAGGAATCTGGTTCTCCTCTTTTTCTCCACCCTATCATCCAGCCTGGCCTTGGTCAGATGCAAAATCAGTTTTCACATTGTTGTAGGAATATGTGTGAAAATACTTTGTATTTTGTTTTCATTTCACAATATGGCCACAAATGTTTCTGCATGTTGCTGGAGATCATATTGAACTAGCTATCTTTTCATGTATTGTCTCATACTATTGTGGAAATGAGTCAACCCAGATCCTAGATGACCTGCAGATGAGGACCTTTAAGGCAGGCCTATGTGAGAATTTGGAGGAGCATCTGGTGCTTCCAGATGGGCAACTCCTTCTACATTACCAACTTCCTGTGCACCTACCCAAAATTCCCCATCACACAACAAACCTCAGCCTTGCTATTCACCGCTTCCAAAGCACAGTGCCACCTTGGTCACTTGAAAGCTGTATGTTAAGAAGGCCACCTCTGTGGGCCTCAGTTTTCTCTTATGAAACCTGGGGTAAAAAAAAAGGGGGGGGGACCAAACTCAAAGGATAATTCCAAGGACTAAATGAGATGAAGTATGGGAAGTGCAGCCCCAAGACTGCCCCTGTGGAACAAGCTGCCAAAGGGCTGTGCTTGTTCTTGCTTATGATTTTCTTCTATAGAACCACAGTAAAACACCATGAATTTACAAAAAAATTATAACTGCGATATTGAAAGGATATAATCTACCCACCTATATACAATTCACCAGTATTATTAGGACTCACTTATATATATTTGTGTGTGAATGTGTGTGTGTGTGTGTGTGTTTAGGTTTTGGCATTTTATAACGTGTAGGTTTATGTCTCCATCAACATAATAAAAATAGGAAAGCTTGAAATCATATTGTCTTGTGTTGTCCCACTATAATCACATCCACTTTCCTTCTTCCCACCACTGTGACTATAATCATTTGCAACTATGAGTTTCTTTCCCACTTCTGTAGATTTGTTATTCCAAGGGTATTATATAGTTGGGATCACAAGTTAGGTAACATTTTGTGATTGAACTTCCAACTCACATCACTCCCTGGAGAGTAATTTAAATTGTCATGTGTTTTGAACTTTATCCTCTTTGTTCCTTCTGAGGGCTTGCATGACATGGATGCACCACACTGTCCAACTGTTTATGCAGTCAAGGCCTATCAATGATTTCTATTTGAGGCTATTATGAATAAACTCCAGTAACCAATTATGTACATGTCTGTATGTGAGTAGTGGTTTTCATTATGCTGGAAATTTTATAGGCTTACAGTTGCTGAGTCATGGGGTAGATGTAAGCTTAGTTTTATTAGAAATTGCCTGATTGGAGCCAGCCTGTGGCCTAGTAGTTGAAGCAGTTGGATCCCCCATAGCCAATTGTATGATTCAAATCCCAAACCCAGGAGCTTGAAATATATACTAGACACATGTGCATGTCCCACATGAAAAGAAGAAGGAATTACAACAGAACCATGCCCTGTGTGAGATGTTTTCTTACTTTCCTCTCTCTGTCTCTGGCAAGCACAGATGCCTTCTGGTAAATTAAAGAAAAAAGAAAAGAAAGAAGGAAAAAAAGAAACTATTCTTCAACAGGGTCCACCCTCTTCTTCAGTTAGAAAATTCTATCCCTTCTGTTTTTTAGTTCCACTCCTGCTAGTGAGTCTATATGATCTCAGGGATTTAGGATATTTTGAGCTATTTCTTTATTTCCTTTTTTTCTTTTTTGGAGAGGTTTTTGCTATAAGGCACATGCACTCGCCAGAAAGACAGAGACAGACAGAGATACCGAAAGCGAGAAATCCTCCCGGGGGATGGCCACACTGCAATACCTTCTCCTCCATTCTCCTCTCGGGATCCTGGGCACGCATGCACATGCACTCAGAGTGAGTTTAAGCCACCGGGTCAGGGACTCGAACTGCGGTCAGCTACATCGAAGTCCAGTGACATAGTCATTACTCTAACTGCTGGTCCCTTGAGCTATTTTTTAAAATTTATTTATTCCCATTTGCTATTATTATTTTTAAATTTGACCAGAGACAGAGAAAAAGGGAAAATGAGAAAGCAAGCCACCAGGTCCAGAACTCAAACTATGGCCAGCCCTGTGGAAATCCAGTGCCTATTAACCACCATACCATCTGCCAGCTCCATTAAGTTATTTTATCTAAGCTGTCTGAGAGCTCTTTAGATAACAATAATAAGTCAGGGAGGTAGACAGACAGGCAATCCCTGTACTCATCCTAGCATTGACAAATAGCCCAACTAGAAGGAGAATGAGTTGTATGGCTCTTTTTGTTTTCATATGAGCTGTCACAGAGACAGTTTCTGACTAGATGCTGGGGCAATGGTGATTTCAGGGGAGAGATAAATCAACATACAAGTTTCTGTCCAATTTTCATGGAGACACAAATAGGACATAATACCACAAAACAAAACAAAGAAAATTCCAGGGCTCTCCAGGCAAAACCTAATGTCAATAGTAAAGAGATAAGTAACTGTTACATTTGTTTTCTAGTTGGAAAAGTGTTCTGCCAAGGTTGCTCCTGTAACCAGTTGGAATCACCCATGGGAAATACCCTGTGTGGATCCTTGGGTTTTGTTTTCCCAGTGTAAATAATATCTTAATGTGTCTATATAAACCCAGATGATTACATTTTTATATTTAGGTATTAGGAGATATTCCTTGGTCTGTGAGTTGGTACAGTGATGACAAGGAAAGATACTAGTGCATTGGTCAGGTCTCCCATGACAATATCCAGAATTCTTGTTCAACATGGTAGAAGCATTAAGATCAGACTTCCCTGAGAGCATCATTGCTTACTGAATGGTGCATATTGAGTTACCCAGTAGCCCAATCTTTAGGAGGCTGTATTACTATAATATGATTACAGAAAGTGGTCTAAAAGGACTTAATGTTGTCCTTAGGTTATATTCTTCTAACACAGATGGGTGTCTGGAATATTAAGGGAGTAGTCACCATTATGAGTACCTGAACTGGGGATCTTAATGAGGCCTCAGTGAATAAATTCTTTGGAAGGATCCTTTCTGTTAATGTATTACTAGTCCATTTAGATATTTGAAAATCCTACAAGTCCTGTACATTCATTAACTAGAAATGTAAACCTCTCCTATATTTAGGATGAGAAGTCAACACACTAGTGGCCAATGGCCAAATAGGAATGGGGACAGCTGGGTACTTAGCCAAGGATGACCATAAACATACCCAGCAGTCCTTAGCCATATTTGTGTTGGAAAACCTTAAGAGATGATGGTCACTTCTAAAATATATAAATATTTGGTGTGTTACATTTTTTATTAGATAGCCATTCTTCCCTATGATATTGATTGGGTATAGAAAAAGAGTAGGAGAAATGTTATAGAGCTTCCCCATGTAGATATTTATCACAACTGGGTAGCTATTATATTTCTTGTTTAAGAGAAGTTTGAAATCCTCCTGTGTCTCACAGGTGTTAAGTTGTGTCTTCTTGATGAGTGGCTGTTTCACCAGTTTTTGCCTTTCTGTAATGAGGTGTAAACTTCACCCTGGAGAGATAAATTTAGCTATCTAATTCTATAACTTTTACTGTTACAGCAGTTGCTAGAATGACTGAGAAAAACTCTTGCACTTAAAGTTCATCTGATCATTACAATATTCATCCCTCCAGATTTTAATCAGAACCTGGTCTCCTGGTTTTATTGGAGCATGTTGAGCATTACTACCAGAGAAGGCAGAACATGGGCACCGTATTCCCTTAGGGTTGTCTAAAATTGAGTCAGATTGGAGATGTATTTTGACTTGCTATTTTGGGGTCTATAAGCAAATCTATCAGAAAAAGTCTACCATAAAACATCTCATAGGGGCCAAAATTGAACTTGGCCTTAGGAACATTACATATTCTTATGAGGTTGGTTGGGAGCATAGAGACCCGATGTACAGTTGTTTCCTGGCAAAGTTTGGTAAGAGTGTACTTTATGGTTTGATTGGTTCTTTTCACTTTTCCTGAAGATTGTGGCCTCCAGGCAGAATGTTGTTAAATTCTGTTAAAGAATTAACTTTATTGGGTTCAAGCAAACAGAATTTCCAGACACCAGGCTGCCTGTGGCTACAGGGTCTAACAGGCTAGACTCAAGGCTCATCCCCTCCTACACTCACTTTTGAAATTCAGGTTTGCATCATGGGAATTTAAGATGGACTTGCATCCCTTTCCACCCAATCTGGATACAGGTTCAAGCAAACAGCCTTGCCAGATGCCAGGCTTCCTGTGGCTGCAAGGCCTAAAAGCCAGGACCATGGCTCATCTCCTCCCTCACTCACCTTTGGACTTCAGGTTTGTGTCCTGGGACTGTAAGATGAACTCATGTCCTTCCCCACCCCATCTGGATACCAGTTCAAGTGAAAGGACTTGGTGGATGCCAAGCAGCCCAAGAGCCTAAGGGTCAGGACTCATGTCTTATATCCTCCCATACTTGCCTTTGAACTCTCAAGGCTTCCGTGTTTGGATAGCACATGGCACATATTATGCATCATGCAATCTTTTCTTTGCTCCTGAGGTGCAGCTCAGCAGTTTAGTTTCAGGTGCACCTGTTTTTAGAAACAGGATTAACTTCGGGTCACCCAGGACCAGTGACAACAGTGCAGGGTGCTGGTGAACAGGGAAACAGAGCAGAAGAGAGATCGCCAATTTTCTACTTCTGTACACCTTTGAATGCTCAGAGATACCTTGAATAATTTAGGAAGGAATGTATAGATCACCTGATGACTAGGAACAATTTCAGAAGCACAGAAATATGAGTAAACAAAATGTATCTCCTCCAAGGGAAAATATCAATTCCTTATCACTCACAGACAACACAATAGAAGTCATAGAAATGTCAGATAAGCAATTCAGAATATTTGTAGTGACCAAACTAAATGAGATGCAAGATAAAAGAGACAATGAATTCCAGGAGATGAGGAAGTCCTTTCACAATTTGAAAGAAGAAAAACATACTGTAAAAAAAGAATGAAACACAATTGTTAGGGATGAAGAATGTGAAAAAGGAAATTAAAACCTCCCTTGAACATGTAGAAGATAGAATCTCAAATATAGAAAACAAAACCTCTGACCTAGAAAAAAGTATCAAAAATACTGAGAAAACAATCAAGAAAACTGAGGATAATATATGAGAAATATTAGATACCATCAAGTAACCTAACATCCATATAATTGCTATCCCAGACAAGGAAGGAAATAATAAGGGTATTGATCATTGATTCATGAAATCCTGGGGGAAAAAAATTTCCAAACCTAGAGAGGCATTCAAATATACAGACCCAAGAAACACATAGGACCCCAAATAGAATCAACCCAAGGAGATCCTCTCCAAGGCACTTCATAGCCAGATTGGCCAAAACCACAGACAAACACAAGATACAAAAATTGGCAAAAGGGAAATGTCAAATTACTTACAAAGGCTATCCCATCAGGCTAACATTGGACCTCTCATCATAAACAATGCAGGCAAGGAGAAAAATGGTAAAATATAATCACACTGTTAAATTAAAAACAATTTTAACCAAGAATACTATACCTGACAAGATTATACTTCATATGAGGACAAAAGATAAAAACATTCTTGGATAAACAAAATCTGGAAGAATTTGCAAACTCCAGACAAGCTCTTTAAGAGGTTCTGAAGGGAGTTCTATACCAGTAAAACTAAAAAGTCAGATGGTCAGTTATAAGAGAACAAAAAACGACCAAAAAATAGCTCACATAATGATAGGAACAGGTACAGAAACAACGACAGTAACATTGAATGTGAATGGATTAAATTCTCTCTGACCCTGATGGAATTAAATTAGATATTAATTTCAAAAAACACCTTGAAAACACACAAACACATGGAAACTAAACAACCTACTTCTCAATGACTTCTTAACGACTGAAGAATCTCAGTGTGAAATAAAAAAAAATGTATGGAAACAAATGATCATGAGTAGAGGAGTTTCCATAATCTATGGGACATGGAAAAAGTAGTCAGAAGAGGGAAGTTCATAGCAATTAGTATGCATAAGCAAAGATGGAAAGGTGTCAAATATACAACATAACATCATGTCTCAGGGAATTCGAAAAATAACAGCAACAACAAGAAAAAAGGTCAGGCGAAAAGAAATCATAAAGATTCGAGCAGAAATAAATAAAATAGAAAATAAATAAACTATATAGAAAATAAATGAAAGCAAAAGCTGGTTCTTTGAAAAGATTAACAAAATCAACACACCATTGGCTAGACTGATGTGGAAGAAGAAAGAAGGAAACCAGATAAATCAAATACATGATGAAACAGGTAGCATTACAACAGACACAACAGAAATACAAAACATCATTAGCAGATACTATGAGCGACTATATGCCAACAAACAAAAGAACATGGAGGAGATGGACAAATTCCTAGATGACATAATCTACCAAGCTTGAATCAAGAGGACATAGAAAACCTGATTAGACAAATAACAAGCAAGGAGATTGAATCAGTAATAAACAACCTCCTGACAAAGAAAATCCAAGGTCCTGACGACTTCACTTCTGAATTCTACAAAACTTATAAGGAAGAGTTAAACGCTATCCTAATCAAATTATTCCTAAAGACCCAAAAGGAAGGAAAACTTCCAAATTCATTTTACAAAGCCTATATAATCCTCATTCCCAAAACAGATAAAGATATGACAAAAAAGATAAACTACAGACAACTATCTCAATGAATATAGATGCAAAAATTCTCAACAAGATACTTGCAAATCATATCCAACAACATATAATAAAGATGATTTATCATGGCTGAGTAGGCTTTATCCCAGGGATGGTTGAACATATGCAAGGCCATAAATATAATACACCAAATTAGTAGAAAAAAAAGGATTAAAACCATATGATCATTTCATTGATATAGAGAAAGCATTTGATAAAATGCAACATCCTTTCATGATTAAGACTCTCAATAACATTGGTATAGAAGGGTCATTTCTCAACACAATAAAGCCATATAGTGTCCATTACAATTTTTAATACTTTCATGCTTTCCAGTCTTTCAGTCTCTACCATAGAGTGCAGACATTCAGTATATGTTAAGTGGAGACATGCAATGTCTCTCTTTCTGACTTGCTTCACTCAGCAACAAACCTTCTATATTTATCCAATTTCTATCAAATTCCAGGGCCTTGTTGTTTTTTATGGCTGAATAGTATTCCACAGAGTATATGTGCCACAATTTTAAAATCCATTCCTCTGTTTGTGGACATGTGGGTTGCTTCCATGTCTTAGCAATGGTGAATAAGGCTGCAATTAATATAGATGAGAGGGGAAAAGAGTAGGAAAGTTGAGGGGGAAACAGAGAAGTAAGACACTTGTGAACACAGATATGGTTTATTATCTGTTGACGAAGCTGTGTGTGGTGGTCTCAACTGGGCTGGACTGAGGTATATATGCTGGGTGAAGTCTCTTCACAATCTAAATGATGTATAGCAATTTAATGTATGAATAATTAAAAAAATGAAAAGAGAAAAATAAAGCCATTTATTAAAAACCTAGATAATATTATACTGAATGGGAAAAAGCTAAAAATCTTTCCACTAAAACCTGGTAGTAGACAAGGTTTCCCATTTTCTCCTGCTTTTTAATATAGTACCAGAAGTATTAACAAATGCAATGAGAAAAAAAAAAAAAAATAAGATAAAAGGCATTCAAACAGGGAAAGAAGAGTTGAAAATATCTTTATTTCCAGATGACACGATCGTATAGAAGACCCAAAGGTTTCCACGAAAAAACTTCTCAAAGTAAAAGATGAATACAGTAAAGTGACAAGATACAATATCAACATCCAAAAATCTATAGCATTTTTATATACAAAAAAAAAAAACAAGGTGAATGAAGTAGAGCTGAAGAAAGGAATCTCTTTTACCATAGCCATAAAAGGAATAAGGTACCTAGGGATAAATCTACCTAAAGAAGTCAAAGATATTTACAAAGAAAACTAGGAAATCTTTAAAAAGATACTGAAAAGGACATTAAAAAAAAAAAAAAAAGTGGAAGAACATCCCATGTTCCTGGATTGGAAGAATTAACATAATCAAAATGACAATTCTACCCAAATTAATCTACACATTTAGTGCAATAACAATTTAAAAACCAGTAACATTTTTCACAGATCTAGAAGACAATCATAAGATTTACCTGGCATCATAAAAAAAAACTCATATTGCCATAGAAATTCTGTGCAAGAAGAGTAGAGTGGGTGGTGTATCACTCCCAAACCCCAAAATATACAATAAAGCTATGATCATCAAAACAGCCTGGTATTGGGAACCAGCAGTTAGCGTAATGGCTATGTCGCTGGACTCCCACGTAGTCGACCGCGGTTCGCGTCTCGGACCCGGTGGCTTACAACTCACGCCGGGCGCGTGTGCATGCGTGCCCAGGATCCCGAGAGGAGAATGGAGGAGAAGGGATTGCGGTGTGACCATCCCCCCTGGGGGGTGATTTCTCACTTTCTGTCTCTATGTCTCTCTCTGTCTGTCTGGCGAGTGCACGCGCCCTATAGCGAAAAACCTCTCAAAAAAAAAAAAAAAAAAAAAAAAAAAAAAAACCAGCCTGGTATTGGCACAAAAACAGACAGATGGACCAAAGAAAAAAAGAGAGACTCCAGAAATAAACCCCAAAGCTTACAGCCAACTGATTTTTGACAAAGGATACCAGTTAATTCATTGGGAAAAGGAAAACCTTTTTAGCAAAAGTGCTGGAAAAACTGGGTATCCTCCTAGAAAAAGATGCAACTGAATCTCTATCTTTTACTACCACAACAATAAACACAAAATGGATCAAAGGTCTGACCTTAGACCTCAAACTATAAAACTATTGGTAAAAAGCACTTGGAAAACTCTGGGAGACATTAGGGTCAGCAAAGACTTCTTAAATAAGACTCCTAAAGCACAGGCAATAATCCCTAAAATAGACAAGTGGGACTATATCAGATTAAGAAGTTTCTGCAAAGGACACAGTAACTTGTGTGAATCGACAACCCTCACGATGGGAAAATATTTTTGTAAAACGTGCCTCAGACAAGGGACTGACAACCAGAATACAGAGTGAACTCAAGTGGCTTACAATAAACAAACAAACAAAAAAAAAGTCTAATCCAATTAAAAGATGGAAAAATGAGCTGAACAAAAACTGCCCTTTTGAAGACATATGAACAGCCAAAATGCATATGACAAAATGCTCAACATCCCTCATCATAAGAGAGATGCAGATTAAAACCACAATGAGATACCACCTAACCTCTGTCAGAATGGCAAAGATTAAAAATACAAAAAGTGATGTGTTGGCAGGGATGTGGTGAAGGGGGAACTGTCCTGCACTGATGGCGGGAATGTAAATTAATCCAGCCACTGTGGAAAACAATATGGAGGGTCTCCAAAGATCTGCAAAGTTAACTTCTTTTGATCCAGCAATCCTACTTCTTGGTATCTACCCAAAGGACAGGAGAATGCTCAGTTGGAAAAGCTCTTGCACATCAATATCTATTGCAGCATTATTCACAATTGCTAAGACATGGAACCAACCCAAATGTCCACAAACAGATGAATGGACTGAGAAAGTGTGGCACATATACTCTATGGAATACTATTCAGCCATAAAAATCAACATGACCCTGGCATTTGATAGAGAGTGGTCAAATATGAAGGATCTATTGCTGAGTAATGCAAGCCAGGATATGAAAGAAAGATACTGTATGTATTCACTTAGTACATATCGACTATCCATACTTTATGGTAGAGATCAAAATATTGGAGTGCATAAAAGCAGTGAAAACATTTATGAATGCTGAAGACAGTGTGGAATGTGGGGGCAGGGGAAGAAGGGAAGAGTATAGAGAAGGACAGCAAGAGAATAGAGAGACATTAGTGGGACACAGAAATGGTTTATTACCTATTGATAACATGTCTAGTATTCTCAACTGCACTGGTCTTAGAAGTATTTCATGTTGGGTAAACTCTCTTTACAAGTCAAATATTATATAGTGATTGAATGCTTAAAAATGATTAAAATAAATCATAATAATCTGAAAAAAAATGATGAAAAGCTATTTGATGATTATTGTATGGATGTAATGTCTTTGTCTTGACTGACATGCATGGTAATCATGCTGGAAAAAGAAATGTAATACACTGTAAAGATACATGTGATTAAAGTAATATAAAAATTATAATAAAATTAAAGTTTAAAAAGAATTAACTTTATTATTAATATTCTGTTCAAGTTTGCTATAGGGTACATATGCTCACAAGAGAGAGAGGGAAAGGGAAAGTGAGAAAGCAAACCATCAAGTCCAGGATTTGAACCATGGTCGGCCATGTGGGAGTCCAGTGCTTCAAGCACCATGCCACCTATTGGTCACTGTAGTAAATATTTTACTCCCAAAGCCTTGGCCACTGCTTGCACAATTCATGAAATGAAGGAAGAGCTATTATCACTTTGTAGATGAGGTATCCCAAGTCTTGGGATGATTTCTTTTAAAGGGGACTTCACTACTTTTGTTGCCTTTTTTTTTTTTTTTTTTTTTTGTATGGATAGGAAAAGGATTCACCCAACCCGTGAAAGTATTTATGAAAATGAATAGGCACTTAAATACTTGGTCAGATGACATATGAGTAAAATCTGTTAAATCTTCTCCTGGGTAAGAACATTGCTGCTGCACTGGCTCTGGCAAGAGTGGAAATTTAAGTCCTGGATTATTACACATGCCTGGCAAACCTGTTTTACAGTCTAAGTCCTTGTCCTGTAAACCACTGGCTTGTCAAAGCCAGAGTAGTTTTCTTCCCTGGGTGAAAAGCATCATATAATGCCTTAATTTGGTTTTCCATTATATGGCCTGGGGAAGTAGGATTTTCTATTCTATTATCTACCATGATCCCTCTTTGATTCCTTCTTCTGTTTTTGCCCTCAAATCTTTTCCTGCGAATATTTGGGGCCTATTTATTCTCCTGAGAAAGGAAAAACAGTCAAGACTGAGCAAGCAAAGGGCTGTAGGTGAGTAGTTTGGCTTCCTTGTCAGCTTTACTACTGTCACAGGAAAAGTGTCCTTTCAGACAGCTCTCCTCTGGCAGCTTCCACCAGGGAATGAATGTGCACCACTGCTTCAATAATCCTTAAGTCCTGGACATTCCTGTATTCCTTAACTGGTTTAAATACTGGGAATATAGGGGATTTACATGGAAATAGGCAAGGTTTCAGTATTCCAAACCTTAGATATTCCTTTACAATGATTTCAAGTCCTTTTCCAGCTTCAGCCTTATGAGATACTGATTGTGATGAGGGAATTTAGAGGGCTCCTTAAGTTGTATTTTTACAGGAGATGTGTTATAGCCCCTTCTGGATGTCCAGAGTACCAGGCCATGTGGTCCACTTCATCGTCTATACAGCCTGACACCCCATCAGAATCTTGAATGCTCATAATCCTTGGAAGTCTAAACTTAAATTGAAGGATAGTCTCCAGCTTAGCCAGTATATATTTTTCAATAAGGGGGTTCAGGCAGTTGGGAACTATTAGAAATTCCTGTGAGAATACTTGATTTTCAAATAGACATAAGAGAAGGGGTAAAGTCACACACTATATTTCATCCCTCTGGTCCCATGATTATTGTGGTTTGCAAGGGAACCTTTCCAGTAAGTAAGGGAGAAAGAATGAGTAGCCTCTGTATCTCAAAGAAATAAAATTGGTTTACCTATACATACAACATCCAAAGTTACCCAGTGTTACACCATGGTTATGATTATTTTAAACAGGAGCATGAGAATTTCCTCAGGCCTAGTCAGTCACTATTTTTTTTCCTTGGCTCATGAGGGCTTTCGTTGACCATCCCCTTTTTCAGGAGAGTAGACAGTTGACTAGCCAATGCTAGGGATTATTCCCTGTCTTGTGGCTATGTTGGCAAGGCCCAGGGTGCAGACTCTCACCCAGTGTCCAGTCTTCTTGCATTTAAGGCAGAAATCTGTTTTTATTTTTGGTTTTGGGTGAACTCTTGGATGGCCTTTGGGCATCAAGGGCTTTGCCAATCGTGACGCCATAAATCTGGCTTCTCGTGTTCTTTGTTCTGTTCTCTTTTTTCCCTCAAGATCCCAATTATTAAAAGCCATTAAGGTTACGTCAAGCAGTAGAGACTAATTGGTTTGGGGTAGTTTTGGAATTCTTGTCTGATGCCTGGAGCAGATTGGCTAATAAAGTATTACTCCAAAAGAGCTGCTCCTGGGGCCAGCAGATGGCATGGTGGCTAAGGCACTGGACTCTCACACAGCTGACTGCAGTTTGAGTCTTGGCTTGAAATATGCCAGGCACATATACAGGAGCGCCCAAAATCCTGAGAAAAGAATGAGGGAGAAGGGACTGTGGTGTGGCCACCCCCTGGGAGTGATTTTTCACTCTCTCTCCATCTCTCTCTCTTTGGTGAGTGTACATGCCCATTAACAAAAATCTCTATTAAAAAACAAAAACAAAAACACCCTCTTCTCTCTATAGAAGTAGGGTCCAGATTAGTACATTTTCTAAATTTGCCTTCTGTCATAGAAGGCAGAAGGATTTTTATCTTTTTTCTCTATGACTGTTTTTACTTTGTCATAATTTACAGGTTTTATATCCCATGTCTCATTCTTGCTAAGAGAGCCTCTAGGAATTTAAACCTCTGATTCATCCCCATTGGGATGTTATAATCCCATTCAGTGTCAGTTATAGGGACAGTCTCTCCTTATGGAAAATTCCTTTGTGGGGTCCTAGAAAACGTAGCATCTGGTTATTTTCAAGCTATATCTAAGATTTGTTCCTTTTCAATAGGGGTACAACAGGCAGTCAAAATAAACTGTACCTCCTTCCAAGAGAGGTGAAAAGCCAGGGATACAGGGTGGAATACTTCAGTAAATTTGCTGGGGTTCTCTGAATATTTACCTAACTTCCCCCTGCATTGTTGAGTATCAGTAATGGCAAAGGGGTCTTGTATTCTGATTGGGCCCTATTTCCCGAGGGGATAGAGTCCTGTTTTGAGTATGAGATGGGCTAAAAGGGTTGACTCTCTATTTCTTCTCTCCCTTTTAAAGAAGACAAAGTCAGGTTTGGGGTAGAGGACAGGGGAGTATGCTCTCTTGGAGTTTGTAATAAGGGATCACCTATAATATCCATATTTGATTGGAGTCTAAGTGAAGAGATTTGGCTGATTTTCTTACAAAGGGAAGGGTCTTGGTAAAAAGCCATAAAAGCCTGGACATATGGGATTCTGAACTGTTCCCCTCATCATCTACATAGCAAATCTAACAGTAACAAGGTATTATGATTAGTGGTCCCAGTCAGAAGCTATTGTTCTTGATCCCTGAGTTTATATCAAGACCAACTATATTACAAAATAGTATTAGGCATTTTTTTTCTTGTAATTGTCAGGATTAAATTTTTTCCAATCTTTAGGATACAGGCAAGAGGTGAATCCTAGGGGATCAAGTGATTATTTCTCACACCTCCTGTAAGGAAAAGAATGACAGAAGAGGGAGTAGGCAACCTAGAGGTAGAGCTCTGTCCTGGGGTGGCCCACTAGGCAGTGGGTGACACTGTGTGAACAAGCTAGAAATTCCTTGACAATTTGTCCACATCAGTCCCCCTGCCAGATGGCCAAGCATCCTTGGCCTACTTGGTACATCCTGGCACCTTTGGGGTATCTCTTGTAGAGGAGTCCAACCCGGCGAGGCCCCAGGATCTGTCTGAGCCCCCCTGCCCCCTGTCAGTTCAGTATGTTGGCAAGGCCACTACTGTGCGCCCCCCCCCCGACCTAGGATTTTGCTCCAGAAACTGTGGCAGCCTTGCTAGGAAGCGACCCCCCGACTCCCCAAATTACTACTGTAAAAGAATTACATAGCTCTCTTATACATCCTGAGTATATGATAAAATTTTCCAGGAAGTCCCCTGACCGCTCCCCTTTGCTCTGATCACCTACTGTTAATTACAATGCTTTATCTCCATGGTCACAATAGAGGGTGGGCTAAAGTTCTTTCTAGGCAAAAATAATCTTGACCTTTGGAAGGCCCTTCAAAATACATTTAAGGTAAACTTAATCTTTTCTTTACTTAAAATAGGATTAGGCCAAAACTGGTCCAGGATACCTCCACCCTCACCAAGTAAAATAGATAAGTATATTAGAATTCCTCAAATTAAGTTTTAGATCCCTATAAAACTATATAAGTATCATTCTTTATTAAGATCCATAGAAACTAATAACTATTCTTGAGATTTTCTTTTCTCAGCACAATTCCCGATAATCACAAGATGGCTGCTGCACCGCATCAGCTGATCATCATCTCTGCTTACAGGAACCGCTTTCCCGAAACTGCATTCCATGGAGACCCACCTACAATTGCGGAACTGCACGAGACCCACCCTTAATCCAACCCTGAATAAAATCTATGTTCCCTATTGTTAAAAACTTTTATGAGCTGATAATTAAAACATGTAGCCCCTCTCCCTTTACTTGCATGTATCACATTTTCAATAAAAAGGCACGATGATTCCTAGCAGTTGTCACTCCTCAGAGAGCGATCTTTGAGGAGTGTCCGGCATAGGACGTGCATGAAAAGGCACTGAGGCCTCTGTCTTCTGTTTACCTGCGCCACCTCGGTCAAGTCAACCCACCCCCGCCGAGGCTAGACCCCGGCACTCTTGCCTTTATAGTATTCTAGAGTCAAGATCCCACACGAGGCATCTCTGAAGGCAGCCTAAGCTCCAGGAATTGCCTGGGTATCCCCTGCTTGTCATTGTCCCTTTTGGTCCCTGGGACGATTTTCTAGGCTTAATGTCTTCACCCTGAGAGACTCCAGGATCCTTGGAATTCTTCTGTTAGCTATGACCTTTTCTTCATCTTGTTTTGCCTTGGAGAAGAGAAACATATAGGTTAGCCCAAGTGAGGCTCCTAAAAGGCAGTAGGTCTTTTGATCCTTTTTGAGAAGTAGTCATTTGATATGTGCATCTCCTTTGAGACTCCCATTTGGTTCTAAAATCAAAGCAATTTGAGGTATAGAAAGGACTGAGGTCAAGTAATTCCCCTGGAAAAAGCCATTCCAGCAAATGACAGAAAAAATGGTGAAGGGAAGCTCTAGAGAAGACATAGAGAAAGAGAAGTCTTGTGGAAAACTGCCTGTCATTGTGTTGAAGGAAGGCAGAGTTCTCAAAGTGGCATATCAGTCGTGGTTTCTGATAGATTCACAAAATGGCCTACAACAGATATGAAAGGGATTAGGTTGAAGAGATTGGCAAGAAAAGCTAAGGGGACCAATCCAAGAGACCGCAAGTGGGGCAACCAGTGGTCCTTCCTCTACAGGGCTGCTTTTGCTTTCAGGAGGGCAGACAATCCTTGTCTCAGGGGGTGATAAGGTGAAGTCTCCTTTGGCCTAAAGGACTCTAGCAAGTAAGAAAAAACTATAACTTTAAATTGGGCATATTTATAGGCATGCTTTTACTGGGAATGACTGAGGGTTTAAAGAGAGAAGTCATAGATAAGGAACCTATTTTTCCTGGTCTTACAATAAACTACTTAATAAATAATACTTGTGAAGACTAAATGAAACAAAAAGCTTGTCACTGCGTTAACTAAGTATAGTTATCTGTAGGAAAACTATTAATATAATCCAAATGTATCCTATTTGAAAGTATGTAAACAATGTCCTAAAATAAAATGATTTTCTCCCCCATCCAAAAAAAAAAAAAAGATGTGGATGGTTAGAATAATTAGTTCAACTAGGTTTTGTGTGTTTGTATACATATGTGCGCGCGCACACACACACACACACACACACACATATAAAGTTAGCATGTATATATGTTACACACATGTGCTTAACAAGAGTACATGAAAATAATCTAGAACTGCCAAGCCTCATTCAAAACCCTTGAAACCTGTGTCAATAAATTTAAAAGGAAAGGTAATTTGAAAATTAGAGAAGCATTTATTGAACTTGTGATCGGTGCTAGGCACTTACAGGTACAGAATAGTAGTCAATAAATCTCCAAATAGTATGTTTGTTCCTTGAACATATTATATTTTACTCATCTTTCTAGCTCTAATTCCATGCAAGCACATAGCAATTGCATAATACGTGTACTTGTTTGACCAATAATTATTACATATGTTACACATTGCTCCTAACATCCCCTCGGGAGGTAAAATGTTAGCTACTTTAAAAAATCTGTATTAATACATTAGTAGAAAATGATAGAAATAGGGAAATGGTTCTACCAGTCTAACAAGTGAATTTTAAATATACAAGAAATGTTTGATGTGAAGACATTGCTCCACACATGCTATCTAGCTCATCAGATTCTGAGGTGAAGCAGAAAAGAAGCCAGGAGTCCACTTTGGTATCCATCATTCCCTGGTTTAGACCTGGGTTGCACTCCTCTTCCTTATAGTAACATATACAGCTTAAATTTACTTTGCTGTTTCTGAGAAAAAACTATTTTTTATTGGTAAGATGTCAATTGAATAAATGTAAAGGCAAACAATAGAATGAAAGAAAGGAAGTGTTTGCAAGTTTTTATTATTCTTTTGTTTGTTTTGTTCTTTTTTTTTCTTTTTTCTTTTTTTTTTTTTTTAAGAGGAAATGAGAAATCACCCACTAGAAGTAATAGCCATATAGTAATCCCATCTCCTCCATTCTCCTCTCAGGATTTTGGGCTCAAATACATATTATCTGGTGTGATTTTCAGGCCATGGGCTATAGAACTCAAACCACAGTCAGTCATGTGAAGAGTCCAGACCTTAGCCAGCATGTCACTTGCTGGCCCCACAAGTTCATTCTTTCTGAAGGAAAAAAGCCTTCTACCTAGTAAAGGCTAGCATCCATAATATAAACAGGACTCCAAAATTCACCAGAAGAAAACCCTTTTATTTAGTCAAGGCTAATATCCAGGATATAAACAGAATTCCCATATTCACCAGAAGAAAAGAAAATTTGACTTAGAGAAAGGGATAAAGCCATGAGCAGACATTTTACTGGAGATAATATACATATGTCATATAGCATGTCTACTTAATGTGCTTTATTTATCATCAGCCATTTATGAAATGTACATTAAAGCAATAAGATACTAATACACACCTATCAGACTAATAAAAGTTTAAAAAGGTGAAATAAAGCCAATTCAGGAAATAAACTGAAGAAAAGATTACTCACCTATTGATTAGAATGCAAAATGATACAGCCCTTTTGGAGAACAGTTAGGCAGACTCTTTTTAATTTGCCTGAGTGCAAATGCTCACCAGAGAGAGAGACAAAGAGAGAGGGAAAGCAAGAATCCCCATGGGCAGGTCACACCACAATCCCTTTTCCATTTCTCCCTTCTTTCAGAGTTATAGACATGTACATACTTGTGTTTGGCATGTTTTTCAAGATGCTGGGTCTCAGACTTGAACATGCACTTGGTCATGTGGGATCCAGTAGCTTTAATCAAAATGACACCAGCCGGTACCAGCTAGGCAGTTTCTAATAAAACTAAAGTTACATCTACCCTGCTAGGTAGAAGCTGTTTGCTACAAAGTTTACAAAGTAATCAGAAGCATTAATATTAGACACTGTACATAAGTGTTCACTATGTCTTATTCATAACAGTCCCAATGGAAACCACTGATATGCCTTGGCTGGGTGGATGTGTGGACAGTATAGTGCATCCACACCATGCATGATCACTCAGCAGGAATTAAGTGAACAAAGTAAATGGCAATTTAAATGATTCTCAAAAAAATGATGTGAGTTGAAAAGTTCAATCAGAAAAGTTAGATAATTTGTGATCCCATCTAGATAACATCCTTTGAATGACAAATGTATGGAAGTGAGAAAGAAAGTTGTGGTTGCAAATAATGATGGTCAGGATGGTGAGCAGAAGGAAAGTGAGATGCTGCTACAGTAGGACAACAGGAAATAACTGTGATTAAAAGCATTCATATTTTTACTAAGTTGATAGAAAAATAAGTCTACATGTGGAATAAAATATCAAAAACTAAACACACACAAAGAAACATACAAGTGAGTACTAATAAAACTGGTGAGATGCATATAGGTGGGCAGATTAATTCTATTCTTGTCAATATTGCATGTATATTTTCATGTATTCATGCTTTACTAAAAATTTATACAAGAAAACCATAACAAAAGCAAGCACAGTCTTTTGATAGCCCTTCCCACCAGGCAACCCATGGGGCTGCACTTCCCATGGCTTGTCTCAGATCTGAAATAGCTCTGTGTGTTTCTTCTTCTTTCTGAGAGTTTTTTTTTGCTATGGAGTGCGAGAGACAGAAAGCAAGAAACCCCCGCCCTCCCCCCCCGCCATGGGATGGGCACACGGCAATCCCTTCTCCATTCTCCTCTTGGGATCTTGGGCATACACACACGCCTGGCCTGGCATGAGGGGAACTGTGGGTAGGTGCACAGGAAGTAGGTAATGTAGAAGAGTTTGCCCTTCTGGAAGGTTCTAGGTGGTCTTCCAGGTTTACATAAGTACCTGCCCTGAAGGCCCCCACCTGCATATTTTCCAGAATGTGGGCTGACTCATTTCCACACTGGAGTGGGATAATGGGACAATGTAGGGATGGTTGACTCAATACAACCCCCAGCCACATACAAACACATTGGTACCCATATTCTGATGTGAAAACAAAGTTCAAAATATTTTCTCACGTGTTCCTACAAAAACATGAAAATGGATTTTGCATCTGGCCAAGGATAAGCTGGATGGTAGGGTGGAGGAGGGAGGAGGGGCTCGGACTATTTGAGTTAGGTCCTGTTCCTCTAAATCACCTTATTCATATACTAATGAATGCCACACAAAATACAGAGCATTTTCCTTAGATCTTCCCAGGTCTACAATAGTACACTGGGTAACCATAAGACCCACCAGAATGGCTGAGGGAAAAAGTGATGACAATAACAGAGATTAATTAGAATTCTTACACAATGTTGATAAGAGCACATAATAGTATAAACATATTAGGTTGGAAAAATCTTGGCCATGCCTTCGAAATTAGACATGCAAAGGCCAGCCCCATAGCACAGAAGTTAAGCCTTGTGTAGAGTGAACTAGATCCCACACAGCCAATCACAATTTGAATTCGGGTCAATTACTTGAAAAACAGGCTAGGCAAATGTGCAGACATTCCCCAAATCCTGAATGGATGAAGAAATGGAGGAAAAAGGATTATGACATGACCATTCAGGAAGGTTCTCTCTCTCTAGTGAGCATACATGTACTCAAAATGAAAAAAAAACAAAAAAAATTAAGCAGTAACAAAATACAACTTTAATATTTTTAAAATGAAGTTTTGTGTGAATCCCCATCTTTCACCATTAACAAAAATCAACTTAAAATGGATCAGGATCTGAACCTAAGACCTCAAACTATAAAACTTCTGATAGGAAAAAAAAAAAATAAAAAATAAAAAAAAACACTGGGGAAACTCTAGGAGACATTGGGGTAGGCAAAGACTTCTAAAAGATTCCCAGAGCACAGGCAATAATCCCTAAAATAGATGAGTGGAACTGTATTAGATTAAGAAGTTTCTGCACAACAAAGAACACAATGACTAGTGTGAATGGGAGAATATTTTTGTAAACCATGCTTTAGAAAGGGGACTGATAACAAGAGGCTTACCCAAAAAAAAGTAACACAATTAAAAGATGGGAAAATTAGCTGAACACAAAGATCTCCGTAAGGAAGAAATACAAACAGCCAAAAAGAAGATGAAGATATGTTCAACATGACTCATAAGGGAGATGAGGATTATAACCACCTAACGCCTGTCAGAATGATCAAGATTAAAAATACAAAAAGGGGTAAGTGTTGGCAGTGATATGGTGAAAGGGGAACTCTCCTAGACTGATGGCGAGAGTATAAATTAATCCAGCCACTGTGGAAAACAATATGGAGGTTCCTCAAAAACCTACAAATGGAACTACCATTTGATCCAGCAATCCCACTTCTAGGTATCCACTTGAAAAACAGGAGAATGTTCAGTCAAAAAAGGGCTTGCAAGTCAATGTTTATTGCAGCACTATTCATGATCACTAAGACATGGAACCAATCCAAATGTCCACAAACAGATGAATGGATAAAAAAGTGTGGCAAATATACTCTATGGAATACTATTCAGCCATTAAAAAAGACAAGACCCTGGCATCTGATAGAAAGTGCTCAAATGTGGAAGATTTACTGCTAAATGAAGCAAGCCAGGCTATGAAAGAAAGATATTATATGTATCCACTTAATATATACCAACTATCCACACTCTATGGTAGAGATTAAAATACAGAGGGCATAAAAGCAGTGAAAATAATTATGGATGCTGAAGACAGTATGGAATGGGGGTGGGGGGAATAGGTAAGAGTATAGAGAAGAATAACACAAGAACAAATAAGCATAACATTAGTGGGACACAGAAATGGTTTATTACCGGTTGATGATAACATGTGTAATATTTTCAACTGGACTGGTCTGAGAAGTATTTAATGTTAGGTAAATTCTCTTTACAAGTCAAATGATGTCTAGTGATTGATTGTCTAAAAAAAAAATAGTAATAGTAATAATTTGGAAAAAATGAAAATCTATTTGGATAGTGATGTCTTTATCTTGACTATGCATGGTAATCATGCTGGAAAAAGAAATGTTATACATGGTGAAGAATATGTGATTAAATGTAGTATTAAAAAAAATTTTTTTTTAATGAAGCGAACAGGTGCAGTAGGCGGCACAGTGGTTAAGGTGCTGTACTCTCACACGCATGGTTTGAGTCCCAGATCTGGCTGCCTGAAAATACCACCAGACACATACGCATATGTTCCCAAAACCCTGAGAGGGGAATAGAAAAGGATTTGTGCTATGGCTCTCCTTACATAAGGTGATTTTCTAGTTTCTGTCTCTGTCTCTCTCTGATGAGCACACGTGCTCTGGGGGGTGTTGGGGAGTGATTGACCAGATTAACAAAGTCATGAATCTGAATAGTTACCCTGTTAATGTGGTCTTTAATAACAGAACCTTCGTCCAATCCATTAAAGAAGGTAGAATTTAAGAGGGAATCATTTTGATTAATTTGATAGCTTGCCTCTAAAATACCATTTAAAGTTTTTTTTTTCTCAACCATTCAAAATAATCAATGACTGATCTACCTGGCCTTTCTTTCTATTGTTGAATTTTACTCCAATATTCCTTGGAAATAGTTAAAGATCTTTTCTTAAGAGGTAGACATTTTTTATTCTCCAGAGTTTTTATTAAAATCATCTATACCATAGTTTCAATGACCATTTTTTAGCCATTCTGGGGTACTCTCTTCTGATACCAACTTGAGCCAGCTGATAAAAGTCACAATATCTAGGCTCATATGCTTACAAATTCAAATCAGATTCCCTAGTAACACATATGGGGTCCTCAAGTGGGTCTAAAAAATAATTTACAACATTAGTGAGTTTAGTTTAGGCTCATGGGTTATATACTAAGGTTGTTTCTGCTCTGTTACAGGCTTTTCTTGAAAGAGTAGCCAAACTAGGGTGGTTAGAAGATGGCACTGGAGTCTGTTTTTTTTGGTATGTTTTTTTGTTTTGTTTTGTTTTGGTTTGATTTGGTTTGGTTTGGTTTGTGGGAGTGGAGATGGAGGTGGAAGAACAGAGTTCAGGATGTGGAAGATTATACAGAAGAGCATAAAGCAGTGCCAGAGAGGCAGTGGAAGAGTGGTGGGAGAAGAGCAGCTCTCTGAAACTGTAATTCTAAAATGGTTTCTGATAACTTTTATCTACCTCCTGAAAAAAAAGGTGATGCTACTGTATTTCAGGTGGCTTCTAGATATCATTGAACTTCCCCATTCAATTTGCCTGGTTTTATAACCAGCTTTTTCCAATTATGCATATGAAGATACCATTTCGAAATTTCAAAGGACTTCCATTTTGCCAATGAAGATTGGGGTCATTTCAAGATTTGTAGGCTCATTTTTCTGCCTTGCAAGGTGGAATAACATAGTCATCACACATAAAGCCAGGTGATGTTTCCAAGGGTGCTGTCCTTTACAAAAATCTTATAATGAGTGATTTCCCATACTTATAAGCTTTTCCAAACGTGACTAAAAATGGGAGAAGTCTATCAGATCAAAGTATACTCACCATGGTTATTGCTAAATAATTTAACCTTGAGTAGATTCAGTCCTTTTATGTTTCTGAAAATTCTAGCCACTAGATGGCAGCAGAATCCTCAGAATATCAAATGACGTCATAAGTGTCTTCTGGATGAGCTAAAAAAAAAAAAAAAAAAATCCCTAAGATGTTCTAGTGGGGAGTTTCTGTAAGACTGCTTCACAAGTAGACTCCATCTGCATCTGAAACCCCTGCCCAGTCAGAGAATCTGAGGCAGGGCTGAATTTAAGCCACAGCCACAGCTCCAAACTTTAGATCACATCCCTGTTCTTAGAGCAAGAAAGGACAGGGCAGTTGCAGGCTTCTCAAATAGACTCCATTTCCATCTGAAGCCCCAAGTACAGTCAGAGAATTTGAGGCAGGTCTGAATTTCACTGCAGCCCCAGCAACAGCTCCAGCTCCAAACTTGAGGGCCCAACGCCCTTCTCAGAGCTAATAAGGTACAAGTTTTTTTTCTTTCATTTGCTAATTCTTTACAAAAATCTTATAATCTTATAATGTCTGGTAGTATTTTCAGGCAGCCAGATCTGGGACTCAAACCACGCTTGTGTTGTGAGAGTACAGCACAATAGAAACAAAGGCCAGGTAGATCAGTCATTGATTATTTTGAATGGTTGAGAAAAAACTTTAAATGGTATTTTAGAGGCAAGCTATCAAATTCATCAAAATGATACCCTCTTAAATTCTACCTTCTTTAATGGATTGGACGAAGGTTCTGTTATTTTAAAGACCACATTAACAGGGTAACTATTCTTTCTCTTCCCTCACACAGGACATTGGAGTTGAAAGCTTCTCAAACAGACTTCTTAAGCCCTCTGGGGAACGCATGACTTTTTCCTTGTTCCTCTTTCATATTTTCTGTTTCTTCCACCTTACACTGTCATTCTATGCTCAGCCTCCATCCTGCAGCAGGACTAGAAAAGTCTAGATTTATAGTTTTCAAACATTTAAACACTGCGAGACTTAGAGGAATCTTTACCCCTTACTGAACCACGAGCAGAAAGGGACAAATTCCTCTACAGAAACCTGAACAGAAAATTGCTACTGTGGGACAATATTGTTAGCCACAGCAGAAGAAAGAAATTGGCACAGAAGCAAATCACAGCAAAAGGGAAGCAAATGAGCAGAAACATTCTCCAAAGAGTTATCCAAAAGTACCAAATGACTGTAAGTCAGAGAAAAGTATCAAGTATAAGAAAACCAGGAACTATGTCTCAATCAAGAGAACACAGTAACTCACCTCCAACTTTTGAAAGAAGTTACCAAAATGTCAAAAAAAGAATGCAGATCATTCATGATAAAACTCTATGAGATGGAAGACAAGAGAGAAAATAAACAACAAGAGATGAGGAAGTCCTTCCACCATTTGAAAGAAGTGGATACCATAAAAAAAGAATCAAATAGAACTCTTACGGATGCAGACTGTAATACAGAAAACTGAAATCTCTCTCAAGTATTAAAAGCTGACTAGACAATGAAGACGACCGGATCTTGCATGTAGAAGACAAAACCTCTGACCAAGAAAAAAAGTCATCAAAAGGACAGAAAAAATAAGGACAATATATGAGAAATACTAGATAACATTAAACACCCAAACAGCCAAATAAATGGTATCCCAAAAACTGAAGAAACTAATAAGGGAATGAATAATCTATTCCACAAAATCCTGGAAGAAAACTTTCTCAGTCTGGTGAAGCACTCATACTTCCAGACCCAAGAAATACAAAAAAAAAAAATCCTCTCCGCTGCACATCATAGCCAGACTGAGCAAAGCCACAAAGACAAGATACCAATGGGACCAGCAGTTGGCATAATGCCTGTGTCACTGGACTCCCATGTAGTTGACTGCGGTTCAAGTCCTGAACCCATTGGCTTGAACTCATGCCGAGCACATGTGCATGCGTGTCCAAGATCCTGAGAGAAGAGTGGAGGAGAAGAGATTGTGACATGGCTATACCCTTCCAGGGGGTGATTTCTTGCTGTCTCTCTCTATCTCTTTCTGGTGAGCGTACTTGCCCTATAACAAAAACCTTTCCCAAAAAAAGAAAAAAAAGGAAAAGATGTAAAGGTGTCAAATGGACAACCTAATATCACGCTTCAGGGAATTGGAAAAAAAAGTGCAAAAACTTGGGAACCAGCAGTTAGCGTAACGGCAATGTCGCTGGACTCCCACGGAGTCGACCGCGGTTCGCGTCTCGGACCCGGTGGCTTACAACTCACGCCGGGTGCGTGTGCGTGCGTGCCCAAGATCCCGAGAGGAGAATGGAGGAGAAGGGATTGCGGCGTGACCATCCCCCCTGGGGGGTGATTTCTCGCTTTCTGTCTCTATGTCTCTCTCTGTCTGTCTGGCGAGCGCACGCGCCCTATAGCGAAAAACCTCTCCAAAAAAAAAAAAAAACTCTCAGTAGAAGAGAAATAATAGAGATACACACAAAAATAAATGAAATAGAAAATAAACAAACTATGCAAAAAGTAAATGAAAGCTAAAGCTGGTTCCATGAAAAGACAAAATACACGCACCATTAGCTAGAAGACTTAAGAAGAAGAGAGAAAGGAACCAGATAAACCAAATTCACAATGAAATGGATAAATATTATAAACAGCCAAAAAGCACAAGAAAGAATTCTTAACATCCCTCATCATAAGGGAGATACACATCAAAACCACTATGATATACCATTTAACTCCAGTCAGAATGGGAAAGATTAAAAAATACAAAAAATGATAAGTGCTGGTGGGGATGTTTGAAAGGGACATTCTTCTACACTGCTGGTGGGAATGTAAATTGCTCCACTCACTGTGGAGAATAATATGCAGGTTCCTCACAGACCTACAAATAAAATTAAAAATAAATAAATAAATAAATAATAAAGACCTACAAATAGAATTACTATACAATCCAACAGTTCTACTCCTGGGTATCAACCTAAAAGATAGGAGAACACTCAGTTGGAAAAGTGTATGCACACCAATGTTTATTGCAACATTATTCACAACTGTTAAGAGATGGAACCAACTCAAATATCCACGAACAGATAAATGGATTGGAAAAGTGTGGCTCATATACTCTATGGAATACTACTCAGTCATCAAAAACAACAAGACCATGGCATTTGATGGAAAGTGGATGAATATAAACAAATTTCTGCTCAGTGAAGTAAGCCAGGCTAGGAGAAACATTGTATGTCTGCACTTAACATGTAACGACTGTCTGCACTCTTTGGTGGAAACTGAGAGATTGTAGAAAATAGAATCACTGGGGGACAAGCAGTTAGCGTAATGGCTATGTCGCTGGACTCCCACGTAGTCGACCACGGTTCGCATCCCGGACCTGGTGGCTTAAAACTCACACTGGGCGCATGTGCGTGCGTGCCAAAGATCCCGAGAGGAGAATGGAGGAGAAGGGATTGCAGTGTGGCCATACCCCTGGGGGGTGATTTCCCGCTTTCTGTCTCTCTGTCTCTCTCTGTCTGGCGAGCGCACGCGCCCTATAGCGAAAACCTCTTCAAAAAAAAAAAAAAAAAGAAAAAGAAAATAGAACCACTGAAAATGGTTATAGATTTTTGGAGACAATATGAGAGAAGGGTGGAGAAAGTGGAGAGTATAAGGAAAGAAATCAAAGACGAAAATAGAGGGGCAGGACACGTATTGGACAAAGAAGTGTGTTATTACCTGTTGATGATAACGTTATCAATACTGGATACAGTGTGTAAAGAGGGCGACGGAAGGGGGACAGTGTGAGGAAAGACATTAAGGGGGAAAATGGAGAGGTAAGACATATATAGGACAAAGAAATGGATTATCATCTGTTGATGACAACATGTATATTATCCTCAAATGGACTGTTGTAAACTGTGCTCATGTTAGGAAAATTCACTTTACAAGTTATCTAATGTATATTAAGTGTATAAAAGAAACTAAAAAAAAAAAAAAAAAAACTGCTTCACATCATGAGAGAAACCTCTCAGGCTATCCTGAATGGTTTTTAGTTCCTAGGGACACCTTTTCAGGACAGGGAGAGCCAAGTGTCTTAACTTCTGGGTATAAATAGCACATTTATGCATCTTTACAATTTTAAAACTAAAAGGATTTTGGTTACAAATGAAACGTGCTTAAGTTTTCTTCTAAGGTACATGCTAGGGTGCCTAGTTCAATGAGAATTTTGCACCAGTGAATCATGATTTGGTATCTTAGGAAAGGTGTTGGGATGGCAAATATGTTGGGATAAAATTTGTTCTGGCAGCACCTTCCCACTTCACTCTCATTATGAACTTTTCTTAGAATCCTTTTTAAAAGTGAGGGCCAGCAGGTGGCATGGCAGTTGAGGGCACTGGACTCCCAGATTGCCAACCTCAGTTTGAGTCCCAGACCTGGCAGCTTGCTTTCTCACTTTACCTCTCTGCTGTCTCTCATCAAATAAGAAAAGAAATAAGAGAGAGAGAAAGAGAGAAAGAAAGAGAGATAAAGAGAAAGAGAGAGAGAGAGAGGAGGAGAGGAGAGGAGAGGAGAGGAGAGGAGAGGAAAGAAAGAGAGGGAGGAAAGAAGGAAAGAAAGAAAGAAAGAGAAGAGAGAAAGAGAAGGAAAGAAAGAAAAGAAGGACAGAAAGAAAAAATAATTCTTTTTTAAAAAAGTTAACAAAATTGGGAGAGGGAGTCTATCAGATCAAAGTGTACCCTGAGAAGACGGTGTGGATGAAGATAAGGGACAATGGCAGAAGGACAAGAGTCACTGTCTGAGACACATGCTCTCTTTGTAGGAATACTCAATTTATTCTGGTAACATTTTGCTAATACTAAGACATCAGCATTTTTTTCTACTTAGGTACAGATGGGCCATAATTGATTCAAGTATTAAGCTATTATTGGAATAACATTACTAGTTATTTTGCCACTATATACTTATCAATTCAACAACCACCATAGATTATATATCTCTATATACTGGTATATTTACCATTTTAAGTTTATTTTGGTAAGATAAATGCCGCATAAAACATACATTTTTCCTCTCAAGGTTCTAGGCCCATTACCACCATCCATCTTCATGACTCCTTTCATCTTATAAAATTGAATAATCTACAACTATTATTATACAATAATGTCAAATCTTTCCAATCCTCCCACCTGACCCAGCCTCTGACATCCACCATTATTTCTTGTGTACCTATTATTACCACTTTGAACATACCATGACCAGTTTCACTGTGGAAAAAAAAGTCCCACAAAATCTCCCATCTATTAAAAAATAAATAAATAACTGATTCAATGACACTGGTTAAAGCAGGGTAAGAAAAACTTTATTTTGGAACACCATGGTAAGCTCACAGTCCACTGCAAGGGAGTTTGCAGTGGAAAAGAGAGAATGGGCTCAACTTCAAATACAGCTTAGGCAGTGGAAATTAACAGCCGAAGAGCAATGTGCGGATTAGCAGATGGAATATTACTAAGGAATCATCAAGGATATGATTCTGGATAAGTGAAATAACAAGATTCTTGTTGAAGGCAGACAGGGTGATCAGACATCATTTGCGGTGTAGTGAAGGATAAGAAACCTAACCATTTATTTAAAATGATCTGATAGTTACTGTGAGGCTTTCTTGCTAAACTGCCTTAGCAGGGTTCTTTACTCAAAGGGGATTGTACAAGGAAGTACACAGAGAAAACTAAAAGATTGAGAGGCCTGACTAAAGTTTGATCAAGTCAAAACTTTGACACATTTTAACCATGTCTAAGTATATGCAGTTTAGTTCTGTTCAGTATATTCACATCACTGTGCAATCAAACCCAGTGAGTTTCACAGGATGGAAAGAGTCAAACAGATAGCAGTAATGCCTGTTAGACGATCTGAATGTGAACAGTAAGTTTAGTCATCTTATTTTTCACATTCTAGCTAATACTGACTTCTACCAGCCATTTCCTGTCACTACTGACTAGCAACCTTACACTTCACCCACTATGGTTTGATCTTGTCTACCTGGGCCATCTGGTGATGTTGGACAAGCCAAAAGCAGCCTAAAACCAATTCACCAGGGGCTGCATTTCTTAAACAGTAGGTGTTAATGCTGCTCACAAAGGCTATGGCCAAAATCCAAAGAGAGTCTTGGAAACTCTATAACCACCAATCACTGTTGCCCCCCAACACACACACCCTTTGTATGCCTTATTGTACATCAGAGATCTAACCTCTACAGAGGCTAGTTCTAGTCTCAAAATGAGCTTAGACATTTTGCCAGAGGCACTCTTAGAGGGCCCTCTCAGTACATATGGGTAGTTTCCAGGCTCTGAGAGAACTTAAGACATTCTTGAAGCCTGAAAACACTTTTCCTGTTGTCTTGCATACCATGGTCAGAATTGGAAGCTAGGGAGATTTCTATATTTATTTTTATTTTTGCCCAAGTCAGTGATTATATTTTGTTGCATCTTTAAACATCACATACGGGTCTTAGAAATCAACTTGCGGGGGCCAGCAGGTGGTGTGGTTGTTCAGACACTGAACTACCACATGGCAGACCAAGGTTAAAGTCCTGCCACCTGACAGCTTGCTTTTCATTTTCCCTTTCTCTCTCTATCTCTGTCTCTGTCTCTCTCTCCCTGGTCAAATTGAAGTATAACAATAAAGAAAATTTACTAAAGAAAAAATAAACAAACTTTTGCCAAAATAAGCATTTTGCTTCTGGAGCTGGAAAAGTTTTAGGCCTTATTCATCCCCAAATATTCTGATATCCTTAATTTTAACTACTGTGGCTTGCTGAACCTTAAAAAGTTCAATGTTGTTACCTTCAGAAATCACTTCATATTTCTCAATTGTGGTTCAAGGACTTAGGGCAGTTTACATTACTGAGGAGTTTCTCCCATTTGAGTCTACTGATGTATGGTGAGCTTTTAATTCTAGAATAAAAAGATTTATTTTTCACATTCATAAGATTCCTGATCTGTGAGTTCTCTAACACACAGTAAGTTGTGGCTTCTTGCAGAAGGTTTTATGACAATTTCCACACTTACAAGGTTCCTCTTCTCTCTGAGTAATCTAATACGGTATAGTAAACATTTTTCTATACCGTTCACATTTATAGGACTTATCCCTGTGTTCTCTGGTGTACAATAAGGGCTAACTTATATTAAACGGAACATCTTCTATTGATATACTTACATTCACAGGATTACTCTCCTGTGAATTGTCTGATGTATATTGAAGACTCAGGAATAAAAGACATTCTATCCTCCCTATATTCACACAGTTTCTCCCCTGTGTGTGTTTTCAGATGCTTACTAAAATACAGTTTACAAGACAAAAACTTCCTATATTTTTCACATTCAAAAGGTATCCCTTCTGTGTGAGTCCTTTGACATACAATGAGTCCTGTCTTCCAGTAAACTGTTCCCTACACTGTTGGCATAATGTTTCAATCCAGTGTGAGTTCTCAGATGTACAGCAAGGTGCGACTTTCGGGAGAACATTTTACTACATTTTTCACAACCATAGGGTTTCTCTCCTGTGTGAGTTCTCTGATGTACAGTGAGGTGTGACTTCCGGGAGAACGTTTTCCTACACTGTTCACATTCATAAGGTTTCTCTCCTGTGTGAGTTCTCCAATGCACAGCAAGTGCTGACTTGCTAGAGAGTATTTTCCAACACTGTTGACATTCATAGGGTTTCACTCCTATGTGTGTTTTTTGATGTACAGTGAGTGCTGACTTCCGGGAGAATGTTTTCCTACAATGTTCACACTCATAAGGCTTCTCTCCTGTATGAGTCCTCTGATGTGCAGTGAGTTGTGACTTCCAGGAGAATTTTCTCTCACATTGTTGACATTCATAGGGAAGGTCTCCTGTGTGAATTCTCTGATGTACACTGAGGTATCCCTTGTTGGAGAATGTTTTCCTACATTGTTCACATTCATGTGACTTCTCTCCTAAGTGACTTCTCCAATGTACAATGAGTGCTGACTTACGGGAGAACATTTTTCTGCACTGTTCACATTCATAGGGCTTCTCTCCTGTGTGAATTCTCTTATGTACAGTGAGGTGTGACTTCCAGGAGAAGGTTTTCCCACACAGTTCGCATTCATGAGGTTTCTCTCCTGTGTGAGTTCTCCGATGAACAGTAAGTAATGACTTCTGGGGGAACATTTTCCTACACTGTTCACATTCATAGGGTTTCTCTCCTGTGTGAGTTCTCCGGTGCACAGCGAGTGTTGACTTTTGAGGGAACATTTTCCTACAATGTTCACATTCATAAGGTTTTTCTCCTGTGTGTGTTCTCCAGTGTACAGTGAGATGTGACTTCCGGGAGAACACTTTCCTACATTCTTCACATTCATAGGGTTTCTCTCCTGTGTGAGTTCTTAGATGTACAGTAAGTGATGACTTCTGGGGAAACATTTTCCTACACTGTTCACATTCATAGAGTTTCTCTCCTGTGTGAGTTCTTTGATGCACAGTGAGTGCTGACTTTCGGGAGAACATTTTCATACAATGTTCACATTCATAGGGTTTCTCTCCTGTGTGAGTTCTCCAGTGTACAGTAAGGTGAGATTTCTGGGAGAATGTTTTCCCACACTTTTCACATGCATGAGGTTTCTCTCCTGTGTGAGTTTTCCAATGTCTATTGAAGTCTGACTTATGACTGAAAGATTTTCTACATTCTCCACACTCATAGGATTTCTCTCCAGTGTGACCTGTCTGATGCACAGTGAAGCGTGCCTTCTTGTAGAATATTTTCCCACATAGTTTATTTTCATAGAGTTTCTCTCCTGTGTGAGTCCTCTGATGAACAGTGTGGTCTGAATTCTGGGAAAACGTTTCCTTACATTGTTTACATTCATAAGCTTTCTCTCCTGTATAAGTTTTCAGATGGTCAGTAAGGAGTGTATTCAGACACAAAATATTCCTATATTACTTATATTTATAGATTTTCTCTCTAAGAGTTCTCTTAAGTATAACAAGAGTTGACTTCCAGGAGAAAGCTTCCATAATTTGATAAATTCATAAGGGCTTATTCCCTGTGATTTCTCTGGAATACCATAATTTTTGACCCCTGGAAAAAGGATGTTTGATGTTTTCATAGGGTGTTTCCCTTGTGTGGATTCTCTGATGAAAAGCAAGATTTACTTCTGCAAAAGGATTTACGTTAATCTTTATATGAACAAGAAACTTACATTCTATGTGTTTAAAATGTACTGTAAAAGTGATTTTTTTTTCTTTTTTTTTTTGAGAGGTTTTTGCTATAGGGCGTGTGTGCTCGCCAGACAGACAGAGAGAGACAGAGAGATAGAAAGCAGGAAATCACCCCCCAGGGGGGATGGCCACGCCGCAATCCCTTCTCCTCCATTCTCCTCTCGGGATCTTGGGCATGCACTCACATGCGCCCGGCATGAGTTTAAGCCGCCGGGTCTGGGACTCGAACCGCGGTCGACTACGTGGGAGTCCAGCGACATAGCCATTACGCTAACTGCTGGTCCCTGTAAAAGTGATTTTTAAAAATAATTTCTCACATTTTCTACACTTACAGTGTGCATCTCCTGTATTTCTGATGAATGAGGCAGTTGTAAAATGCTTTCTTCCACACCTATATATTGGGGGATTAGTCTTACCACATGTTTTTACATATTCATTCTATTTATAAGCAGTCTCCCAACATCAATCCTCTTTGGTCAGGAAAAAACAACCATTTCCATGAAGTATATCTAAGAATTTCTTCTACACTGCTTATGTATATTTCAAGTATTGGTATTGATCTATAATAAGAAATATGGTTCTTTCTCCTTAATAAGTTACTGTCTTTTTGAAACTTAAGTGGTTTTATTTTGCTCCTTTGTTTCCCTCTACTTTAAAACCTTTAAAAATATTCAACGTATCTACCTACTATCTTGCTGTAATTTTACACTGAGAATTTTCCATCTGTCATTTGTTTTTTCTGTCCTTTTTCTCTTTTTTCTTATAATGGTGGGTATTTTGTACTGCTTCTTTGCTAATGTAAACAGTTTTCTAGATCACCTATTTGCAGAAAGCAAAATAACTCTTGTCACTTAAGGAGAAATGTTACTTAGAAAGGATTTGTATCCAATAATACTAATGGCCCTAAACATGCCTTCCCTTAAGACTCTTTAAAAAATAACAGACCTCATTTTTTCAAACTTTTATCGCAGTAAAATATTTTCTACATTTTTTATCTCACCACTACTAACATTCATTTTGTTTTCCTCTCAATAAAATATGAGCTCTTTAAAAGAAAATACATTACACTGGTCCCTGACTAGTATGGCTAACCTGGGAGGTTCTGGTTGGGAAGTTCTTCTAACGTCCATGGCTCTTTTCCTTGCTCCAACTTGAAGATCACTGCAGGTTTGGCAATGCAGTGTCCTGTTAATGAAAAGTAGTATGGAATTTTGCCAAAGTATTCATATAAGCGATATGAAGGGTAACAACAGTTCTGTTTTATCAGCTGTGCAATAAAGGGATTGACTTAGACATTTAGTTAAAGACGAGGGTTGCTCATATTAACCATAGAATAAAATCTCACTCCTAAATAGTGTTAAACATTATGAAACTCTTGTACATATACTATGAAAGGAGACAGTAATTACTTTAAGGGGCTACATGGGAGTTCCACTAACCTAAAAACACCAAGTTGCTATAGGTCTCCAGCATCACATCCTTGTATAAGGTCTTCTGCGCATCTTCCAATTCCTGCCACTCCTCCCAGGTAAAGTCCACAGCGACATCCTCAAATGACACGAACCCCTGTAAAAATGCATATTCCATCATCAGCTCTGGGAAATAGAGCATAATACGGGGAATTTACTTTCTCTTTATGTTGATGTTTTCTGTTTTTTTAAACACTTTATGAAGGGAGAAAAAATAAGGTAAAAACATCCTAGCTCTATGCTAAATTATTCTTTAATAACAATATTACCAGTATTTCCCTTATACATCTCCAAATGTCTTTGCTGCTACATATGAAAGCATAACATTCTGCTATATCAAGGGGCTTATGATATACAAACATAAATATAAATACATACCTGGAGTAATATGTTAGGTTAACTAACTTAGATACAAGTTTATGGTAGCCAGTCTAACAAAAACACAGAAACAAGATTGTTTCTTTCTCCTGTATTACCAAGTTGTGCTTCAAGCCAAAGATATTAAGAATGTGTATGTAAATGTTCTTATGAAAATGGAACTACAGTAGTCTTCCCATGATAGCAGAAAGTATACACCTAATATTAATGGAAGTAGAAACAGTACCATATCTACGTAAGTATGCCTCGTCTGTGATGAAAGACAAAGACAATAAAGGTGTTCAAGAAACTGATTACAAAGGGATTTTGTATTTAAATACTTAACCTAATTCAATAAAGTATTTCAAGTGCATGCTGTTAATTACTTATAGGTTGAAGTGTGTCTACAGTCATCTTTATATTGCTGTTGTGCATTCAAAAAAACTGACAGTATCCACATAAAGATGAATACCAACTATTCACTAAAACACAGAGCACAAATAACAAGAGGCCAAAAGAAGTGACATATTATACGACCAGATTTACAGTTTAACAGCCATCCAAGATTGCAAACTCTTAAAAGATATAAATGGCTGGGGGACCAGCAGTTAGCGTAATGGCTATGTCGCTGGACTCCCACGTAGTTGACCGCGGTTCGAGTCCCGGACCCGGCAGCTTAAACTCACGCCGGGCGCGTGTGCGTGCGTGCCCAAGATCCCGAGAGGAGAATGGAGGAGAAGGGATTGCGGCGTGGCCATCCCCCCTGGGGGGTGATTTCTCGCTTTCTACCTCTCTGTCTCTCTCTGTCTGTCTGGCGAGCGCACGAGCCCTATAGCAAAAACCTCTCCAAAAAAAGAAAAAAAAAAAAAAAAAAAAAGATATAAATGGGTTAAAACCAGGTTGAGACATGACTGCCTATGTTAGGCCATAGAGAAATAAGAATACTGAATATGGAACTCATCCTACCAAAAAACTAATTTAAAAAAGGCAGAAAAAAATTGGTGCTAATTTGTTTGGCACTGAATCAAAAGTGGAAATTGAAAGTTTTCTGTATAAGCAAGCATATATAGATATGGGTGCTAAAACTTAAAATTGTTAAAAAAAAAAAAAAAAAAAAAAAAAACTAAGCAGTAGATAGATTAATCTTGGGCACATCATCTTTAAAGTTTTAGTAGCCTAATATTTAGGAAGCAGCAGAAATTCAGGTGGCAACTGAAGCTATTCTAATCAATGAAAGGGAACCTGGGGTCAACTGGTAGGCTCAAAGAGAATTCAAGATTGGGGACAAAAGTACGAAATCTCAAAAACACTAATATTGGGAACCAGCAGTTAGCGTAATGGCTATGTCGCTGGACTCCCACGTAGGCGACCGCGGTTCGCGTCCTGGACCCGGTGGCTTGAAACTCACGCCGGGTGCGTGTGCGTGCGTGCCCAAGATCCCGGAGAGGAGAATGGAGGAGAAGGGATTGCGGCGTGGCCATCCCCCCTGGGGAGTGATTTCTCGCTTTCTGTCTCTCTGTCTCTGTCTGGCGAGCGCACGCGCCCTACAGCAAAAACCTCTCCAAAAAAAAAAAAAAAAATACTAATATTTACTGATAGAGTAAGAGAATCAGATCATGAAAAATAAAAACAGTATTAGTAAAAAGTTAACCAGACGGATCATGTGTTTGCTAGGGGGTACAGATGGAAGTGCAAAATCACCACTAATGGGAAATGTTCAAAACATAATTCCTCCACTTCCATTTCTCCCTTCTTTCAGGATTTAAGCTATGCATGCACATGTGCCTACTGTGGTTTTCTAGCTGCTGGATCCAGGAATCAAGCCATCCAATTGGCCATGTGGGATCCAGTTGTCTTAATCTTCATTCCATGGGCTGGTCTAAATTTTTACCATTTATTCTTTTATGGGTTTTTCTTTTTCTTTTTTCCTTTTTTTTTTTTTTTTTTTTTTTTTGGTACTTAAAAGCTTTTTGTTTCTTTGTTGTTTTGCTTTTTAAGAGAGATTTTTGGTAAAGGGCATGTGAATTCACCAGAGAGACAGAAAATAAGAAATCAACCACCAGGGTGATGGCCACAATGCAATCCCTTCTTCATTTTCCACTCAGGATCTTGGATATGCATGCACATGCATCCAGCATGAGGTTTAAGCCACTGGGTCCAGGCCTCAAACCAGTCAACTACGTATGAGTCCAGCAACATAACCACTACACCATCTGCTGGTCCCAGTTTTTACCATTTACTCTAAAAATAAGAAGAAAAAAGACACACTGTTAATATAATTTATAATAGTCACAGTTCTGTCAAAAGAAATTCTATGTTCTATCTACAGAGGAAATATTTAGAAATACAATTGATTATATTAAATACCTTCAATAATAGAAGATTTAGGATGTTGTTCTTTAACACAGTTATGTATATATCTCCGTGTAAAAGATAGTATCACAGTTAATAGAGAAACACTGAAGGATAAGGAAGTTCTACCACAATAATTAAGAAATATATGGCAGGTACTACTAAACTGAAATTAAAGAAATTTTCATTTCTATTCTGAATTTCTTCAATAGTTTTGAAGTTGTTCAGGGGTAAATTATATGGTTTTCATCTATTTGTGAATTTTTTAAAGCTCTATTTGAGTTCTCTCTGTATGTCTCACTAGTGAGCACACACATTATCTAGCAAAAATCTCTTAAATAAATAAATAAACAAACAAACAAACAAATAAATAAATGGTAAAAATTTAGAATAGCCAATGGAATGAAGGTTAAGGCAGCTAGTTCCCACATGGCCAATTGCATAGCTGACTACACTATTCAAACCCTGGAACTGACACTGGGGGGGCAGGGGGCAGGAGGAAAAGCAAGTGGTGTGGTGGTTAAGGTGCTGGATTGCCACATATCCTACCATCATTCAAGTTCCATATGTGGACCTGGAAACTTCCTTTCTGACGTCCACTCCACACCACCCCAGGGAGCGTAGAGCACTATAATAAATTCAATAATAATAATAATAATAATAATAATATTTAAATAATTATTTTAGAGAGAGAGAGACAGAGAGGGAGGGAGAGTGAGTGAATGAGTGAGCACCAGCAGATGCATGAAGGTTAATGAAGCTGGATCTCAAATGACTGACTGCAATTTGAGTCCCACACCTGGAGACTTGAAAATCACACCATTTTATGTGCATGCATACTCAAAATCCTGATGGGAGAATGGAGGAAAAGGGACTGCAGTGTGGCCATGCACCCTTCCCCCAGGGGGTAATTATTCACTTTTCTTCTCTCTCACCCTGGTGAATGATTGCACCCTATAACAAAAACTTAAAACAAAAAAAAGTGGGAACCAGCAGTTAGCGTAATGGCTATGTCGCTGGACTCCCATGTAGTTGACCACGGTTTCCTCCATTCTCCTCTCGGGATCTTGGGCACGCACGCACACGTGCCTGGCGTGAGTTTTAAGCCACCGGGTCCGGGACGCAAACCCTGATTGACTACGTGGGAGTTCAGAGACATAGCCATTATGCTAACTGCTGGTCCCTACTTTTGCCATTCTTGATTCCCTATCTCTCAGCATCTGCCCTGTCCCACCCTCCTCCCACACTGTCTCTGGTAATCATGGTTGCTTTCTATGCCTTTCCCCCCATTTCATTTACTCACTAAAGAACTTAATCTAAATATTTCCAATAGCAAGCACAGCTGATATATACATATCCATGAACACAAGTCTGACCCTAGGCATAAACCTCAGTTAGTAGAATGAACATATAACAAAGTGGCACCCAGCTGGGACTATATAGCTTACTGTAAACCTCAAATATGTCTTTTTTTTAATTTCATGAAAAACAGTTTTCATGATTTTTTTCTCTTGAAATTTTTTTTAATTAATTAATCTCCTAATCATTGTCACAGCATACAAAAAATGGTTATCCATCCAGAATATACTGCATAGTGGCTTAAAACCCACTTCTCACTATTTTCCCAAAGGACAAGAAATTAGAGACACCCCATATCCATGTTCATTGCAGTATTCACAATAGTTAAGACAAATAATCAGCTTAAGTGTTAAACAACTAACCAATAGATTAAAACAATGTCGCAGGAAGGCAAAGGGAGGGAGGGAGGGAGGCAGCAGGAAGCCTCAGCTGAGGATCATGGAGTGCCTATGCCCAGCCAAGTTTTGTTTTGTGGAGTCCGACCTGGTGGGGCCCCAGGATCTATTTCGAGCCTTTGACCTTTGAGCACAGCTTTGGTCGGCTCAGCACATTGGCAAGGCCGCTGCTGTACACCCCCCCCCCACCCCCGACCTATGAGCAAAGCTTGGGTTGACTCAGCATGTTGGTAAGGCCGCTTGTCGTACACTCCAAAAACTGTGGTAGCCTTGCTGGGAAGCAACACCCCCTCTGACTCCCTGATATACTACTATAAAAGAAATACATAGCTCTCTTATACATCCTGAGTATATGATAAGATTTCCCGAAAGTCCCCCAACCGCTCCCCTTTACCCTGACCACCCACTGTTAATTACAATGCTTCATCCCTGTGGTCACGATGGAGGGTGTGCTGAAGTTATATCTAGACAGAAATCTTCTCTTTTTTTTTTTTTGGAGAGGTTTTTCGCTATAGGGCACGTGCGCTCGCCGGACAGACAGAGAGAGACAGAGAGACAGAAAGCGAGAAATCACCCCCCAGGGGGGATGGTCACGCCGCAATCCCTTCTCCTCCATTCTCCTCTCGGGATCTTGGGCACGCACGCACACGCGCCCGGCGTGAGTTGTAAGCCACCGGGTCCGAGACGCGAACCGCGGTCGACTACGTGGGAGTCCAGCGACATAGCCATTACGCCAACTGCCGGTTCCCTAGACAGAAATCTTCTTGACCTTTGGAAGGTCCTTCAAGACATTTAACATAAGCTTAAAAATCACCTTTTAGGCCAAAACTGGCCCAGGACACTCCCGCCACATGGTAGCTAATGTTCTAACAAAATACATAACAGTAGTGCCACAGGCACAATAGAATGCTTAGGTATACCACAAACACACTTTGAAGTTCTTCATTAACTTGTTAGTCACTTTACCGCCAGTTGAAAAAGTTGTTTAAAGTATCCCCACCCTCACCAAGTGAACAATAGCTTCACCCCTTTAAAATAGATAAATATATTAGGATTCCTTGAATTAAGTTTTAGATCCCTATAAAATTTTGTAACTATCATTCATTATTGAGATCCATAAGAATATCTATACTTGAGATTTTCTTTTCTTAGCATCGTGCTCAGTAATCACAAGATGGCTGCTGCCTCATCAGCTGATGCTGCAGCATCCAGCTGCTTGCTGGAGCTGCTTTCCCGAAACTGTATTCCATGAAGTTTCTGAAGACCTGCCCACATCAAACAACTGCTGAACTGTAATAGACCCACCCTTAATCCAACCCTGAATGGAATCTATATTCCCTATTGTTAAAACTTTATGAACTGATAATTAGAACACGTAGCCCCTCACCCGTTTATTTGCATGTATCACATTTTCAATATGATGATTCCTAGCAGTTGTCACTCTACAGAGAGCACTCTCTGGGGGTGTCCAACTGAGGACGTGCATGAAAAAGGCACCAAGGCCTCCATCTTTCCTTCCTGTGCCACCTCCGACGAGATAACCCACCCCCGCTGAGGCTGGACCCCGGCAGTTTTGTTTTGAAATTTTTGCAATATGATGCATGTGCTGGCTAGAGAGACAAAAAGAAAAAATCATCCCCAAGGAGACAGCCATGTCACAATCCCTTGTCCTTCATTCTCCTTTTGGGGCTTTGGGCACACATGCACATGCACCCAGTGTGAGTTACAAACCAAGGGTTCAGGACTTGAACCAGTCAACCATGTGGGAGTCCAGTCTCTTAACTACTATGCCACCTGTTCGCCTTTAGCTGTGGGCTCTTTAATTTTTTTTTCCTTTTTTTATCTAAAAGTTTTTGCCCTACGGTGTGTGGGCTCACTAGAGAGAGAGAGAGAGAGAAAGAGACAGACAGACAGACAGACAGACAGACAGAAATCACCCATAGGGAGGAATCCCTTCTCCTTGATTCTCTTCCTGGGATCTTGGGCACACAGGCACATGCACAGGCATGATTTTCAAGCCACTGGGTCTGGGACTAGAACCAGGGTTGGCCATGTGGGAGTCCAACAATATAACTGCTATACCATCTGCTGGCTCCCAGTAAGTGTTTTTTGTTTTTTGTTTTTGTTTTTTTTAAATAGAGGTTTTACCTTGGGTGGGGAGTGTGCTCACTGGAGAGAAAGAGAAAGAAAAAGAAATCACCCACATGGGTAATGGCTACACTGTAATCCCTTGTCCTCCATTTTCTTCCTGGGATCTTGGGCACACAAGCACATGCACTTGACATGATTTTCAAGCCATTGGGTCTGGGACTGGAACCATGGTTGGCTATGTGGGAGTCCAACAACATAACTGCTATACCATCTGCTGTCCCACAGTTAGTTTTTTTTTTTTTCTTTTTCCTTTTTTGGAAGAGGTTTTGCCTGGGGGGGGAGGGGGGCAGAGGTGTGCTCACGTGAGAGACAGAGAGGAAAAGTAAAAATCACCCCCAAGGGGAGATGGCCGTGCTGCAGCCCCTTCTCCTCATTCTCTTCCCAGGACCCTGGGCATGCGTATACACACACACACACACCATGATTTTCAAGTCACTAGTCCAGGACTCGAACTGTATTCGGTCATGTGAGAGTCTAGCGATGTAACCACTATGCTGTTAAAGTTTTCTTTTGCCCATAGCTAATATAATATTCAGAATATTTCAACAGGAACTCAAAAACACCAGATTGAAATCAAACTTGAACCCCTACAAAGAAACAGTTCTTCAAAATTGCATTCTTTCAAACCTTGAACCTCTAGCAGTTCCTCTTCAGTCAATAGCCAGAACTTAAATAGAAATCAGTACCGTCTACATAGCTACCAGTCCCCCCAATACTAACAAAGTGATGTCCTATAGTTAGTCTAAAGTCTATATTTCAGCTAATGCCACCACAGACAAAGAACATGTCACGTGCAGCCCAAACTCTTCATAACCATGAACTCGGGAGCATCTACTGCCTCCAAGAATATGTCTGGGCAAGTCAGCCTTTCACAACTCTCTCAAAAGTCAATCAATATTGGGACCAGCAGTTAACGTAACGGCTATGTCGCTGGACTCCCACGTAGTCAACCGCGGTTCGTGTCCTGGAACCGGTGGCTTAAAACTCACACGGGGCACATGTGCGTGTGTGCCCAAGATCCCGAGAGAAGAATGGAGGGGAAGGCATTGCGGCGTGGCCATCCCCCCTGGGGGGTGATTTCTCGCTTTCTGTCTGTCTGGCAAGCGCACGCGCCCTATAGCAAAAATCTCTCAAAAAAAAAAAAAAAAAAAAAAAAGTCAATCAATATTCCAATAGCTCCACAACTTCTCCAGTGGTGGTTACTCAATCCAATATAAAATACACTTTCAAAATTACTGTTTCCCCCAATAAACCACCTGTAGCTTCACCAGGGGTGCTATCCCCCACTTTTGAACTTACAAATCTAAACCATCCTGATAATTATGTAAAAACAGAAATGTACAGCACCTCATGGACCTGATCTTAGGACATGTGGCTAAGGATAAGTGAAGCATGGAAACTGAGTATGGGATCTGATGATGCTGCCTACACACAAGCTCTAATGGCATACCCGAAAGCCACAATGGAACATCTTCAAACAGGACTTAAGATTCAAAAGAGAAAGCTGAACAAACTAAAATCTGAGGTCAATAAAATAGAAAGTAATCTAACTTGAAGATACCTGAAAAGATCAAATTCCAAGTCTCAATGCCTTCACTTGAAAAATGACAGCAGTTGAGAAGTTGTAAAAAGTCCTAAGATCCCGAGAGGAGAATGGAGGAGAAGGGATTGCGGCGTGACCATCCCCCCTGGGGGGTGATTTCTCACTTTCTGTCTCTCTCTCTCTCTCTCTGTCTGTCTGGCGAGCGCACGCACCCTATAGCGAAAAAAAAAAAAAAAAAAAAAAAACCTCTCAAAAAAAAAAAAAAAAAAAAAAAAGACACCACCAGATTGACAGTTACTGCATAACCAAAGAAACTTATCTTTTTCAAAGCCAAGGACTACATTTTAATCCCAGTACTATTCATAATTTTTATGACAATACTGAATTTGTAGGTTATGTGCCACCAAAACCGAAAGATCAAAGGTTTACCACTGAAACACCAAAGACTCAAGACACAGATGACAAGTACAGTGGAAATGTACTGCCTGTATCTTTCTGAACAATCCTACCTTAACCTACTATAAACAGTGTGAAATGTCAAGGTATTTCTGAGCCGAAGGCCCAATAACTTCTCTGTAACATTTAATTCATGAAACTAGTCTGTCATTGGAAAACGATTTTATGACAACACAAGATTCTGTCAGATTGAAGATGTGAAATGGCAGCACTGTGCTAATATAAAATGTCAACCCACAGGGACCAGCAGTTAGCGTAATGGCTATGTCGCTGGACTCCCACGTAGTCGACCGTGGTTCGAGTCCCGGACCCGGCGGCTTAAACTCACGCCGGGTGCGTGTGCGTGCGTGCCCAAGATCCCGAGAGGAGAATGGAGGAGAAGGGATTGCGGCGTGGCCATCCCCCCTGGGGGGTGATTTCCTGCTTTCTATCTCTCTGTCTCTCTCTGTCTGTCTGGCGAGCGCATGCGCCCTATAGCAAAAACCTCTCCAAAAAAAGAAAAAAAAAAAAATGTCAACCCACAGAGCTAATAATACCTCAGTGTAATATCCTGGGCAGGCGAAATTCACCACAGGGAAGGTATAATAGCCTTTTGTTAATTTTTTTTTCCTTTTATTGATTAAGCATGATCATATCCCCTTTAAGCCTTACCTGAGAGAAGCAATGCCTTAAAATTAAAAAAGCATTAATGACATGGAACTATACATAAAATAACCTTACTCTGTACTTTGTCCTCATAATTGCCAATGTTCAGTGAAGATGTACAGATGCTGCAGTGAACTGGAGAGATATTGCAAGAATCATGTCAACAATTATTACACGTATATGTCATACTACTCTGACTTTAGCAGCAAGTGACACACAGTGCTTTGTCTTCCACAGTGAAGTGTGAAACAAAAGATATGTGTAAGCCATTGACAGAGCTTGCTTCATCTGCTTGGTGTCCCACAGAAATTTTACAAGAGATTACTGGGAAAGTACATATTCAAAATCAGTAACAGCAGCAGTACCCAGAGTCCTTTGTTGGAGAGAAGTTTGCTTACTTTTTTAAATAATTTATTTAGTTTATGATTTTTTTTTAATTTGCTATAGGGTACATGTGCTTACTAGAAAGAGACAGAGACATAGAGAGAAAGAGAGGTAAGGAAAGTGAGAAAGCAAGCCACCAGGTCTAGAACTTCAATCACAGTTGGCCATGTGGGAGTTCAGCACATTAACCACCATGTCACCTACTGGTCCCTGTTGGAGAGAAGTTTAAATGCTTTACTACTGGGACAATTCATCCACAAACCTGACTTGGTGGCAGGGTCGTGTGTATTTATAAAAGAAGGCTAGTCATACTTAGGACAACTGAAGAAACACTGGGGAAAAAACGAAAAGCAAACGTGAACACTGAAGCAACCTCAAACATCTCTTTATTCTGATGACATATTTTTGTAAGGAAAATAAATACCCAGATGATTAGGAATGTATATAACTAAATGAAATGAGAAAAGACATACAGTGTGCATTTAAAAAGACAGAATTATGAAATTACTTATCAGTGCTTAGAGTGGGGCTAAGTGAAGTGCTGAAATACAGTAAAAGGAGATAACAATCTAAATGATGTATAGCAATTAAATGTATAAATAATAATAAAAAATTAAAATAAAAGATAGGAGATAACATAGACTACCACCCACTGTAAATATCTCCAAGTAGATATTTTTAAATAGGATTATAAGAAATGAAAACGAATCGGTAATAAATAATTTCCCATCAAAGAAAAGCGCAGGTCCTAATGGTATCACTTCTGAATTCTACAAATTTTTAAAAGAAGAGCTAACTCCCGTTCTAATTAAACTATTTCCAAAGATCCAAAAGAAAGGAACCCTCCAAATTCATTTTATGAAACCTCCATCACACATCCCCAAAACAGACAAGGGCGTAACAAAAAAAGGAAAACTGCAGACCAATATCTCTGATTAATACGGATGCAAAAATTCTCAAAAAGATACTGGCAAATCATATCTAACAACACATTAAAAAGTTTTTACACCACAAACAGGTAGGCTTTATTCCATGATACAAGGACGATTGAACATACACAAAATTATAAATGTAATACATCATATTAACCACAAAAATGATTAAAATATATTATATCAGTGTAGAAAAAGTGTTTGATAAAACACAACATCCCTTCATGATTAAGACACTCAACAAAATCAGCATAGAAGGGACACTTCTCAACACAATAAAAGTTATATATGAAAAACCCATAGGAACATCACACTGACTGGGGTAAAGAGTCAAGCTTTTCCACTAAAAACTAGAACAAGAAAAAGCTGCGTACCTTCACCACTCCTTTTCCATATAGTGCTGGAAGTCTAAGCCAATGCAGTTAGATGAAGGACTAAGCAAAAGGCATTAAAATGGGAAGAAGTGAAATTATCTGTATTTACGAATGATAAATTGTAAATTTATCACACACACACACGCATACATACACACACACACACACACACACACACACACACATACCCTCCTGGAAGTTATAAATCAACAGTAAAGTGGCAGGATACAAAGTCAACATGCTAAAATCTATACCATTTTAATACACAAATAAGGAGCAGACTCAGGTAGAATTGATGAAAGCAATCCCATTTAGAGTAGCCAAAAAAGCATAAGACACCTAGGAATAAACCTAACCAAAGAAGTCAAAGACCTCTACAAGGAAAACTATAAAAATCTTAAAAAAGAAAATTTGAAAATGACACAAAAAAGCAGAAAAACATCCCATGTTCTTGAGTTGGAAGAATATAATCAAAATGTCAATCCTACCCAAATTAGTCTGCAAATTGTAGCAATCCCAATCAAATTACCAGAGATATTCTACACAGACTTAGAAAAAACAGTGATAGAATTTGTCTGGAATCATAAAAGACCCCATATCATCAAAGCAATTCTGCACAAGAGTGGAGTAGGAGGCATCTCCCTGGCCCCAAAATATATTACAAAGCTCTAATAATCAAAACATCATCCCTAAAATAGACAAGTGAGACTATATTAGACTAAGAAGTTTCTGCACAGCAAAGGACACAGTAACAAGTGTGAACCGACAACCCTCAGAATGGGAAAATATTTTTGTTAAATATGCCTCAGACAAGGGACTGATAACCAGAATACACAGGGAACTCAAGTGCCTTATGTGAAAAAAAAAATGATGAACCCAATTAAAAGATGAGGAAATGAGCTGAACAAAAATCTCTCTAAGGAAGACATATGAACAGCCAAAAAGCATATGAGGAAATGCTCAACATCCCTCATTATAAGGGAGATGCAGATAAAAACCACAATGAGATACCACCTAACCCCTGTCAAAATGGCAAAGATTAAGAATGTAAAAAATGGTAAGTGTTGGCAGGGATGTGGTGAAAAGGGAACCCTCCTACACTGTTGGTGGGAATGTAAACTAGTTCAACCACTGTGGAGAACAATATGGAGGTTCCTCAAAGATCTACAAATAGAGCTACCATTTGACCCAGCAATCCCACTTCTGGGTATTTACCCGAAAGCAGGAGAACACTCAGTCAGAAAAGTGCTTGCACATCAATGTTTATTGCAGCATTATTCACAATTGCCAAGACATGGAACCAACCTAAATGTCCACAAACTGATGAAGGGATTGGAAAAGTGTGCTATACATACTCTATGGAATACTACTCAGTCATAAAAAATAACAAGACCCTGGCATTTGATAGAAAGTGGTCAGATATGGAGGATCTATTGCTGAGTGAAGTAAGCTAGGCTATATGAAAGAAAGATATTGTATGTATCCACTCAATATATACCAACTATCCACACTCTATGGTAGAGAGCAAAAAATTGGAGGACATAAAAGCAGTGAAGGTACTTAACAAGAATAGGACAGTGTGGAATGGGAGGGGTGAGGAGAAAAGGATAGAGAAAGATAGCAAGAGAACAATAGAGAGGTAAGACGTTAGTGAGAAACAAATATGGCTTATTACCTGTCGATGATGACATGTGTAGTATTCTCAACTGGATTGGTCTGAGAAGTATTTCATGATAGGTAAAGTCTTTTTACAAGCAAAATGAGAAATAGTGATTGTTTTAAAAAATAATTAGAATAATAATAATAATGATTGGGAAAACATAGAAAAGATAGTGAATGATGAAGTGGGGAGATTAATGTCTCTGTATTGACTGACATGCATGGCATTCCCTTTTGAAAAAGCAATGTAATACACTGTAAAATTATATGTAACCCAATGTAATATAAAGAAGATTACGATGATAATAATAAAAAAAAAAAAGAAAGTGATTCTAAAATTCCCGTGGCAATATAAAGAACCTGGAATAGTCTAAACAACTTTGAAAAATAAAATGTTAATAAAAAAAAAAGAAAACACAGCATGGTGCTGGCACAAAAACAGGCATGTGTACCAATATAACAGAATAGACACCCCAGAAATAAACTCCAAAACACATAGCCAATTGATTTCTCTTTTTTTATTTTTTTTTTTGGAGAGGTTTACGCTATAGGGCGCGTGCGCTCGCCAGAGAGAGAGAGACAGAGAGACAGAAAGCGAGAAATCACCCCCCAGGGGGGATGGCCACATCGCAATCCCTTCTCCATTCTCCTCTCAGGATCTTGGGCATGCATGCACACGTGCCCAGCGTGAGTTTTAAGCCATTGGGTGGGGGACGCGAACCACGATCGACTATGTCGGAGTCCAGCGACATAGCCATTATGCTAACTGCTGGTCCCCGCCAATTGATTTCTGACAAAGGGCACAAGTCAATGCAGTGGGGAAAAGAAAACCTCTTCAGCAAATGGTGCTGGAAAAACTGGTCAGCCACCTGAAGAAGGATAAAACTGGAACACTATCTCTCACCATTAACAAAAATCAACTCAAAGTGGATCAAAAATCTAAACCTAAGACCTCAAACCAAAAAACTACTAGTGGATAATGCAGGGGTAACTCTTGAAGACATCAGAGTAGGCAAGGACATCAAAAGTAAGACACCCAAAGCACAGGCTATAATCCCAAAACAAACAAGTGGGACCACATCAGGTTAAAAGCATCTGCACAACAAAAGAAAAAGAATTAGAGTGAATTGGAAACCCTCAAAATGGGAGAAAATACTTGCCAACTATGCCTCGGATAAGGGTCTGATAATCAGAATATACAGGGAACACAAGCAGTTCACCTGAAAAAAAAGAAAAAGATCAACCCAATTAAAAGATGAGAACAGATATCTCCCTAAGGAATACACAGGAACAGCCAGAAGCATATGAAAAAATGCTCAAAACCCCTTATTATAAGGGAGATGAAAATCAAAACCGCAATAAGATACCACCTGATCCTAGTCAAAATGGCTAAGATTAAAAAAATAAACAATTATAAAATGGTAAGTGCTGGTGAGTCTGTGGTGAAAAGAGAAGTCTCCACACTGTTGTTGGGAATGTAAATTAGTTCAGCCACAGTGGAGAACATTATGGAGGTTCCTCAAAGACCTACAAATAGGGGACCAGCACTTAGCGTAATGGCTATGTCGCTGGACTCCCATGTAGTCGACCGTGGTTTGCGTCCCGGACCCAGTGGCTTAAAACTCACGCTGGGCGCGTGTGTGTGAGTGCCCAAGATCCCGAGAGGAGAACAGAGGAGAAGGGATTGCGGCGTGGCCATCCCCCCTGGGGGGTGATTTCTCGCTTTCTGTTGCTCTGTCTCTCTCTGTCGGCGAGCGCACATGCCCTATAGCAAAAACCTCTCCAAAAAAAAAAAAAAAAAAAAAGACCTACAAATAGAAGTGCCGTATGTTCCAACAATTCCACTCCTGGTCATCTACCCAAAGGTTAGGAATACACTCAGTCAGAAAAGTACTTGCACATCTATGTTTATTCACAATTGCTAGAACATGGAACCAAGCCAAATGTTCACAAACAGATGAATGGATTGAATAAGTGTGGCACATATATACTATAGCATACTACTCAACATAAAAAATAAATAAATAAAATTTAAAAAAAAAAACAGGCAGACCTTAGGATTTGGTAGAAAGTAGACAAATACAAATGATTTACTGCTAAACATAGCAAGTCAGACTATGAGAAGCATTCTGTTCCCAGTCAATATATACTGAATGCCTGCATTCTATAGAAGAACCTGAAAGATATAAAAGCATGGAGAATAATTGTGGACACTAGGGACAGTTTGGGGAGAGGGTGGGAAATGGGGGAACATGAGAGAAGGGAATAAAGGGGAAAAGAAAGAAGCAAAACATTTAAGGGACACAAAAGTGGAAAATTATTTGTTGATGATGTGGATGACAGTATCATTAACTGCACTAATATACAGTATATTCATGCTAGGGAAATTCATTTTGCATGCTGTAGTGATATATAGTGATTGTATATAAAAATAATTAATCAAAAGCAAATAAATAAATAGGATTATTAGAGGTGATCTCTAGGAATGTCAAGGTCTTCACTTTTAAACTTTTCACTTTATATACAGGAAGAAATATGACAGTCCTAGTTAATTTGACAACAGACTGAAACCCCGTACATGCATGCATTTTGTTTTAGAAACAGGCCTTGTTTTTCAGCTTCACCTGCAGTTCTATATGAAGATTGATAAATTAGGTCTTTTGTTTGTTTGCTTGTTTTGGTTTAAAGTATTTACAGTTTTTTTTTAATTTAATTTAATTTTTTTAAATTTACAATCAGATACTAGGGCCAGCAGGTGGCATGGTGGTTAAAGGTGCTGGACTCCCACACGGCAGACCACGGTTCAAGTCCTGGACCTGGTGGCATGCTTTCTCACTTTCCCTCTCTGTCTGATCAAACTGGAAAATAATAATAATAAATAAAGCTAAATAAAATAATTCTTTAAAAAAATTTACAATCAGAATGGAATGTCTCCTAAGTCATCAGTATTCTAAGGAGAAAAAAAATCCAACACAAAGCAAATGACTTTCGTGTCTCAACTCCGCCACAACATAATGCTGAGGAAGTTCCCACTTCAAAGAGCAGTTGAAGTTTTTTCTAGTTCAGAAGGGTAGGCATATGGTAGTAGGAACAACCTTTTCATCTATAAACTAGAATGCACGGTCATCTGTGAAAGTCTCTTCCATTTTCAAACACAGTCTCCGTACCACAGCCTCTGAAGCAGCAGGCACTGCTGGAGATCTAAGGATATCATCTGCATCCCACCCATCTGCATAGTCTCTGATCAGCAAGAAGTTGGGCCTGTGTGGAGCATCAGAATTCAGATGCCTGGGACACTGTGGAGTCAATTGTCCAACTTTTTAAACATTAGTTACAATCATAGAGTGCCCTTTTCTTGATATTCTAATCCCACTCAAGACTTTTCATTAAGACCTTGTTCTTTGAACACATTTCGTGCACAAATATTGTCCTCTAGGTGCAGAGGTGGGAAACTGCAGGCCGAACGTAGGAAGAGTGCACACATTCATTTTTGCTTCTCAAGAACCCAGGCTTATCCAACATGAAACTACAGGTGAACCCAACTGTTTGCATTTGCAGGGAGACATATCCCATGGACCACAGACAAATGACACCATAGGCTTCTTGTGGGGATTCCATGGCCTCTGATTCTACTGCCTCCATCTTCACAACCATGGATGTAACTCTGGCCCAGGAAGCCAGCACACCCTCTGGAGCAGAGGTTGTCACCTCAATTGTATTAACTCCCTCAAGGAGAGATGCAGACTATTCAGGGTTAGGCAAATCCTCTGAAGGTGGAAGAGCTACTTCCAGAGGATGTGTCCTTTCAGAACACATCCCATTCCTGAGGACTTTTGCAGATTCTTTCCCTTGGCCCACCTTTAACTTTCTTCATAATGATGTCTCAATACTGACCTCTTTTGTTGTGGTAGGAATATCCTTTTTGATTTGGATAAGCATAGGCACACAGTCTCCTGTGTGTATCCGACTGGCCTTTGGAGCTGATCTTTAATTGTTGGCACCAAGCCCGCAAAATGTCTCACTGAAGCAGGCTGACTGGTGGCAGTTTAGAGGGTAATGGGAAAATTGGTATCTTTTCTACAGCTGTCGGCTGTCATTGCATTGTGCCTTCTCCTTTGCACAGTAAGCTTTGTCACTCTTGGGAACCAGCAGGTAGCATAATGGCTATGTCGCTGGACTCCCACGTAGTCAACTGCGGTTCGCGTCCCGGACCCAGTGGCTTAAAACTCACGCCGGGCGCGTGTGTGTGTGTGCCCAAGATCCCGAAGGAGAATGGAGGAGAAGAGATTGCGGCATGACCATCCCCCCTGGGGGGTGATTCCTCGCTTTCTGTCTCTATGTCTCTCTGTCTGTTTGGCGAGCGCACGCGCCCTATAGCGAAAATCTCTTCCCCCCCAAAAAAAAAAAAGCTTTGTCATTCTTCACAAATCTTTTTCACTTTTTCCCCTTTGCTGAAGTTGTTGGTAACTCTGTAGATTTGTGTGTTTGACGGGAAAGCCTACCGTTACTCTTCAGTTTCTATGGACACTTGTTCACACTTAGGATTTCCTTATTCTTCCCTTGACTTCTCTGTGAATTTCCACTCCTTGCCTCTTGTATGTTCCATATTCAGAAAGTAGATCAGGTTGATAAATGAGAATCCTTCTTATAAAATCAGCTTTTACTTGTTTTATTAATATAGTTTGAAAATCTCGAGTTTATGGTTTTGTGACTTAGCTGGGTAAACTATCTTTGTAACAGATAAAATTTTTGTGTTTAAGCTGAGTAAACTTATCTCTGTAATACATTTTTTTGTGATTTAGCTGTGTAATAGGTTAAGTTTTTTGTGATTCTGTAATAGATAAGTTATTCATAAAAATTAGAAATTTATATTCATGTTTAAATAGTTTTAATTTTATTTTATTATTATTTTGTAATTTGATCAGAGAGCGAGAGGGAAAGCAAGAAAGCAAGGTCCCAGGTCCAGGACTCAAACCATGGCCAGTCATGTGGGAGTCTAGCTCCTCAACCACCATTCCACCTACTGGTCCCTAAAATCCTATCTTCTAAAAAAAAAAAAAAAACCAAAAACCAAAGCAAAATTAGGCACATATACACAATGGAATACTACTAAGCCATACAGAACAAAAAGATATTATCATTCAATATGAAGTAAGTAATGATTTAATAGTTAATTAAATAAGCCAAACAATGAAAAGTATTGCATGTCCCCACTGAAAATATGCAAAAACTAAAATATCTACAGATATAGAGAGGGCAACTGTAGATACCAAAGGGTGAGGAGACGGGATAGGATCTTTTTTGAAAAAATCATTTAAGAGAAATGAGAATGTATGTATACAAACAAACAGGTTATGGCACAATACACCAGAAGAGATAAAAACAGATGTTGACAATCATTAAGTGTCTCTGCGTGTGTGTGTGTGTGTGTGTGTGTGTGTGTGTTGTGTAAAACTCCACAAAACTAGATGAACAAAAATGGATGGTGCACAACATAAAGTAATGATCTTTGTTGAATATGGAATTATCACAGATTTGATAACCACACACCATATGAATGCTTTGAAAAACTATATTATACAAAAATTTTTAAAAACCAATTGTATCAGACAAAAATGCACAATTAACTGTAAATTAAAAAGTTAAACTGAAAATAATAAAGAAAAATCAGTATACAAAACTCAAACTCCAGAAGTCATACTAGTGAAAATAAAAAAATTCTAATAACAAATTTCAAAACAAAGCCAGTTACAGGGATGAAAGGTAATACACTTGTGATGCTCAGGCCACATGAAAAGGTCCTTGGGTTCACTGTCCAGTGTCTCCTTGTACACACCAAGAATTTGCATGTCCATGACCATGACTGGCTAAACTACAGCATGAACATACCACTGGATTCCTACCTATTTTGTTTCTCTATAGTCCTTTGTGGAAGAAATATGTGTGTAAATATAACTCTCTATATATCAAAACAACTTATGACAAAAATAGAAAAGAAATTCAAAAGTAAATTAGCAAGTCATAGCACAAAAAAATTTACTTTCCCAATAATAATTACTATACATTTTTAAGAAAAGTATCTAAAAGAAGTAGCATTCCAATAGAAAAATGAGCAAAGAATGACACTTCCTATGCTGCAAAATTTCAAAATCCTTAATTTAATTAATCTTTAATTAATTCTACTAATTATTTAATATTTTATTATTTAAAAGATGGTAAAAACCTATAAAAATTAAAATAGAATTTCAATACTTTTTTGCCTAACACATTCAACTAAAATTCAAAAATTTATGAAACCTCATTTTACAGTACAATGGGCAAGCATCATCCTACTGTGTCTCACCTCAAAATAACACATTCTTTTTTTTTTTTTTCTTGGAGAGATTTTTTTCGCTATAGGGTGCGTGTGCTCACCAGACAGAGAGAGACATAGAGACAGAAAGCAAGAAATCACCCCCCCAGGGGGGATGGTCACACCGCAATCCCTTCTCCTCCATTCTCCTCTCGGGATCTTGGGCATGCACACACACGTGCCCAGCGTGAGTTCTAAGTCACCGGGTCCGGGATGCGAACCGCGGTCGACTACGTGGAAATCCAGTGACATAGCCATTACGCTAACTGCTCGTTCCCCAAAATAACACATTCTTCAAATCTGTGCAGTCTTAACCATTTCTACTGTGACAAGCCACTGCAAACCATCATAAACTGCCACCTACATAACTGCCAGTTTTTTAAATAACTTATCTCCTCCTGGGAACAACACTAGAGATGAAAAATTCAGTAGAGCTTCTGGTACTAACATGGAAGAATGACAAAATCATTAAAGGACTCAAAAATACTCTTTTGACACTTGCCAAATTCTGAAGATCTAAAGAACATGAGGTTAAAATCAAAGTGAAAAATGATGTAAGATAAAATGAGATTCATTCATTCTCTTGCTGAAGATAAAAAGATCCACCAGGGGAAGGAGCTGCATTACTACTAGATTTCAAATGAATGCACCCCCTTCCCCCTTCATCAGTTGTGACGCATAGGGCCAAATTGAATGGTATACTAGAAATGTAATTGAACACCTCAGTGAGAAGTTTTCTCAGAAAAATATCTTTAAAAGGCTGATCATTTTTCAATCTGATGACGACAATAAAGCCAAAGGTCTTAGTCCATATATCAATAGTTGTACATACTAATGAATTAATGGGTCTCCCAAAAAACATTCAGCCAACTGAAGATCTGGGAGATTATCTCTTAGCTTCTGGAATTGCTAACTTATAAGAATATCTTTGTCTAAATTATGGCTATGGACTGTATGCATAATCTATGTTTACAATGTAATTTATAGTAGGTCTCAAGTAATGTTTAAGTCAAATGTGTGGATGTATGGGAAAGTGGAAGAAGTCACATGAGTGGGCAAGCATGTTCATGGAGCCAAATCCCAAGCAGAAACAATGGCTTGGGTGAGAGTTTCATGATTTCAATGTCCTGTGGATACTACCACCCATTATCGTTGGGAGAAATAGGCAATATCAACAGAATTCTATAGCGAAAAACCTCTCCAAAAAAAAAAAAAAAAAAAAAAGTTACATTTAAGACAACAAAAAGTTCATGAACCGTATATATATATACATATATATATATATATATGTATATATATACACATACATACATATACATACATACACACACACACAGGAAGTACATTAAATCTAATATGTAGGCATTACTTTACCTTTATTTATTTTTGTATAAATGAAGAATTACTTTCACGGAAGACAGACTTGATTCATATAGCAAAAAAACCTAGACTTACAAAATTTGAAACAACAGTCCAGGGTATAGAAAATAAAGCTACAATACAGACAGAAGTAATTAATTGATTAATAGGAGAATATAGATCATATCATATTAACAACTTGAAAATAACAGGGCACATGAAGTAATGACAAAGGGCTTAGCAAAAAGAACACTCTTCAAAAATAAATACACATGTACATATATAACATGTATGTGTGTGTATATGCGTGTGCATGTGTTACATAAAAATGTAGAGCACAACCATCTGAGGCACTGGAGAATAGTCAAAATAAAGCAGAGAGTAGACTAAGGGAATTGTTAAAGGACAAACTATAAATTTTTGGCATTTACCATACAAAACTCTCCAGTTTGCATACAGATCAAGTAAACAAAGCTGCATTTTACTGGATCAGAATATCAGAAGATAATGTTGAGGGATGAACAGACAACCAGAAATTTGGGGATAAGTTCCTAAGTCCTAGAAAAGAGGAAGCCAAAGAATATAATCTTCAAGATTTACATAAGAAACTCATCAAAACTGCTGTTGAACTACTAAAACATACAATATACAGACCACAGAGATACCTATAAAAAAGCAGCTATTAGAAAAAGAAAGAAATGGAGAATTAGCTCCTCATCACTACAAGGAATATAAAACTTGGAACTTGAATCTAGCCAGTTAAGCACCTTATATTTTAAAAATTAGTATTTTGAGATACATAACAGTATTTACAAGCTCTATGATGTATATTTACAATATTTAGAGAATTCAGAATATTCAGTAAAATAAAAACAAAATGTGACCCATACTTAAAAAAATAAAATCACTCAACTCAAACCCAAATAATACATATATTTCAAGTAGCAGACAAGAAGGTTAAGCTATGCATAAATAATTTTATATAATTAATGAAAATGTACAGATGCTATAAATAAGGACTATTCGTAGTAAAATAAACTTTATAAAAAGGGTATTCAGGAACTTTCCAAAGTGCTTGTTGAGAGGCAGAGGAGTGATAGCTGCCTGGGCTGTAAAAAGCTAAGTGCTCCTGGGACCAGCAGATGGCGTACTGGTTACTGTGCTGGACTCCCAAGTAGTCAACTGCAGTTTAAGTCCCAGACCAGCGGCTTGGAACTCACACTGGGCACATATGTGACATGCCCAGGATCCCAAGAGAATGGAAGAGAAGGGATTGTGGCTTGGCCATCCCGGGGGGTTGATTTCTCACTTTCTCTTAAGTCTCTGTCTCTCCAGCAAGTACATGTCCCCAACAGCAAAATCTCTTTTTTTTTAATTCAATTTCTTTTATACATTCAATCACATATGTCACTTAGCTTGCAAAGTGAATATTCCAACATGTATACATTTCTCACCAATCCAGCTGAGAATACTGTACACATTTATCTTCAACAGATAGTAACCCATTTCTTTGTCCCATAAATGCTTTGCCTCTCTATTGTCCTTCCTCAGAATCTCCTTCTTCATCCATCATTTTCCCACACTGCACCTGGTATTTATAATGATTTTCTATGTTTATATATCCTCTACTCATTCAGTTTCCACTATAGAGTGCTGACAGTAAGTACATATTAAGTGGAAACATACAATGTCTCTCCTCCATAGTCTCACTTGCTTCACTCAGCAGTAAATCTTCCATATTCATCCACTTTCTCTCAAAAGTCAGTCTTCTTGTTGTTTTATGTGTTTTAAGGAGTAGGATTGTTAGATCATATGGTAGTTCTATTTGTAGATCTCAGAGGAATCTCCATACTGTTCTCCATAGTGGCTGGACCAATTTACATTCCCACCAACAGTGTAGGAAAGTTCCCCTTTCAATATAACCCCACCAACACTTCTCTTTTTTTTTTTTAATCTTAGTTATTCTGACTGTGATTAGGTGCTATCTCATTGCATTTTTTTTTTTTTTTTGGAGAGATTTTTGTTATAGGGCACGTGGGCTCACCAGACAGACAGAGAGAGACATAGAGACAGAAAGCGAGAAATCACCCCCCAGGGGTGATGGTCACGCCACAATCCCTTCTCCTCCATTCTCCTCTCGGGATCTTTTTTTTTTTTTTTTTTTTTTTTTTTCTTTTTTTTGGAGAGGTTTTTGCTATCGTTGAGACAGAGAGATAGAAAGCGAAATCACCCCCCAGGGGGGATGGCCACGCCGCAATCCCTTCTCCTCCATTCTCCTCTCGGGATCTTGTACACCCGGTGTGAGTTTTAAGCCACCGGGTCCATGACGTGAACCGTGGTCGACTACGTGGGAGTCCAGCGACATAGCCATTACGTTAACTGCTGGTTCCCTCATTGCAGTTTTGATCTGCATCTGCCTTTTGGTATTCATAGGTCTTCCTTAGAGAGTGGTTTTCTTTTCAACTCTTTCTCCCAACTTTTACTAGGGTTGATCATCTGTTTTTCAAGACAGCTGCTTGAATTCCATGTGTTTTCTGGTTATCAGTCCCTTATCTGATGCATCGTTTACAAAAATATTTTCCCATTCTGAGGGCTGTTGATTAACACTGATTAATGTGTCCTTGGCAGTGCAGAAACGTCTTAATTTGATGTAATCCCAAGTCTATTTTGGGGATTGGCTGTGCTTTGGGAGTCTTATTCAAGAAGTCTTTGAATACCCAATGTCTCCCAGTTTCCCCACTGGTTTCCAGCAGAAATTTTATAGTTTGAGGTCTTAAGTTTAGATCTTTGATCTACACTGAGTTGATTTTAGTCTAGGGTGAGAGGTAGGGGTTCAGATTCATCTTACTACATGTAGAGTTCCAGTTTTTCTAGCACAATTTGCTAAAGAAGTTTTTCTTTTCCCAATAGATTGACTGGTATCCTTTGTCAAAGCTCAGTTGACTGTATGTTTGGGAGTTTATTTATGGTGTGTCTATTCTGTTCCATTGGTCCACATGTTTCTGTGCCAATACCATGCTGTTTTGATTATCACAGCTTTGTAGTATATTTTTTGATCAGGGAGTGAGAGGACATCCATTCCACTCTTCATGTGCAGATTACTTTGGCAATACGAGGTCTTTTATGATTCCAGACAAATTGTATGATTGTCTTTTCTAGATCTGTGAAGAAATGTCTCTGGAACTTTTATTGATATTGTGTTAAATATGTAGATTAACTAGGTAAAATTGCCATTTTGACTATATTAATTCTTCCAACCCAGTGGGATGTCCTTTCAAATTTTTGTGTCATTTTCATTTTTTTTTTTAGCTTTTCATAGCTTTCCTGGTGGAGGCTTTAACTTCTTTGGTTAGATTTACTCCAAGGTATCTTACACTTTTTGTGGCTATGGTAAACAGAATTACTTTTTTCATTTTTATCTCAGTCTGCCTGTTATCGTATATGGAAATGCTATAGATTCCTGTACATTAATTTTGCATCCTGCAACTTTCCTGTATTGATGTATTACTTCCAGGAATTTTTTTCATGGATACCATTGCATCTTCTATGTATACAATCATGTCATCTGCAAATAGAATTTCACCTTTTCTTTTGCTATTTGAATGCCTTTTATTTTACTCTTTTCTTATTGCATTGGTGAGGACTTCCAGTACTATATTGAAAAGGAATGGAGAAAGTGGATATCCTTGTGTTATACTAGCATTTAGTGGAAAGCTATTCAGGATAATGTTAGCTATGGATTTTTCATACATAGTTTTTACTATGCTGAGTAATGACCCTTTTATGCTGATTTTGCTGACAGTCTTTGAACATGAATGGATATTGTATCTTATCAAATACTTTTCCTGCATCAATTGATCTGTTCATATGGTTATCTTTCTTTCTGTTAATATGGTGTACTACATTTATAGTTTTATGTCTGCTGAACCAACCTTACATCCCTGGGATAAAGCCTACTTGGCTGTGATGTATAATCTTTTTTATATGTTGTTGTATACAATTTGCTAGTACCTTATTGAGAATTTTTGCATCTATATTCATCAGAGATACTGGTCTATAGTTTTCCATCCTTGTCTTGTTCTTGAGTGTTTCAAGGATAACGGTGATGAAGACTTTATAAAATGAATTTGCAAGAGTTCCATTGGGATCTTCAGAAGTAACTTGAGCAGAAGGGGGATTAACTCTTCTTTAAAAGTTTTGTAGAATTCAGAGGTTAAGTCATCAGGACTAGGGCTTTTCTTTGTTAGACGGTTATTTAATACTGATTCACCCTTCTGGCTTGTTATGGGCCTATTCAGACTTTCTACATCCTCTGACTTAATCTTGGTAGATTATGTGTCCAGGAATTTGTCCATCTCTTCCAAATTTTGTTTGTTAGCATATAGTTGTTTATAGTATCCTCTAATGATGTTTTGTATTTCTATTATGTCTGTTTTTATATTGCCTGCTTCATTGCCAATTTGATTTACCTAATTCCATTGTCTGTACTTAATTATTCTAGCTAGTGGTATATCTATTTTGTTTATATTTTCAAAGAACCAGCTTTTACTTTCACTTATCTTCTGTATAGTTAATTTATTTTCTATTTCATTTATTTCTGCTCAGAACTTTGTTATTTCTATTCTCCTGGAGTTTTTTAGATTCTTTTCTGCTCCTCTTCAAATTCTTTAAGGCATAATGTTAGGTGGTCCATTTGCCTTCTATCTTCTTCTTATGTGCACTAATTGCTATGAACTTCCCTCTTGTAACTTATTTTGCAGTATCCCATAGATTATGGAAACCCGTATCCTCATTGTCATTGGCTTCCATGAATCTGTTGATGTAAGTCTTAATTTCACCAGTAGTTTTGAAGTCATTCAGGAGTAGATTATTTAGTTTCCATGTATTTATGCATTTTTGAGGGTTTCTCTTGAAATTAAAATCAAGTCTAATTCCATCACGGTCGGAGAAGATGCTGGATATAGTTTCTATGTCTTTGAATCTGTAAAGGCTTGCTTTATGCTCCATCGTCTAATCAATCTACAAAAAGGTTCCATTTGGGGGTGACAAAAGTTGTATCTCGTGGTCTGGAGGTGGTAGGTTCTATAAATGTCTGTCAAGTCTAGTTGATTTATGGTATCATTTAAGTCCTTTACCTCTTCACTTATTTTTTGTCTAGATGATATGTCCAGAGGATATTATGGGGATCTGAGGTCTCCAACAATTAGTGTGTTGCAGTCTATCTCTCCTTTTAGATCTTTCTACAGTCTTCCTTTCATGTATTTGGGTGCTTTTGAGTTAGGTGCATAGATATTTATGAGCATTATATCTTCTTGATAGATGAGCCCTTTTACTATATAGTGCCCTTGTCTCTTCGAAACCTTTCTTGTTTTAAAGCCTATTTTGTCAGAAATTAGTATGGCAACTCCAGCTCATTTTTGGTTCTCATTTCCTCTCAAAAGAAATACCATTTTCCAGTCCTTTACTTTTAGCCTATATATGTCTTTATCCATGAGGTGCGTTTCTTGTAGGCAACAGATTTCCAGTTTTTTATCCATTCAGCCAGTCTGTGTCTCTTGATTGGAGAATTTAATCCATTAACATTCAATGTTGTCATCGCTATTTCCAGACTTGTGCCCACCTTTAAGTTGGCCATTGTCTTGGTTGTCTTTCATTCCCTAATTTCTGGCTTTCATTCTTTAGTTTTCCTGGAACAAGACTCTCTTCAGAGTTTCTTGAAGAACTGGTCTGGTATTGGCAAATTCTTTCAGGTTTTGTTTGTCTAAGATTGTAATCTTTTTTTCCCCCCACATGAAGGATAATCTTGCTGGATATAATAATCTTGGTTGAAATTCTTTCTCTCTTAACACTTTCAGTATATCTTCCCATTCTTTCTTTGCTTGCATTTTTTTTGTTTTATTTTTCATTTCATTTTCTTTTATACATTTAATGTTGAAAGCACCAGTGTTAGCCTTATGAGGTGACTTTTGTAAGTCACTTCTCATTTTTCTCTTGGCAATTTTAGTATTTTGTCTTTATCTGTGGTTTTGGCCAGTCTGGCTAAGATGTGCCTTAGGGGGGATGTTGGGTTGACTCTATTTGGGGTCCTTTGAATTTCTTAGGTCTGGATGTTTGAGTGCTTCTCTATACTTGGAAAGTATTCTTCTAGGATTTCATGGAATAGATTTTCTATGTCCTTATTAGCTTCTTCACCTTCTGGGATACCAATTATTTGGATGTTTGGATGTTTAATGGAATTTAGTATTTCTAGTGTATTATCCTCATTTGTTGTTGTTGTTATTTTCCCTATCTTTTTGGTGTTTGTTTTTGTTTGTTTTTGTTTTTTGTTTGTTTGTTTTTGGAGAGGTTTTTGCCATAGGGCGCATGCACTCGCCAGACAGACAGAGACAGACAGAGAGACAGAAAGCGAGAAATCACCCCCTAGGGGGGATGGCCGCGCCGCAATCCCTTCTCCTCCATTATCCTCTCGGGATTTTGGGCGCACACGTGCCCGGCGTGAGTTTTAAGCCACCAGGTCTGGGACGCGAACCGCGGTCGACTACATGGGAGTCCAGCGACATAGCCATTACGCTAGCTGCTGGTCCCTAGAGATTTTATCTTCTACATCAGAGATTCGATCTTCAGCATGGTTTAATTGGCTTTGAATACTTTTGAGAGAGTTTTTGATTTCCTGTGTCACGGACTTCATCTCTAATATTTCTATTTGATTCTTCCTTATAGTGTACATTTCTTCTTTCAAATTGTGGAAGGACTTTCTCATTTCCGAGCTCATTCTCTCTTTCCAACTCATAGAGTTTTGTCACTATAAATGTTCTGAATTCTTTCTCTGACATTTCAGTAACCTGTTTTTTCAAGAGCTGGAGAAGTGTTATTGTGTTTCTTTTGATGGAGATGTATTTCCTGGTTTCCTCAAATCTGAGGATCTTCTACTTCTAGCCACTGGATGATGTATTCACTTTTGGATAACTTTTTGGAAAATGTCTGCCACTGGGAACAAATTTTGTTTCCCTTTTGCTGTGGACTGAGGCGTTGCCAAAGTCTCTCTTCTACTGTGTTTAGCACGTAGTCCCCACCAGTGGAATCTTCTGTTCAGGTGTCTGAAGAGCAGTTTCTCCTTTTTCACAGGTGGATTAGTAAAAGGAAGAATCCCAGGGAGACTCACAATACAAAGCTATTTGAAACCTATGATTCTAGACCTGTCTAGTCCCTCTGAGTGGGTGGAAGATGAAAAGATGACAATATAAGAGGGAAGAAAAAAAAGTATGAAAGAGAAAAAAGAAAAATTTGCATGCCATGCGTTAATGCAGTGCACTACCTTTCTGGCCAGGGTGGACTCAGGGTGGGAGAGCTGGAGTTGGAGCTGGGGCCAGGACTAGTGAAAGGCCCTTCCTCAGTATCCCTGACTGGCCATGAAGCTGAAGATAAACTGGGCTCTGCTGGAGACTGAGGGCTGCCCTTTCTGGTGGTGGGAGGAGAGCTCTGAGGTTGGGAGGGCTGGGCTGGGCTGGAGGCTGGAGCCAGAGCTGGGGCCAGGGCCAGTGAAAAGTCCTGTTTCAGTATCCCTGACTGGCCAGGAGCCTGCAGATGGAACTTGAAAAAATCCCTCTTAAAAAAATAAATAAGTAAAGCTAAGTGTTCCTATGCTTGCTTCAGCCCACTCACTGGCTGTAGAAAAGGGTAAAAGAAGGGTAAAAGAAATCACTTACTATGACATATTATGGGTCAAACCCAATGCCACACAGGAAAAATAGAAAACAGCTTATTGGAAACTGGTTCTGAGGGGATGCTTTCTCCTCTCCTCTCTCTGATATTTCAGAATTAAAAAGAAGTTATGATAACTCATCATCAGTAGACCTACATTAAAAGAAGCAACTTCCCCGGGATGAAAGAAAATGACACCAGAGACTAATACGAATGTACAAGAAAGATTCAAGGAAGACCAAATGTAGCACATGTCTATGTAAGCATAACATAGGCCCATATCTCAAGACTGAAACCAATTAAACAGCATTCTAAAAATATTAGACATTATGACCAGGTAGGATTTATTCCTGGGATACAAGGATGGTTCAACATATATATATATATTTTAAAAATGTAATATATCACATTAAGAGAAGGAATAACAAACACCATATGATATTAATTGACACCAAAAAAAAGCATTTGGTAAACTATAGTAGTCCTTTAAGATTAATACTCTCAACAAAATAAGTATAAAAAGTACATTTCATAACCAGATAAAGATCTATATTGACATTCCTGAAACTAACATAATACTGAATAGGAAAAGTGGAAACTGTTCATTTCAAACTAGAACAAGACAGAGAGGTCCACTTTCTTCTCTCACATTCAACACATACTGAAAGTACTAGCTAATGCAGTCAGACGAGAGAATAAAATAAAATGCATCTAAATTGGAAAGGAAACAATTAAAATTGTTCCTATTTGTGGTTGACATGATTATATAATGGTTCATCAGAAAAGTCATGATGCATTTTTGTTTTTCTACAACCCAATACATAGAAAAACCTAAAGAATCCACCAACTACCTCTTAGATGAAATAAACATATACAGTAAAGTTGCAGGATACAAATTCAGCATACAAAAATCTGCAGTAGGCTAGACCTACAGTACAGTGGTTAAATACTATGTGTAGGGAGCCAGATACTACATAACTACCTATGGTTTGATTTCAAGAACCTGATGGCTTGGGAAACACATTGAGTGTGTGAATATGGGGGTGTGTGCTCAAAATTCTGATGGTAAGGAAGGTCTACAGCATCCCCTGAGAAAACTGGCTATGTCAGTTTTTAGTCCAGAGGATAGTCCTCAAGTAGGTTTATAGTCTATAATGGCCACTCCATGCCCCACTGCGAGGTCCTCTCTCTCTCTCTGTCTAACTCTCTAACACTGTCTCTGGCAAATGCTTAAGCTCTCAGCCAATTAAAAATATCTGTAGCATTTTTCTACACTAACAATGAGTGAACTTGAGAGAGAAATGAAGAAAGCAATCTCCTTCATAATAAACACAAAAAATACTTTGGAAGAAATCTCTATGAAAAACAATTGTAAAAAACTGAACAAATGAGTGGAAAATACACAAAAACTGGGAAGACATTCCTTCTTCATGTATTTCAAGAATCATCACAGATCCTATGCCAATACTACCCCACAGTGATCTACAAATTCACTGCAATTCCTACCTCGAAACCAGTAACATTCTTCACAAAAATAAATATAAAATCTATGCAGAATCACAAAAGACCCACATAACCACACCTATACTGTGTAAAAGGAATAAATCTGGAGGCATCTTACTGCCTGACTCCAAAATGTATTATAAATCCATAATCACAAAAACAGCATGGTACTGGCAACATACACAGACATACAGGCCAACTGAATAGAATAAACTGAAAAAAAAAAAAAAAAAAAAAAAAACCTAACAAAATATGGCCACCTGATTTTCAACAAAGGCCACAGATCAATCCTGTGGAGGAAAAAAAGTTTTCAATAAATGATTCTGGGAGAACTGAAAATCCACCAACATTAGAGTAAAACTAGATCATCTCTTACCACTTACAATTAACTCAAAATGGATCAAAGACTTCAATTTAATGGCCCAAAACTATAAAACTATTGAGGGAAATACAGGAGAACAAGAATGTATTGGAGGAGGCAAAAACTACTTAAATAAGAGGCATCAACACCACCACCAAATAGACAAATGTGAGTACACAAGATAAAATATTTCTGCACAACAAAGGAAACAAAAAACAGAATACAGAGACAATAATACCGTAATATTAAAAAAACAGGAGCCAGCAGGTGGCGCTGTGGTTAAGGTGCTGGATTCCCACATGGTTGACCATGATTCAAGTCCTGAACCCAGTGGCTTGAAAATGACAACAAATAGATAAGTAAATAAAATTAAAAAACAAAAACAAACACACTGTATTTCAGAAAGGTGAAAGGATTATTTGTAAGCCAGGAGTCATAATTTCAAAATGGAAACATATATATATGTGTGTGTGTGTGTGTGTGTGTGTGTGTAAATTACATATATATTTATGGTATATATGTATACTGAGTATAATTATATGTTCATGCTTACATGCAACTGGCAGCACAGTAGATTTGTTTACCACAAACATGTGAGTAATGTGTTACTCTACAAGGTTATAATAGCTACAACCACACTAGGTTACAGAAATTTGGGGGCTTCATTATACTCTTCTTGGACCACACTAATACATACAGTACATCAGTAAAATGTTGCTATGCAGTGCATTACTATATTAGTTAGAAAATATAACTTCGGACAGTCTGTGGCATAATCAGTACATACATACTAACTGGGAGAAATTTATGGAGAGCTCTTTAGGAAGCTGCAATAGATTCCATTTGCCAAACATCTCAGGTTTAAACTATGCATCATGTGGGGACTTGCAAAAACTGACTGGGACCATGCTATATTAGCAACTCTAGAAAAAGCTACTAACTGGTTTGTGTTTTAGCAACCAGTAACAGTTATCATTGTAGAACACTGAGTGTTCATTTCCAGGTTAGTTGTGAAACACTGTCAACTACATCATCTATGTGACCAATAAAGACTATTTCACAACTCAAATCCCTCAAGAATTTAGCATGCTCTCCCCTTAAGGGTCAATTCAAATCGTTTTTCAAAGTGATTTTTCCCATGGAATCAGAATAACTAGAGACCGATCTGTACTCATCTCACAGGGCTCTAACATCTTATAACCTGCCTATATATATTTTTTAAAGAATTATTTTATTTAACTTTATTTATTATTATTATCATTATTATTTTCCAGTTTGATCAGAGAGACACACAGAGAGAGAGAGGAAGTGAGAAAGCAAGCCACCAGGCCCGAGAAGTGAACCATGGTCGGCCATGTGGGAGTCCAGCACCTTTAACCACCATGCCACTTGCTGGCCCCATAATCTGCCTATATTACCATGTCAATTTTATCTTGTTTTTGTATGCTTTTCTAATGCTGAATCTTATTTATTTTTACTTTTCCATTTTAATTTATGAACCTTTATAAAGTTCCTAAATACAATGAAAAACAAGTGGGGAAATCAGTAGCCAACTTACCAAAAATGGATTCATTTTCTTAATCCTGGACAAATATAGAGGTTTCGAAACTTAGGGCTGGAAGAGAAGGTGAATGAAGGAGGTCAGAGAAATAGTGTTCCTATTTCCAAGATTCCCCTATGTAAAGCTTTCTACAGATTAAAGAAAGCCACTCTGTGGGAGAACAGTTACTTGCACATAAGAACGGGCTAAAAAGACCTTGTTGAAGGAGAAACTACAAATTTATTCATTGATAAAAATGAAAGACAAATATTAAACTTAGGTTAATAAAAATATGTATTTCCTATTGACTTACTAAAAATGTCTCATGAAAAGTAATTTAAAAGTTTAAGAATGATTGTTTAAATAAATTACAGTATCCCAAAGAAAGAAACTTGCTTTCTCTAAAATTTATATTACAGAAAAACATTTGGTCAGTTAAGTAACTATATTCCTATTAATATAGATATACCACTTAGGATTCCATAATAGTGTTTCCTCTAGAACACTTTTTGCATTTATATGATAAAATCTCAGAGAAAATATGCATCACACAACCTAATATTTTTGGCTCATAACCATAAAGGAAAACATGTACATCATGTATATTGATGACAGAATACTTTTAGAATGATGTGACAAATCTCTCTGTATCCATGCTGGATGCAGGTACATTTTTTTTTTCTGTAGCTTCCTTTTTTTTTTAGGTTTTCAGCATGGAGTATATGTACCTGCCAAAAAGAGAGACAGTGAGAGAAAAAGTGAGAAATACTCCACGGAGGGGACCCATTTCGGCAAAGGGACTTGCAATTCCACAGGCTGCCTACAGCTGGAAGGCTGTGCAGAGGAGCCGCTAGTCTCATACCCTCCGCCACTAGCCTTTGAACTCTCAGGTGTGTTGCTTGGGACTTTGAAACAATCTAATGCCCCTCCCCACCCCATCCAGACACCTATTACAGCAAAGTGACTTGTCATTAGGCAGGAAACCTGCAGCTGGAAGGCTGTGCTGTGCAGCAGAGACCCATGGTTCATCCCCTCCCCAAATCACCTTTGAATTCTCAGGTGTGTTGCTTGGGGACTTTGAGACTACCTTGTGCTGCTCCCCACACCATTCCAACATCCTTTCCTGATCAGGATGTCTAAGCTATAAAGAGACTGTGGCTTATCCCCTAATACACACCACTGATTCTAAGACTTCAGCTTTTTCTTTTCTTTCTTTTTTTTTTTGGCTATAGGGCACGTGAGCTCGCCAGACAGACAGAGAGAGACAGAAAGACAGAAAGCGAGAAATCACCCCCAGGGAGGATGGCCACGCCGCAATCCCCTCTCCTCCATTCTCCCCTCGGGACCTTGGGCGTGCACGCACACGCACCCGGCGTGAGTTTCAAGCCACCAGGTGCAGGACTCGAACCGTGGTCGACTACGTGGGAGTCCAGCGACACAGCCATTATGCTAACTGCTGGTCCCTACTTCAGCTTTTTCTAAAGCACACAGTGCATGTTCCTGAATTAAAGCTCAGCAGCTCACAGGCACACGTATTCTCTAGAAACGGGGAAGATTTTGAATCATGCAAGACCAGTGACAACAGTGAAGGTTGCAGATGAATATCAGGGAGGTAAAGCAGCGGGGAGGTCACCAACTGCTTACTCTGGCACACCTTTGAACGCTCATAATTAACTCAAAAACTTTAGGAAGGAACATATAAATCACCAAAAGGCTAGAAACCATTGCAGAGGCACAAGAAATATGAGCAATCAACAAAATGTGTCTCCCTCAAGGGAAAACATCAATTCCTCATCAGCCACAAACACAATGAAACTTGTAGAAATGTCAGATCAACAATTTAGAATATTTATAGTGACAAAACTAAATGAGATGCAAGAGAAAAGAGATGACAAGCTCCAGGAGATGAGGAAGTCCTTTCATAATTTGAAACAAGAAATAGACACCATAAAAAAGAATCAAATGGAATTGTCAAGAGATGAAGACTGTGATACAGAAAATTAAAAACTTCCTCAAAAGTATTAAAAGCATATTACGGGAACCAGCAGTTAGCGTAATGGCTATGTCGCTGGACTCCCACGTAGTCGACCGCGGTTCGCGTCTCGGACCGGTGGCTTACAACTCACGCCGGGCGCGTGTGCGTGCGTGCCCAAGATCCCGAGAGGAGAATGGAGGAGAAGGGATTGCGGCGTGACCATCCCCCCTGGGGGGTGATTTCTCGCTTTCTGTCTCTATGTCTCTCTCTGTCTGTCTGGCGAGCGCACGCGCCCTATAGCAAAAAACCTCTCCAAAAAAAAAAAAAAAAAAGCATATTACACCACGCAGAAGACTAAATCTCAAGTGAGGAAGACAAAACTTCCGAACTAAAAAAAAATATCAAAAAGACTGAGAAAATAACCAAGAAAATTAAGGAAAACATATGAGAAATACTAGATACCATAATGTCGAAAATCAGGATAATTGGTATCCCAGAAGGTGAAAATAATAAAGGCACTGATAATCTATTCCATAAAATCCTGGCAGAAAACTTACAAACTTAGAGAGGCATTCATATATCCAGACACGAGAAATATATAGGACCCCAAATAGAATCAACCCAAGAAGATCTTCTCCAAGGTATACCCCTAGCCAGAATGACCAAAACCAAACACAAAGACAAGATACTAAAACTGACTAGAGAGGAATATCAAATTACTTAAAAAAGGTATCCCATCAGGTTAACATACGACCTCTCATCGGAAACAATGTAGACAAGGAAAGAATGGGGAAATATAGTCAAAGTATTAGATGAAAAACAATTTGAACCAAGATTACTATAACCAGCAAGATTATCATTCATATGTGGAAGAAAAACATTCTCAGACAGACAAAACCTAAAAGAATTTAACAACTTTAGACCAGTTCTCCAAGAGGTTCTGAAAGGAGCGCTATACCAGGAAAGCTAACGTCAGACAGGGAAATATAAGAGAACCAAAAAAAAAAAAAAAGAAAAGAAAATGGCTCACTTAATGATAGGAACATGTCTGGAAATATTATAATGCTGAACATTAATGGATTAAATTCTCCAATCAAGAGATACAGACTGACTGAATGGATAAAAAAAACAGCAACACTCTATTGCTTACAAGAAATGCACCTTATGAATAAAGACATACATAGACTAAAAGTTAAGGGCTGGAAAAAGGTATTCCATGCAAACAAAATAAAAAAAAGCTGGAGTCAACGATACTGATTTCAGACAAAATAGGCTTTAAAGAAGAGACAAAGAGGGCATTATAGCAAGAAAATGGACTAATTCATCAAGAAGACGTAACACTTCTATATCTATGCACCCAACTCAGAAACACCTAAATACCTTAAGGAAAGACTGCTGGAGTGAAAAGGAGAGATAGGTTGCAACACTGTAATTGTTAGAGATCTCAACACACCATTATCTCCTTTAGATAGATCTTCTACACAAAAAAATTAGTAGAGAGATATAGGACCTAAATGATGTTACAAATCAAATGGAATTGACAGACTTAAAACTTTCCACCCTGAAACCGCAAAATATACATTTTTCTCATCCCGGCACAGAACCTTTTATAAGACTGACCATATAATAGAATCTAAATCAAGCCTTTATAGATTCAGAGGCACAGAAATTATATCAAACATTTTCTCTGACTATGGTGGAATCAAACTTGATATTAATTTCAGGAAAAATCCTCAAAAATACACAAACATGCAAAACAAAAATACACAAACAACCTACTTCTGAATAACTTCACAACTACCAAAGAAATTAAATCTGAATCAAATATTTTAGAAACAAATAATGAGTACACGAGTTTCCATAATCTATAGGACACCACAAAAGCAGTCATAAGAGGGAAAGTCATAGCAATTAGTGCACATAAGAAAAAGATGGAAAGGTAGCAAATAGACAACCTAACATCATGCCTCAGGGAATTGGAAAAACAACAACAAAAAGACCCCAAAAAAAGCCACGAGAAAATAAATAATAAAGATGTAAGCAGAAATAATTTAAATAGAAAATAAATTATACAGAAAATAAATGAAAATGAAAACAAAAGCTGGTTCTTTGAAAAGATTAACAAGATTGACACACCATTGGCTAGACTGATTAAGAAGAAGGAAAGCAACCAGATAGATCATGTATGATAGATCATGTATGATAGATCATGTAATGAAACAGGCGATATTACAATAGACACAATAGAAATACAAAACATCATTAGAGGATACTATGAGTGACTGTATGCCAACAAACATGGAAAAAGAGATGGAAAAATACCTGGATGCATATAATTTACCAAGATTGAATCAGGAGGACATAGAAAGCCTGAAGAGACCTATAACAAGCCCGGAGATCAAATCAGTAATAAATAATCTCCCAAAAGAATAAAGCCCAAGTCCTATAGACTTCACTTCAGAATTCTACAAAATTTTAAAGAAGAGTTAACCCCTACACTACTCAAATTATTTCTAAATATCCAAAAGGAAGGAATCTTCCCAAGTTCACTTTATAAAGCCTCCATCATTCTCATTCCCAAAACAGAAAAAGACATGAAAACTACAGACTAATATCTCTGATTAATATAGATGCAAAATTCTAAACCAGATACTTGCAACAACATATAAAAAAGATTAATTATCATGATCAGGTAGTCTTTATTTCAGGGATCAAGGGTGGTTCAACATACACATAAACAAGACCATAAACATAATACACCATATTAATAGAAGATCAAAACCATATGATCATTTCAATCAATGCAGAAAAAGTATTATACAAAATATAACATCCCTTCATGATTAAGCCTCTTAGCAAGATTGGTCTAGAAGGGTCATTTCTGAACACAATAATTAATAGCCATATATGAAAAAATCTATAGCTAACATACTGAATGGGGAACAGCTGAAAGCTTTTCCACTAAAAACTGGTACTACACAAGGCTTCCCATTTTCTCCACTGCTTTTTAATATAGTGCTGGTAGTCTTAGCCAATGCAATCAGAAAAGAAAATAATATAAAAGGCATTTAAATAGGCAAAGAGCTGAAAGTATCTTTATTTGCAGATGACATGATGATATACATAGAAGACCCAAAGATTTCCATGAAAAAACTTATCAAAGTAAAAAATGAATATAGTAAAGTGGCAGGATACAAATTCAACATCCAAAATTCTATAGCTTTTCTATATATGAACAAATTGACAGAGATAAAACTGAAGAAAGGAATCCCTTTTACTATAGCCACAAAATGTATAAGATACCTAGGAATAAACCTAACTACATATTTAATTCAATTCCAAACAAATTACCAGGAACATTCTTCACAGATCTAGAAAAGACAATCATACGATTTGCCTGGAATCATAAAAGACTTCACATTGCCAAAGCAATCCTGCCCAAGAAGATGGAGTAGGCGGCGTCTCACTTCCTGACCCAAAACTATACTATAAAGCTGTGATAATCAAAACTGCATGGTATTGGCACCAAAAAAAAAAGAAGAAAAATAAAAAAAGAAACAAAAAAAGACAGGTGGACCAACAGAACAGTATAGAGACCCCAGAAATAAATCCCAAACATACAGGCCAACTGATTTTTGACAAAGGATCCCCGTCAATCCAGAGAGACATGGAAAACCTCTTTAGCAAATGGTGCTGGAAAAACTGGGTATCCACATGCAGAAAGATGGATCCCCATCTTTCGCATTAACAAAAATCAACTCAAAGTAGATAAAAAGACCTCAAACTATAAAACCTAAGACCTCAAACTATAAAACTACTGGTGGAAAACACTGGAGAACTCTGGGAGACAATGGGATAGGAAAAAACCTTTTATATAAAACTCCCAAAGCACAGGCAATAATCCCCAAAATAGACAAGTAGGATTATATCCGATTAAGAAGTTTCTACACAGTGGAAAATACAGTAATTAGTATGAATTGACAACCCTTAGAATGAGAGAATATTTTTGTAAACTATGCCTCAGATAAGGATCTGATAAGCAGAATATACAGGGAACTCAAGTAGCTTACCTGAAAAAAAAAAAAAATTAACCCAATTAAAAGACAGGAAAATGAGCTGAACAAAAACTCTCTAAGGAGGACCTATGAACAGCCAAAACCCATATGATTAAATGCTCAACATCCCTCATCATAAGGGAGATGGAGATTAAAACTACAATGAGACATCACCTAACCCCTGTCAGAATGGCGACGATTAAAAGTACAAAAAATAAGTGTTGCTGGGGTTTTGGTGAAAGGGGAACTCTCCTATACTGCTGGTGGGAATGTAAGTTCGACCAGCCACTGTGGAAAACAATATGGAGGTTCCTCAAAGACCTACAAATAGAACTCCCATTTGATCCAGCAATCCCATTCCTGGCATACCCAAAGGGTAGGAGAATGCTCAGTCAGAAAAGTACTTGCATATCAATGTTTATTGCAGCATTATTCATGATTGCTAACACATGAAACCAATCCAAATGTCCACGAACAGATGAATGGATTGAAAAAGTGCAGCACATACACTCTATGGAATACTATTCAGCCATAAAAAAGAGACCCTGGCATTTGATAGAAACTGATTGAATATGGAAGATTTATTGCTTAGTGAAGCAAGTCAGGTTATGAAAAACATACATTGTATGTCTCCACTTAATATTTAGTGACTGTCCGCATTCTATGGTAGAAACTGAAAGATTAGAGTATATAAAAACAGTGAAAATACTTAGGGATGATGGAGACAGTGTGGGAGGAGCGTGAGAGAAGGGAAGAGTATAGGAAAGGAAATCAGGGAGAAAAAACAGAGAGGGAAGAGATTCCCGAGACTCAGAAATGGATTATTACCTATTGATAATTATATGCATAGTATTCTCAACTGCACTGGTCTGAGATATATTTTATATCGGGTAAATTCTCTTTACAAGCCAACTGTTGTATAGTAACTAAATGTTTAAAAAGAGAAGAAGAAGTTGTTTCCAGTCAAGCCAACTAAAAATAAATAATAAATACATAAATAATTCCTTAAAAAATAAGAATGAGGACCAGCAGTTGGAGTAATGGTTGCATTGCTGGATTCCCATGCAGTCGACCGCGGTTCGAGTACCAGACCTGGTGGCTTAAACTCACGCCGGGCGTGTGTGCATGTGTGTCCAAGATCCCAAGAGGAGAATAGAAAGGGATTGTGGCATGACCATACCCCCTGGGGGGGTGATTTCTCACTTTCTGTCTCTCTGTCCCTCTCTGCCTTTCTGACAAGCGCACACGCCCTATAGCAAAAATCTCTCCAAAAAAAAAATATAATGATAAATGAAAATTAAATAAATAACTCTTGGAAAAAAAGAAAAAAATATTTCTAAGTTAGCTGATGTTGATGTCACATGATTGCCTAAAAGTGCTCAACAATGACTGTGTTTTCTTTTTCCTGGCCCACAGGCAGAACCTGTTTTCCAGCCTCTAATGTAGTTAGATGCGGCCATGTGACCCTGGTCTGTGGGATATGAACAGGAGTGGTGGGCACCACTTCTATGTCCTTAAAAACCTCTCGAGCACAATCCTCACTCTTTTGCCATCCCTCTTACTTCGAATGAAGAGGACAAGGAAAAGAGTAAAGACACAAGATGGAAAGATCCTGGGCCCTTGGATGACAATATGGAATGGAGCCACTTCCCTTTTTTGTGCCACCTGCTTTGCTCCCTGACCTCTGTCCTGACTTCTTTCCTTCTCTCTTTTTCCTTTCCCCCTACACTTCTGCCAACCCTCTCTAGACTATAAACAAGAGAAATAAACTTATATTATGTTAAACTACTGTGAAAAAAAAAAAAAAAAAGAAGTCACCTTCACCCCCCAGAAGGGACAGCCATGCCACAATTCCTTCTCTTTCATTCTCTCCTTGAGATTTTGGGGGGCACGTACACACACGGGGCTGGTATAATTTTCAAGTCATTAGGTGTGGGATTCGAACAGTGGCTTGAAGTAGCACGGTGCTTAAGGCACTGGACTATCACATGATTTGAGTCCTGGACCTCGAGGCTTGAAAATCAAGCTGGGCGCATGTTCATGCATGCCTAAAATCCTAGGAGAATGGAGAATAAAATGTGGCATGGCCATCCCCTCAGCAGGGTGGTTCCTCACTTTTTTCCATCTCATTGTTTCTCTGTCTCTCTCTGGTGAGTAAACAACTTAACTTGTGGCAAAAAACTTAAAAAAAAAAAAAAAAAAGTTATAAATTCAATAAACATTTCAGGTCTTTTTGTGTAAATGCACAAGCTGATTCAAAAAAGTTCATTATCTCCAACATGCTGTTGATAAAGAACAAGATATGGTGCAGCTGGTGGCATGGAAGTTAAGGCCCTGGATCCCAAATGGCCAACTGCATGGTTCAAGTCGTAGACCCTTGAAAATCACAATGGACGAGTGTGTAAGCATACCCAAATTCCCAAGAGAAAACTGGAGGAGGAGGAGGAGGAGGAGGAGGAGGAGAAGGAACTGCAGTATGGCCATACATCAGGGATGATTTCTCATTCTCTCTCTCTCCCTGTCTTGACAGCACACATGACGTATAGCAAAAGAAAAAAAAAGAAAGAAAGAGAGAGAGAGAGAGAGAGGAAAGAAAAGAAAATGATGTGATATCTCTACAGGAAGTCAGAGCATTTGTTGAGGGTGAATTGAACTTGTGGTACCAACAGAAAGAGACAAGTGGCAGAGGGAGTATCTAGGAAATGGCTGATACATGTTGCCTGGCTGAGGAATGACAAAGCTTACTTTGCACAGCTATCTTTGAATCAATGTTGCAGGGTCAAATAATATATATTAGCAGAAATTTAACAGAAAAAACATAGACAAGATTTCAGCATGACTTTTGCCTACACAGGTATGCTTGGGGCCTTCCCCCCACCATGCCCCTAGCCATAAGTCCCCAAGGTGCAAGACCCAGTGGCAGTGAGAAAGAGTGTTCATAGAAGGACTGTAGTCTCAGGCATCCAGCAGCTGCCTTTTGCCCAGAGGTGTGCTTTGGACCTCTCTTACTTCAACTCCCCATGCCCATCTGCCATTAAACCCCCACAGGGCAGGAGCCAGTAACAATGAGAGAGGGAGCACAAAAGACAGCGCATCTCAGACTTCTTGCTGTTGCCTTCCCACTATCCCCTCCAGGTCCCACGCCCACCCTGGTGTGCACGGAACCCTCTCCCCTGGGCCACTCAGCCATAGGCCCCCTTGGTGCAGACGTTGCAGCAGCTTGCAGCAGCAAGGCTGAACACAAAAGAATCGCATGCCTCCAAGACTTCTTGCTCAGGCCTTTTGCGTGCCCCTCCTGCACATCCCTCCACTATAGGCACAGAAGCCAACAGCAGCAAGAGAGACAGAGAAACGGAATAAATGCAGAAATTCACACATCTCAGATTTCCTGCTGCTGCCTTGTGCCTGCACAAATGTGCTTTGGGCACCCCTCCCTTGCCCCTCTGCCTTAAGCCACCCACGGTGTAGAAGCAGTGGAACAGAGAGTGAGACAGAGAGAACAGGAGGACCACACTTCAACTTCTTGCCACTGTCTTTTGCACTTGTGTGCTTTGGACACTCACCACCCCCCAATCCCTCTGCCTTAAGCCCCCACTGTGTAGATACCTGTGACAGTGAGAAAGAGACAGAGAATGAACATAGAAGGACAGTGCATCTCAGACTTCTTGCTGCCTTTTACACTGGTGTGCTTTGGACCCTTCCCCCAACAAGCCCCTCCAACTTAAGCCACCACAGTGCAGAAGCCTGTGGCAGTGAGAGAGAGTGCATGAGCTCAGAAGGACCACACATCTGACTCTTCCTGCTGCCTTTTGCCCACACAGATTTGTTTTGAGACCTTCCCTTCTTTGCCACTCCCTTATAAGCATCCACAGTGCAGGACCCAGGGGCAAAGAGAGAGAGACAGAGAGAGGACAATGCATCCACCTTTTGCCTGCACAGATGTGCTTTTGACCGTCCCCACACACCTCAGTCCTCTGCCATAAACTCTCACATTGCAGGAGCTAGCAACAATGAGACAGAGATAAGAGTAATCACGGAAGGACTACACATCTTAGACTTCTTGCTGCTGCCTTATGCCCATGCAGGTGTGCTTTGGACCCTACCAACTCAATGCCCCTTCACCATAAGACCCCACGCTGCAGGAGCCAGCTGCAACGAGAGAGAGAGCAAAGCACCGAGAGTCTCAGACTTCTTCCTGCTACCTTTTACCCACACAGGTGGGCTTTGAACCCTCTGCAACCCAAACCACTCTACGATAAACCCCTAACGTACAGAATCCAGGGGCAGCAAGAGAGATAGAGAGAGAGAGAGAGTGCAGAAGGACAACGTGTCTCAGACTTCTTGCTTCTGCCTTTTGAAAGCCCAGACGTGTTTTGGAACCTCCCCCAACACCAGGCCCCTCTGCCATAAGCCTCAATGGTGAGTCAGTGGCAGTAACACAGAATGTGCAGAAGGACTACGTGTCTCGAACTTGTGGCTTCTTCCTTTTACCCGCACAGATCTCCTTTGGACTCTTCCCCTTCACCTCTGCCATAAGCCACCACAGAGCAGAAGCCAGCAGTAGTGAGAGAGAGTGGGTCTCAGATTTCTTGTTGCTGTTTTGGAGCCTTCCCCCAACCCCACCCCTCTGCCATAGGCCTCCAAGATGCAGCAGCCAGAGGCAGTGAGAAAGTGAGCACATTAAGGGGGAACAGGCCTTCTTGAAGACACAGCCTCATGGATTCTGCAAACTAGCTATTTTAGGGACACAGAAATCAAGACTTCCCACTGATAATTCAGCCTCCAGCACCCAAAACTCGCGTGGAGAGGCGAAGGGAACGGGCCTTCTTGAAGACACAGCCTCATGGATTCTTCAAACTAGTCATTTTGGGGAAACAGAAATCAAGACTTCCTACTGATAATTCGGCCTCCAGCACCCAATACTCGCGTGGTAGGAAGACCCATTCCAGGCCTCCTGTCTCTGTACCTGTCTTTGTCTCTCTCTACCTCTGTCTCGGTCTCTGTCTCCTCTCTTTTTAATTTTTGCTTTTTAGAATTTTTTAAGGTAAAGCATTTTCTGCGCTTTCTGGCCCCTCCTACCCAATTATTTTGTTAAAATAATTCCCTCTACCCCTCCCAATCCAGGAGAGGCAAAGGGAACAGGCCTTCTTGGAGACACAGCCTCATGGATTCTGCAAAGTAGCCATTTTTCCAATTTTTGGTTTTTTACTGAAATTTTTTTTAAATATTAATTTTTTTAGTTTTATTGAAAAGTTTTTATTTTTGTTTTTTCTTCTCTTTTTCTGTTTCTTGTTTTGTTTTTTTTTTTTTTTTTTTTTTTTTTTTGCTGTTATTGCTGTTGTTTCTCTCTTTCTGTTTCCTTTTCTGCATGCTCCTCAACGCTCAGATTGAACTTCCAAGTTTGGGAAGAAACTGACCATCATCAACCAGATGACTAGAAATCGCTGCAGGACCACAAGAAATATGGGAAAGCAGGAAAATACCTATCCTCCAAGGGAAAAGGATAACTCATCTTCATCCACACACAGTTCAAGGGAATTCATGGAAATGTCTGATAAAGAATTCAGAACATTCATAATGGCAAATCTAACAGAGATGGAAGAAGAGAGACAAGGAACTGCTGAAGAGGAAGGAGAAAGGAGTTGAAGAGTTCCAGGAGGTGAGGAAATTCATGCAAGATCTAAAAGAGGAATTTCACACTTTACAAAAGAATCAGATGGAACTGCTAGAGATGAAGGCTATAATACAGTAAGTCAAAATCTCCCTTGAAAGTATTAAAAGCAGACTAGATCATTCAGAAAATAGAATCTCAGACATAGAAGAGAAAATTGCTAGCCTAGAAAAATCCACCACGAAGACTGAGAAAATGGCCCAAAAATTTGAGACTAATATACGAGAAATACTAGATACCATCAAACGTCCAAACATCTGGATAATAGGCATCCCAGAAGGTGAAGAGACTCATAAGAGCATTGATAATCTATTCCATGAGATCCTGCAAGAAAACTTTCCAAACCTAGAGAGGCACTCAAAGATTCAGTCCCAAGAAATACAGAGGACCCCAAATAGAATCAACCCAAGAAGATCTTCTCCAAGACACATTATAGCCAGATTGACCAAAACAACAGACAAAGATACTAAGATTGGCAAGAGAAAAATGGCAAGTTACCTACAAGGGGTATCCCATCAGACTAACAGCAGATCTCTCATTGGAAACAATGTGAGCGAGGAAAGAATGGGAAAATATATTCAACGTGTTAAGGGAAAAGCAATTTCAACCGAGAATACTGTACCCAGCAAGATTATCGTTCATTTGGGAAGAAAAGACATGAACATTCCCAGATAAACAAAACCTGAAAGAATATATCGGCACCAGACCAGATCTCCAAGAAGTTCTTAAGGGAGTGCTATGTCAGTAAAATTAAATGCAGATACACAGAAATAAGGGTTCAAAAACTAAGAAAATGGGCAACTTAATTGTAGGGACAATGTCTGGAGATGAATATTATATCCCAGAATTCAATCTAGAAGATCGAACCTCAGCAGAAGAAAGATTAAGTACATGAGACTGAACTGATGAAACAATTCTGTGACTTGACTAAAATATTGCTGCTTTTCTTCTAAGCTTTATCGTCTGGTTTTAAAGGATTTTTGTCCTGTCTTGAGCTGTCGATAGGTGCATGTCCCTACAATTTGAGCAGAATACTAACCTGTTTCTAGGCTTTAAGTTTCAAGGAAATTTCATTACCAGTTCAAAACTGCTCTTCTTGAAATTACTAGCTGAACTTACTATTGAAAGTAGTTAGATTACTTATGATATTGTGTGATCAACAAAATGTTGGGCAAAAGGAATTGAAGACAACCGTATATAGCAGAGATAGTGTAATAAGAGAGTGGGAAAGGGCAGAGGGTCAAACATGGGGTAAAAAACATATATATACATATACATATGTATGAAAGTAGAAATGGAATATTGTTGATGATAACATGCATGATTAAGCCACTATGCAGTTTATTCTAGATGGGAAACCACATTTAGTATGTTGTGATGATGCTCAGGGAATGAATGTTAAGTAATTTAAAAAAAAGTTGCAGGAGGAAAAAATAAAACAGTAAAACTGTTTGTATCGAAATTTTTAAAAAAATGCAAATTTGATGACTGCAGTAAGCTATATAGCCCCAGCTGGGTACTACTTTATAATATGTTCATTCTACTCACTGAGGTTTATGCCTAAAGTCAGGCTTGGGTTCATGAATAAGTATATATCAGCTGTGCTAGCTATTGGATATATTTAGACTAATTAAGTTCATTAGCAAATCAATTAAATGGGGGGAGAGGCATAGAAAGCAGCCATGGATACCAGAGACAATGTGGGAGGAGGGTGGGACATGGCAGAGGGTGAGGGATAGGGAATCAAGGATGGCAAAACAAAAAACAAAGTATACAAGACATTAAGAATTGGAAAATTATTTGCTGATAACATATAAGTTGATGTGCTTGATTGAGCCAATACACAGTGTATTTTGGATGGAAAATTCATTTGTATGCTGTAATGATGTATAGTGAATTAATGTAAAAAATAAATAAATTTAAAGAGAGAGAAAAAAAAAAAAAGAAAGAAAGTGAGCACATTAAGGACCACATGTTTCAGACTTCTTGCTGCTGCCTTTGGCCTGAGCATGTGTGCTCTGAACCCTCCCCACAGAACAATCCCCCATCATAAGGTGTCAGGGTGCAAAAGCCAGCAGCAGCAAGACAGGGACAGCAGCACGCTGTCGGACTTCTTGCTGCTGCCTTTTGCCTGTGCAGATGTGCTTTGGATTCTCCCCCCACATACCCCATACTGTAGGCCCCCCACATGCAGTTGTCAGTGACAGCAGGGGGGGGGCAGGGAGAGCAAAAGGACCACATTTTGTGCATATGCAAAAGGACCATGCATCTCGGATTTCCTGCAGCTTCCTTTTGCCCGCCCAGGTGTGCTCTGAACCCTACCCCCCCAACCCCCAGCCTCCACCTTAAGCCCCCCCCTTGCAGAAGCAGCTGCACTGAATGAAAGAGCACACACACACAGAAGGACCCGGCCTCTCAGAAGTCTTGCTGCTGAATGTACTTGTGCAGGTAGGTGCACTATAGATCCTCCTCTCCCCACATGCCCCGCTCCCCTCTGCCATAAGCCTTCATGGTAAAGGAGTCAATGGCAGTGAGAGAGAAAGCAGGACAGTGTGTCTCAGACTTCTTGCTGCTGCCTTTTGTAAGGGTAGACATGCTTTGGAACCTACCCCTACACCCCACCCATCTGCCATAAATGTCAACAGTGCAGGAGCCAGGAGAGAGGGAGGACATAAGGACTGCACATCTAGACTTCTTATAGCTGCCTTTTACCTGCACTAGTGCACACTGGATCCTCTGCCATCCACAACTCAGGAGCCAGCGGCAGAGAGACAGGAGAGTAAGCTCAGAAAAACTATCTCAGACACTGGGGTCTTTAGTTCATGCAGGTATGCTTTGGACCCACCTCTCCACAGGCCCTTACACCAAAAGCCCCCACAGTGCAGGAGCCAGCTGCAGCTAGAGAGAGAGGAGGAGAGAGAAAGAGAGAGCATGAGAAGAAAGCCACACATCTCAAGACTTCTTGCTGCTGCCTTTTGTCCACACAAGTGTGCTTTGAAACCTCCCTCACCCCTCAGCCCCTCCATCATAAGCCAACCCCCTTGCAGGAGCCAGCGACAAGGAGAGTCGGTGAGTGCAGAAGTGAATGACTCAGACTTCTCGTTGCTGACTGTCTGTGCAGGTGTGCTCTGAATCCTCCACTTCCCCCACATCCCTTAGCCTTAAGCCTCCAAGTTGCAGGAGTCAGGCAATGAGAGACAGACAGAGACAGTGGGAGACAGAGAATCTCACAGTTCTTGCTGCTGCCTTTTGCCTGTGCAGAAGAGCGTGCTGTGAATGCTCTTCTCCCAAACCCTTCCGCCATAAGTCCCCATGGTGCAGTGGACAGCCACAGTGAGACAATGAGCGCAGAAGGGCCGTGTGTTTCATACTTCTTACCGCTGCCTATGGCCTGCAGAGGTGAGATTTGGACCCTCCCAACCCCTTGTGTATCTGCCATAAGCCCCCAGGGTACAGGAACCTGTGGTAGCGAGAGAGAGTGTGTGTGTGCAGAAGGACCGCATTTCAGACTTCTTGCTATTCCCTCTTACTGTGCTGGTGTGTTTTGCACCATCCCCCTCCACACACTTCTGCCATAAGCCCCAGGATGCCTGAGCCGGTGGCAGTGAAAAAGAGAAAGAGAGAGTGTTAGCGCAGAAGGACCGGGTGTCTCAGACTTCTTGTGCTGCCCTTTGTGCTTGTACACGTGCTTTACCCCTCCCCAGCCCCTGTGACCCTCCACTCTAAGCTCCCATGGTGCAGGAGCCAGAGGCAGTGAGAAAGAATGAGTAGATAAAGACCACGCACCTCAGACTTCCTGCTGCTGCCTTTTCCCTGCACAGGTGTACTTTGAACCCTCACCGCACACTGTTGCACTGCTCCACCTTATGCCCCCATGTTGCAAAAATTGGCAGTAGTGAGAGCATGCACGGAAGGACAGCAAGTCTCAGACTTCTTGCTGCTACCTTTTGGTATACAGATGTGCTTTAAAACTTCGCCCCTTGCCCCTCTGCTATAAGCCCCCATGGTTCCGGAGCTAGCTGCAGAGAGAGAGAGAGAGAGCACAGTTCAATGCATGTCGGACTTCTGGCTGCTGTCTTCTGCAAGCACAGATGCTTTAGAACCTCCCCCAGGACCCCACCTCTCAGCCATAAGCCCCATGGTGCAGAAGTCAGCAGAAACTAGAGTGGGCAGAGAAGTGTGAGTATCAGAATTCTGGCTGCTGCTCTTTGCCCACAGTGATGATCTTTAGACCTCCCTACATGCCCTTCCACCATAAGCCCCCATGCTGCAGAAGCCCAGTGAACAATAGCGAGCACAGTAGGACCTTGTGTCGCAGACTCCTTGGTGCTGCCTTTTTCCCACACATGTGTTCTTTGGACTCTGCCCACCCCCCTCACCCTCCCACAGCACCCTTCCGCCATAAGACCCCAAAATGCAGGAGCTAGTGGCAGTGAGAGAGCAGAAAGACTGCATATCTCTACTTCTTGCCACTACCTTTTGCCTAGGTAGGTGTGCTCTGAACCCTGGACCCTCCTCCCAGCACCTTCTCCCATAAACCCCCATGGTACAGGAGCCATAAGGAGCAAGAGAGTAAGCACAGAAGTTACCAAGCATCTTAGACTACTTGCTGTGTTCTTTTGTTGCACAGGTGTGTTTTCGATCTTCCCCCTCCACCCTTCTGCACTTTAAGCCCCCAGGGTGTAGGACCCAGCAGCAACCAGAGAGAGTGAGAGTGAACCCAGAAGACCAGATAGCTGGATTTTTTTGCTGCTGTATTTTGTTCACACAGCTGTGCTCTGAACTTTCCCCACACAGCACTCCTCTGCCATAAGGCACCACAAAGCAAAAACCATTGGCAGGAACCCTGCCTGACAACAGAAGACCTGCGTGTCTCAGACTTCTTGCTGCTACCTTTTACCTGCACAAGTGTGCTTTGAATATATTTATATACACACACACACACACACACAGCCCTATGCAATAAGCCCCTAAGGTGCAAGAGTTTGTGGCAGAGAGAGACGTAAGGACTGCATGTCTCAGATTTCTTGCTGCTGACTTTTTACTTTACAGGTGCTTTGGACACTAACACAACACCTGCGCCCCTCCCTTAAGTCCCCACCATCTAGAAGCCAGCAGCACAGACAGAGAAACAAACGGAGGAAAAGGACCCTATATCTCAGACTTCTTGCTGTTGCTTTCTGCCTGGGCAGAGATGCTTTGGACAACCTCCCACACCACACCCCTATGCCACAAGCCCCAATGGTACAGGTGCCAGTGACAGCAAGACAGAGAGAGCCCAGAGGGACCATGCATCTAACTTCCTGCTGCTGCCAGTTACTTGAGCAGGTGTGATGTGGACAGCTCCCCACCACCCCCCCCACCCCCCCCCCCCCCCCCGCATCCTTCCTCCATTAAGTCGCCTTCCTGCAGGAACCAGCAGTAGCAAGGTAGTGAGCTCAGAAGGAATGCTCACCCCAGGCTTCCTGCTGCTGCCTTTTGCCTGCACAGGTGTTCTTTGGACTCCCACATCCCTGCTCCCCTCTGCCTTATACCCTTACAGTACAGGAACCAGATGGAGAGAGAGAGAAAAGCAGAAAGCATCTCAGATTCCTCGCTCTTGCATTTTGCCAACGCAGATATGCTTTAGAATCTCCCCCACCACCCCACCCCTCCACCATTAGCCCCATGTTTCAGAAGCCTCTGGCATCAAGAAAAAGTGAGCATAGTAGGAACGTGTATCTCAGACTTCTTGCTCTCACCTTTTCCCCACACAGATATGCTTTGGGCCCTGCCCTACCTTGAGCCCTTCCGCCAGAAGCCCCCCACAATGCAGGAGCCAGTAGCAGTGGGAGATGAGAGTGCAGAAAAACTGCATTTCTCATACTTCTTGCTGCTGCCTTTTGCCTAGGAAGGTGTGCTTTGAACCCTGCCCCTTTGCCTTTCTCCACCTTAAGCTCCCAGGGTGCAGGATCTAGCAGCAGCTAGAGTGAACAGAGTGAGCCCAGAAGGACCAGGCATCTCAGACTTCTTGCTGTTGCCTTTTGCCCACAAAGGTATTCTCTCCCTACACAGCGCTCCTCCACCATGAGGTGCCACAAAGTGAGAGCCAGCAGCAGGAAGACAGAGACAAGAGTGAGCGCAGAACTGGGCACCTCAGACTTCTTCCTGCTCTGCCTGTGGAAGTGGGCTAATTTAGTTCCCACCCACCCCCCTGCTGCCACACATACACACACATGCACAGCCATATGCCATAAGCTCCCACGGTGCAGGAGTCAGTTTCGGCGAGAGATGGAGAGAGTGCAACATAAGGACTGTACATTTCAGACTTCCTGATGCTGCATTTTTCCTTCACAGGTGTACTCTGGACATTTCCCGTACCATGCCTTTACACTTTAAGCCCCCGCAGTCCAGGAGCCAGCAGCACTGAGAGACAGAGCCAGAGAGAGAGTAAAAGAATCCCATGTCTCAGACATCATGCTGCTGCCTTCTGCCTGCACAGGTGTGCTTTGAAATTTCTGGCCCCACACCCCCCGCATGTCTCTGCCAAAAGCCCCCAGGTTGCAGGGGCCAGTGGCAGAGAGACAGGGAGAGAGCAAGAGCATACCTGTGCATGCCCAGAAGGACAGCGCATCTCAGACTTCTGGCTGCTACCTTTTGCCCACACAAGTGCGCTCCGCACCTTCTCACCGCTCACATGCCCACCTGCTACAAGGCCCCATGGCGGTCTGAGCCAGGGGAAACAGAGTAAACACAGAAGGGTGGAGCATCTCAGACTGCTTCCTTCTGCCTTTTGACCATGAAGGAGTGCTTTAGATCTTCCACATCCCATGCTCCTCTGCCATAAGCCCGTAAGGGGCATGAGCCAGAGGCAGCAAGAAAGAGAGGAAGAGAGAGTGAGCACAGAAGAATAATGTCTCTGACTCCTTGCTGCCATCTTTGGCAAGTCCAGAAGTGCTTTGGAATGTCCGCCACCACTCTGCCCCTCCTCATAACCCCCATGGTGAAGGAGCCAGTGGCAGTGAGAGTGAGTGCTGACTTTCAGACTTTTGGTTGCTGCCTTTTGCCTGCAGGGATCTGCTTTGGAACCTTCCCCTCCAACCCCTCTGCCATAAGTCCAACAGTACAGGAGCCAGTGGCAGCAAGAGAGACTGAATGCAGAAGTACCTTGCATCTCAGGCTTCTTGCTATTGCCTTTTGCTTGCACGGGTGTGCATTATACCCTCTCCCTCCTGCTCACATTTCCTTAAGCCCCCACCTTGCAGGAGCCAGAAGCAGCAAGGCAGAGAATAAGCATGACTGCAGAAGGACTTCATTCTGAGTCCTTGCTGCTGCCTTTTGCCAACACAATTGTGCTTTTGACCCTCGCCACCCCTAAGGACCCTCTGCCATAACCGACATGTTGGAGGAGCCAGTGGCAGTGAGAAAGAGTGAACACTGGAAAACCAAGCATCTCAGAGTTCTGGCTGTGGCCTTCTGCCTGAGCAGGTGTGCTTTGAACACTCCCCCAATGCACTTCTGCAATACGCACCCATGGTGCAAGAGCTAGTAGCAAAGAGAGTGCACAAGAGCCTATGGAGTGCACATCTGAGACTTCCTGCTGCTGCCTTTGCCTGCATGGTTGTGCCTTTGAGCCTCACCTGCACCTCACCCAGTACTTTAAGCCCCCATGGTTCAGGAGCCTGTGGCAATAAGAAACTGAGACTCAGCACAGATGGTCCAGAAGTCCTCTCAGACTTCTTGCTCTTGCCTTTTGTTTGCCTAGGTTTGCTTTGAGATTTCAGTCTGCTGATTTGTACTTCCTTCTTTATTTGAATCGCCCTAGCCCAGTCCCAGGTGCATCTGATCCTGAGTGATTGAGATAGAAACCAAGCCCTAAAGCTGGCTATATAAGCCCTTCTCAGATTGGTAGACAAGGCACTCTCCCAAAAACACATCTGATAAGTAGAGCTCATCTTCCCCACCCACAGCACAGAATCAACTCCAAAAAATTAGAAAGGAATATATAATCCATCAGATAACCAAAAACCAGTGCAGAGACAAAAGAAATGTGAGAAAAAAAAAGAAAATCTCTCTCCCTCAAGGAACAACTCCTGCTCAACCACAGACAGCACAAAAAAACTCACAAAAATGTCAGAAAAAACAGAATGTTCACAGTGACAAAACTAAATGAGATGCAAGAGAAAACAGACAACCATCTCCAGATGACGAAATCAATCCAAGGCCTGGAAAGGAGATTTCATAAAGAAACACGTTGTATTTTAAATAATTTATAAATTGGACTACATTAAAATAAAAATTGTATTCATCAAATGACACACTTAAAGGGTGTAAAGAGAAGTGACAGAGTGGAAGAAAATAATGATGACACATCTAATCAAACTTAGCTTTTTAAAAAATAAACTTTTTTTTTTTGAGAGGTTTTCGCTATAGGGCGCGTGCGCTCGCCAGACAGACACAGACAGACATAGAGACAGAAAGCGAGAAATCACCCCCCAGGGGGGATGGTCACGCTGCAATCCCTTCTCCTCCATTCTCCTCTCGGGATCTTGGGCACGCACGCACACGCGCCACCAGGTCCGGGATGCAAACCGCGGTCGACTACGTGGGAGTCCAGCGACATAGCCGTTACGCTAACTGCTGGTTCCCTAAAAATAACTTTTTTAAAAACAGAGTCCTACCAGCTGTGAACCTCCTATCTCTGCTTCCCAAGTAGTAACCAAACTTTTTTTTTTAGAATTATTTTTCTTTATCCTTTTTTTTGTTTGTTTTAATTTGATATAGGACACGTATGCTCACCAGAGAGAGACAGAGAGAGAGAAAGAAAGCCACTAGGTGCAGGCCTTGAATTGCTGTCAATCATGTGAGAGTTCAGCACCCTAACCACTTTGCTGGCCCCATAACTAAACATTTTTAATTAGAAAAAAGACTATTCCAAAAGAAAAGTAGGCAAAGGCACTCAAACAGACACTTCAGGTAGATTTCTAAATATTCAAAAAATGTATGAAACATGTTTAACATCTTCAGTAAATGAGAAAATACCAAAATCGAATGAATAAAACTAAACAGTATCAATAAACATGTGGAACTGAACTCTCAGGAAAGGAACAAAAAGGGCTGGAATGTTAAGTTATCTACATTTTAGAAAACTGACTCAATAAGCTCTCCCACACATACAACCGACAAAAATCCAAAGAAATGCAAGCATGTAAGTACTATGATAACTCACAACATTAGTCTAAATATTTGAAACTGAGGTGGAGGAAGCAAGAGGAAGTCATTAAGAAAGCAATGAATGGGAAGGTGTAGGGGAGTTTTTAGGGTGAGCCGTATTTTAGATCTTAATAAATTTAATAGAGACCAGCAGTTAGCATAATGGCTATGTCGGGGGACTCCCATGTAGTCGACTGAGGTTCAAGTCCAGGACCCAGTGGCTTAAACTCACGCCAGGTGCACGTGCACGTGTGCCTAAGATCGCAAGAGGAGAATGGAGAAAGGACTGCAGTGTGGCCATCCCCCCTGGGGAGGTGATTTCTCGCTTTCTGATTCTTTGTCTGTCTCTGTCTTTCTGGCAAGCACACGAGCCTATAGCAAAAATCTCTAAAAAAAAAAAAAAAAAAAACAAAAAAACAAAAAAAACAAAAACAAAACAGAATAAAACACAACATAAGTTATACAAAGATGACACTTGTGAAGTATATATGTATGCAAGTTTAAAAACAAATATGTAGAATATATAAGAAAATAAAAATTTATAGGCATAAAAAAATGTGGTTATACATATGTACTTGAAGAAAAACTCACCTTTACGAAGATGACCACTTTCCCAAAATTCATCAAAATGAAATGTTATCTCTGTCACTGATATAAATATCTCCTCAAAATTCCAGTAGATTTTCTTTCCATGGAAAAAGAGGCCATAAATTCTAAAATTACCTAGAATGTCAAACATAAATACATATTTATTTATTTATAAAATAATATACACACACACACACACACACACACACACATACATAATTAAACAGTCTCAACCTAAATGTCCACAAATAGATGAATGGATTGAAAAAGTGTGGCATATATACTCTACGGAATACTACTCAGCCATAAAAAACGAGACCCTGGCATTTGATAGAAAGTGGTTGGATATGGAGGATCTATTGCTGAGTGAAGTAAGCCAAGATATGAAAGAAAGATATTATATGTATCCACTTAATACATACTGACTATCCTCACTCTATGGTAGAGATCGAAATATTGGAAGACATAAAAGCAGTGAAAATAGTTAACAAGAATAAGACAGTATGGAATAGGGGTGGAGAAGAGAAGCATATAGAGAAAGATAGCAAGAGAACAATAGAGAGACAGGACATTAGTGGGACACAGATATGGTTTATTACCTATTGATGGTGACGTGTATAGTATTCTCAACTGCATTGGTCTGAGAAGTATTTCATGTTGGGTAAAGTCTTTTCACAAGCAAAATAAGAAATAGTGATTGTTTTAAAAAATCATTGGAATAATAATAATGATCGGGAAAAATAATGAAAAGCTACTGGATGATGAAATGGGGATTTTAATGTCTCTGTACTGACTGATATGCATGGTATTCCTTCTGGAAAAAGAAATGTAATACACTGTAAGTTATATGTGATTCAATGTAACATAAACAAGATTATAATGATAATAAATAAATTTAAAAACCTCTGAATTAAGGGACCAGCAGTTAGCGTAATGGCTATGTCGCTGGACTCCCACGTAGTCGACCGTGGTTCGAGTCCCGGACCCGGCGGCTTAAACTCACGCCAGGCGCGTGTGTGTGCGTGCCCAAGATCCCGAGAGGAGAATGGAGGAGAAGGGATTGCGGCGTGGCCATCCCCCCTAGGGGGTGATTTCCTGCTTTCTATCTCTCTGTCTCTCTCTGTCTGTCTGGCGAGCACACGCGCCCTATAGCAAAAACCTCTCCAAAAAAAAAAAAAAAAAAAACCTCTGAATTAAAGCACTGGGAGTAACTGACAATAATTATTATAAAACTATAACATAACAGGGCCAGCAGGTGGCATAGTGGTTAAGGGAGCTGGACTCCCCCATGGCCAGCCGTGGTTCGAGTCTCAGACCTAGCAACTTGCTTTTTCTATCTCTCTCTTTCTCTTTCTCTTGCTCTGTCCCTCTCTGGTCAAATTAAAATAAAATAAATAAAATAAAATGATTTAAAAAAATACAAAATAGCAATCATAGACAAAGATCAAGAAACCAGAATATAAACAAAATCCATAAATAAGATCATATTGAAATAGAAATGATTAGGCCACCCCATGGAATGAGGGTTAACGCAGCAGAATCACACATGGCCAATCATGGATCAAGTCCTGGACCCAGCAGCTTCAAAAGCAGGCCAGGCACATGTGCATGTGTGTACAAAATTGTGAGAAGTGAATGAAGGAAAAGAAACTGAGGCATTGCCATCCCCTTTGGGTTGTGATTTCTCTTTCTCTCCCTCCTTCCCTCTTTCCTTCGTTCCTTGTTCCTCTCTCTCTCTACCAAGCACATAAGCCCTGTACCAAAAATTTTAAAAAACACAAAACACAATGCTGGCCTGGCTTGGAGGCATGGTCAATAGCAGATACAACTGTAGTCTTAGAAGCCATATGGCTGATCATGACTTTGGATCCTCAGGTCAGTCTAAAAATAAGTCTGAGTATATGTGTACATACCTAAGATCATAAGCTGGGGGAACTAGCCGTTAGCGTAATGGCTGTGTCGCTAGACTCCCACGTAGTCGACCGCGGTTCGCGTCCCGGACCCGGTGGCTTAAAACTCACGCCGGGCACGTGTGCGTGCGTGCCCAGGATCCCGAGAGGAGAATGGAGAAGGGATTGAGGCGTGACTATCCCCCCAGGGGTGATTTCTCGCTTTCTGTCTCTATGTCTTTCTCTGTCTGCCTGGCGAGCGCACACACCCTATAGCGAAAACCTCTCCAAAAAAAAAAAAAAAGATCATAAGCTGGAGAGCTAGAGTAACAGAGAGTGATAAAACTCTCTGTGTGATTCTCTCTTTCTCAATCTGTGTGGACATGCATGCTCTATCATGAATAAAATAAATAAACACAAAAAAAGGTGATACAAATCTAAGTTTGAAAAAGTTCTTGCCCACTAGTGCTTTCCTTCTTTATTTTTTTAGATTTTTGCAATAGGGCACATACGCTCACTGGAGAGAGATAGAGGGAAAGTGAGAAATCACTGCCCGGGGGGGATGACCACCAGCCCTCCTCCTCCATTCTCCTCTTGGGATTTTGGACACGCACACACACAAATATGCCCACTGCAATTTTCAAGATGACAGTCTAGGAACCAAACCATAGTTGGCCATGTGGGAGTCTAGTGTCTTAACCGCCATGCCATCTGCTGGCCCCAGTGTTTCACTTCTTGGCAGAGTTATAAATTTAACAACCCTGAGGCTAAATTGGTGGAGACAGAGGAGCTAACCAAGAGTCAGCACAAACCACTAGACATGAGAGTGAAGTCACCTGAAACTGATCAGACTCTCTCAAAGCTCCACATGACTAAAGCCTCACTTGCCATCTAGGCAATTAGAATAGAAACTGCCCAGCTAAACTCAAACCAAAATGTAGATCCAAGGACCCTTGGGCAAATAAATTGGTTGTTTTTTAGGACAGTTGGTTCCTTACACAGAAAATGCTAAGCAATACATTTAAGCCCCCAGCAATGTTTTTAACAATATCACATGAGGCAGAAAGTCTTAAATACATGTCAGATACAATCAACAGAACTTCACAGCCATATGCAGGACTTTTGAAAATCAAAATGAATGTCACTCAAGATGACATTATGACCTCAGGGAGGTTGCTGGTACTATTAGAATACACATAAAACCTACAAAGCAATTATGTGTTCATTAGTAAATAAAGTTTTAGGGTTTTACATCCTAAAAATCTCTGTATTAAAAGAAAAAAAATAAATAAAGGGCCAGCAGATAGAATACCAGTTAGGTGGCCGGACTCCCACATGACTGACCACAGTTCGAGTCCCAGACCTGGTGTCTTAAAAATCACATTGGGCATCTGTGCATGCGTGTCCAAGATCCTAGGAAGCAAATGGGGAGAAGGGAGTGCAGTGTGGCCATCCCCACTAGGGAGTGATTTCTCACTTTCCTTCTCACTGTCTCTGTCTCTCTCTCTGACGTGTGCACATGCACTACAGCAAAATATCCTACACACAAAAAAAAATTAATAAACAAAACATAAAGATTTATTATTTATACAAGGGTACTGCATTACATTTCATTTACATTTTAAAAATCAGTTTGAAGCAAAACATCACACAGTCTAATTTTCCTCTTACATAATACAAAATAGGCTCTTATGAGTCAGTAGGGGTCACGGTGGTTAAGGTACTGGATCCCCACATAGCTAAGTATGTGGTACAAGTCCCAGACCAAGTGGCTTGAAAACCATGCTGGGCATGTGAGTGAGTGAGTGAGTGAGTGTGTGTGTGTGTGTGTGTGTAGGAGAGTGGAGAAGGGATTGTAGAATTGGTCATTCCCCGAGGTTGGGGGGACATTCTCACTTACCCTCTCTCTAGTGGGCATGCAGGCCGTACAGCTAAAATATCTTTAAAAATAAAATAGAAGGAAAAAAAGGCTCTATTAAATTTCCTGCAGTATTTATCATTTTAATAAGACATTGTCATTAAATGGGAAACACTTGTGTTAATAACCTTTTGAAGCCACATAAATCACAGAATGTGTTGAAGTATAGGCAAAGTATTGAAAATAATATTTATGTTAACCTCAGTATCACGAAGACAAAAAAAATTGAAAGTAAACAATGGTTCATCTGATTGAAATGTGGTAAAAATGAATAACGCTAGCCAAAACGTCAGAATGTCTGGCATCTACAAGTAACCGGACTCTGGGAAAGTCACATCTCAAATTCAAGTTATTTCCATTTTTCTTGTAAGGCAGAAGTACTTTGGCAAACCCTTCCTGAACTACTAGGAAAACCTATCAAGATTGAGGGCACATCAGCTTATCTCTAGCTGCCAGATTCAGTGACAGATCAGGTTTAAGAGAGCTCAGACACAGGAAATAATGATGATAAACTGAAAGAATAGTGTGTGTTTACAGAGCATTGTTGAAAGATACTCTCAGGATAGCAGGTTATAACTCCAACTTCAGATCACACTTTAAGCTTTCTCCAATAAGTGACATCATTAGGGCCTTGCCCTCCCACTTCAGCCAAACAACCTCTCTCTTGTGAAAGTTGGTTCAAACCTCTGAACAATATCCAGTACTTCAGGAGAAGGTAGTATTAACAAAATTTTGTTCACTCTAGGAAGTAATATCAATAATCACTTGAGCTATGGAAAACTGAAATCTTTCCCATTCCCAGGCTCTTCTGCCTCTGTTCTTGAGCATTAGTAGTGTCCAGGACATAGGGGTGTTCTTTCAGGTGAGATCCCTATCTCTACAGTATAACTTTACAGTATAACTTTCTAACTTTGTAATACTTCATTCTAAAGAAAATGGTGCCATTCCCCAGTACTTCAAGCTTCCTAACCGAAATCACTGTCATTGAACTTGTAAAAAATTCTTATTTTTCTCCTTAGGTTTTTGCCATAGGGTGAGTGTACTTGCCAGAGAGAGACCAAGAGGGCAAGGAGGGATTGGGACGATGGCCATACACAATCCCTTCTCTTCCATTCTCCTCCTGGGATTTTGGGCACACAGGCACATGCACCCAGCATGATCTTTTAAGCCACCATATCTTGGACTGAAGGAAAGGGCAACCCTTCCTTCAGGCAAGTGGGAATCCAAAATCTTAACAAGTACACCACCTTGTGGCCCATAAAATCCTTTAAATTTACTTAGGAATGGGCCATCCAGCGGCGCTATGGTAAAGGTAGCTGGATCCCATAAGGCCAACTGCATGGTTTGATTCCCAGACCCAGTGGCCTGAAAATTTCACCAGAAGTATGTTCAAGTATGTCCAAAATCCCAAGAGGAAAATGGAGAAGGGACTTTGGCATGGCCATCCCCAAGGGGAGTGAATTTTCCTTCCTCCCCACCTACCCCACCCATCTCTGTACCTCTCAGGCAAGCACTTGTACACCATAGCAAAAACCTAAAAAAAAAAAAAAACACTTACCTGGGAGTGCTAGACAGGCCAAACAAATGCATGGGGGACTAGAAGCTTCACTCACTTTAAGACCCCAAGACAGCCCATAAACACAGCTGCCATAGCAACACACTGTCTGCAAAGACTCCACAGCTATTTCTCTGGGAAACTGGGGGCATTTCAGTAGTACTGGAAATAGGCTCGTATTACAGATGGGTAAATTTTATGAGATACAGAGTAGCATCAGTGATAAGGAGTGTTAGGTGTTCAGAACCAACACCTGGGCAAGTTCTTGTCTGATGGTCAAAAAAGAATTAGAAATGCAGACAAATGGAGAGGAGAGCATGCAAAGTGATGAGAAAAGAGTCAAAGTTTCCAGCTGAGCTTCCAACTAAGCAAATGGGTTTTTTTCTTGTCAGGGCCCATGCGCCCTGAAAAAAAAGGAAAGAAAAAGAAAACTGATTTTGTCTAAGGAAATGGTGGGGGAAAAAAGACTACTTTCTTTAAAGAGCCGCCAGTCCAAGTGTTGTGTCAGCAGGGAGTCTTAAACTAACCATAGTCCTTGAGTTGGACAGTGTGCTCAGGACTACAGCCAGTTTGTCTATTTCTAGCCCAGTCACCAATGCTCATAAATTGTTTGAAAGATGAAAGAGTACATTGTTCATAGTACATTGTTCTTCCCTCTGCTGCTCTCCAGACCAAGGGAGCCCACACTCTTCATTCGGAATGTAGCAATGATATGAACAATGCTTCTTTTCGTCATTATCTCAAGCAGGCTGCAAGCAGTTTTTTGTACAAGTACCGAGAACTGATAAGTGATTTCTGATGAGAGCAGTGAATGATTTTTATGAAAGGCCTGACTATCCTGACTCCATCTGCCTCCTCCCCTCCATTCCGGGGACTCCTCGCCCTGTCTACCTAACCAGAGTTTACTTCTCTCTCAGGATCCTGTAGCAGAACTGAGAACTGGAAGCTGAACTCATCGTCGTCGGACCCCAGGCTCCTCACCCTACCCCGCGCCCATCTTGGACTGGATCACCCAGATTCCGAGCTTCTGGAGTCCCCTTTGTACACCTGAATGCGCACACCCACCTTCTGACAAAGCAGCTACTGGAAGCAAAGCCCAGGTCACCTCTTTCCTCACCCCGGACCTGCACACCCCGACGCTCCTGACGCTCTCCCCACCCAGCCCGGACTAGGGGCTGCACCTTCCCTCAGGCGTCCCTCCTCCTCCACCCGACCTCCCCCCACGTTTCTGCTTCCACCAAGGAAGAGGGGCACCTCTCCCCTACTAGGGTCCTAAAAACCCGCAACCGTCCTGCTTCACACTCAGACTCACCGTCATGGGCACCGTGTTCGGCAGAGCACGGTCAGCAAAGCGGCAGGTTCCCCCCAGCGACCACGCGGAAGGTTCTCCCCAGCGACCACGCGAAAGGAACGCAGCACCACAGGCGGAAGAAGAACCCGGAAAAGCCGCAGTCTTTGGCCTGTGCTGATGACGTCATCGGGCCGGAGACTACATTTCCCACAAGGCGCTGCGCGCCTCGGCTCCCCACCAAAGTGAAGTTTTGCGTCTTCGCAGTGGAGAGTCCAGAATCTAACAGGAGAGGAACAATCTCTATCCACGTGAGAGACAGGATCCTGGTTCTATATTAAATCCTGCCTTGACATTACAGGGAAAATGGGGACATTCGTCCGTGGGTCACTTAGTCGATGACGTTAATAAGTAACTTAATATTTTTGTTGTTCTGATGTAGTTATTCCTGTTAGAGAACCAACTGTTTTTTTGTAATGCGATCTAAAGTGTGAAAAATAATGTAAGTTTATTTTAAAAATTATTAATATAGTTCTCTTGCAATGATTAAAATATGTTTATTCTTACCCACTTAGGTAATTTTTGAGTGTTCAATGGGTATTACAGCTGGAAAACTGTTCTAGTGTATATATGAAATAAGATAGCAGAATCATGGGGTAGGTGTACTTTATATTCCAAGTCTATTTACATTTCCACGTGTCTAATGATTGTTTTCCCAAAAGCTCCCGTGTTTTTAATCTCACATAGCTTTAATTATTTGGGGTGTGTCTGTGTGTGTGAATGTACCTGACTTAGCTACTCTCTTTGATTTCGTTCACAAACCAGTCAAGGAGGGATTCATAGACTTTTTTGTTATCATTGAGTTTCTTTTCAAACAAAACTCCCATTTTTTAAAGAATTATTTTAACATTATTTACTATTATTATATATATATATTTTTAATTGACCAGAGAGAGAGAGAGAGGGAAAGTTAGAAAGCAAGTCGCCAGGTCTGGGACTCAAACCACACTCAGCCATGTGGGAGTCAAGCACCCTTAACCACCATACCACTTGCTGGCCCCAAAATGCCTATCCTGATTCATCAGGGTTGATACAGACTGGAGTGGTAAAATAAGAGGATGATGTGAAAGGACTGTAAACACTGAGAGTGGTGTATGTGGGGTTCAAGAGGCTTGATCTGTTCAAGACCTATCCCTAGGTTTTTTTGGTTTTGGTTTTGGTTTTTGGTTTTTGGGTTTTTGCTGTTATATGCCCTACCTTGTTCAAATTCCTGTATCTTTTCTGATGCTGTAAGTGTCTTTCAGTGACTTTTCTACATACACAAAGAACTTAGTCTTGATCTTCACAGTACACTCTCACCTGGTTTTTAATTCCTGGCCTCCATTTCTCACACTGTTGGATCCCAGGTCTCTCTTAAACACATATTAGTATGGTATTGGAGGATTATTTAAATGCAGGATGATTGGCAAGGGTTGGGTGGAGGAATCAATCCTTGACATTCTCACCTCTAAAATAGCCTCTTTTTGTGGGCTTCAGTTTTATCCCTTTTAAAATGAAGACAATAGGAGCTGGCAGGTGGTGTGGTGCTTAAGGCACTGGACTCTGACATTGCCAACCACAGTTTGAGTCAACCTGGCAGCCTGCTTTCTCACCTTCCCCTTCTCTCATGTCTCTCTCTGGTCAAATTCAAAAGTAATAACAAATAAAATACAATAAATAATATTTTTTAAAACAAGAAAATGAAGACAATAATACACAGTTGGAAGTGTAGACTTCATCTTGGGCTCACCTCTAGTAATAGACCAAGAACCAATCTCTATCCTCTTCCTTGGCTTACTTTTGCAGAAACATGGAAAGGAGGCTCAGAGGTTGTGAGGTGTTTACAACAATAGCCTTGTATTGTGGTTTTCAGTGTTCAAGTTTATCCTTATTTTGTTAAAATTATTCTTAAAAGAATAATTGGTCTAAGGGGGCAACACCATGGAGTTAAGTCAGCCAGATCCCACATAGTAAGACTGCATGGTTCAAGTCCTGGATCTGGCTAGAGAAACACATGGGGTGCATATGCAGGCATAGCCAAAATCTCAAAAGGAGGGAGGAGTGGAGGGGAAGAAATTACAGCATGACTATGGTCCATCTGGGATACTTTCTCACATTCCCATTTCTTTATCTCTTCAGTAAATGCACATGTCTTTTGGCAAAGTGGAAAAAAAAAAAAGAAAGAAAAGAAATATAAATCATTTTAGTGTATTCGTTTTATATCCTGTTACATTCCTGACATTGTTTATTAGTACTAATAATACAGTTATCTTTATTTGTGGATGGCACAATTCAGTATTTAGAAAGTCAATACTAAATCATGTCATCCACAAATAAAGGTAACTGGATGTATTCCTTTTTAATATAAATGCCTTTTATTTATTTATGTAGTGACACCTCATAGTTGTAGGCCTTTGAAGTTTCTACTGAGCACATATTCATTTTTTTTCTTTTTTTGGAGAGGTGGCTTTTTTTGTTGTTTTTTGTTTTGTTTTGTTTTGTTTTTTTGCTGTAGGACTCGTGCACTCACCAGAAAGACAGAGAGAGACAGAGAGACAGAAAGCAAGAAATCACCCCCCCGGGGGGGGGGGGGCGATGGCCACACTGCAATCCCTTCTCCTCCATTCTCCTCTCAGGATTTTGGGCACACATGCACACACGCCTGGCGTGAGCTTAAGCCGCTGGGTCCTGGACTTGAACCGCAGTCGACTACATGGGAGTCCAGCGACATAGTCATTATGCTAACTGCTGGTCCCAGCACATACTTATTGTAAAGTCCCTGCAGGAGGAAATTGTGCCCTTCTGTGATGGCAGGGGCCATAGGCATCTTCTCACACTCCCTACTGTGTGCACACATGTCCCAACCATACCACTTAATCTAACTGGGTGTACACACTCCAGGCACTATGTCAGTGTGCTGGGCTGCTCGTGGCTCCTTGAGATGCACAGATGCAGGCACTTTTGAGTGTCAGGGTAGAGTCTATTTGGCAGGGAGTCTACATTCAATGTGGCACCATGCTGCAGCTGACTGGGGCCCAGATGGTGAAGGAACCCTGTGCATGTTCCTTCCTTGGAGAAGTGCAGTTTTGTGGGCCTCAGAAATATCGTACACTGAGATGAGCAGGGACTGCAGCGCTCTCCTACAGCTAGGACTGTGGTCCCGGGTGGGAATGGGGAACACTAGGGACCTCTCACTTACTCAGACCCAGCACTGGGTTATCTCTAGCATCTCAAACTAGGCCAGACTACAGAGACAAGAACAAATACCAACTTTCCAATGTACAAACATCAACACACACACAAGCATAAGAATTATCAGGAGAATGTGATGTTACCAATGGACAAAGTGAAGTGCAGGGACTGACACCAAAGGGAAAATTCAGGATCTGCCTGACAGAGATTTTGCAGTCATGGTTTTAAGGAAGCACAACACACTTAAAAGAAAATACACAGAAAGATTTCAATGCACTTTGATGCATATGTGGCAAGGTTCTAGAAGAGCTTTTGGGGTAGGAAATATTATTGTGGGTGTCTTTGGAATAGACAATCTTCTGAGGTGGCTGTTTTAGTTTTTGAGTATTACTTGCAGTCATGTCATCATTTAGTCATTTGTTCAACAAGTAATTGTTCAGCAACTCACTGCCTCAGGAATTGTTTAAGTACCTGGATACCTATTGGTGAATACAGTAATTTACACATAGCTGTAGTTCAATAAAGGGGAGAGAGTCATCTTAACTATACAGAATACACATAAGCTGTAACTGTGTTAAAGTCTATAAAGAAAACTATAGTTTTCTATGAAAGAGAGTAGCAGTTAGACACGACACCAACCACACCCTGGGAAGTCTGGAGAATTTACATGGGAAGAGTGACAGTTAACCAGGTTATGAGGGAGGAACAGGATTTGAGGATGGTGGAAAAGCTTATGCAAAGAGAACAGTGAGCAAAATCTTGGATGAAATGTAAAAGGGAAGTAAGACTCATCTGCATGAAGTGTAGTAGAGAAGAGGGAAAGGAATATAGGAGAAGGTTGAAAAGATAAACAGGATCTTAGTGACTCTCTTGGGTTTTACCTCAGAGAAGTGAGGGAAGCTTGAAATGCTTTTAGTAGAAGAAAAATATGATCTAATTCACTTTTTAGAAAAAGGAATTAGGAAAAAAGTAGGATGGAGAATGTTGAAGATGTTCAGAGAATAGAAAGTGGTGACTTGCACTATGGAGAGACGTGAAATTATGATGATTGAGAATGGATTGGATGTGCGGGTGAGGCTCTGGAATGACCCATTCAGAGATGAGTCAAGTATAGTTCTACAACTTCTGGATTGAGTAGCTGAGTGTGGTGATGCCATTTTGGTTACAATATGGGGTACCCACAGACAAAGAGATGCTAACTTTGGGTCAGTCTTGAAGGGTCGTTAATGCTGTACTTGGAGGAAGGCATAAATGTCCTCTGGAAGTCAGCAAGGACCCCACTGATGGCTTGGAGGTAATTGTACTCAGATGGAACCAGTGAAGAAAATTTGTCTGTAATAGGTTACCAATTTCAGGATCCTAAGTGTCCTAGAAAGTCAAAATTGATGTGACAAGAACAGGGGCATTAAGTCAGTGGCAGTTGTGGGCAGGACACTGGCAAGGGCAGTAGGGGAGAAGAACATAGTAGAATCAAGTCATATAAAAATGTTAAGTCTTGGAACCAGCAGTTAGCATAATGGCTATGTTGTTGGACTCTCATGTAGTCGACCGCAGTTCAAGTCCCAGACCCAGTGGCTTAAACTCATGCCGGGTGCATGTGTGTGCATGCTCAAGATCCTGAGAGGAGAATGGAGAAGGGATTGTGGTGTGGCCATCCCCCCTGGGGGGTGACTTATCGCTTTCTGTCTCTCTGTCTCTGTCTTTCCAGCAAGCACATGCACCCCTATAGCAAAAACCTCTTTAAAAAAAATGTTAAGTCTGATCACCCCTTGCTGCACTTCAGGAAAGTCAAGGGAAGAAGACAGATAGAATGCAAGTCAGGTTACAGCAGCCATATCAGACAAGATAGTCATATGTCTGCTACCATACACTGGTAATCAGATGCTTCTGGAAACTCCCAAACTCTAAATCCACTGCCAACTTTGTTTTTCTTTATTATTCTTTGTCATTTGGTAGGTAATCTGTTTTATCTCTGTGGTTACTGTGAGAAAACAAAATTCTCTTTAGTCTGCATACTGACTACAGTACTCCTAAGAATAGATTGTTGTTTAATTACTTAGCACTCACTGGACATTTTAAAAGTGAAAAGAAAATAAACACCTAGCTCTAGCTTGGAAATTTATACCTCATTACTTTTCCATATTTAGAGTTTCTTTCATTCACTCTACTCTTTCCTTTTGTAATTTTCAGTGGTTGTGACCCCTCAAAATAACATCCTTTTTTTTTTTTTAGGTTTTTGCTATAGGGCACATGTGCTTGCTGAAGAGAGACAATGAGATGAAAAATAAGAAATCACCTCCCAGGGGGATGGCTATGCCATAGTCTCTTCTCCCTTATTCCCCTCCTGGGACTTTAGGCACACACACACACACACACACACACACACACACACATGCGCCCGCTGTGATTTTTAAGCTACCCTGTCTGGAATTTGAACCACAGTTGGCCATGTGGGAGCCCAGTGCCTTAACCACAACACCACCTTCTGGCCTCAATACCATCCATTTTTAAAGTTACTTTTGTGTCATTTCTGTCTCACTCTATTCTGTTGTGTTGGTAATTTTTTCAGTACTACTTTCCAGTTAGTCTGTTCTCTGATTCTTTGTTCAGCCCTGCTCCTAGTATTTTTTTCAGTGCACATAATGTAAAAACTTTATTTTAGTTAGTATGTCTTATCCTTTTATGCATTCTCATTTTATCTCTTCTTAATTTACATTGATTTGTGTGTTTTTTGTTTTTTGTTTTTGCATATGCTCACTGGAGAGAAACAGAGACAGAAAAAGAGAAGGAAATTGAGAAATCACCCCTTGGGGTGATGGCTACACTGCAATCTCTTCTCTCCATTCTCCCCTTGAGATTTTGGGCATGCACTCACATGCGCATGATTTTCTTTTTTTAAATTTTACTTTATTTATTATCATAATCTTTTTATATTACATTGAATCACATATATCTTTACAGTGTATTGCATTTATTTTTCCAGCACAATTGCCATGCATATCAGTCAGGACAAAGACATTACTATCTACATCATCATCATCAAATAGGTTTTCATCATATTTTTTCAGATTATTATTATTTATTCTCATTATTTTTTAAACAGTCAATCACTATATATCATTTGGCTTGTAAAACAAATTTACCCAACGTGAAATACTTCTCAGAACAGTCCAGTTGAAAATACTATACATGTCCTATTGGCCAATTTTTAAATCCACATAAAAGTATTTAGAATTATCCTCCTATACTTTACCTGTAGACCCTGTAAGTAACAGGACTTGTCCCTACCATTAAGTGGGCCATTTTCTTAGTTGTTTTGGAACTCTTATTTCTGTGTGTCTGACTTTAGTTTTCCTGATATAACACTCCCTTCAGAACTTTGTGGAGAACTGGTCTGGTGTCAGTAAATTCTTTCAGTTTTTGTTTATTTGAGATGTTCATGTCTTCTCTTCCCTTATGAAAGAAATTGGTTGAAATTGTTTTTCACTCAACCCTTTCAATATATTTTCCCATTCTTTCCTTGCTCACATTGTTTCTGATGAGAGGTCCACTGTAAGCCTGATGGGATATCCTTTGTAGGTAACATGATGTTTCTCTCTTGCCAATTGTAGTATCTTGTCTTTGTTCGTGGTTTGGTCAATCTGGCTATAATGTGTCTTGGAGAAAATCTTCTTGCGTTGCTTCTATTTACGGTCCTTTGTATTTCTTAGGCCTAGATCTTTGAATGCCTCTCTAGATTTGGAAATTTTTTTCCAGGATTTCATGGAATAGATTATCAATGCCCTTATTAGTCTCTTCACCTTCTAGGATGCCAATTATCCAGATGTTTGGACGTTTAATGGTATCTAGTATTTCTCATATATTATTCTCATTTGGGGGGCTATTCTCTCAGTCTTTGTGGTAGAGTTTTCTAGTCCAGTGATTCTATCTTCTACAACTGAGATTAGATTTTCTATATGATCTAGTCTACTTATAATACTTTCAGGGGAGGTTTTGACTTCCTGATTACAGCCTTCATATCTACAGTTCCATTTGATTCTTTTGTTATGGTGTGTATTTCCTCTTTCAGATTATGCAAGAACTTCCTCACCTCCTGAAACTCATCAGCTCTTTTCTCCCGCCTCTTCTGGAATTCATTGTCTCTCTTCTCTTGCATCTCTGTTACCTTTGTCACTATGAATATTCTAAATTCTTTATCAGACATTTCCACAAGTTCCATTGTACCTTCTTTAGATGAATAGGAGTTATTCTTTTCCCTTGTGGGGAGAGGTATTTTCTTGTTTTCTTATATTTCTTGTATCTCTGTGGTGATTTCTTGTCATCTGATGGGTTATACCTCTCTTCCTAATTTCTAGAAATTCAGTCTGAGCGTTCAGAGGTGTGCAGGAGGAGGTGATCTGCAATCTCTTTGCCATTCCAATTTTTTCGCTTTGTGCGGCAGATTCCGTGGAAATTGAGGAATATGTTGACCCTAACTGTATTCAGATGTTTGACTATGGTTCACTTAGACCTGTCTAGACACTCAATGCATGGAGGCTGAGCAGCAAAGTGATGAGGTAAAAAGGATAAGAAAACAGAGAAAGAGGAGAATAAAAGAGAGAGAGAGAAAGAAAGAGAGAGAACTAAAGGGGAGTAGGAAAAGAAAAAAAAAAGAACAATAAAATGTATTATTTTTTTAAAAAAATTAAAACCACACAGTGCATTCTCAGCTATCAGGGAGCAGTCAGTTTTCTTTTCTCCTTCTGCCTCTCCTAAATGGGAGGAAATTAAAGGGATCATTAGCAAGATAAAGGGGGATCTTGAGAGTCAAGAAAATACTTTACCTTAAAAATTTTTTTAAAAGAATTATTTTTAAAAAAATGAAAAGGCATAGAGAGACAAAGGGACAGAAAAAGAGAGAGACAGACAGCAGGCTATAGGTGGCCCTACCCCTGGAGAATGAGATCTGGGGGTAGAATTCTTATCAGAAAATCATTTCTCTTATTCTCTGAAAGCACTAGTTCTCAGCCATCATGGAGCAGTCGGTCTTCTTTTGCCCATCTGCCTCTCCTAAATGGGAGCTCCTATTGCTTTTTTAAACAATAGGTATAAGGATCTTGGTCTCATGTAACTCCCCAGTGCTGGTATAAAACAGGTGAATACCCTACAGTGGGAGTAGAGGCCTGAGGCCAGTGACTCTGAGCTGAGGCCAGTCTTGAACTTGCAAAGGCTGGGAAAGGAAGGTCCTGGTGCTTTCCAAGTAGTTGGCTCCCCTGTGTGTGGTCTCCAGCTCCTTGGACAACTATAGAAGGAGGTTGACCCTGAGAAGCTGGTCAGCCCTGGGAAGCAGGAGACCAGGTACAGATAGATGTCTGGGGGTTCTGTCCTTTCTGAGGTTGTAACTCTGATCACCTTGTGGCAATTTTCTGGACAGTGTTTTGTTCTGGGCAGCATAGTGTCATTGAATGAGACTAGTTTGGGCACATGAAGAAAATCTGTGAGAGGCAGACTTAGACAAAAACTCACCTGGAGAAAGGGATTCTGAACTTCACAGTTCACTTAGGTCAGAACCTTGAATATGTGATGGACTAAAACAGATAATAAGAAAAATGGTGTATGTTAGGCTAAGATGCTTCCCATAGGCCTGCTTCACCCAGCCCACAGAACAGAGTTAAAAAAAACAAGGATGTGATTACATTTAACAAAAGACACACGTGGGACCAGCAGTTAGCGTAATGGCTATGTCGCTGGACTCCCATGTAGTCGACTGCAGTTCGAGTCCTGGACCCGGTGGCTTAAACTCATGCCGGGCACGTGTGCATGTGTGCCCAAGATCCCAAAAGGAGAATGGAGGAGAAGGGATTGCAGCGTGGCCATCCTCCCTGGGGAGTGATTTCTCACTTTCTATCTCTCTGTCTCTCTCTGTCTTTCTGGTAAGTGCGTGCGCCCTATAGCAAAAACCTCTCCAAAAAAAAAAAAAAAAAAAAATGAAAAGACATGTTGGTCTGCTTCTGTAAACTGCTAACAGACTGCTGGTAAAGGAATATAGCAACCCTTGCAGCCCTTCCTCCCTTACAATACCCCTCACCCCGACCCTTGCAAACAAAGTGTAACATTCCCTTGTGGTTTTTGTGCTTAAATACCCTGCAAAACTGTGGATCAGGGCGGTTGCCCCAAAACACTACCTGCCAGTGGCAGGGGCAGACTACCTGCCAGTGGCAGGGGCAGCAGTCCCTGGCCAGGATGGCAGTTTTTGGACAGGAATAAAGGCTCCTAAAATTCTAATATCCTTAGTGGTCTCAGTCTTTGCAATATCTCATGCCACAACAAAGGGATTCCAGGTGAACTTCCTGCTAGTGAAAATGAAGGCATTAAATGAGGAGGAATTCCCATACATGAGGAGGGACAGGAGAGCATACTGAGCTCCCAGAGTTAAATCCTTCCATTTCTGTCTCCTCACCAGAGACAGACCCACTCTGGAGTTTTATTTCAACATCAGAATCTGGCTCCCAGCTTAGGAATGTGTTTCACCTTCAGGATGCAGATTTTCTGGGTGAACTGTGGGTGAAGAAGATGTTGATCTGAGGTAGGTTAAATGTGTGCTGTTTTTTACTTTTGAATCTTTCATAAAACATTGTGGCCACGTCACTCTGTTCTTTTATTTTGAGCTAAAAGGAGCATCAGTAAAGCAAAACATACAGGGAAGAAGCTTTATTGGTCTTGCAAAGCCTTTTCCAATGTAAACTCTTCCATAGCAAGTTACATGTGTTGTGACACTTTTACTAGTATAATGACCCTTACCTTTTCAGGGTCAGAGGACATATCACTTCCACCTGGTCGCAATGCTGATGAGTCTGACTGCACACCAGGGCCTGACTCTTATTTGATGCTAGCTTTGAGAACCATAGACTACTTTTTTTGATAACTTTGACTTTACAGGTCTTTTGATCTTGACAGTTTACAGTAGACAAAGGTAACAGAGAAGGGTCTTCTGTAGGTGCAGAAAGGGACAGGATTGGGTGAAAGTGCGTTGGCAGAAACTGTCCAGAGCAACATATTAGCAGAGACTAGTCCACTCAGCAGGATGTGTGATCAGCCTGAGGGAGACTGCGAGTCTGGAATTAACTAGAGAAAGAATGCCTTATGACAGTCAGCCACTTAGTCATGTGGTAATCAGGCTGGTCACTCACTTCCTATTTCTCTTAGTTTTCTAGCGAATAGAAAGAAGATTGTGACCTCTCTCTTTCTCCTATTTATCTATCTATATGGCACTCAGCCTGTCTATCTATACATATACACAGATCTATATAGATAAATAATATAGACATTTCCTTTCTGGATAAACTTTATGTTCATTTTTCATACATTTAATCATTTTATTTCCAGTTGGTTGTGTTTGTATTTGAGGGTGAAAATGAGTAGATTGAGAAATGAGCTCTGTGAGGAAGCCCTGGCCATGCTGCTCACAGCTCTATCCCAAATTCCTAATCCATGGAAAATATAAGATTCTCTCTCCTGGTCCAGTGAGGCCAGAGCTGGTCTGGGCAGAGCCTCTGTTCTGAGGACACAGGTTGATTTCATTGGTCACCAAGTCTGGATTCTCTGTATGCACTTGTGACCTATGTCTATGAAGAAGCAGTAGAAAGGACCCACTGAATATAAACACTGTTCTCTTCTTTGGAAAGCCTGAAGCACATTCTGCTAAAATAAAGATATCCCATGTCCAGGCCTAGGTCTGCATGGGTCAGTAATATGCCCTGTGTAAGTCTGTGGGCAACAAGCTCCCATTCAGGTTCTACTCTGTCTGATGTCTGATTTTTCTCCTGTCCCTCAAGCCCCACAGGGCAAGGTCAGGTCACTGACTAATCAGTTATGTGGGGACAGAGCTCTCAAAACTGTCCAGTCATGGTTACTGGGGTGTGGCCCTGATAACTGTTTAATCACAATCATTGTAGGGTGGATGTAGGTTGTGATGTCAACAATCCCCTGGGCCTTCTTTTCTAGTTCTGGCCTTGCCCCCATCATGCTATTATCTTCCTATCTTAGGCTCTGTCTTCCTGTGAACTGCACTGGCTGAGGGCCCCAAAATGCTGAGTGTGAGTGTTAGGTCTGCAGATAGGGGGAGTGGACTAGTAGGTGGGAACCAACAGAACAGGCTGTGGTGACACCAGACCTCCCCACGATCATCCCAAATCTGCTGATTCAAGTCTGTCATTGGTGCAGCTCAGCCCTCACCCTCTCCAGCCCTGAAAAGGACCCAAATTGTCTTGACCTGTCCCTGTGTGGAGATTTATGCCTACACAGACACCTCTCTGGGTAGCCCACTGCCTATAGCCTGGCATGTTTTTGGATTATGCAATGTGAACAGGCATGTCCTTGGGGGATTCTCACTCCATCTGTGATGTTCTTTTAGGGGAGCAGCTGTGGTGGGTGGGATTTCCAGTCCTGAGTTTCACCATAGGAAACTGGTTTTCTCTTAAGTTTTCTAAATGGTGGGAAGCAGGGTCTCCAATTCAAGACCTTGTTCCCCAGCCTGCTTCTTCCTAGGGCTGGAAATAAATTTGCACATTTCCAGCTTGTTTCTCACATTCTCTAGCACTAGTTTCCTCTCCTGGGTTCATAAACAGTATGAACTTATTGTCTTCTGTGCTACCTTTCAAAAGCAGTATTTTGTCATTTTCCCAGTGAGCAATAAATATTTCAAAAAGATTTGTTAAGGGGGCCAGCAAGTAGTATAGTGTTTAAGATGCTAGACTCCCACGTGGTCAACTGCAGTTCAAGTCCTGGGCCTGATGGCTTGAAATTCACACCTGGCATGTGTGGGTATGTGCTCCAAATCCCAAGAGGATAATAGAAAAGGGATTGCTGTGTGGCCATGCCCCATGGAGGGTGATTTCTTGCTTTTGCTCTCTCTGTCAATCTGGCAAGTGTACGTACATAAGCTTGGTTTGAGTCCCAAACTTGGAAACTTACTTTCTCTCTCTCTGTATCTCTCTGGTGAGTACACATGCTGCATAGCAAATTAAAAAGTAACAATAAGTAAAATAAATACATAATTATTATTTTTTTGGAGAGGTTTTTGCTATAGGGCGCATGCGCTCACCAGAAAGACAGAGAGAGACAGAGAGACAGAAAGCGAGAAATCACCCCCCAGGGGGGATGGCCACGCCGCCATCCCTTCTCCTCCATTCCCTTCTCGGGATCATGGGCACGCACGCACACGCACCCGGCGTGAGTTTAAGCCACCGGGTCCAGGACTCAAACCGCGGTCGACTATGTGGGAGTCCAGCGACATAGCCATTACGCTAACTGCTGATCCTGTAAATAATTATTTTTTTAAATAAGACTGGTTAGAACCAGCAGATGGCATAATGGTTACGTCACTGGACTCCCACATGGCTCAAATCCCGGACCCAGTGGCTTCAAACTCAGGCCAGGTGCAGGTGCATGCCTAACCAAAATCCTAAGAGAATGGAGGAGAAGGGATTGTAGCATGGCCATCCCCCTTCGGGGGTGATTTCTCACTTTCTGCCTCTCTATCTCCCTCTGTCTCTCCAGTGAGCACACAAACCCTATAGCAAAAATCTCTCTCAAAAAAAAAAAAAAAAAAAAAAAAAAAAAAAAAGATTTGTTATATGTTTGTGAACTTTTCACCTGAGAGGAAATAGAAAATAACTACCTTAAATTTAGTTGCAAAAATCTGTGCCACCCCTCCTACTTTCCTGAGGCACAGACATTCTTCATAATGGCTTTGGGTTGTGGTTCACCTTTGGAACCTTCATAGTGTGACCTGTCTTCAACTCAGCCTTCCATGTTTCCCTGGTTATGGGCTTCAGAACGGCTTGAGGCTGGGCCATGATGTCCACAGAGGCCATGTCTCTTGGAGTATCAAGTAAATATAAGCCCCTAGACATCTTCTGGAGGAAAGCCTGAGTAGTGGGATGGGGCTTTTAAGGGGAGCAATTGATGACCTGTAGCTGGAAGGAGTCCCTAGCATGCCCTTCATCTGAAAAACTAACCTTTCTGGATAGTCACTGCTTCTTTTCCCAGAAGGATTTTTTATTTCTTGGGGACAATGTGAGCCAATCAGGTGCTGGTGTTGAGGGAACAAGACAAAAATGATTCCTAACCTTTGAATTTTCTCAGACTAGTGAAGGGAGAAAAATGATCCCAAAAGACAAGGAAAACTCACACCACTGAATTTGTGTAAGAATCTGAAAAACAAAATGTACTTCAGGTGCACAGGGGAAAAAATATGCTGTTTCTTCAGAGTGAAGTTATTGAGTACTTACGTGAGAAGGATGGGCAAGGCATGTCTTATGTGATAGGATGTCCAATATTGGGACTTGAATCAGATGTGTCTGTATATTAAGTCAGTAGTGCCCCTCCCTGTGAATGGGAATTTGGGGTCTGTTTTTAGCCTGTCACAGGTAAAAGAGGGACTCATCGAATAAGAAGGGTGTTTTTTTTTTTGCAGTTGGGTGCTTCTCTAGAGCAGAGACAGTGGGTTCGTCACCTTGAAAATGTTTCCGGTTACTGCAACAATCTACTTCTTGTAGATGTCCTCAGAGTTTCTATTTATCCATGGCTGGGTCTCAGTAGATTATGTTTTTCTAGAAATGTGTACACATTATCAATGTTACCTAATTTGCTGATGCACACCTGGAAGAATTCTTTATTTGTGAGGCACACAATTCTTTTATTTACACTCTGCTGTTATTATGCAGAAGTACTATTGATGTGGCAGTAAGGTGTGGGACAACATCCATTGACCTATGGTTTAGCCTTTTTATAGAATTTCTGTATCCCTGGGCTGTGAGTTTTGTAAGTATCTCATCTTTGCTCCTCTTTAGTTAACGCAGGGAGTTGGTGGAGGGTGGGAGTCAATTGGGTATCTCTCTTAACCCTGGATGTTTAGCTCTGGTAAAATCCTTGTCAATTTTCTATTGGGGAAATAGTTTCTTTTGAAGCAGGGCTTGTTATAAAGGGAATTAATCCCTAGTCGTGTTTCAAAATGGCTATTGTTTCCTACTCCAGGAAAAAAAAAAAGAAAAATAATTTTGCCCAAATCTTTTTTTAAAGGAATATGAAACTACATATTGACCACCGTTCACCAGTATTTACAATAAAGTAAACAATATACAGTTGGATAACATTCTGACTACCACAGAGTTACTGGTTTTCCTTGCTTCTGTTGAATCAGTGACCCAAATACTGCAAAGATTGAGGCCTCCATGTAAGGAATGAATTGGGGTTAAGAAAAGAAACATGCACAATTTCACTCATTTATGCCAGCGAGTCCTAAACTGCTAACATCTTTAACCATCTGATTAAGTTTGCATGAGCCAAATCTTAGACATTTCACAAATAATGACCTTTTAGTCAATAGAGCATAAAGATTTCAACTTTTTGTAAAGGAACTTTACTAGAGAATTAAAATGCCCACTTATAGTCTGTCTTAGCTAAACACTGGCATTTGTCTGGTTTTGTCATCTGGGAGGGGAGCTTGCTGATAACCATACAATTTCTCCTTTCAGGAATTCTGCAAATAAACTATTGAATTTACATGATTACAGATAGATAAAAATTCTGATAGGGTTGCTTTTAAGTTATCCAATTTAGATCGCCCAATTACAAAATCATTAATTTGGAAGGTTATGGCTTCAGGAAAACTTTCAATTTAATTTGGAGGAACTTATTTCTTATTCTGAGGTTGCTCAGCATGACGGTATCTCAGACTTATGAGTTTATACACAGTTTTTGTTTTGATGAAGGTTTCAAAAGCAGAAAGACATTTACATATTATCTTATGTATACAAACACACAAAAATGAAAGACAAAAACCCCAGACTGATACTGAGGCATGTGAGTTAAACACAAGTTTATGACAATGAAACATTTCCCCAACATTTAGAAAACCTGTTCCCAAATGCAGAGGATAAAATACCATGGTATGAATTTTTTTTTTTTCCAATAAGGAAGCAACTACAGAAAAACTTTTATTTGTTCAAAGTAACCAGTGCTATTGGGATGCAACCTCCCCCAATTCCCCAATACTACTTTCAAAACAAACATATCAAACTTGATTTTTCCATTAGAATGTAGTTATTTCTCCACACTAGTAAATCAAAATCCAAGACCTAGAATATTTTTATATATACATATACATATGTATATATAAAAACAATGCAAACAATTATTGAGCTTCATCTTCTGGACAAGAATGCCAAGTTAGTCTCTCTTCATAAAAAGCAATTACAATTTGAGGACACTTCATATTTGCTTCTTTTGCCAGTACCAAGTTTGCCTCATCCGAATCTTTCCATTTCATGAGAAACATAACTCTCCACTGCTGTCTGTGGCTCCAATTAGTCATTCAGGATCAAGACCTCTGGCAAAGCCTCTTGGTTTATCAGCAGCATCTCCCTTCTTCTTTGATGTGCTGTCATCATATTCACTATCAGATAAAGATTTTCTTTTTGTACCATCTTTCTCTTTACCGGCTTTTTGAGAATTAAGAAATGCTTCAATTAACTCTAGACAATCTGATTCCCAAGTATTGTCAACATCTGTAAATCCCTTCCACTTCAGGAAATATTCCACCTTCCCATTCACTACGGTTGGTCCAGTAGTTTTTCCACCACAAATTCTTCAGGCTCTGCCTTTTCAACTTTTTTACTCTTTCCATTCTGTTTCTTACCCATTTTTTTGCAATGTAATTTTATTGGAGGCCATTTTTTATTGCAGACTTGAAGAGTTCACCACTCTGAGCTGCTCTGGGTCACAGGTCTGAGGCATCTCCGGCCCTATGCACCTCAAGCTCCAGCCACATCCACTCCAAATCTTTGCTACAAGAACTGGTAAGGTTTCTGGGTCTGCATCTTAAAAATTAGAGGGGGCTCCCTAAGATTGGGAATCATTGGAGTTTTTAAATCTTGAGCATGGGCACATTCAGCCTTCACCAATTCATTAATTACAGCTTAGGATTTCAAACCCTATTCTGCTTCCCACACAGGTATCTGCTTATGGGCTTTTGTTCCATTAAATTGACTGTCGTATCAATTAGATTGGTGGGATTTCTCTCAAAATTCAGTTCCTAGATACCAACAAAGGTCAGATTTTTGTGCTCAAGCATCAGGCAGTATATCTTACTCTTTGGCTATACTAATGATAGGCATGTTTTTATTATTGCTTTTGCTTTATTGAATAGTTCAATTTTAGCACAGCATTTTTGTGTGGAAGGAAGTAAGGATAAACAGAGAATTAGGGTTTTGTTGTCCAAGTCATAGAATAAATATTTTGAGGGACCAGCAGTTAGTGTAATGACTATGTCGCTGGACTCCCACACGTAGTCGACCGTGGTTCGAGTCCCGGACCCGGTGGCTTAGACTCACGCTGGGCACGTGTGCGTGCATGCCCAAGATCCTGAGAGGAGAATGGAGGAGAAGGGATTGCGGCGTGGCCATCCCCCCGGGGGGTGATTTCTCACTTTCTGTCTCTCTGTCTCTCTCTGTCTATCTGGCGAGCGCTCGCGCCCTATAGCAAAAATAAAACCTCTCCAAAAAAAAAAAAAAGAATAAATGTGTTAAGTCTACATAGTCACAGGTAAAGAGACACTGGTGTTCCCTTCAACATAGTATGAGAATAATTTATTGCAATTTTCTACAAGGAATTAGTTTTTTGTTTGTTTGTTTGTTTTTGTTTTGTTTTGCTTTGCTTTTAGAGAGAGATTTTTGCTATAAGGCGTGTGTGCTCACCAGAGAGACAGAGTCCAAAAGTGAGAAATCAACCCTCAGGGTGGGATGGCCACTCCACAATCTTTCCTCCATTCTCCTCTTGGGATTTTGGGCACCTGTGCACACGCACCTGTTGTGAGTTTAAGCTGCTGGGTCCTGGACTTGAAATGCAGTCAACTGCGTGGGAGTACAGATATAACCATTCTGCCATCCGCTGGTCCCAATGAAGTCAAGTTTTAAAACTGTAGTAATTGGCAGTTTCATCTGCATGAATCCTTCTTGTGAGACTTAACTATTTTTTTTTTTTGAGAGGTTTTTGCTATAGGGCATGTGCACTTGCCAGAAAGACAGAGAGAGACATAGAGACAGAAAGCGAGAAATCACCCCCCGGGTGGATGGCCACACCACAATCCCTTCTCCTCCGTTCTCTCGGGATCTTGGGCATGCACGCACACATGCCCGGCGTGAGTTTAAGCCACTGGATCCGGGACTCAAACCATGGTCCACTACATGGGAGTCCAGCGACATAGCCATCACACCAACTGCAGGTCCCGAGTTCTTTTTTGTTTACTTTAGATTAAAACATAACTGATTTTCTTCGATGCTTTGATTTCCATATGTAAGGAATTTTGTCTTCTCTTGAGCTGTTGATATGTTCATCTACCTACTATTTGAACTGAATCCTAACCTTTTTCCTGGCTTTAAGTTTTAAATAAACTTCTCTTAACATTTTTTGATTTTTATCTATTAAAACTGAAACTTTTTTAAATTAAAAAATGCATTAAAAATACCTACCAATACCTATTTAATGACTTCAGTAAGCTATATAGCCCCAGTGAGGTGCTACTTTAAAGTATGTTCACTTTACTCACTGAGGTTTATGCCTAAAGTCAGACATGTGTTCATAAATATGACTATCAGCTGTGCTTGCTATTGAAAGTCTTTAATTAAGATCTTTAGTGAAGCAATAACATGTGAAAAAAAAAGGCATGGAAAACAACTGTACATTAGCAGAGACAGTGGGGATAAGGGGGGAATTGGCAGAGGGTGAGAGGTAGGGAATCAAGGGGGGGGAGGCAAAATATATAAGAAACAAGAAATATAAAATTATTTGCTGATGATAACAGGTATGTTTATATCTTTGATCAAGCCAATATACAATGTATACTGGATGGAAAATCTCATTTTGTATACTATATTGATGTACACTGAATGACTGTAAATAAATAAATATTTTAAAAATAATAAAAAAAGAAACTATTTCAGAACCACATTTGAACCCAAGGCCCTAGACCATCCCAGAAGCCCCTTCCTATGTCTTTTTTTTTTTTTCTGCCCCAGATCTCCAGCCTCCAGAAGGATACTTAAGAACTCATAAGGCCCGCTCAATGATGGTAACTTTTGCAGTACTGTGTCCAGCCCATGTTTCTTATTCTGGCCTCCCAAGTCTTTCCTGACCCTCTGATGGGGGCTAGTGAAGAATCATGATAGCTGCAGGTCACAGCCAGGGCAGGAAGAACTGTGGTCATGATCAAGCAACCCTCAGGGAACTTTCTAAGAAGCCCAATCTGGTCTCCACCAGCGAGGGGACATAGAAACATTTCCAGGTGCCTTTGATGACAGATACTACTCCAAACTACTGTGACTTAAATGTGATTAGTAAAGTAGATACATTAAACTACATAAAAGTAAAGTTATTATAGCAAATGTTAATATAACCAAAGTCAAAGGACGCTGTGAAAATTACTTACATGTAGCACAGAAATAGACAAATGTTCCTAAAATATGTATAAGACTCCTACAAATGAAGAAGCCACAGCCTGCAAAAACAAGAGCAACAATAAAACCCTTTGCCTGATAGCAGGTCCATACCTGAGTTCATAAACGATGAGGAGCTGTAGTCCTGGGAATGCAGAGGACTCTAGGTAATACAGTCTGTGGGAATGGCATGACCAGAAATTTTGGATAGTGTGAGAGGATTGTATAGGATTATGGGAGATGTAGTCTAGGGACAGAAGCTACCAAGGATTCTGGGTGTTGTGGCACGGGGATCACACTCAACACTGGGTTGCTCTACCCACTGATGCTTAGTACTGTGCAGGCCCACCCCTCGTGACTTTATGGTCCTTGTTTTCTGTCATACTCTCTGTTGACCAAAGATCCCATGGACCTCTCTCTCCAGCATGCAGAGCACAATAGGAAATGCTGGGAAGGGTTGGTCCTGCAGAGCAGGTAAATGGGGCTGAAAGCATTGAGCAGCTTCAGGCCAGTGTCTCCATGGTCTGGGGAAGAGGACTTCTGGCAGAAGGTGGAGTTGGCCTCAGCCTATAGCACATCTCCACAGGAAGTGAGGGGGAGGGTTTACATCCCTGAAGTTTGGGGGCTGAATAAATTTGGCTCCAGGTTTTGTAGTGGGAGGCAAGCTCAGCGGATTGATGACTTAGGGTGAGAGCCTCATCTCTGGGCTGGGGGCAGACTCACCTTGGAACATTCTTGTGCATGTTGGGAGTATAGACTGGGACCATATTTCCTAGCAGGGGTTTCTTTTGAGGCATGGATGAGGGCTCAGTGTGATGGTGACAGCCATGACCAGATGAGTTACTATGAGAAGGAGGCAGAGGCTTCCCCTGCCCTGGTGTGCAAGCTCCTTTGATTGCTGGGGTTTTGTAGTGGCAACCAGTGGGGCCTCACAGTTTTTATCAATACTCCTGGGGCTATGGGCCAAACATAAAATAAATGAATTTAATCTTTTCATTATGTAAAAAACATTAAGTAGAACCAGAAATAGACATAGACCTATTAAGCAGATCCAACACATCACTTTGCAACATATCACTTTGCAACTGATCTGGTTTGACCCAGATTTGCTCCCATCTGTGCAGACACATGGAGAATTGTCATATTCATTCCTCTTTGTTAAGAGCATGACCCCTTACAGTGAGACTTGAAACCCAGGCTCTATCTCTCTCTGGCTGTGGCACATTTTTTTTTTCAGAGAGAGATTTTTTCTATAGGGCATGTGCACTCACCAGAGAGACAGAGAGGCAAAGTGAGAAATCACCCCCTGGGGGGGGGGGATGGCCATGATACAATCCATTCTTCCTTCTCTTGAGGTTTTGGACACACACACACAGGCACCCAGCATGCATTTTAAGCCAATGGGTCCAGGACTAAAACCGAAGTCAACTCTGTGGGAGTCCAGCGACATAAGCATTATGCCATCTGCTGGTCCCTGGCTGTGGCATATTAAGAAAGGTGTAAGGTCACCAGATGGCATGGCAGTTAAGGTGCTAGATTCCACACTATTAACTGCAGGATTCCGGTTACAGAGCTGGCAACTTGAAAAATCACTTAAGATGCATGTATGTGCACCTCAAATCCTGAGAAAACTGGAAGAGAAAGTATTGTGGCATCCCATCCCTCCTGAGGAGACTGGAGAAAAGATTGTGACATCACATCCCCCACCCCAGGGAGGTAATATCTTTCTCTCTCTCTCTCTCTCTCTCTCTCTCTCTCTTCCCCCTCTTCTCTCATCTCTCATTTTCTGTATTGTTCCAATCTTAGTGTATGTGCTACCAAAGTGAGCATTGTCTCTCACTCTCTGTCACTCTCTGGAAAGCATATGGGCCCTATAGCCAAAAAACTAAACAAATAAAAAATAAAGGAAGATATGTAAATACCTCCTGGTTTCCTTATCTGAAATGGGTGGATATGAAATAACCACTTCATTAGGCTGCATGAGGATCAAGTGAGGGAAAGCCTGTACTATACCTGGAACTATTTCAGGTATATATTAAACACTCAATAAGCCTTAACTTATTAGTCTTAAAAGATCATTATTCCAGAGGCCAAAAGAGGATAAAGTTTCTGCTCAATGTCAGCATAATGCCAGGCTGTGTTGTGATGCCCACATGAAGGATCTGTGCCCAGGAAGCTGCTCACAGTTTTCTTCCAGGATTCCTTGTACTTAAAAACAAACACAACAATGACAAGAGAACAAAATGAGGCTCTATCTTAGCCCTAGAAATTTCCAAATACAGTCCTGAGGATCAAACCCCTTTTTAGTCCCTAGTGCTGCTGCTTCTAATTCCCTGCCCACTCCAGAAAGGACTATTCGTAGGGCAAAGAGAGGGCAGCCAGACCTCAGGTGGGACCTCCTTACCTATCGCCTTCCTTTAGTGCCTTCTCTGCTCCAAACCCTGGTGATTTTTCTTTACTGGTTTCTGACACCTTATCTGCACTTTCCCATTAGGTAACTGCTGGTCCCCCCTTTTTTTTTTTTTTTTTTTTTTTTTTTTTTTTGAGAGGTTTTTGCTATAGGGCGTGTGCGCTTGCCAGAAAGAGAGAGACAGAGAGACAGAAAGCGAGAAATCACCCCCCAGGGGGTGGCCACACCACAATCCCTTCTCCTCCATTCTCCTATCGGGATCTTGGGCACGCATGCACACATGCCCGGCATGAGTCTAAGCCACTGGGTCCAGGACTCGAACCGTAGTTGCTACATGGGAGTTCAGAGACATAGCCATTATGGTAACTGCTTGCACTTTCCCATTTGGGACTCAGAACATTCTCCAGATCTGAGTCCCACATTCGTGACACCTCCATCAATGTCCCAGCATTCCTTCTCAGTGCTTTCTTCAGGCTGCTGCATTCCATTTCCTAAGCAATTGTCTTATCCTTGCTAGTGGACTTGACAACAATTGACTTATTTTAATTCCCTCAAACTACTCACTAAAAATTATAATCCAAACACACACACACAAAATGGAATTCTCAGTTTCCTGAAAAATAGTGGTGTTAAACGATTGAAATAATTCATCTCTCCTTCATGTAATGTATCTGGGAACAGGTGAACAAAGTTTTGAAGCAAACTGGTTTTAGTAAATTAAACAAGTTGGTTTTTTGTTTGTTTATTTGTTCTTAGCTTCTGTTCCTACATGATTCTAAATTCTACAGAGGTGAACAGATAACATAAATGAGACCAATCAGATTTTGCAGTCTTCACAAATTCCACACTTTCCCTATTATATTTGAGACTATTCAATTAAAAATTTATCGTGAAAAATATTTAAATATTAGTTAAAGTAGGAAGAATTATAATCAATCCATTCATACTTAGCACACACCAAAACATGATCCAACAGCCTGAGAAACATACTGAATACGTGTGTGTGTGCATGCCTAAAATTCCTAGATGAGAATAGAGAAGAAGGGATTGGGGTATGTCCATTCATTCCCCCCTGGGGGGTGATTTCTCACTTTCCCCTTTCTTGGTCTCTCTCTATCTCTCTCCAGCGAGTGCATGCCCTATGGCAAAACCATTTTTTTTTTAATCAGTTTCAAGACGTCAAGGCATCTACAGGTAGCCTTTATAATTAAACATCTTCCATTTTACAGATGGATGTTAGTATGGCCCACTACGAGATTTCAGGTTAAGACAGTCTCAGCTAGAACTTGATAGTAAAGGAAGGTGTACGTGGAAATCAGTGCCACACTAGAATCTAACATCGTTATCACAGTCAGAAAAAGTTTGCCTTCTAGTGAAAGTAGCAGTGGATGTACGTAATTGATAAATTGAAGAGAATTAATGAATGTGTAAATAGGGAAAAATGGTGATCTCTGAAATCATTGCCAATATTCATGGGTTTCTTCTCTTAAGAGGTAGTTCAGGTGGGACCAGCAGTTAGCATAATGGCTATGTCGCTGGACTCCCACATAGTCGACCATGGTCCGAGTCCTGGACCCGGCGGCTTAAACTCACGCCGGGCACGTGTGCATGCGTGCCCAAGATCCCGAGAGGAGAATGGAGGAGAAGGGATTGCGGCATGGCCATCCCCCCTGGGGCGTGGTTTTTCACTTTCTGTCTCTCTGTCTCTCTCTGTCTGTCTGGCGAGTGCACGCGCCCTATAGCAAAAACCTCTCTGAAAAAAAAAAGAGGTAGTTCAGGAGGAGGGCAGCAGGTAATATGGTTGTGAAGGTGCTGGACTCCCACATGGCTGGACTCCCACAGGGATCAGGTTTGAGTCCTGAATCTGGCAACTTGCTTTCTTGTTTTCTCTCTCTCTCTCTCTCTCTCTCTCTCTCTCTCTCTCTCTCTCTCTCAGGAGCGCACATGCCCTATAGCAAAAAAATTTAAAATAATAATAATAATAATAAATAAAATTAAATAATACTAAAAAATAGGAAGTGGAGTTATCATAAGGTAATTATTAATACATATCTGTCTGTTATCTATTTGATGGGAAAGTCTCTCTCTAGGCAAAGTATACAAGTACAGCAGACAGACCTTACTTTTTTGTGGAATTTTTCTGAATCTTGTATCACAGTTCTAAGTACATGCAGTTTAAAATATTTAAGTGGAATAGAGAACACAGCAATAGATATATGAATAATACATACTGGTCATCATTTTGCACACAATAGAAGCTTTGGCAGGATGTCTAGGTTTTTTTCCTAATGAGAGAGACTTTTAACCTTTAAAGCAAAGTCATCACTATATCTTTCTCCAAGCCTCACCTGTTGATTTAAGCTTCTAATTTTGGGTTACTATGATTAGCTTTCCTTTTTCTTTTAAATTGTCAAATGTTACCAAGGTATTTAATTGCACTCATTTATTCATGACCAACTATATCTCTTGGGTTTTTCTCTATTCTTATTTAGTTCATCCGAATTCTTTTCAATGCAAATTTCTATGTTGTGATTATTCTGAGAACTCATGTTTCTGGGGATTTTTTAAAATAGATTTTTATCATAATGTGTTTGTGCTCACCAGAAAGAGATAGAGAGAGGGAGAGTGAGAAATCATACCTAGTGGGAATGGCCATGCCACAATCCCTTCTACTTTCAGGACTTGGGATATGCGTGCACGAATGCCCGGCATGATTTTTAAGCTGCCAAATCTAAGACACAAACCATGGAATTGGCCATGCAGGATCCATCCAGAGCCTTAACGACCATACCATCTGTTGGCCCAAGGAATATTTTTAGTATGCTCTTATATGTGGTTGGACATAAGATTTTAGGTTCCAGATAAAAGACTATGACTTAAGAGTCATAAAGCCAAAGTAACTATTTAAAAATATATAGGTCAATTGAGAAAAGAGAACCATCTTATGGACTATGGATTGTGGCTAATATACTCTGTGTTTCTAAGTCCATGAGAAGCACTGGTTTTCAAAAATTGCATAGTGATAAAACAGCCTAGAAACACATTCCTCAGAACATATTTCATAGTTAAGTACTGCATTAATGTATATGTTACATATATTATGTAGATATCTAAACTGTAATATGAATAAATATATAAATCTACCCAAACTAAACAATAATAGTTTACAGTAATCTTTCTTTTCTTTTTTAATTGTCAGAAGGCACATGTACTGCTAAAGAGAAAGAAAGAGAAAGCACTAATCAGTGGGATGTGATCACATTGCAATTCTTTTTCCTTTATTTCTTTATTTTATCAGGAATTTGGGCAGACACGCACATGTGCCTAGTATGTTTTTCAACCCACAGGGCTGAAATTCAAACCATGGTTAACTATGTGGGATCAGCCTTCCAATATACTACACTAACAGACAGACCAAATCTTTATATTGGGTATTATATCAGAATACAAGTAAAAGGCAATTTCATTCTGAGTGAAAGGAATTACCCAATTTCATTTCAGGACTCTATCCACATACTTCTGTATATGTCCAATACTGAAGTAACGACATACCTTTTTTAATCTAACAGGTCATTTTATAATGTTTTTATTGATGAATAAGGCTCAATCATGCAAACTATTAAGAAAAACCTGTTTATATAACAGCCAGCTATCACTGGGAAACTTCACAGTGTTCTAAATATAATACTGTTCCATATATTATTTCTTTTTTCATCTAAACACCTGTGGTCCCTAGCACTGTTTTTAAATAGAATTTTCTTCAGAAATGGGTGAGGCTGGAGGAGAGGCATGATTTGGAAATAAGGAGTGCATTCAAATTAGAGGTAGAGTATCCATACCTACTAGTAACTCATTTTTCCACTTCACTATCTTCGAGTTTTCTTTTTGATATTTAATTTTGTTTGGGCAATCACTATTTCATTGGCTTCAGTGAAAACACTTTTCCCTTCATGAATATAATGGCAGAGTAACTGAATTTTATCAGAAAATTTATCAGATGTTTTCTAAAGGGAAACATTTCAGGGTTAGCTTGGTGGCAAGGTGCTGATGCATGGCCTAAGAGGAACTGTAACCTACATGACATCTGTGGTTTAAATTACCAGCCCAATTGTCCCAGAAGACACCAGGTACATGCACAAGTGCTCGTGATCTAAAGGGCTGGAAGACTGGTGGACAGAGGTCAGGGTGTGACTAGACCCTGTAGGAGAGTGCTACCTTTTACTTTCTCCTCTCCCACACATAAAACATACTCTCATATATATGCACAAACCTTTTATCATGAATAAAGAAAATAGTTATAAGTTTGACATGAGGTCACAAATCCAATGTAAATTAGAACTATAATACCACACATACCTACAAAGATTAGTAAAACACATAGAGCTATTGAGGATGCTTGTCTTCGTCTTCGACTATTCCTGTCTCTTGGCTTATGAAAAATAAACCTAGGAAAAAAGGCAATCCAAATGACAAACTAAGAAAGTAATCAAGATAAGTCTGTAAAGGAGAAAATATTTTCAAATTATGTGTCTTATAAAAGTCTTATATTCAGAATAGAAAAAGAACACTTACAAGTCTAAAATAAAAAGACACATAACCCAGCTCAGAAATAAAAAAGAAGTTGAATAAACTTATCTTCAAACATATTTACAAGTAGCGAATTAATATGTGAAAATGTCAATAACATCGTTAGTCATTAGCGTTTCTATCAGCAAGATGAATAAATTCCAGATATCTGGTGTACAACATTGCACCTAGAGTAAAAACTAATATATCAAACATATAACATTTTGAGAGAGTAGATCTTATGTTAATTGGTCTTATTACAACAAAATAAAATAACTTAGAAACAGAAGTGGAATTAGCTGGGATGAGGAGTGAATTGACCCTGAATTCTTGATTTGTTCAGAAGCCTGAACTTTTTAAAAAAGGAATTTGTTTTTGGATAAAATTTAAAATGAGGGACCAGCCAGGTGCTATTGTGGCTAAGGAGGCTGGATCCCACATGGCCAACTGCACAGTTTGAGTCTCAGACTACGTGACTTAAAAAACACACTTGGCAAGTGTGAATGAATGCCCACAATCCCAAGAGGAGAATGGAGAAGGAATTGCAGCATGGCCTTTCCCCAGGGGGTGATGTCTCACTTTCCTTCTCTCTCTGGACATGTGGGCATGCCCAGGAAAAAAAAAAAAAAAAAAGAAAAAAAAAAAAAAAAAAACCCACCTTGAGTCAACATAATGCTTAATTATTTAGTAACCTTCCCTAGAAGTTTGTTTACTTTTCGTTCTGGCCTACCATGACTCTGATCTGCACTCTATGGCAGAAATTGAAAGATTGAAAGAAATAAAAGCATACAGAGCATCTGTAGAAACTAGAGACAGTGCAGGAGGATGAGAGGGAGGGAATCAAAGGGAAAAAGACAGCAAAACATTAAGGGACACAAAAATAGAAAATTAACTGTTCACGATAACATGTAACATCTCTGGACTAAATTCTAGTATATTCATGCTGGGGAAATTCATTTTGTATGTTATAATAATATGCAATGATGGAACATAAAATAATAATAATAAAATAATATTTAAAAACTTAATTAACTACAGTCCCCATGTTTTGCTGTAGTTGTAAATAGAACTATACCAATAGTTAATGTACTATTAACCAAGAACCATGTTGTGGGGGCTGGCAGGTGGCATGGTGGTTAAGGGCACTGAACTCCCATGTGGCCGACCATGGTTCAAGTCCCAGACCTGAAGGCTTTCTTTCTTACTTTCTCTCTCTCTCTCTGGGTCTCTCTCTAGAAATATTAAAATAATAATAATAAATAAAGTTAAAATACTTCTTTTTAAAAAAATGTTGTGTAATAATGTGGCTATTTAGAATCAGAGTTTATTAATGCTACCAGCAATGTCCCTCACTTTCTGCACTTTGCTTCCTAAGAAAACAAAGTGACTGTCTGTTCTGTGACCAACCAGTTGTGCATTTCCCCCTGCAGCTTTGGACTCAAGTTCATGCCAGGAAAGTTCCAAAAATAGTCAAAGTCACTGTTAAAGTTTAGATTGTGGCCCAAAACACAGAAAGATAAAACATGGTGCTAAACACATAAAAAATGAGTGCTACTTTTTAATCGAATCTTTAAAACACTTATATAAAGTGAGATACCACCTAACGCCAGTCAGAATGTTTAAGATTAAAAAAAAAAAAATGATAACTGTTGGCGGGGGTGTGGTGAAAGGGGAACTCTCTTATACTACTGGTGGGAATGTAAATTAGTCCAGCCACTGTGGAGAACAATTTGGAGATTCTTCAAAAATCTACAAATAGAAATATCATATGATCCAGCAATCCCACTCTTTGATATCTACCCAAAGTACAGAAGAATTCTTCATTGGAAAAATGCTTGCACATCGATGTTTATTGCAGCACTATTCACAATTGCTAAGACATGGAACCAACCCAAATACCCACAAATAGATGAATGGATTGGAAAACTGTGGCACATAATACTCTATGGAATACTCTTCAGCCATAAAAACCAACAAAACCCTTGCTTTTGACAGAAAGTGGAAGAATATGGAAGATTTACTGCTGAGTGAAGCAAGCCAGGCTATGAAGGAGAGACATTGTATGTCCCACTTAATATATACCAAGTATCTGCAATCTATGACTGAAACTGATTGACTAAAGGATATACAAACACAGTAAATGGGTGTAAATACCAGATATAGTGTGTGTGGAAGACCAGGACCTGAGGAAGGGCATTTAGAAGAAAAATACAAAGGCAAAGCATTAATGAAACAAAGAAATATGGCATTATCTGTTGAAGATATTTTATAGTTTATTCAACTGGACTAGGGAGAAATATTCACATATTGAAATATTCACTTTGTAAGCTAAATAAGGTGATTGAATGTATAAAAGAAAATGAAATTTTAAAAAAGTAAAAAAAAAAAAAAAACTTATATAAAGTTTATAAGCACAACCCTCCATAGGAACACACAAGGGACTATACAGTACTCATGATAGAAAATAATAAAGAAAATGTTCTACTAGGTGTGTTCCTATGGAGCATAAAACTCACACTGGGTGCGTGTGTATGCATGCCCAAAATCCAGAGAAGAGAATGGAGGAGAACAGCACAGCCATCCCCTCTAGAGGGGTGATTTCTCACTTTCTGTCTCTCTGTCTCTGTCTCTCAGGAGAGCACACGCACCCTATAGCAAAAATCTCTCCAAAAATAAATTATTTTGTAATAATGAATAAAACTTCTACTAGTTATGAATTAAGAGACTTATGTATAAGTTGCACTTTAACTAGATTAACCAGACATATATAAAACACATAAGAACAAAATCCTCATTCTTCTTAAGTGCATATGACGTTCTTGAGGATCTATCATATTTTAGGTCATAGAACAACTCTCAGTAAACTTAAACAAGTTGAAATCTTACAGTGTATATACTCTAATTAGCATGGAAGGAAATTCAAAATAAAAATATAAAAATGCTTATGGACACTGGAAGGAGGGTGGGAGAGTGGAAGAGTTTAGGAAAGGAAATAAGGGAGAAAAAAATACAGAGGCAAGACATTTGTGGGACACAGTAATGGTTTATTGCCTGTTGATGATAATGTGTATAGTATTCTCAACTGGATTGCTCTGAGGTGTAGTTCATGGTGGGTAAATTCTCTTTACAAGCCAAATGATTTTTAACAATCAAATGTATAAAAATAAGAGTAATAATAATAATAATAATAATAATAAAATGTTTAAAAATATTTAAATGCTGAAAAATTTGGGTATGTGGAACTTAAACAACAAACGCATAAACAATCAATGTTTAAAAGAATACACAAATGGGGGACAGCAGATGGTGTGGTGGTTGGGGCACTGGACTCCCACATGGCCGAACGCAGTTCTAGTCCTGGACCTGGTGGCTTGCTTGCTTGCTTGCTTGCTTTCTTTCTCTGCGTATCTCTGTTTCTTGAGAATAAGTGTCCTATAGCAAATTAAGAAATAATAATAATGGTAAGTAAAATTAAATAAAGAATTCTTTTAAAATAACATACAGTAAGGAAGTTAGAAAATACTGTGGGAATTACACTTAATGTCTTCTAGGCTCATTTGCCCCCAACGACAAGAGTTTATTCTATTATATGACTGAGCAATATTCCATTTTGTATATATATCATACTTCCATCTGTTCACAGACACTCAGGATAATTCCATATCTTGGCTATTGTGAATAGGGCTGAAACAAACATAGGAGTGAAGATATCTCTTTGACATGTTTATTTTCTTTATATATATGCCTAGTAGCAGGATTGCTAAATCATATGACAATTCTTTTTTCACTTTTTTTTACAAACCTCCATACTGTTTTTTATTACTTTACTAAGTTGAATTTCTACCAACAGTTCTCCTGATTTTCATTCATGAATATCCTCACCCCCACTGCTTATTTTTAAGGATTGTGTCAAAGTGGGGGACCAGCAGTTAGCGTACTGGCTGTGTCGCTGGACTCCCACGTAGTCAACCACGGTTCGCGTCCCGGACCCAGTGTCTTAAAACTCACGCCGGGCGCGTGTGCGTGCATGCCCAAGATCCCGAGAGGAGAACAGAGGAGAAGGGATTGCAGTGTGGCCATCCCCCTTGGGGGGTGATTTCTTGCTTTCAGTCTCTCTGTCTCTCTCTGTCTGTCTGGCGAGCACACGCACCCTATAGCAAAAACCTCTCCAAAAAAAAAGAATTGTGTCAAAGTTTATTTTTTCTTTCCATGAGGAAAGGAGACAAAGAAAGGGAGAGACCCACAGAGCAATAGGCCCAACAACAGAGTCTCGAAACCATTATCTACTTCTAACCTCACTCAACCCTAGACTATGGACATATATGTGTCCAGCACATGCAGGGAAGCCTCCAGCTATAAACTCAAAAACGTTCCCACATCCTCACAGTCTGTCATGTTTTATTGCCTTACCATTATCCATTCTAATGGATAAAGTGAAACTCCATTATAGCTTTGATTTATATTTTATTGATAATTAGTGATATTGAGCATTTTTCCACATACTTGGCCATTTGAATGTCTTCTTTTAACAAACATCTATGTGCTGAGTTAATGTTATAATTAATTTTTAAATTTTTTTCCATTGGGTTTATTGGGGATCTTAAATATTCTGAATATTAATCCCTTGTCAGGTGGATAGAGTAAAAATAGTTTTACCCTCTTCTGAAGGCTGTTTCTTCACCAGGTTGATTATTTCCTATTCAGAATTATTTAGTTTGAATAATCCCTTTGTCTCTTCTTGCTTTTGTCTTCCCTGATTTTGAAGTTTTTGTCAACAAATCTATGCTCAATATCCTGAAGCATTTTTTCCCATGTTTTCTCCTAGTAGTTTAATTTGTGTCTTACATCTATGTTTGTAATCTGTTCATTCTCACATGGATGTCCACTCACTATCTCTAGCACCACTTGTTGAAGATACTGTTCTTTTTCCAGTGTACTTGGCACCATTGTTGAAAAATCAACTGAATGTAAGTGGATATATTTCTATTTTTTATCTTCTGTTAAATTGCTGTGTGTGTCTGTTTTCTTTATTTATTTTTAGAGGTTTCACCTTAGGGTGTGTGTGCTCATCAGAGGGGAGAGAGAGATAGAGACTGTGAGATGGGAAGTTAGAAATCACCCCCCAGGGGGGTTGGCCATGCCATAATCCCTTCTCCTCTATTCTCCTCCTAGGATCTTGAGCACACATGCACACATGCCCAGGATGATATTCAAGTTGCCAAGTTTGGGACTCAAACTGCAGTTGGTCATGTGGGATCCCAGTGACATAACCACTATACCATCTGCTGGCCCTTGTGTGTCTGTTTTGTTGTTATTTTTCCTTTTCCATGCAATTTTTGTTAATTTTTTTAAAATTTACCATTATTTTTAACATTGAATCATTGTACATCATTACAACATATAAAAAGACTTTCCCAGTATGAATACACTGTATATTAGTCCAGTCAAAGTTATTACCATACACATTACCACCAACAGTTTGTTTATAGTTAATAAATCTTTGTAATGTACTTGAATGCTGGTAATATAATTCCTCCTTTTTTTTTTTTTTTTTTTTTTTTTTTTTTTTTTTTTTTTTTTTTGCCATAGGGAGGAGTATGCACTCACTGGAGACAGGGAAAGTGAGAAATCATCTCCCAGGGGGACTAGTCATACCACAATTCCTTTTCCTCCATTTTCCTCCCTAGATTCTAAGCATGTGCACACATGTGCCCAGTGTGATTTTCATGCTACCAGCGAAGTCAGGACTGTACCTACAGTCAGTGATGTGGGAATACAGCACCTTAACCACCATGCCACCTGCTAGCTCCCTATCCTCCTGCTTTTGTTTGTTGTGTTCCTTTGTTTAGGGCTGCTTTGGCCTTATAGTGTCTTTTTTAATTTTATTAAAATTTCAGAATTATTTTCTCTACAACTGGGAAGCCAGGCTAAAAGGAAAAAATATTATAGCTGTTACTTTATATGTAAAAGCTAGAATGTATTTAGTAGGAATGTGGTTCAGCTAGTGGTTAGTAGGGGGTTGAGAATAATAGGGGAAGTGGAATATAGGCCAAGGTTGGATAAAGGTACAAAATTATGGTTAAATATGAGGAATGTGTTTAAGTAATACACAGCATATTAGAGTGAATATAGTTAAGAGTAATTTATTGCCCATCTCAAAAATGCTAAAAAAGAATTTTTAATGTTTCCAAAATAAATCATAAATATTTGAGGTGATGGATGCCCAATTATCCTATTTTAATCATTGCATATTGTATTTATGTATTGAATGTCGCATGTATTGAATATCACACTGAACCACACAAATATGTTTTATATATATATATCAATTATTTTAAGAGAATATTCCTTGAGAGAAATATGTTGACTGTAAGGCAATGCTCATAATACAAAGCAAACCAAATAATATGTATTATGGCTGTAATAGAGATCAGTAGATCCCCCAGTAAAAACTAAGGCACAAAAATTATTGCAACTCTGAGAAGAGAGTTTGAACATAAGACTGAACTGGTGAAATAGAATTTTATGACTTTTTGAGTGAAACATTACTGATTTTTTTACTATCCTCTTTTTCCCCAATTTAAGCATTTTACTTTCTTTTGAGTTGTTGATAGGTTCAACAATTTGTTAAAATATTTTTCTTGTTTCTTTCTTTAAATGGAAACATAAATTTTTCTTCCTTCCTGACCCCTCTGTAATTGGAAAATATTTGGGAGTATTATTTTGTGGTGGAAGGGTTAATTGTAAAGAACTATGGAGTATGAGCTAAAATATTTTGATATGTAAAGTAAATGTTTGTGGGGACCAGCAGTTAGCGTAATGGCTATGTGCTGGACTCCCATGTAGGCGACCGCGGTTCGAGTCCCGGACCCGGTGTCTTAAAACATGCCCAGTGCGTGTGTGTGCATGCCCAAGATCCCGAGAGGAGAACGGAAGAGAAGGGATTGCGGCGTGGCCATCCCCCCTGGGGGGAATTTATCACTTTCTGTCTCTCTGTCTGTCTGACGAGCGCACACACCCTATAGCAAAAACCTCTCCAAAAAAATAAATAAATAAAGTAAATGTGGAAAAAATGTAAAAATAAATAAACTAATGAAAATAATGTTGAAACTCTGTACCTAGTTGGTGCCAATTGCTTTTTTAAATTACTATTTTTTTAATGAGAAAGAGCATTGCCGTCCAAATTCTCCAACAGCCCTGCAGCTAGTCTGAATTATTCATGAACCTGCCACATCCATATGAACTCTGGATGCAAACCCACGGTATTCCCATATGGCTTCCAGAATTGTGTAGCAGTACCCACAGTTCCTGTGCCACTGAGACTGGGCCAGAAGTCTATTGTAAATGAATCTTATGAGTTACATGTTCTTCACTTTCCTCATCTGTTATTAGAAAATTCTAGTGCCTTTAATTAGTGTCACTTTAAAGTTTTTTAAAAGGCAAATTATGGACCACACTCCCAGCTTTCGACCCCTGGACCAGGATCTTCGAGGGAGGACTGCCGCCAGTAGCTTCAGCCTCGGGACCCCAAGCCAGACACCCCTCTTTCAGCCAGGAACGCCCTCAGTTCCACCACACCACACTCCCAGCTTTCAACCCCTGGTCCAGGATCTTCGAGGGAGGACTGCCCCCAGTAGCTTCAGCCCCGGGACCCCCAAGCCAGACACCCCTCTTTCAGCCAGGTACACTTTTTTTTCCCCTTCCCCTTTCTTTTTCTGTCCCCTTACCCACGTCTTTCATTTGTAAATTTCTCTCTTCTGATTAACACATAGGAACGCCCTCAGTTCCACCACACCACACTCCCAGCTTTCCACCCCTGGCGAAATCGCGCACTGCGCGATTTCTTTATTCTACGTATTATTTTCTTCCCACGTATTCAGTCCTCGCTTCCTTTATCTTCACCATCACTGGCTGTCTAGATAGGTCTAGAATTACAATTCTGAAACATTCTAGCATTTTAATACTCTCTAGAATCCTCCATTTCACTGAACCACCTAAGAAGAAGGAGATACATTTCTTTGGACACCTGGAGAGAATACTTCTTCTTGGATTACATTACTAAACGCAATTGAAGAGAGACTAGTTGTCTCCATTCCACATCAGAAAGGAAACACACTTGCTCCTATTAGAAGAAACGTTCTCACAAAAGGTTTTTCAAAGGGAACACATCTCCCAATGGTTAGAAGTAGAAGAACCTCAGGCCTGAATAAAGCAGGAAATATGTCTCCATCAAAGGAACGCAGTAACTCCCTTCATTTTCTTGAAAAAATAGAGGACGTTACCAAAATGTCCGAGATAGAGATTAGAACATTCATGTTGAACAAGTACTATGAGCTGGAACAGAAAAAAGACAATGAACTACAGGAGATGAGAAAGTCCTTTAACGATATGAACGAGGAAATGCTAAGGAAGAATAAGACGGAACTATTAGAGGTGAAGTCTGAAATACAGGAAATCAAAAACTCTCTCGAAAGTATTAAAAGTCGATTAGACCATGCTGAAGGTCGAATCTCTGATGTAGAAGATAAAACTTCTGACCAAGAGAAAACCACCAAAAAGATAGAGAAAATAACAAAAAAAACATGAAGATAACATATGAGAATTACTTGCTTCCATTAGACATCCTAACATCCAAATGATTGGTGTCCCAGAAGGTGAAGAAACTAATAAGAGCATGAAAAACCTATTCCACGAAATCTTGGAAGAAAATTTCCCAAGCATAGAGAGGCACTCCAACATCCAGACCCAAGAAATACAAAGGACACCAAATAGAATCAACCCAAGAAGATCTTCCCCAAGGCATATCATAGCCAGACTGGCTAAGACCATAGATAAAGATAAGATACTAAAACTCGCAAGAGAGAAACGACAAGTGACTTACAAAGGACACCCCATCAGGCTAACACCGGACTTCTCAACGGAAACAATGCAAGCAAGGAAAGAATGGGAAGATGTACTGAAAGTGTTAAGAGAGAAACAATTTCAACCAAGATTATTGTATCCTGCAAGATTATCCTTCATATGGGAAAAAAAGATTAAAATCATCTCAGACAAACAAAACCTGAAAGAATTTGCCAGCACCAGGCCAGCTCTCCATGAAACCCTGAAGAAAGTACTGTTCCAGGAAAACTAAAGTAAAAGCCAGAAACAAAAGAGTAAAAGGCAACTAAGACAATGGCCAACTTAAACATCGGGACAGATCCATTAACATCGATAATAACATTGAATGTTAATGGATTAAATTCTCCAATCAAGAGACACAGCAAAAACCTCTCCAAAAAAAAGAAAAAATAAAAAAAGAGACACAGACTGGCTGAATGGGTTAAAAAACAAAAACCCTCTATCTGTTGCCTACAGGAAACCCACTTCATGGATAAAGATATACATAGACTGAAAGTGAAGGGTTGGAAAAAGATTTTCCATGCAAATGGGAATCAAAAAAGAGCTGGAGTCGCAATACTGATCTCTGATAAAATAGGTTTTAAAACAAAAACTATGCGAAGAGACAAAGAAGGGCACTATATTGTAGTAAATGGATCAATTGATCAAGAAAATATAACGCTTATTAATATCTATGCGCCTAACACAGGAGCACCCAAATATGTGAAGGAAAGACTGCTAGGTCTAAAAAGGGAGATAGACTGCAACACACTAATTGTTGGAGACCTCAACACTGCACTATCCCCCCTGGATAGATCATCTAGACAAAAAATAGGTAAAGAGATAAAAGATCTAAATGATATCATAAATCAAATGGACTTAACAGACATCTATAGAACTTTCCATCCTAAGACCTCGAGATACACTTTTTTCTCGCTGCCACATGGAACATTCTCGAAGATTGACCACATCATTGGGCACAAAGCAAGCCTCTACAGATTCAAAAGCATAGAAACTATACCCAGCATCTTCACCGACCATGATGGAATTAAACTTGAGTTTAATTTCAAGAGAAATCCTCAAAAATACTCAAATACATAGAAACTTAATAACCTACTCCTGAATGACTCCACAACTACTGAAGAAATAAAGACTGAAGTCAAAAGGTTCATGGAAGTCAATGACAATGAGGACATGAGTTTCCATAATCTTTGGGACACTGCTAAAGCAGTCATAAGAGGGACGTTTATAGCAATTAGTGCACATAAGAGGAACATGGAAAGAAAGCAAATGGATCACCTAAAATCATGCCTCACAGAATTGGAAAAGAAACAGCAAAAAGATCCAAAAAACTCCAGGAGAAAGGAAATAATAAAGATACGAGCAGAAATAAATGAAATAGAAAATAAACGAACTATACAGAAAATAAATGAAAGTAAAAGCTGGTTCTTTGAAAAGATAAACAAAATTGATACTCCACTAGCGAGACTTATTAAGAAGAAGAGAGAAAAGAACCAGGTGAATCAGATCTGCAATGAAGCAGGCAAAATAACAACAGACATAGTAGAAATAAAAAACATTATTAGAGGGTACTATGAATGTCTGTATGCCAAGAAACAAGACAATTTGGATGAGATGGACAAATTCCTGGACATGTGTAATCTACCTAGATTGAGCCAGGAGGGTATAGAAAGTCTGAATAGGTCCATAACAAGCCAGGAGGTAAAATCAGTTATAAATAACCTCCCAACAAAGAAAAACCCTGGCCCTGATGGATTCACCTCTGAATTCTACAAAACTTTCAAAGAAGAGTTAACCCCCATTCTTCTCAAGTTATTTCTAAATATCCAAAAGGGTGAATCTCTCCCTAATTCACTCTATGAAGCCTCTATCACCCTTATCCTTAAAACAGACAAGGACAGGACAAGGAAGGAAAACTATAGACCAATATCTCTGATGAATATAGACACGAAGATTCTCAACAAGGTACTAGCAAATCGTATACAACAACTTATGAAAAAGATTATACATCATGATCAGGTAGGCTTTATCCCAGGAATGCAAGGTTGGTTCAACATATGCAAAACCATAAATGTAATACACCATATTAATAGGAAGAAAGATAAAAACCACATGGTCATATCAATTGATGCAGAAAAAGCATTTGATAATATACAACATCCCTTCATGATCAAGACTCTCAGCAAAATCGGCACAGAAGGGTCATTTCTCAACACAATAAAAGCTATCTATGAAAAACCCATAGCGAACATCATCCTCAATGGAGAAAAGCTGAAAGCTTTTCCACTAAAAACGGGTACAAGACAAGGATGTCCACTTTCTCCACTCCTCTTCAATATAGTACTAGAAGTCTTGGCCATTGCAATCAGAAAAGAGGAAAAAATAAAAGGTATTCAAATAGGAAAAGAAGAGGTGAAACTCTCTCTATTTGCAGATGACATGATTGTATACATAGAAGACCCAATGGTTTCCATAAAGAATTTCTGAAAGTAATACAATACAGTAACGTTGCAGGTTACAAAATTAATATCCAGAAATCTATAGCATTTCTGTATACGAACAACAGGCAGACTGAGATAGAACTGAAAAAAGTTGTTCCATTTACCATAGCCACAAAAAGTTTAAGATACTTAGGGATAAATCTAACTAAAGAAGTTAAAGACCTCCACAAGGAAAACTATGAGAAGCTAAAAAAAGAAATTGAAAATGACACAAAAAAGTGGAAGGACATCCCATGTTCCTAGATTGGAAGAATCAATATAATCAAAATGGCAATTTTACCCAAATTGATCTACCTATTTAATGCAATGCCAATCAAAGTACCAGACACATTCTTCACAGATCTAGGAAAGACAATCATAAAGTTTGTCTGGAATCATAAAAGACCCCATATTGCCAAAGCAGTTCTGCACAAGAAGAGTGGAGTGGACGGCATCTCACTACCTGGCCCAAAAATATACTACAAAGCTGTGGTAATAAAAACAGTATGGTACTGGCACAGGAACAGACAGGTGGACCAATGGAACAGAATAGAGTCCCCAGAAATGAATGCTCAAACATACAGCCAACTGATTTTTGACAATTGGTACCAGTCAATCCAGTGGGAAAAGGAAAACCTCTTCAGCAAATGGTGCTGGCAAAACTGGATCTCCACTTGCAGAAAGATGAATCTGAACCCCTACCTCTCACCTCTGACAAAAATAAAGTCAAGGTAGATCAAAGATCTAAATCTAAGACCTCAAACTATAAAACTGCTCCTGGAAAACACCAGGGAAAATCTGGGAGACATTGGGGTAGGGAAAAACTTTTTAAATAAGACTCCCAACACATAGTCTATGATCCCTAAAATAGACAAGTGGGATTACATCAGACTAAGAAGTTTCTGCATGGCAAAAGACACAGTGATTAGTGTGAACAGACAGCCCTCAGAATGGGAAAATATTTTTGTAAACTATGCATCAGACAAGGGACTGATAACCAGAATTCACAAGGAACTCAAGCGGCTGTTCCGGAAAAAGACAATCAATCTTATTAAAAGATGGGAGAATGAGTTGAAAAAACCACTCTCTAAAGATGACATACGAGTAGCTAAAAGGCATATGAAAAAATAATCAACATCCCTCATTGTAAGAGAAATGCAGATCAAAACAACAATGAGATATCACCTAACCGCAGTCAGAATGTCTAAGATTAAAAAAACAAAAAATGATAAGTGCTGGAGGGGGTGTGGTGAAAAGGGAACTCCCTTACACTGCTGGTGGGACTGTAAATTGGTCCAACCACTGTGGAGAACAATCTGGAGATTCCTCCAAAATCTACAAATAGAACTACCATATGATCCAGCAATCCCACTCCTTGGTATCTACCCGAAGGACAGAAGAATACTTAATCGAAAAAGTGCTTGCACATCGATGTTTATTGCGGCACTTTTCACGATTGCTAAGTCATGGAAACAACCTAAATGCCCACGAACTGAAGAATGGTTAGAAAAACTGTGGCACATATACTCAATGGAATACTATTCATCCATAAAAAAAACAACAAAACCCTGGCTTTTGAAAGGAAGTGGATGAATATGGAAGACTTACTGCTGAGTGAAGCAAGCCATGCTATGAAGGCGAGGCATTGTATGTCCCCACTTAATATATACCGAGTGTCTGCACTCTAAAATATATATATATTTGAAACCATACTGCTTCTATTGTTATAGAGTTATAAAATTATACAAAATTATAAGACATATTTTGAACATTATCTTTAAAATTCAGTATTTTGAAATTTTGAAAGTTGTTTGTAAACTGTCAAGAATTATGGAGTGTGAGCTAAAATTTTTTGCTATGTAAAGTAAATGTTTGTGGAAAAATAAATAAATGAAAGAAAATTTTAAAAAATCCCTTAAAATAAAAAAAGGCAAATTATGTGATTATATTTGTTAAGCAAACAATTTTATACATATTGTATACTTTCACTTAAGTAATAATTCTTCATACTTTTTACTAACAAAAGTATCTAACACAAACAGAACTGGAAACAAAACATGCCAAAACTTGGGATACTTCAGAAATACATTTAAATCATGCATATATTTACATATATATTTAAATAATTTAAATACATTTAAATCTTGCAAAGATTTCTTAAAAAAAAAAATGATAGAGGCCACCATTACCCCCAGAGCCTACACTGCAGAGCACAGAGCAGCAGCAGCCAGTGAGAACAACTGAGACAGGAAACTACCCTCTATCTTCCAACTGCTCCAGGTGCAGCCCAGAATGACTCCTGCCACCTCCCTTTCCCACCATTACCTCCCAGAGCTTGCACTGCAGTCAATGAGAACAACTGAGGCAGGAACAACCGCTTTAGACCTCTTGCTGCCTTCTGCCCACCCAGATGTATTTCTAGACTTAATAGTTTTCTGAAATGTGGAGCAAAACCCTGCCACTTAGAACTAGGTGGATCTGTTCTCAAGAGCATGGGAAATGAATCAACATCTAAAGCCAGCTATATATGCACTTCTCTATCTGAGAAACAAGGCTGTCTACCAAGAACACATCTGAGAAGTAGAACTCTTCTTCTACTATAGAATCAACACCAGAAAAGCAGGAAGACACTATAGAATCAACACTAGAAAAGCAGAAAGAAGTATTAAATCCATTAGATGACTAGAAACCAGAGCAAAGGCACAAGAAATATGGAAAAATGAGGAAACACCTCTTCCCTGATGGAACAGAGGAACTCTTCTTCAACCATAAACAGCACAAAATAATTTGCAGGAATGTCAGCAATGGAGTTCAGAATATTCATGATAAAAGCAACAAGGAAGTCTTTCCAGAATTTGAAGGAAGAGACAGACAGAATCAATCACAACTTTGATATGAAGACAGTAATACAGGAAACGAAGACCTCCCTCAAAAGTATTAATAGCAGACTGGACCACAAAGAAGACAAGTCTCTGAACTGGAAGACAAAACCTTTGACTTAAATAAAACAAACAAAAAATAAAGAAAAGAAAAGAAAAGAAAAGAAAAGAAAAGAAAAGAAAAAGGAGGACAACATATAGGAAATAATAGACACCATTAAATGCCCAAATATCTGAATAATAGGTATTCCAGAAGGCAAAGAATCAGACAAGGGCATAGAAGAAATATTCCATGAAATACTCACAGAAAACTTGCCAAACCTAGAAAAGCATTCAGTCATCCAGAACGAATAAATAAAAAGAATCCCAAATAGAATAGAAATAAGAAGATCCCCTCTATGGCACAACATAGCCAGAATGATAAAAATCTCAGATAAAGACAAGATTCTAAAAATAACGAGAGAGGGAACCAGCAGTTAGCGTAATGGCTATGTCGCTGGACTCCCATGTAGTCGACCGCGGTTCGCGTCCTGGACCCGGAGGCTTAAAACTCACACCGGGCGCGTGTGCGTACGTGCCCAAGATCCCGAGAGGAGAATGGAGGAGAAGGGATTGTGGCGTGACCATCCCCCCTGGGGGGTGATTTCTCACTTTCTGTCTCTATGTCTCTCTCTGTCTGTCTGGCGAGCGCACGTGCTCTATAGTGAAAACCTCTGCAAAAAAAACCCCATAATAACGAGAGAGAAATGTCAAGTCACTTACAAAGGTTACCCAATTAGACCAACACCAGACCTCTCAACTGAAATAATGCAGAGAAGAAAAGAACGGGAAGACATATTCAAAATACTGAAAGGAAAACAATTTCAACCAAGAATACATTACCCAGCAAGATTATCCTTCAAATAGAAAGAGTACATAAAATTATTCACAAACAAAAAATGAAAGAATTCACCAATACTATACCAGTTTTTCCAAGAAGTACTAAAGGGCGTACTATGTCAGGAAAACTAAAGAGAGACAGCCAGAAATAAAAGAACAGCAGCAACAACAACAAAACCCAAAAATGGCTAACAAGATGATGGGAATAAATCTGCAAATATTGATAATAAATTGAATGTTAACAGATTAATTTTCCAGTCAAAAGACACAGACTAGCTGAATGGATAAAAACAAACAAAAACCTTCCATTTGTTGCCTACAAAACATGCACCTCATGGATAAAGACAAATAGACTAAAAGTGAAGGGCTGGAAGAAGATATTTCATGCAAATGGAAATTAAAAGAAAAAGTTGGACTTGTGATCCTGATATTAGACAAAATAGGCTTTAAAACAAAAACTGTAAATAGACATAAAAAAGGACTAATTCACCAAAAAGATATAACACTTAGAAATATCTATGCACCTAACGTGGGAGCACCCAAATATGTAAAAGAAAGACTGCTAGATTTAAAGAAAGAGATAGACCTCAACATACTAGTTGTTAAGGATCTCAATATCCACTATCTCCTTTGGATAGATCATTTAGACAAAAAATAAGCAAAGAGATATGGAATCTAAACAACACCATAAATAAAATGGACATGATAGACATCTATAGAACTTTCCCCCAACAACCAAATAATATACATTTTTCTCACGCACGCATGGAGCATTCTCAGAGGTTGACCACATGATAGGGCACAAAACAAGCCTTTCCAAATTCAAAGACATAGAAATGTCTACATGCAGCATGTTCTCTGACCATGACAGAATTAACCTGGAAATTAATTTTAGAAAAATCCCTCAAAAAACACAAACACCTAGAAACCAGTCAACCTATTCCTGAATGAATTTACAACCACTAAATAAAGATTGACATCAAAAGATTTATTGAAAACAATGATAATTAGTGCACAAGTTTCCATAATTTATTGGACACAGTGAAAGCAGTCATAGAGGGAAGTACATATCAATTAGTGCACATAAGAAAAAGATGGAAAGGTGGCAAGTAAACAACCTGACAACACATGTCCAGGAACTGGAATAACAAAAACAAGAAGAACAATAATAAAAGATGCCAGGAGAAAAAAAAAATACATGAACATAAACAGTGAATAAACTACACAGAAAATGAATAAAATAAAAAGCAGTTTCTTTGATAAGATAAAGAAAATTAATATACGCCATTAGCTAGACTAATTAAGAAGGGAGAAAGGAACCAGATAAATCAATTTTGCAATGAAAGAGGCAATACTACAAGAGATGTAGCAGAATACAAAAGATCATTGGCGAATACTATGAGTAACTATATGCCAACAAACAAAACCTGGATGAGATGGACAAATTTATGGACACACATGAGCTACCAAGACAGAATCAGGAAGACACAGAAAGTCTAAATTAACCAATAACAAGCAATGAAATTACATCAGTGATAAATACTTCCCAAGAAAGAAAAGCCCAGATCCTGATGGTTTCTGAATGCTACAAAACTTTTAAAGAAGAGCTAATCCCCATTCCACTCTACCATTTCTGAAGATTCAAAAGAAAGAAACCCTCCCTAATTCATTTAATGAAGCCTCCATCAGTCTCATTCCAAAAACAGTCTTTTTTTTTTCATCAAACAAGAAGCCATAACTTTATTAATGATAGAAACAGTACAAATTTCAAACCAGGCTGCAGTATTCTTTTGGAACACGAAAAAAAGTCCTCCTTTTCAGATGATTGCATTGTTAATTCCATAATAGCATTTACAATATCATTACTGTTGTTCTTTAAGGCTCAGACTGCTTTTGCTCTTGACACATTTGCTTATGACATGACCAATTCTATGTCCTTAACTTCCACACCTGTTTCATCAACCTCTTCCTCTTCACTCTCCTCCTGTACAGTTGGAGTCTGTGTGTTTTCTTGAATGTTTGAGACAGCTTCACCTTGAACTTTGAATTTCTCAGCAGCTGCTAGCTGTGCTTGCTGAGACAAATCCTCAATCTTGGCTTCCCAAAAAACTATGTAGGTATCTGAAGCTGGGCTCTTGTAGACATCTGGTTTTGTGATGACAAAAAGGATATTCTTAGATTTCCGGATAGTGACTCTAGTAACCCCTGTAACCTGCCGAAGACCCAGTTTGGACATAGCCTTCCGTGCCTTTTTTTCACTTCGACTCTGTTTTGCTTTACTGACTTTAATTGACTTCATCAATTTCAGCTGCTGCTGCCAGCTGGGCTTGTTGTGTGGTTGCCTGTGTGGAATCTTGTTCTTCAAGCTCTGGTACTGATTCATCACTGTCAGATTCTGTTCCAGACCCTGTCTCAGCCTGGGGCTGTGGCAACTCCTGCTCTGTAGCAGGGATGGTTTCTGTGGCTTCACCGAGCCTTTTTGCAGGGGACACGGAACAAGATAAAAACAAAGTCTTAACAAAAAAAGAAAACTATAGACCAATTATTTCTGATGAATACGGATTGCAAAAAATCTCAACAAAATACGAGCCTATTATATTCAATGACCCATTAAAAAGATTATTCACCATGACCAGGTATGCCTTACTCCAGGGATGTAAAAATTTTTCAGCAGACCCAAAACCATAAATGTAATACACCATATTAACAGAAAGAAAGATAAAAACCATATGATTATAGAAATCAACACAAAAAGAGTGGTAAAAATACAACATTCGTTCAAAATTAAGACTCCCAGAAAAATTGGCATAGAAGGGTCATTTCTCTACACAGTAATAGCCATCTATGAAAACCCCATGGCTAAAATTATACTGAATGGGAAAAAGCAGCTTTTTTCACTAAAAAACTGGGACAAGACAAGGTAGCTCACTTTCTCCACTCCTTTTCATTATGGTACTGGAAGTCCTAGCTAATGATATTAGATAAGCGACTAAAATAAAAGGCATTCAAATAGAGAGAGAAAAAGTGAAAATATCTCTGCAGATGACATAATTATACACATTTTTTAAAATGATAAAAAAAACTCATGGAAGCGGGACCAGCAGTTAGCGTAATGGCTATGTCGCTGGACTCCCACGTAGTCGACTGCAGTTTGTGTCCCAGACCCGGTGCCTTAAAACTCAAGCCGGGCGCATGTGTGTGCGTGCCTAAGATCCCAAGAGGAGAATGGAGGAGAAGGGATTGCAGTGTGGCCATCCCCCCCCCCCCCCCCCGGGGAGTGATTTCTCGCTTTCTATCTCTCTGTCTCTGTCTGGCGAGCACATGAGCCCTATAGCAAAAACCTCTCCAAAAAAAAAAAAAAAAAAAAACTCATGGAAGTAATAAATGAATACAGTAAAGTGGCAGGATACAAAATCAACATACAAAAGTCTATATATTTCTATACACCAACAGTGAACAGACTGATACAATTGAAGAAAGCAATTCCATTTACAATGGTCACAAAATAAATAAAATATCTAGAAATAAATCTAACCAAAGAAATCAAAGACCTCTACAAGGAAAACTATGAGAAACTTAAAATAACACACAAAAGTGGAAATATATCCCATGTTCCTGGATTGTAAGAATTAATATAACCAAAATGTCGATCCTCTCTCAAAAAAAAAAAGTTGATCGTATCCAAATTAATTTACAAATTTTATGCAATTCCAATCAAGTTACCAGAGACCTTCTCAGATTTAGAAAATACAATCATGGAGTTCATCTGGGATTATAAAAGGCCCCATATTCCCAAGTCAATATTGCATAAGAAGAGTGGAATAGGAGGTATCTCACTTCCTGACCCCAAAATATATTACAAAGCTGTGATAATCAAAACAGCACACTATTAGCACAAAAACAGGCATGTGGACCAATGGAACATAATAGAGGGCCCAGAAATAAACCCCCAAACATAAAACAAACTGATATTTGACAAAAGGCACCAATCAATCCAGTGAGGAAAAGAAAATTTCTATAGCAAATTGTGCTGGAAAAACTGGGTATCCACCTGTAGAAAAATGAAACTGGACCCCTATCTCTAACCATTACCAAAAATCAATTCAAAATGGATCAGAGATCAAACCTAATACCTCAAGCTGTAAAACTACTGGTGGATAATGCACGAGAAACTCTTGCAGACATCCGAGCAGGCAAAAACTTCTTAAACAAGACTCCTAAAGCACAGGGAATAATCCCAGAAATAGACAGATGGGACTACATTAGGTTAAAAAGTTTTTTCTCAACAGAAAAAACAATAGAATGAACCAGCAGCCCTCGGAATGGGAGACTATATTTTTTAATTAAGCCTCAGGCAAGAGACTAATAACCAGAATATACAAGGAATTCAACTTTTTCTATGCCCTCCAAAAAAATCAACTCAATTAAAAGATGGGCAAATGAGCTCAACAAGCAATTCTCTAAGGAAGATACACCAAAAGTCAAAAAGCATATGAAAAAATGCTCAACATCCCTTATCATAAAGTTAAAATCGAAACTGCAATGAGATACCACCTAACCCCAGTCAAATAATAAACAATGATAGAGGAGGCTGAGAGCCGTGCTGGCTGCCGCATAGGGTTGAGCGAAGGGCCACCAGGCTCCACCCAGAATGCCTGCCTCCTGTGCCTGCCCAGAGTGCGCTGGCTGGACTAACCCACTGTGGGCCGCCATGGCCGCCGTCCCCACCAACACGCTGTATCGCCTGGCCTACTCGGCGAGCTGCTCCGTGGCACTGGGCGTTGCGTACCGCCTCAAGAGCCGCAGTGAGGCCAAGCCACTGACCGTATGCCTGGGCCGTGTGGCCGACATCTACAGACTGCCATGCGAGAGTACCCTAGGGGCTCCTGAAAGAGTTGTTGCCAGGACCAGTGACTAGTGATGGAAAACTCAGAGGAGCTCAACCAGGACCTGAATGCCTTCACTCCTCTGTGGGCATCTGGATTCCGGACCGCGCCTTCAGGACTTGGCCCAGATATTTGGTGACCCGCTGGCTCTCACCAGTGCCAACCTCAGCTCCCAGACCAGTTCTCTGAATGGAGGAGTTATGAGACCTCTGGCCTCAGTGGTCTCTGGTCATTCGTGGAGGGCCGTGTGGGGATAGCCAGAACCCTGCGAGTCGCCTTGGCTCAACTGTGGTTGATTTATCTGTGCCTGGAAAGTTTGGCGTCATTCATGAAGGCTGTGCCCTGGAAAGCAGCACAACCATCCTACAACAGAATTATGGGCTCTCCCCTCTCCTGGACCCTGCTAATGAAACCTGGGACAGGACAGGCATTAGGTGTAGGCTGGATACTGTGTGTCTGTGGGTGTTGGCAAGGCCTCATTTGCAGAGGCCACTGGAGCGACATCACTAGCCTGAGCCTTAAGGCAACATGTCTTCCTGAGCACTGAAGACCAGGCATCTCAGAGGCTGCTCGTGGAGCCTCACACCTGGGGAAAGGTTATGTGTATTCCCTGTAGTTTGTTTATCAGCCATGTGCTGCCTAGAGGAGAGGCTGAGAACATTTCCAGAGTGGCCTTATTCTGATAAATTTCTGCTTTCTTTCTCTTTTTGTTGAAAAGCAACAGATTTAGAATTTAGGGAGAGAGAACTTTCTGGCGGGTGGTGGCATTTCAGGCCCAATCCAGCTAAAAGTGCTGGTGCTGTTCAACAGTCTCAGGTGACTAAAGGTGTGAGTTTGGGTTCCTGACACTGCAGCCAGGTTAAGGTAAAGACTGGAGAGCCACAGACCAAATGCCTTTTCCTCTGAACCATTGGGATTAGTGGTGCGGTGCAATTGCCTGGCAGGAAAGCGGGTCAGGCAGTGACAGTAGCAGGTATGTTCAGTGGGCAGGAATGTAGTGGAAGTGGAGAGCCAGATAAAGAATATTGGAAAATAGGGCTGGCTCCATTTTGCAGTGGTTAGGCATTGTGCATTGGGATCACAGTCCCACATGAACCGCTGCAACTTATGGCCTGAAAAGAATGCCAGGCATATGTGTGCACTTGCCTAAAATCTTGGCAAGAAGGAAAAAGAAAACAAAAAGGATTGTGGTGTAACTGCGCCCCATGGTGGGTGGGTAGGTGGGGTAGGTGAGCAGGAGTCTCTCTCTCTTTCTCTCTCTTGCAAGCACATATACCCTCTGATAATTAATGAGTATTGGAAAATAAGTATTATCCTTTACAGAGTGACTTCTTCCTTATTTTTTCATAAATTACAGTTGAATATACCTGTAACATCTTTCTTTAAGTCCAGTGTTTACTCAGCACAGCCTCTTATTTTTATATGTATATCAAATGTTAAACATAATTGTTGGGCATCTCAACTTTTTTATTATTATAATAAAAAACTGCTGTCATTAAACATATTTGTAAGTAGAAAAGATAAACAATGATAAGTTGATAAGAACTGGCAAGGTGGTGGTCCTACACTGTTGGTGGGAATGTAAGCTTGTATAGTCACTGTGGAGAGCAATATAAAGGTTTTTCAAAAAAAAAATCAGAACTACTATATGATCCACCAATTCCACTCCTGGGTATTTATGCAAATATAGGAAAATGCTCAGTTAGAAAAGTACTTGCACATCTATGTTTATTGCTGTATTAATCACAATTGCTAAGACATGGAACCAACCCAAACAGATGAATGGACTGAAAAATTGTAGCACATATACACTATGGAATACTACTCAGCCATAAAAAAAAAAAAAAAAAAAAAAAAAAAAAAACAAGACCCTAGCATTTCATAGAAAGTGGGTGAATATGGAAGATTTACTACTGTGTGAAGCAAGCCAGATTATGAAATTGTATGTATTGTATGTCCCCACTTAATATATAGCAAATGTCCTCACTCTCTGGTGGAAACAGAAAGATTGGAGGACATAGAAGCATAGAGAGTGGTTGTGAATACTGAAGATAGTGTGAGAGGAGGGTAGGAAGTGGATGAAAGTGAGAGGAAGAAAATAACGGAGAAAAACAGGAGGCAAGACATTTCAGGGAAACAGAAATGGAAGATTGTTGATGATAATGTGTATAATAATATATTTAACTGGAAGAATGTACAGTGTATTTATGCTGGGAAATTCCATTTTACAAGCTGTTGTAATGTACAGTGACTGAATGTATAAAATAAATTTAAAAGAACTTTAAAAATGAAAGAAATACACTTAAATACAAATACATTTCATCTTAAAAAAGATGAAAGACATCAAATCAATACTATTTTACACATCAAGGAATTACAGAAAGAAGAGCAAAGTAAACTAAAAGCTAAAAGAAACAAAGACATTATCACAACAGAAAGAAATAAAAGATATAAAAAATATATAGTAAATCAATGTAGTCCTAGCTGGTATTTTAAATTTACATTTAATCGGGACCAGCAGTTAGCGTAATGGCTATGTCGCTGGACTCCCACATAGTCGACTGCGGTTCGAGTCCCGGACCCAGAGACTTAAACTTACGCCAGGCGCGTGTGCATGCATGCCCAAGATCCCAAGAGGAGAATGGAGGAGAAGGGATTGTGGCGTGGCCATCCCCCCTGGGGGGTGATTTCTCGCTTTCTATCTCTCTGTCTCTCTCTGTCTGTCTGGCGAGTGCACATGCCCTATAGCAAAAACCTCTCCAAAAAAAAAAAGTTAAAAAAAATAAATAAATTTACATTTAATCACATTTATCTTTACAGTGTACAACATTGCTTTTTCCACCATGAACATCATGTATATCAGTCAAGATAAAGACATTACTACAGGGACCAGCAGTTAGTGTAATGGCTATGTCGCTGGACTCCCGTGTAGTCAACAGTAGTTCGAGTCCCAGACCCGGCGGCTTAGACTCACACTGGGCCCATGTGCGTGTGTGCCCAAGATCCTGAGAGGAGAATGGAGGAGAAGGGATTGCAGTGTAGCCATCCCCTCTGGAGGGTGATTTCTCGCTTTCTGTCTCTCTGTCTCTCTCTGTCTTTCTGGTGAGCACATGTGCCCTATAGCAATAAAACCTCTCCAAAAAAAAAAAAAAGAAGAAAAAAGACATAACTACATACATTATCATCAGCAAATAACTCTTCATTTTTTTCCTCAATCAAATGTGCTCTTTTCTTCCCCTTCCTCTATTACCCACTCCTGTATTACCCCATCCTTACTTTCTCTATTATCTTCCCTTGCCCTCCCTGCTTCTATATCTTCCAAACTTTCAGTTTCTGCAGACAACCGGTATATATTGAGTGGAGAACATACAACATCTGTCTTTCATAGTCTTCACAGTCTGGTTTGCTTTGCTTAGCATCAAGTCTTCCATATTCGTCTACGTTGCACCAGATATCAGGGTCTCGTTTTCTTTTTTTTTATGACTGAGTAGTATTCCATAGAGTACATATGTTATGTTTTTTTCAATCCAATCATCTATTTCTGGACATTTGAGTTGATTCCATGTCCTAGCAATTGTAAATAATGCTGCAATAAACATGGATGTGTGGAGGAGTCCTACCCAGTAGGGCCCCAGGATCTGTTCTGAGCTCTTGACCTTTGAGCACCGCTTCTGGTTGGTTCAGCACGTTGGAAAGGCCGCTGCTGTATGCCCCCAGACCTAGGAACAAAACTTGGGTCAATCTAGCATGTTGACAAGGCCGCTTGCTATATGCTCCGGAAACTGTGGTAGCCTTGCTGGGAAGCGACCCCCCTCTGACTCCCTGATATACTACTATAAAAGAATTACATAGCTCTCTTATACATCCTGAGTATATGATAAAATATCCCAAAAGTTCCCCGACCGCTCCCCTTTGCTCTGACCACCTACTGTTAATTACAATGCTTCACCCCAGCACGGTCACAGTAGAGGGTGTGCTGAAGTCACATCTAGGCAGAAATCTTCTTGACCTTTGGAAGGCCCTTCAAGATACATTTAGCATAAGCCTAAAAATAACCTTTTAGGCCAAAACTGGCCCAGGACACCCCCAACCTTATTGCAACTTCACAATAAGCCAATTAGTGGTACACGGAGGGTCAGAAAACCTGAGACAGACTCTCCCATCTGCCTGTTTTAAGCTGAAATTAACTTATGTTAAGTTGAGTTAGTATAAGCCAGATTAGCGTTAGTAACATATGTAGACTAAGTTAGTTTAAGGCTAGTTTTACGTAAATACCCCTTGTTAAAGCTACAGGCCAAAGTTAACTTATCTTAGGTCAAACTAGCACAAGAATTCACTGATTAACAGACAAAGAATTCAGCAAATAAATATAGGGACCTGTGGGTTAATAGAGGAAGGACAGATCTGGCTAACAATGACAGGATAAACAAACCTGAAGGCTCCAGGGGGAAGAGTAACTATCTTAACTGAAAGTTCTTATCTGGTCTGGGCAAGCAATAGATAGCACCTAATTACAAACAGTTTCTCCCCTGTGTGCTGTTAACTATGAAAAACTGCTAATAAAACACCCTGTGTTGTCTCCTGAGCTACAAGACCCTCTCATCCGAAAAGACCCTGTCTGGTAATCAAGATTTAAGAAAAAAATGCACCAGACAAATAGACTCTTTCATTCTGAGAACTGTAATTGATTATACCTAATCAAACAAGACAGACATCATGTTTTATGATTATTGTTCCTGTGCCTTGAATTCCCTGTTTCGTAGAGTAAATCTTTTATTTCCCCCTCACCCCTCCTACTCCTGTAAGACATCTCTCAATAAATACATGTGTTTGATAGCTGCTATCGCGTGGTCCAGAGTTTTGCTCTGACTGTAGCCGGCTGAAAACATGCTAAAAAGTATTGAGGTTTCAGCCTAATTTTGTTCACCTGCGCCACCTCCGACAAGTCAACCCACCCCCGCCAAGGCTGGACCCTGGCAGATGTGCAAGTGTTTTTCTGACTGAGGGTTTTTCTATCCTTTGAGTAAATACATAAAAGTAGAATTACTGGTTCATATGGTAGTTCTATTTGTAGGTTTCTGATGAATCTTCATATTGTTCTCCAAAGTGGTTGTACTAATTTGCATTCCCACCAACGATGAAGGAGGGTTCCCTTTTCAGCCTTGCCAGCACTTATCATTATTTATTTATTTATTTAACTTTAGTAATTCTGCCTGGAGTTAAGTGGTATCTCATTGTGGTTTTTATTTGCATTTCCCTTATTATAAGAGATGTTGAGCACATTTTCATATGCTTTTGGGTCATTCATATGTCTTCTTTGGAGAATTGCCTGTTCAGTTCATTTTACCATCTTATAATTGGATTATTATTATTTTGTGTGTGTGTGTGGGGGGGAGGTTAAGCTACTTGAGTGCCCTGTATATTCTGGTTATCAGTCAGTTAACTAAGGTATACTTTTCAAATATGTTCTCCCATTGTGAGGGTTGTCTTTTCATGTGAGTAGTGTTTCTTTTGCTGTGCAGAAGCTTCTCAGCCTAATATAGTACCATTTGTCAATTTTGGGGACTATTGCCTGTGTTTGGAGGTCTTCTTTAAAAAGTCTTTGCCTACTTCAAGGTCTCCAAGAGTTTTTCCTGGGTTTTCCACCAGTATTTTTATAGTTTGTGGTTTTATGTTTAGATCCTCAATCCATTTTGAGTTAACTTTTGTTAGTGGTGAGAGATAAGGATCTAGTTGTTTTTGGTTTTTAGTTTTTTGTTTTTTGGTTTTTTTTTTTTTTTGAGAGGTTCTTGCTATAGGGCACGTGTGCTTGCCAGACAGACAGAGAAGAGACAGAGAGACAGAAAGCGAGAAATCACCCTCCAGAGGGGATGGCCACTCCACAATCCCTTCTCCTCCATTCTCCTCTCAGGATCTTGGGCATGCATGCACACACGCCCGGCATGAGTTTTAAGCCACTGAGTCTGGGATGTGAACCACAGTTGACAACGTGGGAGTCCAGTGACATAGCCATTATGCTAACTGCTGGTCCCAGGATCTAGTTTAATTCTTCTCCAGGTGGATATTCAGTTCTCTCAGCACCATTTGCTGAAGAGATTTTCTTTTTCCCATTGGATCGTCTTGTGCCCTTTGTCAAGGGTCAGTTGGCTATATGTTTGTGGTTCATTTAGGGGTTCTCAATTCTGTTCCATTGGTCTACCTGTCTGTTTTTGTGCCAATACCATACTGTTTTAAATTTTATATCTTTGTAATATGTTTTGAAAGTGAGAATTGAGATACCTCCTATTTTATTCCCATTGCACAATATTGCTTTGGTGATATGGAGCCTTTTATGCTTCCAGACAGATTTTGTGATGGTATTTTTCCTATTTCTGTGAGAAATATCCCTGTTAGTTTGACTGGAATTGCACTAAACTTGTAGATTAATTTGAGTAGGAGTGTCATCTTGAGTATATTAATTCTTCCAATCCAGGAACATGGGATGTTTTTCCACCTTTCTGTATCATTTTAAATATCTTTTTCTAGTGCTTCATAGTTTTCCTTGTAGATATCTTTGACATCTTTGGTAAGGCTTATTTTGAGATATTTTCTTGGTTTTGTGGTTATTGTAAATGGGATTATTTTTCTTCAATTCTGTCTCAGTTTGTCCATTGTTGGTGTATAAAGATCCTATAGACTTTTCTATGTTGACTTTGTATCTGGTCACTTTACTATATTCATTTATTACTTCCAGTAATCTTTTTGTGCATTCTTTTGGATATTTTTATGTATAGCATCATGTCATCTGCAAATAGAGATAGCTTAACTTTTTCTTTTCCTATTTGGATGCCTTTTATTTGATTCTCTTGTATAAATACATTGGTTAAAATTTCCAGGAGTATGTTGAAAGGAGTGAAGTGAGCAGTCTTATCTTATTCCAGATTTTGGTGGAAAGCTTTCAATTTTTCCCCATTCAGTATGATGATAGTTATAGTTTTTTTCATAGATGATTTTTATTTTGTTAAGGAATGGCACTTCTATGTCAACTTTTGCTGAGAGTCTTAATCATGAAGGGATGTTGTATTAAATGCTTTTTCTGTATCAATTGATATGGTCATTTTTTTCTTTCCTTTTATTAATGTGATGTATTACATTTATTGTTCTGTGTATAGTGAACCACCCTTGCATCTCTGAAATAAAGCCTACTTGATCATGATGTATAGTCTTTTTAATATGTTGTTGAATATAATTTGCTAGTATCTTATTGAGAATTTTTGCATACTCATTCATCAAGATCATGGGCCTGAAGTTTTCTTTTTTTGTCATGTCCTTGTCTGATTTTGGAATTAAGATGATGGAAGCTTCATAGAATGAATTCAGGAGGGTTCCTTCCTTTTGAATTTAAGAAATAACTTATGGAGAATTGAGATTAGTTCTTCTTTAAAGGTTTTGTAGAATTCAGAGGTAAAACCATCAGGACCTGAACTCTTCCTTTTTGGGAGACTATTTATTACTGAGTCAATATCATTGCTTGTTATGGGTCCATTCAGACTTTCTTTTTCTTCCTGGTTTAGTTTTGGTAAGTTATATGTGTCCAAAAATTTGTCCATCTTATCTAGGTTTTCCTGTTTTTTAGCATATAGTCTCTCATAATATTCACTGATGATTCTTGTATTTCTGCTATATCCTTTCTAATAAGACCTGTTTCCTTGCTGATTTAATTTATCTGATTCCTTTCTCTGTTCTTTATTAATCTAGCTAACGGTGTGTCAGTTTTTTCATCTTCTCGAATAACCTGCTTTTGGTTTTGTTTATTTTCTGTTTAGTTCTTTTATTCTATATTTCATTTATATCTGCTTAATTCTTTATTATTTATTTTCTCCTGGATTTTTTTTGTTTGTTTTTGTTGTTGTTGTTGTTGTTGTCTTTTCAGTTCCCTGAGTTGTGTCATTAGTTTATTTGCCACTTTTCTGCTTTTTTCTTGTGGGTACTAATTGACTGATTTCTGTGTCACATAGGTTCTAAACACTTGTTTGTTCCTTGTCATTGGTTTCTAAGAACCTTTTTATTCCAATCTTAATTTCCTCTATAGTTGTAAAGTCATTCAGGAGTAGGTTGTTTAGTTTCCACATGTTTGTGAATTTTCTGTTGTTTATTTCAAATTTGTATGTCCACCATGTTCAGAAAAAATCTCTTTGTTTATTTTTTGTCCAGATGATGTGTCCAGAGGAGTCAGTGGGGAGTTGAGATTCCCTATGATTATTGTGTTGTGGTCTATCTCTCCCTTGAGATCTAACAGTCTCTCTTTGATGTATTTAGGTGCTCCAGTATTGAGTGCATAGATATTTACAAGTTTTATATCTTGTTGGTGAACAAGTCCTTCCAGTACTGTATAATATCCTTTTTTGTATTTTCTTATGTCTTTCATCTTTTTTTTTTTTTTTTGGAGATGTTTTTGCTATAGGGCATGTATGCTCACCAGAAAGACAGAAAGAGACAGAGATAGAAAGTGAAAAATTATCCCCCAGGGGGGATGACCACGCTGCAATCCTTTCTCCTCCATTCTTCTCTTGGGATCTTGGGCATGCACACACACGCACCTGGCATGAGTTTACGCCACCCAGTCTGGGATTCAAACCGCAGTCGACTACATGGGAGTTCAGTGACATAGCCATTACACTAACTGCTGGTCCCTTACATCTTTCATCTTAAAGTCTATTGTGTCTGATATCAGTATCACTACTCCAGCCTTCTTTTGGTTTCCATTTGCATGGAATACCTTTTCCAGTCCTTCACCTTCAGTCCTTATCAGGGAGGTGTGTTTCTTGTAAGCAGCATATAGATGGCTCTGTTTTTGTATCCATTAAGCCAGTCTATGTCTTTTAATGGGCGAATTTAATCCATTAACATTCAACGTTTTTATTAATATTTGCAGATTTATCTCTGACATTTTGTTAGCCATTTTCTAAGGTGTTTTTTTTGATCTCCTGTTTTTATTTGTCTCTCTTTAATTATCCTGATACAACTCGAGTACTTCCTGTAGAACTGAGCTATTATTGGTGAATTCTTTCAGTTTTTGTTTGTCTGAGAACAGTTTAATTTGTTCTTCCCATTTGAAGGATAATCTCCCTATAGTATTCTTGGTTGAAATGATTTTTCTTTTAATGTTTTGAATACAACTTCCCATTTTTTCCTTTCTTACATTGTTTCAGTTGAGAGGTTTGTCATTAGCCTAATGGGATAAACTTTATGATTAACTTGACATTTCTCCCTTGCCATTTTTAGAGTATTGTCTGTGTTTAATTTTCACCAATCTGGCTATGATGTGCTGGGTGGAGAATATTTTTATGTTGACTCTATTTGAAGTCCTTTTTATATCTTGGGTCTGAATTTCTCCATGTTTCTCTATATTTTAAAAATTTTCAGATAGTATTTCATGAAAGAGGTTTTCCATGACTTTATCAGATTCTTAACGTTCTAGAATACTCATTATACAGATATTTGGACATTTCATGGTGTCTAGTATTTCCCCATATATTGTCCTCATATTATTTTGTTTTTTTCTTTCTTTCTTTTTGGTGATTTTATCTATATTGGAGACTTTGTCTTTGAGGTCATAAATTCTTTCTTCTGCATGGTCCTATCTGCTGTCATTGCTTTCTAGGGACACTTTTATTTCTTGTATTGTATTCTTCATTTACAAAAGTTCTGTTTGATTATTTTTTAGGGTATCTAGTTCTTTACAGAATTCATCTTTCAAATCCTGAAATGATTTTCTCATTTCCTGAAACTGATTGTCTGTTTTTTTTTTTTTTTTTTTTAAATTTTTATTTATTTATTTATTTATTTTGACAGGTTTCTTTTTTTTTTTTTTTTTTTTTGCTATAGGGCACGTGCACTTGCCAGACAGACAGAGAGACAGAAAGCGAGAAATCACCCCCCAGGGGGGATGGTCACGCCGCAATCCCTTCTCCTCCATTCTTCTCTCGGGATCTTGGGCACGCACACACACGTGCCCGGTGTGTTTTAAGCCACCGGGCCCGGGACACGAATCGCGGTCGACTACGTGGGAGTCCAGCGACATAGCCATTACGCTAACTGCTAGTCCCACTGATTGTCTGTTTTTTATTGCATCTCATTGAGTTTTGTCAGTATGAATATTTGGAATTATTTTTCTGACGTTTCTGTGTACATCTCTTTGCTGTCCACTGTTCGTGAGGGGCTACTATGCTCACCTGGCAAAGAGTTACTACTTTACTTTCTCATGTTTCTCCAATATCTGTGCTGTTTTGTAGTCATCCGGTGCAGTATTCACTTTTTTTCTATTTATTGGAGTAGATTCTTTAGTACTGGTAGAGGAAATTACACCCCTAGCTCCCAGGTGTGTTCCTACTGGAGGTTTCTGTCTCCCAGGTCAGAGCGGTTAGGGGTAACTTCCACTCCACTGCCAAATATTCAGCTCTTGATGAGGTGGTAGCAAGCTAAGGAGATATAACTTCGTGAAGCGTGTCAAGTCCCCTGTTGCTCTTTGCATGGGTTGGTGTACCAAAAGTCTCTAGTAGCTCCCAGGGCCTGAGTGTGGTCTCACCCAGGGAGGACTGCCCAGACCAGGCTTAAGTATCCTGGTGGGCAGTGGGTGGGGCAGGTTCAGGCTGCTGGAGTGCAGAAAGCCCCACAATTGCTCCAAAGCCCCAAGTGTGGGCTCACCCAAGGAGGCCTGCTAAGACCAGTCTTAAGTATCTTGGTAGGTGGGGCAGGACAAGCCCAGGCCACCATAGCAGTGGGCAAGAATGGTCAATAGTGTGCAGAGTCCCCAAGTTGTTCCCAAGTTCCAAGCATGGGCTTAATCAAGGCGGCCTGCCCAGACCAGGCTTAAATATCTCATCAGGTGTTAGGCAGGGCAGATCTAGGCTGCTGGGTGACAGTGGGTGACGGTATGCAGAAAGTTTCAAAGTTGCTCCCAAGCCCCAAACAGGGGCTCACCCAAGAAGGCTGGCAAGACCAAGCTTATGTATCACCATGTCTGTCAGGTGGGGCAAGCCTAGTGGAGGGCAAAGGTGTGCCAAAAGCCCTAATGTAGCTCCCAAGCCCCTAGCACAGGCTCATTCACCAGCTGGTTCTTTAACAAGATCAATAAACTGACAAACTTTAGATAGGTCTTCCTAGAAAACAGAGTACAAATCAGTACATCAGATAATAAGTTGAAGATATTATTACTGACCATAAAGAAATAAAAAGATTGCGGGGACCAGCAGTTAGCGTAATGGCTATGTCGCTGGACTCCCATGTAGTCGACCACGGTTCGCGTCCCGGACCCAGTGGCTTAAAACTCACGCCGGGCGCATGTGAGTGCATGCCCAAGATCCCGAGAGGAGAATAGAGGAGAAGGGATTGCGCCGTGGCTATCCCCCCTGGGGAGTGATTTCTAGCTTTCTGTCTCTCTGTCTCTCTCTGTCTGTCTGGCAAGTGCACGCGCCCTATAGCAAAAAAAACCTCTCCAAAAAAAGAAAAAGAAAGAAAGAAAGAAAGAAAGAAAAACATTGTGAGTGAACACAATGAATAATGAATCGCTAATAAAATTTAGCAATTATTCAATACCTACAATGTCAGAAATAGTGGTTGATCTGAAATACCATTCATATTTATAGTTTTAATAACTGTCTAAGGTTAGAATAACAATTTTTAGAGAGTTTTTTTGCTATTAGGTGTGTGTGCTCGCCAGAGAGACAGAGACAGAGATAGGGAGACAGAAAGTGAGATATATCATCCCCCAGGGAGGGTGGCCATTCTCTTTGAGAATGGAGGTCTCTTCTCCATTCTTCCCTCGGGATTTTTAGCATACATACACATGCACCCAGCATGAGTTTTAAGCCACCAGGTCCAGGGCTCAAACCACCATCAGCTATGTGGGAGTCCAGTGACATAACCATTACACAATCTGCTGGTCTCCAACACAATATTTTTCAAAGTTAATTTTAAAAGTCAATAATTTTCAGTTTACTTTATAATATTAAAATATAAAATCAGAATACTTTTTTATTCAAAATCTTCAAAAATGTGATACATGCTTATGAGATAAAACCTTAGAAAGCTTGTTTACTCTGAAACTTCTTTTTTTCTTTCTTTTCCTTTTTTTGAGAGGTTTTGGCTTTAGGGTGCGTGTGCTTGCCAGACAGACAGAGAGATAGAAAGCGAGAAATCACCCCCCAGGGGGGATAGCCACGCCGTAATCCCTTCTCCTCCATTCTCCTCTCGGGATCTTGGGCATGCACGCACACACGCCCGGCGTGAGTTTTTAAGCCACCAGGTCCGGGACGTGAACCGCGGTCAACGACATGGGAGTCCAGCGACGTAGCCATTACGCTAACTGTTGGTCCCCCGTTTTTGTTTTTGGTTTTTTAAGCTTGTTAAGCAGATCTTATCAGGTCTTAGAAAAATAATGTAGCACTTAGGGACAAAAATGCAGCCTAGGAGCCCTGCACTGGAGGCCAAGATGGAGAAGATCTCCACAGCCACCATGAACTTCCCCTTTGTGCTGTGGTAGACAGGGACAAATGTGATCCAGACACTGCAGAACACCAGCATGCTGAATGTGAGGAACTTGGCTTCATTGAATGTGTCAGACAGGTTCCTGACAAGGAAAGCGACAGTGAAGCTCCCCAGAGCCAAGGAGCCCAGGTAGCCCAGGACACAGTAGAAGGCAGTGACTGAGCCCTTGTTGCACATGATGAAGAGGTTTCTGGGCTCGAGTGTGAGTCTATGTCAATGAAAGGGGGAGAGGTTCCCAGCCAGATTCCATAGATAATCACTTCAATCAGGGAACAAATGGGCAGTAGAAGCCCCTGATAACAGCAAGTTCCTCATTGTTCTTCCAGGCTTCATGGCCTTGAATGCCAGAATCACGGTAATGTTTTTGGCCAAAACAGTAGAAACAGCCACAGTGAACACAAGGCCAAATGTGACTTGTTGGAGGACACAGGGGGCTGTGTTAGGATGGCCAATGAAGAGCAAGAAGCAGAGGAAGCATGGCAGGAGGGAGATAAGCAGGATGAAGCTGAGAGCTTGGTTATTGGCTTTGACTATGGGAGTGTCTTGGTGCTTCACAAAGACCCCCAATACCACAGTTGTGAGGACAAAGAAGCACAGAGCCATGCAGGCCAGGGCCATCCCCAAAGCATCCTCAAAGGCCAGTAATGTCACATACTTGGGGAGGCAGTGAGTTCTCTCACGGTTTGGATATTCTTGACTTGGGTACCAGATACACTGCTGTGCATCTGGTAAAAAAAGCAAAGACCCAGCAATTTAGTTTCACAAATACTTTCTCATGTGGAGGAAGTAGTCTCTTTTATGTAATTTTGTACAGATACAGCCAATGTATAACAAATTAAGAGTCCACGTTGATGACATTGGGAGAGTTCAGGTGTAGGTAACACCAAACCCATTGACACTGTATCTCAGCATATGAGAACCTTGACTGAACCATGTTACAGCTAAATAATATTTCCAAGGGTGAGTATTCATCCCAAATATCTACTTTCCCCTGAGTTTTCTTTTTTCTTTTTTTTCTTTATTTTTTTTGGAGAGATTTTCGCTATAGGGCATGTGCGCTCGCCAGACAGAAAGAGACATAGAGACAGAAGGCAAGAAATCACCCCCCAGGGGGGATGGTCACACCGCAATCCCTTCTCCTCCATTCTCCTCTCGGGATCTTGGGCACACACGCACACGCGCCCGGCGTGAGTTTTAAGCCACCGGGTCCGGGACGCGAACCGCAGTCGACTACGTGGGAGTCCAGCGACATAGCCATCACGCTAACTGCTGGTTCCCGAGTTTTCTTCACAATAAGCCTTATAGTCCCGTGTCTTATAGTATTTGTTTAGTACAACAGAAATGAATGTTTTAAATTTATATTCAGAATAGATTAACTTTACTTTGTTCTTCTGGAATGTCCTAACTGATCTCTACCCTAATTTCTACAGATTTTTTTTGGATATAATATGTCATTTTGTATACAGTCTTTTCTCATTTTACATTTTTCTCTTTCTGTCCATATTATGGTAAACACTCCCATGTTAATGTTGGAAACAGTTTGAATTAAAAACATTTGGTCTTTTATTGCTCCTATAAAGTTGTTTTTTGAGAAATTGGCATTTTAATTATATTATAGAAGAATGGGGTTTCATTTTTGAAATATCAATTTATATATATCTGAAAGCATGGTTTGTTAACTTTTTTGTAAGTTGTAGATAATATTTTTGCATTACATATTACAAAGTCTCTATAGCAACTATTCACCTCTCTTGTTTTGTAGCAAGGGAAAATCACAGAGAATATGTAAAATAACAGGAATGTCTGTGTTAAAATTAAATTTTATTTACAGAAATAGGTGGTTATTTGTCTACACCTTTCTTAGGTTCTTATTTATTTTTGGTAATATTGAGGCAATAGTATATAGAGTGATCTTCTATCACATTTTTCTTAAACTACCTATTCCTAGTCCTGTATTCAACAAATGCTCCTGGCTTCTGTCTCAGAGACAGGCTTGCCACACACAAATATGTGTACACTTTCTTCTGAGTCTCAAAACCTTTGTTTCTCTATTTATTTTTCCTTAAAAAAAAAAAAAAAAAAAAAAAAAAAAAAGGTGCCAGATAGCACATGCCCTCACTAGGGACATAAAGTGGTAAAGCACCTATTCTGGGGAATAGTCATGCCATAATCTCCTCTGCACCATTTCTTTCTCCTGTCAGTATTTTTGAAACACATGTACTCATGCCTGGTGTGTTTTTCAAGCCATCAGATTTGGAACTTAACCCACACAATCAAATATGTGTGATACAGCCACCTTAACACTATGCCATGTACTGGCTCTGTTTCTCTATTTTTTTTTCTTGTTTTACACACTTATTTGATGTTGCAAATTCTTCATAAGAAATACAAATATTTTATTGCTTCGCATATTCTTTTTTAACAGAATTATTTTTATTTAACTTTATTATCATCATTTTTTTTTTAATTTGAGAAACAGAGAAAGAAGAGAGGGAAAATGAGAAAGCAAGCCACCAGGTCAAGGTCTCAAACCATGGTTGGCCATGCAAGAGTCCAGTGCCCTAAAACACCACACCATCTGCTGGGCCCATATTTCTTAGCATATTCTCACCTGAACATATATATTTACTCTTACTAGTGATTAAAACCAAATGGTTTTTACTGCTAATAATGACTGTATCTACGTAATACTCATGGGAGAATTCAAATCGTAATATTTATTCTTTATATATTGGAAAACGGAAGTGTCGTTTCCTATAGCTTTCCACATTTCATATTTGACAATATCACATTTTATTTTGACAAATAATGAATTTGTTGATTATCCATTTTGTATATCAGCTATTTTGGGGGTGCTAGATTATGAAATTTATTAGACTATTGAGTCTTTAGTTTCTAAACTATGTTTCTCTTACTATACTATATTTCAAAATATAAGATTCTGATAGTAGTTTAATTGCACAAGCTTCTGAGTAGAGTTAAAAAAGAAAAAAAATATTTTATTTTTTTTTCCATAGGGAGCATGTGCTCACTGGAGAGACTGAGAAAGACAGAGAAGGAAATCACCACCACCACCATCCCTGGGAGGGATGGCCATGCTGCAGTTCCTTCTCCTCCATTCTACTCTTGGGATTTGGGGTACATATGCATTTAGATTCAAAATGCTGAACCTAAATCAGTCATGTGGGACCCAGCACCTAAACCACCACGCCACCTGCTGGCTCTAGAAAATATTTTTATAATAATTTCTAATAATTGTAGTTTGTGCTTATTATGTGGGTACAAAAGTCAATCAGATTAGAGGCCAGCAAGTGGCATTGTAGTTGAGGTACTGGACTCCCACGTGATTGACCACAGTTCAAGTTCCAGACCTGGTGGCCTGCATTCGCTCTCGCTCTCTCTCTCTTTCTCTGGTCAAATCAAATAATTAATAAATAAACAAATAAATAATTTTTTAAAAAAGTCAATCAGATTCAAAGCTTTAAGGCACCCATAGATAGCCCAAATGATTACACATCTTCTATTTTATAGGTAGACTAGCATAGTCTAGTATGAGATCTAAAATTGACCCTGTCTTATCCAATACCAAATCATAAGGGTGCCCTTTGGGATTGAGCCTGCTAGAATGACAGAAAAATGGCTCATATATAATAGGATAATAGTGTTTATAAAACAAATATAGTGAAACAATGAGTGAATATGTGACTTAAGAGTAATAGTGCTCTATATTCTATTTCTAGTATCATTGGTTTCTCTTCTACTAAATAATAGCAGGGAGTAGAGTTATCATAGGGTATTTACATGTTTCATACTTGTTTGATTTGAAATGTCTGTCTTTGGGCAAGAAACACAAGTGAAACAGCAAACAGGTCTTCCTTTTGAGGGAATTTTCTGGAATCCAAGAGCACAGTTGTGGCTACAAACAGATTCAGGAGTCTGAGCAGAAAAAAGAATCATTATTTTTAATGATGTTATGAGCTGCTTTGAGAGGCTGTCCATATTTCTTTCCACCTCAGAGAAAACTTTGATCTTTAATCGGTACATCTCTATATATCTTTCCAACTCCCATCATGTAAGAATTAGTATGCTTAAATGTATTCTTTATGTACACTTTACCAAATATTACCAAGATACCTAGTTACTTTATTTCATACATCACTAAAAAAATCCCTTGTGTTATTCTCTCTTCTCTTATTTAACCACTGTATACAAAACCATTTCAATACATGCAGGTTTCTACATGGTAAAGATTCTGAAAACTTCTATTTCTGAAAATATTTATACTATATGCTCTTATCTGATTGGGTAGAAAATTTTAGGTTCTGGATTTAACAATATCTAATAATGTGTGATATTTAGGCACATAAAAAGGTAACTACGTGGGTGGGAAGGGAATGAAGGACAATTGTAGACACCGGAGGTGGTGTGAGAGGAGGGTGGGAAGGGACAGAGGGTCAGAAAGAGGGGTGGAAGTAATTCTAGGAACTAGTAATGGAAAATTTTTTGTAATGTACATGATTGTATCACTATGCAGTGTGTACTGGATGGGAGATTGCATCTTGTATGCTGTGATGAAGCTTAGGGAAGGAATGTAAATTGAGTTACAAAAAAAAAAGTTTCAGAAAAAAAAAATATATCTATTCAATGACTGCAGTAGGATATGTAGCCACAGCTAGGTACTACTTTATAGGATGCGTAAAGTAAGACTTGTGTTCATGGAAATGTGGGTATCACCTGTGTTTGCTATGAGGGTATTTGGATTGATTAGGGTCTTTGGCGTTACAATAAAATGTGAGGAGAAAACAGTATAGAAAGCAAACATAGTTACCAGAGACTGTGGGAGGAGAGTGGGAGATGGCAGAGGGTAAGAGATAGAGAATCTAGGATGGGGGGAAAAAAGCAAAACATACAGAAGACAAGAAATGGAAGATCATTTGCTGACAATAACATGTTTGTTGATGTGCTTGATTGAGACAATATATAGTGTAATTTGGATGGAAAATCTCATTTTGTATGCTGTAATGATGTTCAGAGAATGAATGCAAATAAATAAATTGAAAAAAAAAATAAATAAAAAAAATAAATAAAAATAAAAAAATAAAAAAAAACTACATACATTACATACAAAAAAAAAAAAAAAAATCACAGGCCAGGAGACAGCAGGTGATGTGGTGATTAAAGTGCTGTACTCCTACATGGCCAACTGTGGCTCAATTCCTGGACCTGGTGGCTTGCTTCCTCACTGTGTCTATCTCTCTGTTTCTCTCTGTGAGCACATGTGCCGTGTAGCAAAATTTAATAACAATAATAATGATAATAAATGAAAATTTAAAATCACAGGCTAACAGATAAATGATGATATGTATTGTAGTTAATCTTCTGAGCCAGATGAGGCCCACTTTTCATATATTGACAATATAATAGGTGTTATAAGCTTGATTGTTATATTGCCTAATCTAATGACCTGAAATTATAGTTAAAGCTTTGAGATGCTTAGTACAGCAAAGGTTGAAGATTGACTGCTATATTATGACAAGAGAAATGTAGATGGTATCTATGAAAATGTGAATGGTACTTGTGTTTATAGTATACCAAAGTATAAGAAGGACTTTATTCACAAATGATAAAGGATTTCAGGACATATGAAGGGATTTTTTTTTAATACACACATGCACACACACAGGTAGATATATATATATATATATATATATATATATATATACATATGAGAGTCATGTGCTCCATAAAGACCAGTGATATTTTGGTCAATATATGATAGTGGTCCCATAAGATATTAGGGTAGGCCATATATCAGTCTTGCCACGTGCACTGTGCAATATCATCTAGGTTTGTGTAAGTGCAATCTATGCAGTTCACATAATGACAAAATTACCAAAAGATGCTTTTCACAGAAAATATTTCTCTTGTTTAGCAATGTTTAACTAAGTATATCTATTCATTACTTCATTGATACTATTAATGGCTGCTATTTGAATAAATACAATAAAAAACCCTCAGGTTATAAAACCATTTTTTCTATAGTTACAGTTTCAAATATATATAAGCAAAATGACATAGTACAAAGTCAAGATGTAAAACGTGAACTTAGGGGCCAGCAGAGGCATGGTAGTTACAGTGTTGGATTCCCACATGGCTGCCCTTGGTTTGAGTCCTGGACCTGGCAGCTTGAAAATAATGCCACATGTATGTTTATGCATGTGCCACAAGTCTCAAGAGAATGGAGGAGAAGGGATTATGGCATGGCCATTCACCCAAGGGGGTGATTTCTCACTTCCCTCTCTGTGTTTCTTTCTCTCTCTGGTGAGTGCATGTGCCCTATGGCAAAAACTTTATTTTTTTAAGGTGAACTTAATGCAGAGTTGAAGTAGTTATGCAATTTTCATTTCATGATTGTTCAGATACCTCTGTATATATTTAGTATTGGAATAATACCATACCTCTTTGAAACTAAAAGGCTATTCTATCATCTCTTCGTTGATGACCGCTAAGCCTTCATCATGGGTGTTCCTGTAGACAAAATCTACTATTTTAATCAATAGCCAACTATGATTAGTGAATCTCACAAAGTTTTGAATACCATACTCTATTGTATGATTTCTTTTTTATTTAGGTGCATGTTGTATCCAGTGCTGTTGATCATCTGGTTTTTCTTCAAAAATGGATGAAGCTAGATAAGAGGCAGAATTTACAAGTTAGGAGTTCATTTAATGCAGAGATGGGAGGTCCATACCTATAAAGTAATCCTTGCATTTTAATATCTCTACATTTAAGTTTGCTTTTTGGTAGGGGCTGAATTTGGTTTGGGTGGTCACATCTCAGGGCTTATAATGGGATTAATTCTTTTATTTTCTTCCTGAAGATGATGGAGGTGTATTTGCAGCTCATCAGAAAAATTCTAGGCTGTTTTCTGGAGGGCAATATGTACATATACTCTCATAAAATCCTAGTGAAATAGGAAGCTAATCTTGGTACTTTCTAAAGGTCACAATATGAGGCCAGCCAATAGTGTGGTAGTTAAGGTGGTAAGATTACACATGGCCAACCCAACAACTCAATTCCTGAACCATGCCTTACAAAATATGCTGGGTACAGTGTGTTCATGCCCCAAATCCCAAATGGAGAGAGGGATGGAGAAAGGATTATTATATCAAGACCATTTTCCATGGAGGATAATTACTCACTTCCTCCCCCCACCCCGGAAAATGCACATGCCCTCTAGCAAAATAAAAAAATTGAGAGGTTTTTGCTACAGGGTGTGTACACTCACTGGAGAGACAGAAAGAGACAGAAAAAGAAAAAGTGAAAAATTACCCCCAGGGATAATGGCCACACCACAATCCCTCTTCCTCCATTCTCCTCTCAGGATTTTGGGCACGCATGCACATGTGCCCAGCACTAGTTTGAAGCCACTAGGTCTGAAACTTGAACCATGGCCAGCAACACGGGAGTCCAGTGCCTTAACCACTATGCCACCTCTGACCCCACTAGCAAAATTTTTTTAAGAGCACAATATAAACTGATAGGTTTAGGTTCTTAATAGTGGTAGTGGCAGTATAAATGTATGCATATATTCAAGTTTATTCAAATATGTATACAAAATATGTGTAATTTTTGATATTATACATTGACACCTCAATAAAGGCTTTTTTTGTGGAGAGGTTTTGACTATAGAGTTCATGCAATCACCCAAGAGATAGAGACAGAGAGACAGAAAGCGAGAAATCACTCCCCAGGAGGGATGACCACACCACAGTCCCTTCTCCTCCATTACCCTCTTGGGATTTTGAGCACACATGTACACACACCCAGCATGAGTTTCAAGCCTCTGGGTCTGGGATTCGAATCGCAGTCTGCCATGTGGCAGGCCAGTGACATAACCATTATGTCATCTGCTGGTCCCTCAGTAAAACTTTTTAAAAGGGTAATCTAGGGAGCAGCAGATGGCATAATGGTTACATCGCTGGACTCCCACATAGCCAACTGTGATTTGAGTCCCAGATCCAGTAGCTTAAAACTCATGCATGTGTATGCAAGCCCAAGAGGAGAATGGGCGAGAGAGGATAGCCACAAAGCTTCCCCCAATGGGGTGATTTCTTGCTTTCTGTCTCTCTGTCTCTCTGTAGTGAGTTCATGCACCCTATATTAAAAAAAAAAAAAAAAAAAAAAAAAAAAAAAAAAAAAACTCTAAAAAATTTTTTTTTAGAAACGAACAAATCTAGATCCACCAGGTGGCATGGAGGATAAGTTTCTGGATCACACATGGTTGGCTGTACAGTGTGAGTCACATACCCAGCAGCTTGAAAATCATGCTGGGTGTATGTGCATGAGTGCTAAAAATCCCAAGAAGAGACTAAAGCAGAAGGAATTGTCATGTGACCATCCCCTTGGAAGTGATTTCTCACTTTCCTTCGGTTTCTTTTTGGTAAGTGCATGTGCCATATATATATTTTTTTAAAAAAATTTATTTTTGGAGAGGTTTTTCACTATAGGGCGCATGCGCTCACCAGAAAGACTGAGAGACAGAGAGATAGAAAGTGAGAAATCACCCCCCGGGGGGATGGCCACGCCGCAATCCCTTCTCCTCCATTCTTCTCTTGGGATCTTGGGCACACACACACACGCGCCTGGCGTGAGTTAAAGCCACCGAGCCCAGGACTAGAACTGTGGCCGCCTACGTGGCAGTCCAATGACATAGCCATTCTACTACCTGCTGGTCCACCCCCCAGACATTTAAATGTTAAAGAGTTTGTTTTTGTTTTTGCTTTTTTTCTTAGAGGGCCTATGTACTTACCAGAGAGAGGAAGGGTAGAAGGCACCTCCCATGGGGAATGATCATGCCACAATCTAGTCTCCATTGCTCCCTCCTTTTTGGACTTTTGGCATGTATGCACAAATGCCTGCCATATTTCTCAAGCCTCTGGGTCTGGAACTTGAACCACATGGGCTCCATCTGCCTTAATCACCAGGCTATGGATCTAGCCCACTACGGAGATTTTTAATAAATCATGTTAACTTCTTAACTTTTGGGTTGGTGACATTCTATTGCAGAAAATAATTACCTTTATTGTTTACACAACTGCTGTTCCAGTCTTTAAAGTTTTGGAATAGAAGCACTGTAAATAATCTGTAACTTACCTAGGTAATCATCTTGACAAAATTACTACTTTCCCAAGAGTCAACTTTAATCTAGCTCCAAGTACAAATCAAATTTTGTTATCTTTAGTACAATAGAAATCAGATGGAAACTAAACTTTCTAATGTTTATTTCTATGTGTGTACATTTACTTGTCTTACTCAAGAAATTTGACTAACATATTTGTCCCTTTTCCATAAAGACAAAATTTATAAACCAGGTAGGATATTCTGAGACTATACACATCATAAGGGATTTCATGTTTTACAATGGGATCACTGTCCCTGTCTCTTTTGTTTTTTGTTTTGTTTTTTTTTTTTTTTTGAGAGGTTTTCGCTATAGGGAGTGTGCTCTTGCCAGACAGACAGAGAGAGACATACAGACAGAAAGCGAGAAATCACCCCCCAGGGGGGATGTTCACGCCGCAATTCCTTCTCCTCCATTCTCCTCTCAGGATCTTGGGCATGCACACACACGCGCCCAGCGTGAGTTTTAAGCCACCGGGTCCGGGACGCGAACCGCAGTTGACTACATGGGAGTCCAGCGACATAGCCATTACACTAACTGCTGGTTCCCACTGTCCCTGTTTTATGATTCTTGTGGTGTAGGTATAGTTAAGTCTAAAAGAAAGTTCTTTCCATGTTTCATTTTAGGATACTATGTGGAACCCATGTTTTGTTCTCACCATAAGTATTGCATGGAGAGATGCACAGCATCTATATCACCATAGAAGAAGTAGATGGAGTTATTGTACATATGATCTCTCATTATGTCAATATTTATTGATATCAGATACATTCCTATTAATAGAAAACACATGTAGATTTGACCAATTTTAATCAGTTTCTATGTTTTGTCAAGTGTATTTCCTGGACATTTTATAGTATTTTGCTGTACATTAGAAAATATTTCTACTGGGATCAGCAGTTGGTATAATGGCTATGTGACTGGATTCCCATGTAGTCAACCACGGTTCAAGTCCTGGACCCAGTGGCTTAAACTCATGCCAGGCACATGCGTATGCATGCCCAAGATCCCAAGAGGAGAATGGAGAAGGGATTGTGGTGTGGCCATCCCCCCCTGAGGGTGATTTCTCACTTTCTGTCTGTCTGTCTGTCTCTCTCTCTCTCTGTCTGTCTTTCTGGTGAGTGCACGTGCCCTATAGCAAAAAGAAAACAAAAGAAAGAAAATATTTTTACTAATTTAATTAAATTGTTTTAATTTGCCAGAGGGTGCATGTACTTTCCAGAGAGACAAAAAGAGAGAGCAACTTTAATGGAGAAGCTATGCTACAAACCCTTTTCCTCCATGTATCCATCTTTTGGGGATTGAGGGGCAAAAACATACATGGTATGTTCTCAAGTCCTGTGGGTCCAGGACTTGAGCTGCAGGGTTGACCATGTGTGGTCTGGCTGCCTTAACCACAAGGCCATAGAACCAGCACAAATATTTTAAAATCTAACTCTAGTGGCAGAACTCTCTAAGTAAATATAACAATTACACATACACCTTGTGTGAAAAAAATTCTTTTTATTATTTCTAATCTTGTTGATCTTGAAATGAAAAAAACAGATGATCATGATGTTATATCTTAACAAAATATCGCCAAATATTATCAAGTGCTCAATGCATGTGCTGTTTGTGAAAGGTGTTTACCTGCCAGGGAAGAATAGGCTGGTCTGCATCTCCTGCAAATTTCTTTTCTATTTTCTGCAAAAGCATCTTACAAAGTGCTTGGTCCACCATATGCACAGCATGATAGATAAAAAAGCTGGAGTCAGACACAGTCATTATGTCCAAATTTGATGGTAGAAACGCTATGGAAGAATTTGGTGGGCAGTCTCCAAGCTTGCTACATTGTGATCCAGTAAGTGAGCAATTAAAAAGTAAACCCAGAATTTGCTAAAGTAAATATCTTCTGGGTATTGGGAAGGGTTGAATGTCTGAAGAAATTGTTTAAAGCCAGGAATTTTTCTTTTCTGGTTTGAAAATAAGAGGCTTCCATGGGAAAACTGTAACATGTCAGGTATGATAGACAAAATAGTATCCCACTGGGATGAGTGGAGATTTCTCATGATCCACACCTTTCCCAAAATTAAATAGAACTTTTCTGCCAATAACAGGTTCCAGACACTCCCTTCATCACCATGCATTATGTACACCTTTCAGATGAAACTCTGATCCTAGTCACAAAAGTAAAGTCACATAGTGTAAAGACGCCTTTTGTGGCAGGGAGCTTTTCTGTAAAGGCCACACAGATATCCTTTTCTGTCATCTTTGCCCTTACATCCTGGAGGAACTGCTCCCCTTGCATATCATCAGATACATAGAGTACCACCCACGTCCAGCCAAAATGCAGCAACAAGCAGATGATTCCATGAGTCAGAGAGCTGTCCTTGGTGGCCACCTGATAAACTGATGGAAATTGATCTGTATCACTTAAGATGGGATCAAAAGGACCATATGTGACCTACATAAGAAAATAAATAACCTTGGGAACCAGCAGTTAGCGTAATGGCTATGTCGCTGGACTCCCACGTAGTTGACCGCGGTTCGTGTCTCGGACCTGGTGGCTTACAACTCACGCCGGGCACGTGTGCGTGCGTGCCCAAGATCCCGAGAGGAGAATGGAGGAGAAGGGATTGCGGCGTGACCATCCCCCCTGGGGGGTGATTTCTCGCTTTCTGTCTCTATGTCTCTCTCTGTCTGTCTGGCGAGCGCACGCGCCCTATAGCAAAAAAAACTCTCCAAAAAAAAATAATAATAAAAAAATAACCTGATTCTGACCTTAGCGGGATTTGGTATGCCCCCCCCCCCCCCCCCCCACTTAAACAGGGAGAAGTAGTACTCTACTTGTAGAGCATAGAATGGAATATTGGGTGAAGAGAAAGTCTGTTGTGTAGATGACCCTATTCTGTCATTATGAGCCTTAGAAGACTGTCTTTCAGATCCATTTCTTTTGAAAAAGGACATGTAACTAGGCCCGATAATGATATCACCCTCAGACCATAGCACAAAAGAGAAAGTATAACTTTTAATACATGTTTAATTGTCTACAGTGGGAACTGAGAAAGGCATAAACTTTATAGATTGTACAACAAGATGTTGGCGATTTTGACATCCTGGACCTGGGGTATATAAATTAGAGGCTTCCTTTCCTAGCAACCACTATTAAATGTTAACTCTGAGAAAAAAAAATGAAACTTTATTGTATTTATTTTATTTTATTTGTATGTTTTTTTGCCATAGGGCTTATGCATTCACTAGAGACAGAAGGAAAGTGATGAATCACCCCACATAGGGAATGGAAATGCCGGTATCCCTTCTTCTATATTTTTTTTTCTTTTTTGGATTTTGGGCACACAAACACGCCCAGTGTGTTTCTCAAGCTACCAGTTTTGTGACTTGAGCCATGCAGTTGACCTTATGCGATCCAGTCACATTTACCACCATAGCACCACCTGGCCCAAATCTGCTCTTTTTCTTTCTCTCTCATGCTTGATAATAATCCCATGACCCAGGAAATTTCCAGTTTCTCTTTTCCTCTTTTTAAGCAAATTGTATCCATACACCCAAGGGAGGTTTTTGTTTTTGTTTTTTAGAGGTTTTTGCTATAGGGCGCATGCACTCGCCAGAAAGACAGAGAGAGACAGAAAGTGAGAAATCACCCCCCAGGGGAAATGGCCATGCCACAATCCCTTCTCCTCCATTCTCCTCTTGGGATCCTGGGCACACACGCACACACGCCTGGTGTGAGTTTAAGCCACTGGGTCCAGGACTCGAACCGCGATCGACTACATGGGAGTCCAGCGACATAGCCATTATGCTAACTGCTGGTCTCCCAAGGGAGGCTTTGAGGGCTTCAAGGGATATATTAACCCAGCTTATATTTTTCTTTGCTGAGATGTCAGAAAATCACATGAGGAGATATTCAACCATCATTATTCAACCTGACAACTCACTTACCTGTGGTCTTTTGAAGAGCTCCAAAAGAGTTCCAATTTCTGCTGAAAATGTTGGCATGTTTCCTGCAATGATAGCAACAGGTTGTTTCTGTGTCTGGCAGTTGTAGTTAGGCAAGGTCTCATTTCCTCCGGAGAGCAAAAAGAAAGCATTCTCGAAGGTTCTTTGGTCACTGGGAAATGCATTGTAGACATCATAACCCAGGGAAAGGTTGGGAAGCAAATGGAGGCTCTTATTGATCTCCTCAATAGCAAAGAAAAGGCCAATACATATTGGTAGTTCTTCCAATGGAACGTAAAAGGGGGGGGGGGGGACATCATTAGGAAATACAGTCAAATTATACAAAGATTTAGGCCTAGGCTGCCATTTAGAGGTTCTCTTGCACTGGTATATGGAGCTGAAGTGAGTGAGATTCCCAGGGCTCTAGAAGACCTTGAAATGTCTTTTCCCTTCTGCTTAATCAAATTATGTTAAAACAATGAAGAGAGGTTTCAAGGGCCATGTGAGTGGGATGAGGCCTCATTTAGCTGGATGATAATGTCGTCAACTGAACATAGGTAATTTTAAAGGTGGATCATTTATGTATGTAGAAGACAACAATTTTTGAAGGATTTTTGCTATAGGGGATGTTCACTCACCAGAGAGACAAAGACAGACAGAAAGCAAGAAATCCCTACCCTTTGGGGGATAGCCATGATTCAATCCCTTCTCCTCCATTCTCCTCTTGGGACTTTGGGCACACACACACACATGCCTAGTGTGAGTTTTGAGCCACGAGTCCAAGACTCAAACCATAGAGGGATATGGTTATGCCATCTGCTGGTCTCAACGACAATTTTTTTTTTTTGAGAGGTTTTTGCTATAGGGCGCATGCGCTCGCCAGACAGACAGAGATAGACAGAGAGAGAGAAAGCAGGAAATCACCCCCCAGGGGGGATGGCCACGCCGCAATCCCTTCTCCTCCATTCTCCTCTCCGGATCTTGGGCACGCACACACACGTGCCCGGCGTGAGTTTAAGCCACCGGGTCCGGGACTTGAACCGCGGTCCACTACGTGGGAGTCCAGCGACATAGCCATTACACTAACTGCTGGTCCCAATTTTTTTTAAAGGATATGAATAAAGAGTAGGCATATTCACCTTTTTATACATTTTTTTTCAATTATATATAGGGAAACTACAGATAAGCATATTTATAAAATACAAAGGAGTTTTAGGAGTTTTAAATATAACATGAAATTATTAAAATAAGATAGTTAACATATATACCACCTAAAATATTTTACATTTTATGTAATAAGAACTTTAGAGTTATACTCCCTTATCAATACTAGAATGCATAGTACTTAATTATGAGCCACATTCACATGCTTACACTCACCTTTATAACCCTTTTAGAATTGAGTGTATCCAAAGTATCATCTTTCTATGTAAGTTCAGAAACCATGTTGCAAGCACTCCTTTTTTTTTCTTGTTTTCCAGAACATTTAAATACCATCTGACTTGCCAGTTTTTCAAACATTTGGCACATTTTCGGTACTTTTAGGTGTTTTTTTCTATAGTATTCTACACGACTGCATCAATTCTTATAAAGAAAGTGTTGTTAACTATGTCTATATTTAAAATTAATCATTTACTTCGTACCTTCTAGTCACTGATTACTAATTTTTAAAAACATTTTTTCTCTGCAGCTAATTTTTAAAATAATTGTTCATTTTATACTTAAAATTCTTAGCTTTTTAAAGAATATTAGCTAGTTATGTACCACCACTTCTGCATGAACTGTTGGTCTCAAACCATATGAGCTGGGTATTGGAAGGAAGTGCTTAGACAACAGTCACCTGCAGGGACCAGCAGTTAGCGTAATGGACTCCCACGTAGTCGACTGCGGTGCAAGTCTCGGGCCCGGTGGCATAAACTCACGCCAGGCGTGTGTGTGTGCGTACCCAAGATCCAGAGAGGAGAATGGAGGAGAAGGGATTGCGGTGTGGCCATCCCCCCTGGGGGGTGATTTCTCGCTTTCTATCTCTCTGTCTCTCTCTGTCTGTCTGGCGAGTGCACGCGCCTATAGCAAAAACCTCTCAAAAAAAAAAAAGAAAGAAAGAAAACAGTCACCTGCACTGGAGGGGCAAGAAAGCATCCTAGAACACACAGGTGGAGATGGAGTCTCTGAAAACTTCTAGCTTCTGCAGATTGATATGAAAGGTGAGTGTCATGAGGGAGGGACCATGCCCACAGACAGTGCAACATGATGCTCGATACATGTCCAAGGAAAACAGAGACACGGAAGATAGTTGCAGCAGAGAAGAGTAAAAGAGAGAGAAAGAAAAAAGGAAAGCAAATAATACAGAAAATCCAAAAATCTGCCCCAAGCACAGTAAGTGTTTTCTGAGAACTTTAACCAAAGAGAAACTTTTGGAAGCCAAACACACAGGAGCAAGTTGTGTATCAATTTGAGTATGATCCACCACGTGTCAAAGAAGGAACTGAGCAACCAAAGAAGCTGGCAGGCCACTTTGGACCTGCCTTACTGGATTTACAATAGACAGTCCACTGTATGAAGAGTGTTTGAGGATGAATGATGGATTTTCTAGTTACCTGCTCTAGACATAACAGAAGACTGCTTTAATTTATTTCCTCTGGAAACCTTGTGTACCCAACTGCTGACTCAGAACATGCCCTTGAAGATGTTGATGCTAACAAAGTTTAAATTCTTTGTGGACTAATGGATAAAAGCATTCTGAAGTTGACCTTTCAAAAGGCCTGGGAATACTCTGTCAAGACAGCCTGCTTACCAATTCAGGAATACCTGATCAGACATCAGAATGGGAAGAACTGTCATTCAGAGATATTGACCATCAGTCAAGTGTTTGATATCCTGTCCACTTACTTTGTGACTATCAACTGGCCTGAAACATTGAAAGAAGAGTTTCTCAGGGAAAAGGCCATGTACTTTGGAATCCAGGTGAATGATGAGCATTTGTTTGCACCTGCAGGAAGTGCTCGAGATGCACCAATGAAAGAGCCAGGGCAGAGGGTGGTGGTGGCACACACTTGCATTTACTTGACATTCTTGGATCTTTTTAGCATATATGGTAGCAATGACAGGAACCGCATTTTACATGCTTTTGCATCTATTATATAGTGCCAGGATCACAAAAAGTGCCCAGATACATATTAATTAAAATAAGCTTTTTATACATGAACTTAACCCCCACCACATGGCTTTGGATGTGTTAATTCATTTACTGTGTCTTTTTGTATTTGTGAAAGATCTATTTTTTAGAGATTACTAAGTAGTTATTGTTATATGAAGAGTTTCATTTTCACTAAACTGGCATAAAATTATATAACTTTCTCTAGAAAAATTAAAAAATATTAGCTAAAATATGTTTTGAGATTTTAAAATATAACCCACTTTCTTGTTCTTTTTTGAATTATTGTTACATATTGTCTTTTTTTCTTTTTAGGTTTTTACCATAGGGAATATGCACTTGCTGAAGAGAGACAGAGAGAGACAGTGAAAGATTAAGAGAGAAATCACCACCAAGGGAGGAAGGCCATGCCACAGTCACCTCTCCTTTCCACACATGCAGAAAGCTGGCATGAGTGGTCCTAAACCCCATGCAGGAACAGCATGAACCTGGGTCTTTTTCTCATGTACGTAAAGAATCAGAGATGTGGACACAGAGACAGGGTAGCAAAGCAGAGTTTATTGAAGGAGAGAACTAGCTAGCTCCTAGGTAGAAAGAGGTTACAGAAAATGGGTTTACAAAGAGGAACTGAGGTGAGAGGTTTTCATCTTGGTCAGGAGGGACTTTTTTGGGCTTGTTCTCAGGAGGAGCTTATGAACGTACTTCCCTCATAGTCGGGAGAGTCACATACTAGATGGTTCTGGTTATTATTCTCCTACTTTTGGAGTGGGTAAAAAGTCAGGAGACTCTCTATGTCTAAAAATTTTATGCCGTAAAAGTCTGTTACAATCTTCCCGGAATATGTGGGACCTGGAAAAAAGTCTTAATTGCTATATTAGCTTTGGGTCAATCATTGACTCACTGCTATAAGCTGTTTCTTGTGAGCAAGTAGTTCAGTGAGAACTGAACTACTGCTGAGCTGTTGTGTCCTCATCTTAAAACTTACACATTTTATGATTCCACTTTGGGCCTATATCCTAACTATATCCTTAGGATACCCCATATTCTATATCTATTTTACCTCATAATTTTCTTTCTCTTTTTTTCTTTTTTTTTTGGAGAGGTTTTTGCTATAGGGCACGTGTGCTCACCAGACAGACAGAGAGAGATAGAGAGATAGAAAGTGAGAAATCACCCCCCCAGGGGGGATGGCCACGCCGCAATCCCTTCTCCTCCATTCTCCTCTTGGGATCTTGGGCACGCACGCATGCACACACGCCCGGCGTGAGTTTAAGACACCAGGTCCAGGACTCGAACCACAGTCGACTACGTGGGAGTCCAGCGACATAGCCATTACGCTAACTGCTGGTCCCTACCTCAGTAATTTTCTATCCATTGCTCCCACCTAGTTCTTTGGGTGTAAATTCTTACTTGTCCTCATATTCAGATTTGAACCTAACCTTCCTGAACTACTGCAAAATCTCATGGCTGCAATACTGATACATATTTTGAGTCTTTAAAGTAAGCATTCTTTACTGTGCTTTAAAAGATATCATGGAATACTTTTTAACAGTATGGTCCTGATTTTGGAATTTAAATGTTTTCTGTTGCATAAAAAATGGTTATACTCTATTACTTCTTTTTAGACATTTGATAACTGTTTTAAATCATGTAGTTGATTGATTTAGTATAAGCTAAATAGATCCCACATCACTAATTATGCTTTTGAGAGCTGTCTAATGTCTAATTGTATTTGCCTAAATTGCCATACATCAAGAGCGAAGACTTAAGATTTTCTTTATTTTAAAACATGGGACAAAGAAATGTGGTATTATCTGTTGAAAATATCTTAATCAACTGGGCTAGGGAGAAATGTCCACATATTGAAATGTTCACTTTGTAAACTAAATAATGTGATTGAATGTATAAAAAAAATAAAAAATAAATTAAAGAAATTTTTCTTTATTTCTTGCTGATTTAAATTTGTAGAGTTTTTTTTTTTATTCATTACTGGGATACTTGTAATGCTTAACATGAACTTTAAGTTGACAAGTTTACATTTGTTTTGACAAAGTTTGAAGAAACAGATTTTTTTTTAGATAGAGAGATTTTTGCTATAGGTTACGTGTATTCACCAGAGAAACAGAAAATAAAAGGTAACTCCCCCTGGGGGTATGACCATGCCACAATCCCTTCTCCTCCATTCTCTTTTTGGGATCTTGGACACACATGCATAAGTGCCTGGCATGAGTTTAAGCTGTGGCCCCTGAGACTCAAGCCATGATCAACTACATAGGAGTCCAGCAATGTAGCTATTACACTATCTGCTCATCCCAGAAACTGTTAGATTTTAAGTTCTTGATTGTGCAAAAGCTTTATCAAGAAGCTAAATAAATCAATAAGCATTTAAGTTAAAATTGTAAGCTTATTAAATAACACCTCAAGCCTTCAGCTATAGATTGGTTTTCCAGAGGCCTTTACTAAACTCTAGAGCATAAAGTGTACTCTATAAAATGTGAACCAGAGAATAAAGTGGGAAACTGTCAAATTTTATTCAAGTTGTATAAATCTAGAATAATCTACAAAGTGTTGTTTTCTGTGCAGATGTATGAGTAGATTAATAGAATAGAATAGAATGTTTAGAATTAGATTCATACAGTTTTTTTGACAAAGATACAAAAGACAAATCAGAAGAATAAAAAAAGCATTATTAACAAGTATCTGGAAGAATTATAAATCTCTTTGTTAAAATATTAAACTGACAGGCTGACATATAGCAGTGGTGAAGCTCTGAATATTTAGACTTGGATTCCATATAGCCAGACATGGTCTAGTACCAGCCCTTGCAGCTTGAAAAACAATCCGTGTGTGTGTGTGTGTGTGTGTGTGTGTGTGTGTGTGTAATTCCTCACAGGATAAAGAAATAGAAGAAAAAGATTGCAGGGCCAGAAGATGGCTTTTGGTTAAGGTGCTTATGGCCAACCGCAGTTTAGTACAAGACTTGGTGGCTTGCTTTTTCACTTTCTATCTATCTGTCTATTTACTTTTTCAGTTTCTATCTGTCTGCCCATCTCTGGTGAGTACACATGCTCTTTAGCAGATTAAAAAATAATAATAAATAAAATTAAATAAATAATTCTTTCAAAAACAATTATAGCATGACTTGGGATCAGCAGTTGGCATAACGGCTGTGTCGCTGGACTCCCATGTAGTCAAATGCGGTTCGAGTCCTGGACCCAGTGGCTTAAACTCACCCTCGATGCATGTGCGTGTGTGCCCAAGATCCCAAGAGGAGAATGGAGGAGAAGGGATTGTGGTGTGGCCATCCCCTCTGGGAGTGATTTCTCACTTTCTGTCTCTCTGTCTCTCTCTCTATTTCTGGCGAGTGCATGCGTCCTATAGCAAAAACCTCTCAAAAAGAAAGAAAAAAGATTACAGCATGACTACGCCCCACCAGTGAGTAATTTCTCTCTCTCTCTGTCTCTCTTTCTCTGGTGATTACATAAACCCTCTAGCAATATAAATAAATAAAATATACTTTGATTTATACTTCAAGAATTTGCAAATATTGACTCAAAACATCACTGACAAATGTAAAACATAAATATTAAAAAACTAATAAAGCTACAACAGAAAATGTAACTCAACATTACATAAACAAATTATTTTTTAAAATTAACTTCTTAAATTTAATATTTTTATCACACACAGTACGATTTTTCAAAATGTGTACACATTGTGTAATGATTGAATCAGGATAATAAATGTATCCAATATTTCAAACATTACTTTCTATAATGCACATTCAAAATCCACACTTTTAAGTTTAAAGCCCTATGGGACCAGCAGTTGGTGTAATGGCTATGTTGCTGCATGTCATGTAGTCAACTGCAGTTCGAGTCCCGGACCTGGTGGCTTAAACTCACACCAGGCGCGTGTGTGTCCAAGATCCCGAGAGAAGAATGGAGGAGAAGTGACTGTGGTGTAGCCATCCCCCCTGAGGGGTGATTTCTCATTCTCTGTCTCTCTGTCTCTCTCTTTCCTTTACAGATGAACTCAGAATAGGCAGATAACTTTCACTGATGTAGACATGGAATAAATTATCTCAAGAAAAATATTCCCAAACACTTCATGAGAAAATATACAACTCTACTTCAAAATATGCTATTTACTCACTACCAAAGACAGTTTCATTTGAAATCTAGTTTGTGTAATTAACGCCTAATTAGCCATCAAAAAAAAGGTTAGTGTATATATAACCTTCAAAGTTAAACAAAAGCCACAAAAATTTAGCCACGAGGCTTAAAGGATAATCTATTTCAAATGCTCGATTCCAGAGGTAACTATCAAGAATGTTAATCTTCGGGCCAGCAGTTAGTGTAACAGCTAAGTCACTGGATTCCCATGTAATCAACCACAGTTCGCGTCCTGGACCCGGTGGCTTAAACTCACACCAGGCGCATGTGCTTGCATGCCCAAGATCCCAAGAGGAGAATGGAGGAGAAGGGATTGCGGCGTGGCCATTCCCCCTGGGGGGTGTTTTCTCGCTTTCTGTCTCTCTGTCTCTCTCTTTCTGGCGAGCGCACGTGCCCTATAGCAAAACCGCCCCCCCCCAAAAAAAAAAGTTCTTGTGAAAGAATGTTAATCTGACACATCAACAAACAAGACCATAAGTAGATCTATCATATTTTGGGGATTTAATAACATTTAAGATATTCTTGCCACAATAACATGCAATCAGTGCATTCCCTACAAGGCTCTATTACGGCAATGAATCAAATTCTGGAACTACTTTAAGTGAACTTAATAAAGGAGAGCATCCAACATAAGCAATCCACGCCTGCTGTAGATGCATGCAGCTTTTCATTTCTGTTTTGACGCAGCCCCATAATAGTAAAACTGCTTGGATACTCAATCAGATTTCACCTTGACAGAAACTGGTTATCCATGTACTATTTTTTAAAAGCTTTCAATGTAAATTACTATTATCAGTATCAGGAGCTTTATAACCATGTATAACTCAGAGCTGTATACATCTAGGTTTAAGATGAACAAATGCAGCATTAAGAAATCACACAAATGACACTGATGGATTTTCAGAGGCAATATTCAGTCACTCATATCCATGTCTTCTTCATGGTGATCATCCCTATTCACTTTGGCTTCCCTCAGTGAATCACCAGTTCCCTTTTCCATAGAACATTCCTTTGTTTTGAGAGAACCTGCTTCTGTGGGTTTCTTCTTCTTCTTCTTCTTCTTCTTCTTCTTCTTCTTCTTCTTCTTCTTCTTCTTCTTCTTCTTCTTCTTCTTTTTCTTTCTCACTGTCATACTCCTGTTCCTCTTCATCATAATCCTATGTAACTTTTTCATCTTTATCACCAATTTTCTTTCCTGTTCCTTTTCCTTATTTTTTTTTTCTTCTTGCTTATTGATCATTCTCTTTTATCTCTGCTTCTCTCTTTGTTTTTATCATTCTTCTCCTTTTTATGTCTAGAATGACAATAAAATCTCCTAGGGGATGGTAAATGAGACAGTTTCCTCCTAAGAGGCATAGGCTTTTTATTATTGCTATTATTATTATATTTTTATTATTATTCGTACATTAAATTGTTATACATCATTTAGATTGTGAAGAGACTCGAAAGAGCAGAGGAAAGGAAATTTGGGGGGGAAATGGAGACATAGGCTTTTTAGGTGACCTTGTTCCTCTCCTGCTTCTTTGTTATTGTCTCTCTCGTAGCACTTCTAGAACATCTGGCTGTGTTGTAACTTTTTGGTGATATTTTGGAAATTTTTTCTTTGTCTTCTCTTTTTTTGGTCTCTATTTTTTGTTTTTTTCTTTTTTCTTTTATGTGCTTCTTGATTTTTTCCCTCTCTCTTTGGAATGAGATCTTCTCCATCTTGGAATTTCAGATCTTCATCTACTCCTTGACTTAGAATCTGATTGCCTCCTTGATCTGCTTCATGATCTCTTGTGCCTAGAAGATGAAGGAGATCTCCTCCTCCTAGAACGTGATCTTGATCTTGAATGCCTTTTTTCTTCTTTCTTATCTGGTTCTATAGCAGCAGAAATTAGGGACTGTGCTTCTTATACTCTTCATAGTTTCCTCTATTTCTTTACTAGAGGTATCTGATTTCAGACTCAGTGAATCAAGACCAGCAGCTACATGATTCAACTTGGGCTCAACAGTACTCATAAGGTTCAGCAACTCATCTGTGGCAAGGGACTGAGAGTTCAAGTTTTCTCTAGGAAGCCCATGTGCAACAAGGGCAAGATCAAGGGTTGGAGCTCCCAAAGCAGCCAATGGAACAGTGCCAATCTGGGTAAGTGGATTAGGAGTAGGCAGGAGTCTAACCACTAGGCAGAAAACTTCCCACTGCATTAACTGGTGCCAATAGAGACAAAGCCTTAGTCTCAACAGGAATAACTCCTTCTGCATATGGTACGACTATCAAAGCTCTGTCAGTTAATACAGTGTTTATGAGATGCTGTGCCACAACTGCTGAGTCTGGATCATGGAATTTAACAAAGCATACTCGAGATGAAACTGGAAAAGTGAGTCATCCAGCAGGAAAAGGCAGTTTGTCAATGTTGCCTGGGAAGAGAGCCCACATCTGCTCAGAGGTAGCACTCAGGGAGAACTTAGTCACCTGGATTACCTCGGTGCTGCTGCTGCCACCACCACCACCTCCACCACCAGGTCCACTGCTGAGGCCTGGCCACAGTGCTGGGTACAATTGTAGTGTTGCTCATTGGAATGGGAGACTATTTTTGTAAACTATGCTTCAGATAAGAGACTGAGAATTAGAACACACAGGGAACTCAAGTGGCTTACTCCCCCCCCAAAAAAAAAAATTATTAACCCAATTAGAAAATAGGAAAATGAGCTGAACAAACAACTCTCTAAGGAAAAACATATGAACAGCCAAAAAGCCTGTTAAAAAATGCGCAACATCCCTTATCATAAGGGAGATCCAGATTAAAAATACAATTATCTAGACCCCAGTCAGAATGGCAAAGATTAAAAATACAAAAAAAATGTTAAGTGTTGGCAGGGTTGTGCTGGAAGGGAATTGTCCTCACTGTTGGTGGGGATGTAAATTGGTCCAGCCACTGTGGAAAACAACATGGAGGTTCCTTAAAGATCTACACATAGAACTACCCTATGATCCAGCAATTCCACTCCTGAATATCTACCCAAAGGACAGGAGTACAGTCAGTCAGAAAAGTGCTCGCACATCTATGTTTATTGCAGCATTATTCACAATTGCTAAGACATGGAACCAACGCAAATGTTCACAAACATGTGAATGGATTGAAAAGTGTGGCACTTATGCTCCATGGAGTACTACTCAGTCACAAAAGACAATATCCTGGCATTTTATATTAAGTGGATATATATGGAAGATTTATTGCTGAATGAAGCAAGCCAGGATATAAAAGAGAGACATTCTGTGTCTCCACTTAACATTTACTGACTGTCTGCAGTCTATGGTAGAGACTGAAAGATTGGAGGACATAAAAGCATTGAATATAGCTATGGACACAGGAGACAGTGCGAGAGGAGGGTGGGAGGGAGGGGTAGCATATGGAGGGAAATTAGGGAGAAGAATAGAGAGGTAAGACACTCGTGGGACACAGAAAGAATTTACCAACACCAGACAAGCTCTCGAAGAAGTGCTGAAGGGAGTACTATATCAGGAAAACTAAAGTTGGAAACAGAGAAATAAGAGTACAAGAAACAACCAAGAGAATGGCCAGCCTAATGGCAAGGACAAATTCGGAGTTGAATGTTAATTTCCAGAGTTTAAATGGAAAGATCATACCACAGTAACACTGGAAATTCAATAGAAGAGAGATTAATTGCGTGAGTCTGAACTAGTGAAATATAATTTTTTGACTTTAGACTAAAACATTACTGATTTTTTTGATACTTCAATTTCCATATTTAAGGATTTTTGTCTTCTCTTGAACTGTTGATAGATTTGTCTACCTACTATTTGAACTGAATACTAACGTCTTCCCCGGCTTTAAGTCTTAAATGAATTTAAAACTAAACTTTTTTAGAAATTAAAAAATGCATTAAAACTACCTGTTAATACCTATTTAATGACTGAAGTAAGCTATATAGTCTCAGTGAGGTGCTACTTTATAGTATGTTCACTTTATTCACTGAGGTTTATGACTAAAGTCAGACATGCATTAATAACTATGTATATATCAACTGTGCTTGCTATTGAAAGTCTTTAAATTAATTAAGATCTTTAGTGAAGCAATAAAATGTGAAAAAAATATGGAAAAAAACTGTACATGCCAGAGACACTGTGGGAAGAAGGGGGGAAGCTGGCAGAGGGTAAAAGGTAGAGAATCAAGGGAGCAAAAATAAAGCAAAATATATAAGAAACATGAAATAGAAAATTATTTGTTGATGATAACAGGTATGGTGATATCCTTGATTGAGCCATTATACAATAGATACTAGATGGAATATCTCATTTTGTATACTGTATTGATGTACAGTGAATGACTATAAATAAATAAATAGATAAATAAATAAATAAGATAAAAAGTGAAAAAATGAAAATTTATTTAAGTTAAGACTGTTATTTAAATTGAATATACACACAAGGGTTTACTCCCTGGTGGTTTGAGAAACAAATTAGATCTGTATTTCCTAAATGTATCTCCTTTTTTTTTTTTTGAGAGGTTTTCGCTATAGGGCGCATGCGCTCGCCAGACAGACAGAGAGAGAGACAGAGAGATAGAAAGCAATAAATCACCCCCCAGGGGGGATGGCCACGCTGCAATCCCTTCTCCTCCATTCTCCTCTCGGGATCTTGGGCACACACGCACACACGCCCGGCATAAGTTTAAGCCGCCGGGTCTGGGACTCGAACCGCTGTCGACTACGTGGGAGTACAGCAACATAGCCATTACGTTAACTGCTGGTCCCTAAATGTATCTCTTTTGATTCTCAGATTAGCTAAAAATTATAATATAATATAAATGAAATCAAAATATTCATACTTGCTCTACTCAGACAATTCAATGAGGAGAAAGAGGTGGTTTGTTTTTTTTAATAAATGGTGCTTATAGAGCTAAGTATTTTTATGATCATGTTGCAGTATCTAAATTTTATATCATGTACAAAAATAAACTAAAAGTGGATCATAGACATTAGGTTAAGAGCAAAAATAGCAAGTCATGGCGCTGGCAGGTGGCGTAGTGGATAAGGGCACTGGACTCCCACACAGCCAACTGTGGTTCCAGTCTCAGATCTGGTGGCTTGCTCTCTCACTTCTCTCTCTCTCTCTCTCTCTCTCTCTCTCTCGTTCTCGCTCTGTCCCTTCTGGTCAAATTCAAATAAGTACATAAATAAATAAAGTTAAATAAAATAATTCTTAAAAAAATAGCAAGTCATTAGATAAAATTATAGGAATAAATCTTTGTGCCCTTGCATTAGCCAATATTTTATGGTGACAGTAAATCAAAATCTATAAAAGTAAAAAGTAGATAAATTGGACATAAAAAGCAAAACATTTTGGTCTTCAAAGGACACAATCAAGAAAGTGAACACACAGCACTTGTAATGGAATATGATAGTTGCAAACCATGTATCTGATAAAGGATTTGATTCCAAAAATTTTTTTTTTAATTTTACAACTTTAGAATAAAATACACGGGACCTGCAGGTGGTGTAGTGGTTGAGGCACTGCCCCCACTCCCCACATTACTGACTGCAGTGTGAGTCCCTGACTCAGCAGCGTGAAACTCACACTAGGCACATGTGCATGCATGCCCAAAATACTGCAAGGAGAAAGGAGGAGAAGGGACTGTGGCATGGGTAACCCCCCTGGAAGGTGATTTCTCACTTTCTGTCTCTGATCACTTTCTGTCTCTGATCTCTTTCTGTCTCTCCAGTGAGCACATGCACCCTATAGCAAAAATCTCTCAAATAATAAATAAAAAATAAAATACACTAAAACTAATTAAAAATAAATATGGATAGACATTTCTCTAGTGAAGCTATAAAACTGGCCAATAAGCACATAAATAGATGCTCAGCATTATTGATTACTACTTTTCTTCAGTCAAGAAAAATGAGTAAGTTCTAGAGATCTGCTATACATTGTAACTAGAGTTAATTACTAGAAAATTTTAAATATGTTGAGGGTTAACCTCATGTTAAATGTTTTTAATCACACAAAAATAAAATTAAAGATAGAGAAAGAAATGTAATTATGGAATGTGGAAGAACTAACCTGAAATTCTTGAGTTTCTCAGAAATTCCTACTTAAAAATAATTGCCCTTGGGTCAGCAAGTTGCATAGTGGTTAAGGCTCTAGACTTCCATGTGTTCGACTACAGTTCAAGTCCCAGACCCAGAGACTTCAAACTCATGCCAAAGAATGGAGGAGAAGGGATTGTGGGGTGGCCATTCCCCCCAGGGAATGATTTCTCACTTTCTCTCTCTCTCTGTCTCTCCAGCAACCAAACATGTCCTATAGAAAAAATCTCTCAAAAGAATAAAATAAAATAAATAAAAATAATTGAATTTGAATAAAATTTAAAATGATAAAAAAGAGATCGTGCAAATCTAATGTGCTTCACATTTATTGTGAAGATTGTAATAATAATAATGATATCCAGAAAATAAAAATTTTGGTGGAACATAGAGAATTTGGAGTTCTCATTGGAATTTGAATATAGTGCAGACACTTTGGTAAACAATTTGGTAGCTTCTTATAAAGTTCAGTAAAATTACTACAGAATCTAGTCATTGAATCCCTTGGTGTCTACCCAGAGAAATTAGAACACATACCCATGCAAAATCTTTCCATAGATATTTACAGAATATTAGTAGTAGCCTAATTAACATAGTAGCCTCCAAAATAGTGAAAATAACACAAATGCCTATTTAAAAATATGTAAACAAATTTGTATATCTAAACCTAAAATATTATTTAGCGATATTAAAGAATGAAGTACTCATACATGCCACATCCTGAATAACTTTAAAAACACATTTTGCTGAATGAATGAAGTCACAAAGACCACAAGTGATATAAATCCATTTACTTGAAGCATTGAAATAGGCAAATCCATAGAGACAGAAACAGGTTAGTGGTTTCCAGCTTCTCTTTCTCTTTCTCTCTCTGGCAGGAGCATGTGCCCTATAGCAGAAAACTTAAAAAAAGAAAAAAAAAAGTTGCATATCTATATATTGCTTACAGCCACCAAAATTAGTCACATTAGAAATGGCCAGTTAATTGGTAAGCAAGTGTCACGTGTTCATGCTAAGAACTCATGGAAATAATAACATAAGCACATATTTAGTTCTATGACATTATGTTTACAATAAATATTAGGGATGTGATGCCCACTTGCAAAATTAGGTTGACAATTTATGTCCACATTGTGACTTTCTTTCTTTTCTTTTCTTTTTTTATTTTTTTGCCATAGGGTGTGTATGCTTGCTGGAGAGAGACAAAGAGACAGAGTGAAGGAAAGTGAGAAATTATCACCCAGGGGCATGGTCATGCCATAATCTTCTTTTCTAGGAATTGGGCACACATGCACACATGCCCAGCAGGATTTTCAAGCCACCAGGTTTGGGACTTAAACTGCAGTCGGCCATGTCAGAGGGTCTGGGCTATAAGATGTGTGAGATTCCAACATTTTCACTCATTCTGAGTCTTCCAGTGACTGACTAGGGAGACAGTGCTGAGGGAGTGGACCAGAAACTGTATCAATGTCTCTCTTCCATCTTGAAAGAAAGAGAGAAACATTGAAAATAAGAAAAAGAAAGACAGTAAAAGGATAACAAGGTAGAGCATTCTGAGTTCACTAGCATTTATCTCATTTCTGTTCACAGTTTTAATTATTCTCAAGTGGGATTAATCACACACACACACAGATATATATATATATATATATATATATATATATATATATATGCAAATTACATTATTACACAGTTTTAAACATATTTACACATACATATAACCGAGAACTTTCTGAGACTCTGTCAATACTTGAGTTGGCCTCATCAGAAAAGGTAGTTCAAGTATAGAGTCTTCCTCTCCCATGATATAAAGAGGGAAAAACCCAGCCAGTACCAGATCCCCATCTTTGTAGACACTTGGCTGCAGGTAAAGACAGCTCATATTTGTCATCTCACACACTGTCTGTAAAGGCTGCAGAAATATCAAGAGACTAATCAAAGATAAGGACATGGCTGGGCCTAACCTGCACAGAGGAAAAGCCCTATGTGAGTTGAGAAGGAGATGGAATTGGACCATGTCTGCAGGCTCAGCCCTCTGCTGGGAAAGTCAGCTCTGTGGAGGACACTGAGGATTCTCACTGCCACTGTCTTCCTTCAACCTGTATAAAGAGTGTGCAAGACTGGTATGACAGGGGCACAGCTAGACGCACAAAAAAAGACATTTCTACAGGAGTCATGGTGCTGGGACTCAGCCTTAAAGTTACTGTTATCTGAGTCACTCTGGCTTCCCTGTCTTTTTAACGTTTCACTTAAGTCCCATCTAGGAGCTCTGGGGATTCCCTGCCCTGGGGCTCTGCACCTGTCATCTCACATTCTGGTGAAAAAAAATTGGGAAAAACATATTTAGACTGTTTTTCTACCCCAGACTCTATGATTTCATAATGACTTGGCTTTGAGGACTACCCCATCCTGAGAAAACAAGCTTTGTAATTTTGCGCCCCAAAGTGCTTGTATTATGACTGCTCTTAGGGATTTGGATAGATTTTTTAAATGGTGTTAAAATCAACAACGAAAACCTCACTAATCTAATTCTCTATATATCATTAGCAAGAAGGGAAAGATCTAGTGTCAATCATCAATGATTTCTTAACCAGTTCACAGAAGACATGTCATTACTATGTCCAACATCACTCAGGTCTGCAGTACCATCTTGGGAGAAGTGAGACTTATGATTACAGAGTAAACCACATTCTAGGGAAGATTAGATTATCCTTTAATTCCAATCCTCCACAAAATTAATCCATATACCCCTTGGGTTGATGTCCTGTGCTTTGTCCATTAATAATTCAGGCACCAAGTACTCATTATTACATGGTTTAATGCATAACTAAAAAGAAGAAATTATTTGTAGATTTCATGATTATATCAATAGAAAATTCAAGAGAATCCACAAAAAATTGCTCCTGTAAGTGATAAATAAATAAAGTGGCAGGATATAAAATCAACACAAAAATGTATAGCATTTCTATACATGAACAAGAAGCAAACTAAGGTAGAAATGAAGAAAGCGATCTCATTTACAGTAGTCACAGAAAGTGTAAGACACCTAGGAATAAATGTAACTGAAGAAGTCAAAGGCCTCGACAAGGGAAACTATGAAAAACTACAAAAGGGGTGGCTCTCCTTCCCTTTAAAAAAATGATTACTATTATTATTATTGGAGAGATTTTTGTTATAGGGTGATGTGCTCACCAGAGAGACAGAGAGAGATAGAGAAAAAGAAAGCAAGAAATCACCACTCCCCATCCCACCCCACCTGAGCAATGGCCATGCCTCAATCCCTTCTCCATGCTCCTCTCAGGATTTTGGGCATACATGCACATGCACTTGACTTGAGTTTCAAACCACCAGGTCTAAATTACAGTGTAGCATATTAATCTATGTTGAATTCTAGCGTAATATAGTTGAAATTTTACTGTAGTGGGTTTATGTGCTTGGCACACATAATATAGTATAACATATTTCAGTCAACTTTAGACAATGCTACATAATAGTTACACTTCAAGAAGATAAGCTACCATTTTAAATAGGAAGCAATGTTAATGATCTACCTAAAATCTGAACTTATTTTAGCATCATATTTATTAAAAATCTGGCCAAATGGGTCTTACTATTAAAGTTATGATTGAGGAAAGCAAAATAAAGTGCTGGATTTCTACATGGTCAACTGTGGTTCAACTTGAAAATGACAACAAATAAATAAATTAAAAAAAAAAAAAAAACGAGAAAGGACTGTACTTATGTCCTACTGGTCAGTGAGGTAAACTATATTTGTAAGTTTCCATGTACATATGAGCTTAAGTACTTAGTAATTTGTTAGGTGAAGATCATTAAACCTTGAGATTCATTTCCTAGGTGGCAAGTCACCATTCTCTAGAAGCATAATTAAACATGAAGAAAACCAATGCGCAGAGCCAGTGCCTGAACATGCACACCTGATGAGAGTCATGGGCATTTGGGATTTGGAGACTGACATTCACTTCTTCATGGTAGAAGACCTGACAGATGCAGACTACGCCCTGTGTTAGTGACACACACAGCACTACTGCCTAGGCTCCACTTCAAGACAATCTAGAAACCCAAATTTAAGTCCAGAATATTTAAGTTGATAATATAAATCTGAAGATAGTACAAACAACTTTTGAGTGGAATCTGCCTGCAATATTTTTTTCCCAAAACCACACAAAATCTGAACTTAAAGCAATTAGTTCTCATAATAAAAAAATGCCCTCTCCCCAAATAGCCAGGGTCATATTACACAGTGTGTGGGTGTGTGTGTATCACATTCTGTCCACAGGTGTATTCTCTTGTGAATCTGCAGGTAAATATCAATTCTGTTTTGAAATACAGCTTCTGAAAAACTGCTTCCTTGATTAGTAAATACTATGATATTCCACTAGGTCCCATGACGGGGAAGGTGGAGCATGCATAAAATTAGCAATTTTATTCTCTCCTGATGTGTATTCTGGTAATATGTAGGTCTTGTCAACCTCATAGTAGTTCTGGCTCATTCATTTTGCTATGTACCCCATAGCTTAATACTTAACTAAAGTTTTTAGAGAGATTTTTTTTACTATAGGGTGCATGCACTCATCTGAGAGAGACAGAAAATGAAAACTCACCCCCTTCCCAGGCAGGATGGCCATGCTGCAGTCCCTTTTCCATTCTCCTCTCAAAATTTTGGGTGCACACACACACACACACACACACACACACTAGTCAGGCGCTAGTTTCAAACCACTAGATCTCACACTCAAACTGTAGTTAATATGGGAGTCCAACGCCTCAACCACTATGCCACTGGCTGACCCAAACTATGTTTTAAATAGGGGGGAAATGGTACCAGAATATGCAACTATATCAAGAAGATAGAATGGAAAATTCAGAAATGACCTATGAGGGAACATCACAAAGATGAAATGAAAATAAGTGAAGTGATGAAATATTTCATTCATGGTGGAGACCACTGTACAATATAAAACTAAGTTAATAGGGACCAGTAGTTGGCATAATGGCTATGTCACTGGACTCCCATGTAGTCGACCGCAGTTTGAGTCCCGGAACCAATGGCTTAAACTCACCCTGGGTGCGTGCGCATGTGTGCCCAGGATCCCGAGAGAGGAGAGTGGAGGAGAAGGGATTGCAATGTGGCCATCCCCCATAGGGGGGTGGTTTATCGCTTTCTGTCTCTCTGTCTCTCTCTGTCTTTCCAGCGAGCACACATGCCCTATAGCCAGAACCTCTAAAAAAAGAAAACAAAACAAAAAAACTAATGTACTCATACTTAATAAAAACCAAATTCCAAAGCTCTAAATGTTTTAAGAAGAAAAAATGAAGACCTAGAATTAACATGCATTGATTTATAAAATTATAGATGGAGGGGACATAGCAAAGGGCAGAAAGAATAAGACAAGGGGCTGGCAAGTGGCGTGGTGGTTAAAGGCGCTGGACTCCCACGTGGCCAACCACGGTTCAAGTCTCGGATCTGGTGGCTTGCTTTCTCACTTCCTCTCTCTCTCTGTCTCTCTCTGATCAAACTGAAAAATAATAATGATATAATAATAAATAAAGTTAAATAAAATTAAAAAAAGAAAGAATAAGACAAGAGACAATGAGATTTTACCAAAAGTTCATGTTATTGCTACCTTCAACTCACAACACACAAAACCATTTCAAACAAACACTAGCATGTTAAGACATTAGGAGACTACTTAGACATAACCAAATGTATCGTATATGTTTTCAACATGTAAAATGTTCTTAAAAATGAAAACTTTAATAAAATATAATGTAATAGAATTAAAATATGGGGTCAACCAGGAGGCTGGAAGATAAGATGGCTGGGTCCCACATGGCCAATTGGCCAATTCATTTCCTGGACCTGGTGGCTTGAAAAATATTCCAGTCTCCTGTGAGTAGGTGCCCAAAAATCCCAATAGGAGAATGAAGAAGAGACTGTGGTATAGCCATGCCCCATGGGTGTGATCTCTCACTTTAACTGCCTCTCTCTTTCTCTGGCAAGCACACACAACCTATAACAAAAATTTAAAATGTATTAATGTGTATATGACAAAAGCAAGTCATCAAAGAATATATAATAAAGATAAAATATTAAAATATCAATTTAATTATTAATATCTGAAACACAAATATAATCAAGGAAATATTGCTTGAAGACATAATATCAGGTCTTCCCTTATTTATTGATATTTGGCACGACTATTTCTTCATTAAATTCTTCAAAAGGGGGAGGGGACAACTGCAAGGTTCTGGCCACCCTCCCACACACAACCCTAGATGGCCTGAGAGAAAGAGTCCAAGTGTGATCCAGGGATCATTCAGATAAGTGATGGGGCAGAAGTGAGGCTGAGGTGCAGAGATCAAGTAGGAGAGGCCATCAGAGGAGGGTGTGGTTGGTGGGGAGGGAGGAAGAGACCTGGAAAAGGAAGGAGCCACAGGGACCATGAGGAGCTCCAAGGGAGCAGGTCTGGAGGAAGAGCCATGGATGAGTGAGGGCAGAGGGGCATGTTTAGAGAGGTAGAAATGAGAAGTGGGGGAGAAGGAAGGAGGCGATGGCCCCAGCGCAAGGTCAAGACTGGGAGCCAGGTTGGAGCGACTGTCATTGTCAGGAAACCACCCCACCTCCAGACCCCGTGGACCTCCCACCCCTGCTTCTAGGCAAAGTACTCTATGAATGCTTCATTTTCTGTCTCCTGCTCTAGGGCCCCGCTTCCTCCTCCTCTTCCTTAGCTCTCCTCAGCACGGCCCTTGTCATTCTTTTCTTGCTCCTTCTTTGTCCTCTTCTCCTTCCTCACTTCATCGTCCTCCTCCACTTCTTTAATTCTTTCTGGGTTGCCTTCTCCTCCACCTTTTCCTTAGGTCCTTGGTACTCAAGGCAGCCACTGCCTCCACCTCTTTTTCTACCTGGGCTGGGGCTGGCAGGGAGCCAGCCATTCACTCCGGCCATTCTTCTACCAGGCTGATGGGCCTGGATGGGGAGAGTGGCTGAGGGAGGCTGGGGGGTGGTGTGGGGGGGTGGACCAGAGCAGTGACAGCAGCCCCTGGGCAAGCAGAGCATCAATGGAGGGGGAAAAGAGGGATTGGGTGTGTCTGGAGGAGACCTCCCTCCCAGGTGGCGCAGTTCTTGGTTTGCCACCCCTTCACCAGCAGATCTGCTGCCAATTCAGGCTCTACCTGAACTTTACCAGGACAGTTACATCCATCATTTCATAGGCCAAAACCAAAACAAAGCTATGTTATTTTTCCCAAAGGGATTGCAAAATCTCCAGAGTAGGAATGGAGCGATGTGAAATGTCACAGACTCCATTTTTTGGAAAGAAAGGACACCTCACACTATTCTATAATAATTCCACATATGAATGACAAATACTACCTGGTCTCTCAGTCCCAGCAGTGGGTCCTGTGAGGGCAGTGGGGTGGCTCCTGCCAGTCCTCGCAAGAACTAAGTACCAAGAGATCCGACTGCACCAGGTAGAGTCAACAACAGCCTCACCCAGAGACCCCAGTCCCCAAGGCAGGGCCTTGGGTTTGTACTGGGATTCAAAGCCGAGCCTAAAGGCAGAGGAACAAGGAATGCCTAGTGGAAACACCTTCTTAGGAACTCAGTTTTGCTGTGTATGGTTTTGGTTCAAATATGACTGTTTCTTTTGAGGAAGGAGGTTAAGGTCACCTAGGTTTATACTCTCAGTGCTGACAAGTAAAGTCCAACCCAGGCCCTTTCCCGTAAAGTGGATGTGCTAGAGCACAACTGAGCAGTGACATCTCCATTCAGCACCACAAAGTTAGTTTCTGATGTGAACAAAGCTCTCCCGGCATTAGTTCTGGGCCTCTCTCCCTCTCAGTGGCTGGTGGCATGTCCACACTCAGGGCCAAGATGATGCTCTCACCATTTTCCACCTTGATCAGCATCAGCTCCTGCTGCTCCAGCCATTCACTGTCCTGGCACTTTATGGGTGGGGACACTGTGTCCAAATGCCTAAATCATCCAAGTGTGTGAAGGACCCAACACCACATTGCTCACCTGACTGTTACCCACAGTGGGGGTTTGGGACCATGCAAGTACTGTTTTGTGGTACAGTTTTATTGACACCCGTTGTACTGTGGTGACGTTCTGCACAGGAATGGTCTGTGACATCTGAGTGACCCAGTTAGTGGGGCAACATGCAGGTGAAAGGATTAATTCCCGTGGTTAGCTGCTATCAGATGGTCATGAAGATGAGCTGGGTAGACAGGGAGACCCTGGGGTGTTCTGGGCTACTGGATTTTCTCGGCAAGTCTGGGCTGTGAAGTGCCAGGCTCAGGTCCTGGCGGTGGTGACTTTCCCTGGACAGGATCTCTGGGGTCCAGGCTTCACCAGAGTGAGCAAACAGCACTCTACATGGTTGGGAAGGGCCAGGCACTTCCAGAAGAGAACTACCTGAAGAGGACTAAAGAAAAGGAACCTCAGGCTGTTTTTTCCTAGAATTCTGATCCATTAATTTGCTTCCAGAGGTGGGATCTAGCCTCCAGATGAGCTATTACCTGGTTTTGCCTGAACATGTGATGCTGGGATGTAAAGACAATTCAGAGAGATGGTGGCCTGAACTCTGCCTGCATTGTCCACAGCCCTGTGGCATGGATCATTTTTAGTGTGTGTTATTCCCATTTAGGGTGAGTGGTTCACCAGAAGCCATTGTAATTGCTTGTACTATTGACTGTGCACAGGAATAGAGTGGCTTCATATCATCCTTTGGACTGTCTCCACTGGAAGCTTCCTTTTCATATTCTGGCTGCAAATTGTCAGTCATTTCATTGAAGTCAAGTGGTTCTTGGCCTGTTTTGTACCCTGAAGACCCTGCTTCCAGGGGCTATGGGCAGGAGTTGACAGCATGGATGGCTCCTGTGGGGAGGGTAGGGGCTGATGGGATAGGCTGTACTGGAACATACATGATTAGGGGTGGAATGAGCACTGCACTGCACTGGCCTTCCAGTCTTGGGCACCTCCTGCTTCTCCTTCTTCTCTCTGCACAGGGAGTGAACACTATCTTGATGTTCTGCTCAGAAGCCTCAATGTGTTCACATGTGGCAGCTGCAGTGGTGGCACCTGTGCCGTGAACACACTGTTCATGAAATCACCATCCTTGCTAAGGCAGCACAGATCCATGTCACTTCTGTGTCAAGTAAGGCAGCACGGGGGTGGGTGGGAGGGAGGTGGCCCCATTGACACTACTTGGGGCTGTTAAATTAAGCTATTTTGGCCTAAAACAGCCACTGTACTCCCACACTTGGGTTCATATGAATAAGCTGAAATCACACACGTTAGGCTGTTTTCCTGAGCTAGTTGTTAGATTACAGCCAATCACAGCACCCAGTCTTCAGTCAATCACAAGAATCCCGCCTTTTAAACTGTGTTAATGTGGACAAACTTCAAAATGTAACCAACCTGAATTGTTTCCCTACCTCATTCGTTCATTTGTACCCCATGTTCCTGTTCCTGTACATGTCACTTTCCTTTTCCAGGACATAAATACTGTAGGCTAGCCGGGGTTGCTTTGAAATTGGTCTGAATCTCTTGATTCAAATCTTACTAAAATTTGCTCAATTAAAACACCACTCTTAAATTGGCTGATTATTTTTTTTTTTCTTTTAACAGTTTTGGTGTCAGAGGCAGGATCTGAGGTAGCACTTCCACTACCCCCAGGAGCAGCAGGTGACCAAATGAGGAATGCATGGGATCCTTTGTGGTTCATTGCTCTCTCATAGCAACTGGGGATCATGGGTAAGTTCTCTCTCAGATTTGAGCTCCACAGACTTGTGTTTAGAGCTCTCTGAGTTTTATATAACCAAATTTTAGTCCAAACTAGGTTTGGAGTTGCAACATAAACTGGACTGGGTCCAGGATTGGATTGGACTAGGAAGTTAATTGGATTGGACCAGGAAGTTAATTGTATTGGACCCAGTTGTCTGGCTGGGTCAGTGTATGGATTGGCTGAATCTAAGCAATACTATAGTGACCTTTAAAGACAAGCAGAGATACGATCTTTGTGTTGAAGCTGCAAGGCAAGTGAAAGCTTTAACAAGGATATGACCTGCTTTTCTTTTATTTGCACTGCAAGGCATTGGAAATTAAAAAAAAAAAAAAAAATATGCATTCTAGCCAGAGAAGGCCACGGGAGGCTTGTTTAGAACTGTGGGACACAAGATGCTCCACAACTGCAGTTGATAATAGAAAACACTTGGCTTTACATTCAGTTTCTCCATCCCCCTTTGCCCTATGAAAGAATAAACCTGGGAACAGTTCCGTGCCACAGCGATGTTCATCAGAGGTGCCCAGTCTGACTGATCACCACTTTTCACTTGTGCCTGTCTATGTGTCTTCCAAATCCACTGCCCCTCTCTCTTGGGGTCACATATCCCTCCCTCAAAGGCTGAGGTAGGTCAGACAGGAACTAGCAATAAGTAGCTATTACTGTGGTGGGTGTAACAAAATTTTAGGTTAAAAAATTGTTTTTCTTTCTCGTAAGATTTTTTTTTAGAGTTTTTGTGCTATAGGGCATGTGTACTCGCTGCAGAGACAGAAATAATTCAGAGACAGAAAGCAAGAAATTACCCCCTAATGGGGATGGCCATGCTACAGTCCTTTCTACTCCACTCTCTTTTTGGGATTTTGGGCACACATGCACATGTACCTAGCATGAATTTCAATCTGCCAGATCCAGGCAGGACTCAAACCATGGTCACCCATGTAGGAATCCAGCGATGTAACCATTATGCCATTTGCTGGTCCCTTAACAACTTACTTTTTTTCCCCCCATGCTTAAAGAAAGATCTTTGATGGGACCAGTGTAAGAATAAATTTAAATTATGCCTTTCTGCTCTAAAATTTAACCTTTGCTTTTGCCAGACGCCCTTGTGATAAACTGCCCCGAGAGACTTAATTATGCAAACCTCCAGAAACGGAGCAAATGGAATGTGGACAAGGAACTAGAAAGACAACCCATGCACGTGTGTCACAAGACTGCCACTCTTCCCCCTAGAAATGAACTACCCGTTAAACTTCCACATACCTTCTCCTGCTTATAAAAAGACCTATACCCCTAAAAACGGGGTCCTCGCTCAGGCCTGCTGCGTCAGGTGTTTGCTTGGACCCCAGCCGGCTGGAAAAATAAAACCTCTTGCATTTTGCATCAAGAACCGACTCTTGTGGTTGATTGGGGTCGCGTATCCTATGGACAGAAAGCACGCCGAGCCAGGCGGCCGGCATAGTTGACTACGGTTTGGGTCCTGTACTCAGTGGCTTAAAACTCACACTGGATATATGTGCATGTGTGTCCAAGATCCTGAGAGAACAGAAGAGAAGGGTCTGTACTGTGGCCATCTCTCCTGGGGGGGGGGGGGGGGGGTGATTTCTTGCTTTCTGTCTCTCTGTCTCTCCAGTGAACGCACACGCCCTATAGCAAAAATCTCTTAAAAAAAAAAAAGAAAGAAAGAAAGATCATTGGCTAAATTAGTCAAGGAGAGCTCTGAACAAAAGCCAGGATAAATGATTTCCCACTTTGGTTTTCTTGGCTCAAAGAGACTCAAAATGTATGTTTAAATGGAATTCCTAACTCTAAAGATCTAAGTACTTCCTGGAAGTGAAAATATTTATAAAAGTGGTGAGACCTTAATAATTTAAAATTGGTATGGTCATAATGAGAATATTCTATATAAACACTGCTGTTTAAAAACCATAATTAAAATTTAGGGTTCCCAATTTAGGTCCATCCAGGAATGACCGTTAGTATGCAGAAGCTTCTAAAATATTTAAATTGATCTCTTTTAAGCTCCAAAAATAAAATCATAAACTTAAGTGACATAAACGGTTCTGCCAAAGTTATTGCTTTGTTACTAGCCTGCCCAAAGCAAACAAACAAACCAACTAAACTAAATAATAGATTTATTGAAACAGTTTAAAAATACACCTACAAGTGAGACTGGGTTGTTTCCTGTTCAGCAATATCCAAGCAATATCCATGCTGAATTACAAGCATTGGGAATGTTTTCTTTGCCTTCATTAATGGGCTCCACTCTAAAATAGTAATTAAGAAACATACTGAATTTAAAAGGTCATATATCAATTAAATTGGACTTCAAAAATACAACTTCCTTTAGTGGTCTATTTATAAATTTTAGGGAAAATTCCATGTATTTGTAAATACATCCCCTTTAAGTCACTAAAGTTTCTTACAGTGGAAAAGGCACAGTTTAAATGTGTAACATAAGCTGACTGTGGGGACACATTTAAGAGAGAGAATCTGAGGTGCTCTGAGCAAACACCACCTGCTCTTTTGGGGTTTGGCAGAGCCTTGTAACTTGTCTTTCTTTGACTTCGGCTGCAGACAGAGCAAGGGTGGAAATTACTAGGGGCGTTCCAACAGACACATCTGATGGACTTCAAGAAACATCTTGACCCCAATTAGTAAAGTCCAATCCCTGCTCTGCATCTGAAAGGTTCTTTAGCCTTCTCTGGGTGTGGTGGTGCACTCCTTATAGAGAAGTTCTTTAGCTCCTTCCCCACACTTAACAGCTAGTACTTTGCATTAGAAAAGAAGATGAGATTTTCTCTTGATGGGATTATCGCCAAGGGATACACCTGGCCCTGTATTACTAAACCCTTATAGATTTGTTAACTGCTTCTTATTGTCTGTAACCTGGCAACCAATCTCTGAAGTGTCATGAAACATACATGTGTAATGTCTCCTTGTACTATAAATAAAGAGGCCCAGTTTGTCTGGGTGGCTCAAGCGACTCAAGCAACTCAAGCAGCGGCTCAGCTGAGACACAAGTTGCTTGGGCTACCTAGGCTCAGGCTGCCTGTGTCCATTTCTACTCTATCCCTTTGTCTCATTCTTTCCAATTCCCCAGTCCTGGCAAGATGGAGGGCTTTCTCTTTCTCATCCTCTTTCTCTTCCTCACCAGCAGCCCCCTGATAATGATTCAGCCAGACCCAAGCCCTGAGGTGGACGCCGACAGCTAACAACTTATAGTGCAGTTGTTCAGGGCTTTGCTTAGAGATACTCAACTATAGTTCAAATCGCAGGCCCTGCATGCCATTTAAAAAAGGCATTTGTATACATACCCCAAAACTCACACTAAATAAAAAAAGGAGAAAAACTGCTATGTGACCACTCAGTTGGGAGTGCTTTTCCCTCCTAGTCTACCAAGGACACCTGCCCTCTGGCAGTTAATCTGCACAACAGTCCTCACCTTCAGTCATCCTGTTTGTTATCTCTTTAAATATAAACTTTCTACCTTATGTTGATGGAAAATAAATAACCAGCTGTAAAATTAATAATTAATAATTAATGCGGTTTATTTCCAAGCCAACTATGAGTGACCTAGGCCGGAGAAGAGGCATACATGCCTTTTCTCGGGGTGATCATGTACAGAGGTTCCTTTTATTTGCTTTTGAGATTGACAGACAACATTTAGTGAAAAGATTTTCTGTTGGTCTGGCCCAAAAAGGCGGGACTTGTAGAAGGGGGGGGGGGTTGTAGGTTATAGGTGGGTTCCACAAATTCTTAGGTTGGTGATTGGAAGGGAGGATCTGTGTCTTGGGAAGAGATTAAAGAAAGGCTTAATCTACATCTTAAGGAAAAGGGAAGTACCCTGTCTTGGGAAGAAATAAGCAAAAGAATACACTGTAATCGGTTGAAATATACATCTCAAAGATACTATGCCAGGAACAGGAGGTAGGAAGAATCCTGTCAATAGAAAATAAATGGTCTGTTAATGTTTGTAGGTATGACTTCCCCAGTCTCTTTTGGAAAATAGAAAAAGTAGTCAGACTTCTGTCCACACTTATTTAACCTACAAATTGTACATATTAAATATTTAGGGTAAGAACAATTAATGACAAAATTAAATATTACAAAGTAATGCTAAAATGTTTATTATTAAGTGTACATATAAAAGTAAAAGCAACTTATTCAATGTTTTGATAGACTCAGAAAAGATCTGATTATATCAGGGAATCAGTCACAGAGTTAAGCAGTTTCTATTCCAGGCAAGTGGGGAGGGTGACCAGTTTCAGTTCTTTGCAAGGGATGTGAATATAAACTAACCGGCAAGGCTGCAGAAGCCAGAGTGGAATTGATCAATGCAACTCTTAGATTCTCAGTTCAATAAAAATATCTGTAAGGACTGGGCAGGGTTAAAATATAAAGGATTGTCATCTTTTGGGGGGAGCATAAAAACTTTTCAGAAAACAGATCTTTTGTTTAAGTGTGTGTGCGCATGCATATATGTTATGTGGTATGTTGTATATCGATATAATAAATGGCGTTAAGGAATTCCATTCCATTTATAAAAAAGTGTGCTCAAACAAATTAATTTAAATGCTTTTCAGGTTCACATAACTTAAAATCTTTGACAAATAAGCTGGCTTCAGATATAATTTTTAAAAATTTAATAAGTAAAAATCCTCAGTTTCCAACATATACTTGTCCAGGGATTTATTAATCAGAAAACATCTTATCTGTTTTAATATGGTGGATATCTGACCAATGGGAATAATGGATTAATGACTAACTTCTCTAAAATTTTGTTTCTCATAAATAATCAAGAGTCCAAGTGTCCGCACTCTATAACTGAAGCTGATTGGCTAAAGGATGTACGAACACAAGAGATGGGTGTGAATGCCAGATGTGTGTGTGGAGGAGTGGGGCCTGGGGAAAAACATTTGGAGGAGGGATACAGAGACACCATTGTTGAGACAGGGAGGTAGTATTGTTAAATTTTGATCAACTGAACCGGGGAGAAATGTTCACATATTGAAATGATCACCTTATAAGCTAAAAACTGTGATTGAATGTATTTTAAAAATGTAAAAAATAAAAAAATAATAATAATTAAAAAATTAAAAAACGCACATAAAAAAAAAGTTTTGAGTACTGCTAAATAAGATTGATTTTCCTAAAGTCTGATTTTTAATTCTCTCATGGTTCAGATATAAGACTAATGACTAAAAGTAGTAAAAGTAGTAAAAACTAAATCTTGTAAAAAATTTTTATATATAATACATATAATGTTCTTTAGATTGTTTTTATCATTATCTCTAAATGTCATATCTAGCTACTATAATCTTCCATGTATTCTGTTTTTAGTTTTAGTGTCAACAGACACTAAGTTAGACCTTTTTTGGGGCCAGCAGTTAGCGTAATGGCTATGTCGCTGGACTCCCACGTAGCCAACCGTGGTTCGAGTCCCAGACCCAGTGGCTTAAACTCACGCTGGATGCATGTGCATGCGTGCCCAAGATTCCGAGAGGAGAATGGAGGAGAAGGGATTGCGGTGTGGCCATCCCCCCTGGGTGGTGATTTCTCACTTTCTGTCTCTCTGTCTCTCTCTGTCTGTCTGGCGAGCACACGCGCCCTGTAGCAAAAAACTCCCCCCCCCAAAAAAAAAAAAGTTAGACCTTTTTCATCCATAAGACACTTAGAAAATGTAAGGGTTCAAAGATCAATCTATCTAGTGGTGATGCAGAGGACACAATGACAATGTAACTGCATAAGAGGCATTTATTTTTCCAGCTAGCTGGGGTCCAAGTTTATGCCCAATGCAATGGGCTGCAACAAGGACCCTGAACCTAGGATAGAGGGGCCTTTTATAGCTCAGGAGGCAATACAGGATATACTGTCAGTAACTTTTCATAGTATGTAGCACACAAGGGAGGGAGTATGTGTAGTTAGGGTCCAGCTGTTATCGCCTGCTTGAATTTAGATAAGAACTCTCAGTTGAAGTTAGGTAAACCTTATTCTGGCGCTGCCTGGCCCACCTGTCCACTGCTTATTTATGAGTTCCTGTCTTCTGTTTATTCACGAATTCCTGTCCTCTGTTTACTCACGAATTCTTGGGCTCCATCCTCAAAGCCCTGTCATGGCGGTGAATATGCTAACTCGGCCTAACAGACCTACCTAGCATGAGTTATTATGCTAAATCGGCCTATACTAACTCAGCCTAATATATGCTAACTCGGCCTAACAAAAACATTTAACTTTCATTTTCTGCTGACAGTTAAGTCAAGTATTTAAGCTTTTTGCTATTTTTGACAAGGTTTCTCCAAAATCAAATTCTAAGTTAAATTCTTTTACCTCAAAACAATTTTTGGATATTTACAGAAAGTCCCTAAAATATCCAAAAGAGAAATATTAAAACCACTCAGACGGGACCAGCAGTTAGCATAATGGCTATGTCGCTGGACTCCCACGTAGTCGACCGCGGTTCGAGTCCTGGACCCGGCGGCTTAAACTCACGCCGGGCGCGTGTGCATGCGTGCCCAAGATCCCGAGAGGAGAATGGAGGAGAAGGGATTGCGGCGTGGCCATCCCCCCTGGGGGGTGATTTCTCGCTTTCTATCTCTCTGTCTCTCTCTGTCTGTCTGGCGAGTGCACGCACCCTATAGCAAAAACCTCTCCAAAAAAAAAAAAAAAAAAACCACTCAGACTTATTTTAATATGTTAAATAATGTGGGAAATATTGTCAAATTAAGTAATTTAAAATATTTTACATCATATTTAAATTATATGAATAATGTTGAATTTGTTATGTGGATTTATACATGCACTGTGTTCCAACATAGAGATACCCAGAAATCTATAGTGAAATATTTACCAGGCATGTTGTTAGTTATTATATTAAATTAATATATGTCACAAATATAGCCAAATTTCTTTGTCAGTTGTAAATTCTTTTCAAATCTTTAATTGGTTCATGTATTATTATCCATAATTAGTTGCTTTATCTAATGCTTTTTTTTTCTTTTTTTGGAGAGGTTTTTGCTATAGGGCACGTGCGCTCACCAGACAGACAGAGAGACAGAGACAGAAAGCAGGAAATCACCCCCCAGGGGGATGGCCACGCCGCAATCCCTTCTTCTCCATTCTCCTCTCAGGATCTTGGGCACGCACGCACACGCCCCGGCATGAGTTTAAGCCACCGGGTCCGGGACTCGAACTGCAGTGAACTATGTGGGAGTCCAGCGACATAACCATTACACTAACTGCTGGTCCTTCTAATGCTTTTCTAATAGCTTTTTAAATGACTATAATCTTAAAGTATTATATCTTCAAGGAAATTATTATTTCTAATAATTTAATCATTACACTAGGTTAGAAAAAATTTTGTCTTCTATAGATAAACTAATTGGTTTTCTAAACCACTAAGTCAACCATTAAGCAAACAATGTTTTGACAGAATTATATGCTAATTCAGCCAATACCAAACTTGTAAAGGTATGTATTACATCCTGGTCCACTATTTAAAATTAAATGTAAACTATTAAGATCTGTAATTTAAATGAATTCCATAAAATTAATCTAAGTCAAACCTTTACCTTTGACAACCTATTTAGTAAGCACGTATGCTATACATCTAAATTAAAAAGGTAAATTTCCTGCTTTCTATCTCTCTGTCTCTCTCTGTCTGTTAGTATAAAAAGTTGTAAGTCCAATGTTTAGCATGGACTCATAAAAAGCCTATGAATGACTGCCTAGTTCCTCCTGAGTCCTCTGTATAGATAGTTCATTATTTAAACCTTTACACTCCATGACTCATAAAAATAAATAAAATGATCCAGATTTAAAAAATAGTATTAGTATAGTGACTGCTCTAAAATTACTAAAATGTCTTATAGCCAATATTTAGTCTGTCAACTTAATATTTAAAAGACAATAAAAACTGCAGGTACATTTCTACTATATAATATGCCAGAATGTACATGGGCTGCTGTTACTTGTCTCACATTCATTCTGTCCCCTTCCCTTGACTGCCCTAAAGTGGGTTTAGAGAGTGATCACACTTAACTTTTTTATGTTACTTAATTCTACTATTCTCCACTCCTGCTCTAGGCAGTGCCCTGCCCACAACTTCCCCTAAATACATCATTCTGTTCATGGGGCAACCAGTGATGTGCTGGTAAAAGCGACTGGACCCCACATGGCCAATTTCATGATTTGACTCTTGTCCTGACCTGCAGGACAGTCGAACAGGTTTCCTGAGGGAAGGAGTGAGAGACGGGACAAACAGCGCAATGTTACAACATGGGGACGACACAGTGTTACAACTCTTCAGGGTCCTCCGTTTATTGTGGGCAGCACAGAGACGACAGTGTCACAGCTCTTCAGGGTTGTCCAGAGATTGTGGGCCAGGGATCATGGTTATATACATGTTGGTGGGTGGTGATTGGTTAAATGAAGGATTGTAAAAGGTGGGTTATGATTGGTTGCTTTTGTGGACCAATCATGAGGTACTGGATATGCAAATCTGAGGGATTCTAGTGGCCAATCAGAGTATGGTTTTGAAGGTGAGGTTTTGAAGGGGAGCCAATCATAGCCTTTGGCGTTGTATAATTGCTTGCTGAGAAACCGAAACCTAAGGGTGATATTCACTGGTACGCAGCCTCCCACAGACTCTCAGACCCATCAGTTTGAAAACACTCCAGGCAAAAACTACAAAGAAGATTGTGCTGAGGCTTGAATGTGTTGAGCCCAAGTGCAGATCTAAGAGAATGCTGGCTATCAAGAGATGTAAGCATTTTGAACTGGGAGGAGATAAGAAGAGAAAGGGTCAAGTGATCCAGTTCTAAGCCTCATCTTTTCTATTATGAAGATGGCAAAATCCTGAGGTGAATGTTCACCTCCTTTGATTACAGTTGGTCTGTTTGTAAGGGAATAAAGTAATCAATAAAGTTCCCCTTTCGGGGAAATTTGATTTCATGGTACTACTTGTTTTGGATTAAATCTGGGTGGCTGAGCTAAAGAAAGAAAAAAAAAGAAAGAAAGAAAGAAAGAAAGAAAGAAAGAAAGAAAGAAAGAAAGAAAGAAAGAAAACACTCCAGGCACATGTATGAGCACCAAAATCCCGAGATTAGAATAGAAGAGAAGGGATTGCATGTGGTCATCCTCCCTGGAGCGTGCTTTCTCTCTTTCTCTCTCTCAATTGAGCATACAAGCTCTCTAGTAAATTCTCAAAAATTTGGTCTTCTAGGGAACTCGTGACTCTAAAATGACTCCAAGAGTAATATAAAGAAGATTATGATGATAATAAAAATAAATTAAAAAAATGAAAATTAAAAAAAAAAATGGCTCCAAGGTTGCAGACAAAATTTCTTTCGTGGCTCCAGGCCTCCGTTTCTCTGGCCACCATCTCCTGGTTCTTTCAGACCTCTCCCTCTTAGTACTCTTTGCAAGCCATTAGTCAGATCTCTGCTGACTTCAGAAGAAGTTCATTCCTCCTATTTTAGGACAGCATTAAAGACCCTTCAAACCCAAAGTTAGCATCTTTTTGGCATCCTGTGTGTACCCCATGTCATTACTCACCACCCTCTGGTGCTCAATCTGAGACTTGTAGAATTATACTTTTTTTTTTTTTCTTTTTTTAGAGAGGTTTTTGCTATAGGGCGCGTGCGCTCGCCAGACAGACAGAGAGAGACAGAGAGATAGAAAGCAGGAAATCACCCCCCAGGGGGGATGGCCACGCCACAATCCCTTCTCCTCCATTCTCCTCTCGGGATCTTGGGCACGCATGCACACGCGCCCGGCGTGAGTTTAAGCCGCCGGGTCCAGGACTCGAACCGCGGTCGACTACGTGGGAGTCCAGCGACATAGCCATTACGCTAACTGCTGGTCCCTAGAATTATACTTGAGTAACCTCTGAATGGGTCATTCAGAGTCTCAGCCCACATCCAATCCACTATGAATTCACCAGAAATTCACATCTCTCCATAGTTCAAGTCACCACTTTCTATGCCCTGAATGTCTCCAACAGCCTCTGTTCTGCTTTCCTTAATTCCACTTTTCCCTCTCCCCATTCATTGTCCACGCAGCAGTTAGACTAATCTTTGTGAAAAGTGAATTAGATCATATAGCTAAAAGCATTTCAAGCCCTCCAACTTCTCTTGAGATAAAACCTAAGATAGCAAATAAGATCCTTCCTATCTTTTCAATCTTGTCTTATATTCCCCTCCCTCTTCTCTGCTACACTTCAGGCAAATGGATTTTATTTCCCTTTTATATCTTCACCAAAATCTTTCCCACCAGGGTTTTTGCATAAAGTTTTCTATCACCCTCAAATACTTCCTCCCTCATAACTTGGATAACAAATTGTTATTCTTTCTTTTCCAGGTAAATTCTCCAGAGTCCTAAGACTGTGGTTAGTGTAATCAATTGTTACAATCTTTTATAGAAAGTGTTCTTTATAGGCTTTATCATAGTTATAGCCTATATGTATACTTGTACGGTTATAATGACTGTCTCCCCTTTATTGGATTGCAACGATGTCTAAATTATCGTATTTACCATGCCATCTGATAGCACGGTTGTTAAAGGTGGCTGGATCCCACCTAGCCAACCAACCACATGGTTCAAGTTTTGGACTCAGTGGCTTGGGAAATAAGCTGGGAGTGTGTGTGTGTGTGTGTGTGTGTGTGTCTGTGTGTGTGTGTGTGTGTGTCCAAAATCCTGAATGCAGAACTGGGGAGAATGGACTGTGATTTGGCCAATCTGTGAGGAGGTTCTTACTTTCTCTCCTCTCTCTCTCTTTCTCTCTCTCTCTCTTTCTATTGGCAAGAAGATGTGCCCTGTAGCAAATTTTCCAAAACAAATTACCATATTCATATGCACTCAGGTACTAAAACTATGCCTGAGGCAGTGAGTTGCTGAACAAACAATTTGTTTAACAAATGAGTAGGTGATTACATGACTGCAAATAAAACTCAAACGAGAAACAAAATAGCCACCTTGCTAGACTGTATAATCCAAAGATATTCACAATAATATTTACCATCTGAAAAATTCTTCTAACATCTTGCCACATGCTTATCAAAAGTGTGTTGAAATGTTTCTGTGTGTTTTCTTTTTTTTTTTTCTTTTTTCTTTTTTGGAGAGGTTTTCGCTATAGGGCATGTGCGCTCGCCAGACAGACAGAGAGAGACAGAGAGACAGAAAGCGAGAAATCACCCCCCAGGGGGGAATGGTCACGCTGCAATCCCTTCTCCTCCATTCTCCTCTCGGGATCTTGGGCACGCACGCCCATGTGCTCGGCGTGAGTTTTAAGCCACCGGGTCCGGGACACGAACCGCGGTCGACTACGTGGGAGTCCAGCAACATAGCCATTATGCTAACTGCTGGTTCCCTGTGTATTTTCTTTAAGTGTGTTGTGCTTGCTTAAAATCATTACTGTGGGGAACAGCAGATGGCATAGTGGTTAAGGTGCTGGACTCCTACCATTGAGCCACAGTTCAAATCCCAGACCCAGTGGCTTGAAAATTATGCTGTGCACACGTGTATATGCATGCTCAAAATCGTGAGAGGAGGATGGAGGAGAGGAGATTGCAGCACAGCCGTCCCCCTGGGTGGAGATTTCTCACTTTCTGTCTCTCTGTCTCTCTAGTGAGCACACACACCCTATAACAACAACAAAAACTCTTAAACAAACAAAATAACTACTGTGAATTCTCTGTCAGACATCCCACATGTTATCTTCAATGTCAGTACCTGCACTTTATTTTGTCCATTTGTTAACAATGTTATACCCTCTGTGGTGGTAGGGACCATAGGAACTTCGCAACATACTCTAATGTGTGCACATGTGTCCCAACCATACCACTTAGTCTAACTAGGTGTATGTGCTTCAGCTTCTGTGTCAGTGTGCTTGGCTGCCGATGGGGCACAGATACAGGCACTGTCGGCCCTCAGGGTAAGGTCTATTTGGCAGTATGTCTCCTTTCAAAGTGGCTCCGTGCTGTAGCTAACTGGGACCCAGAAGGTGGGGTGACCCTATGCATATTCTTTCCTTGGAGAGAAAGTAGTGTGCTTTGTAGACCTCATAACTATCCTACACTGAGATAAGGGGAACTGCAATGCTTTCCTATAGCTAGGACGTGGTCTGTGCAGGCAATGGGGGCCACTGGGCAGGGGTCTCTCACTTACATTTTTGTAGCATGGGAGTGTTTCTGGGCTCTGAGATCAGGCAAGAGTGTACACCGACTTTTCCAATGTACAAATGTTAGGCCAAGTTAGCTTAATCACCGCCATGTTAGGGAATGCTGGGCCAAGTTAGCTTAATTGCTACACTGTTAAGTCTTCAAGGAAGGAGCCCACTTTGTTAGGGCCTCAAGGACGGAAACCAGGAGTCTGGGAACTCTCAGATAAGTGGAAAACGGGAGGGCCCAGCACCTCCAAAGCAAGGTCATCCAGACCCTTAGCTGAGAGCCCTTATCTAGACCTGAGCAGGTGGTGATAGTTGGACCCTCGCTTCTCATACCCCCCTCCTTTGTGTGTGTTACATTCTATGGAAAATCCTGAACTATAAAAGATCCCTTTATCTTAGGCTCGGGGTCCTTGTTGAGGCTCACTACAACAGTCCCCAGCTAGCAGGAAAAAGAATAAAAGCCTCTTTTGCAGTTGCATTGTCATCGTCTTTTCTGCATCTCCATCAGTTAGACCTATCTCTGGACCCTTACACAGACATCAACACACACAGAAGGATGAAGAATAATCAGGAGAATATGATCAATCAAGATGGGCATTTCTGTTTGAAGAGAAACTCAATGATGGCAAAAGGTCTATGAAATCTCTCCTTGCTTGGTTCGTGGATGAAGTCAAGGAAGAGTAGGTAAGTCAGGCATATCTCACACACACAGACACAGCCTAAATAATTAAAGATTTGTTAGATAAGGCACGGGAGCTTTGGGGAAAATAATTGTCACACACTTGAAGTGTAAATAGACTTGGAATATGAAGTACACCTACCCTATGATCCTATCTTATTTCATATATACACTAGAATAGTTTTCCAACTGCGTAATACCCATGAACAGTTAAAAGTTAGCTTAGTGGGTGAGGTAAACATATTTTAAGTTTGCAAGAGAATTGCCATATTAGTCGTTTGTTTCTTGATAAATTTAACGTAAGCGCATTAATTTTCGCGCTTCAGATTGCATTACAAAAAGAGTTGCTGGTTCTATACTACCAATAACTACACCAGAACAACAACAAAAAAGTACTTATTAATGTCATTGACTAAGTTGCCCACATGTGAATTTCCCCATTATCCCTGAAATGTCAAACCAGGATTTAATAAAGAGCCAGGATCCTGTCTCTCACGTGGACAGAGACCGTTCTTCTCCAGTCAGGGTCTGGTCTCCTGGTAACAGGACGCTTCCCTGCTAAAACAAGCCAATCATCTTTGGTGCCTAATTGAGGATCGCAGCGCCTTGTGGGAAATGTAGTCTCTGCTCCGATGACGTCATCAGCACAGGCCGAGGAGGGCGGCTTTTTCAGATTCTCTCTCCGCCTGTGGCTCAGTTCCTTCCCTGTGGTCGCTTGGGAGAGCCTGCCGCTGTGCTGACCGTGCTCTGCCGGACACGGTGTCCATGACGATGAGTCTGAGTGTGAGGAGGAGGGTTGCGGGTTTTGAGGACCCTAGTAGGGTAGAGGTGCCCCTCTTCCTTGGTGGAAGCAGAAACGTGGGGGGAGGCCGGGTGGAGGAGGAGGGGCGCCAGAGGGAAGGTGCAGCCCCTAGTCCGGGCATGGTGGGGAGAGGGACAGGAGCGTCGGGGTGTGCAGGTCCGGGGTGAGGAAAGAGGTGACCTGGGCTTTGTTTTCAGTAGCTGCTTTGTCGGAAGGTGGGTGTGTGCATTCAGGTGTACAAAGGGGACTCCAGAAGCTCCGGAATGGGGTGATCCGGTCCAAGATGGACCTGGCGTCGTGTGAGGAGCCGGGGTCTGACGACGACGAGTTCAGCTTCCAGCTCTGCTACAGGATCCTGATGAGAGAGGAGTTAACTCTCTGGTTAGGTAGTCAGGACGAGGAGTCCCCAGAATGGAGGGGAGGAGACAGGATGGAGTCAGGATAGTCAAGCTTTTCATAAAAATCATTCACTGCTCTCAGTAGAAATCACTTATCAGCTCTCCCTGCTTGTTTGCACAGAAAGGGGCTTGCAGCCTGCTTGACATAATGACAGCTGAAAGTAGCATTGTTCATGTCATTGCTACATTCCGAATGAAGAGAGTGGCCTCCCTTGGTCTGGAGAGCAGCAGAGGAAGGACCTTGAACAATGTACTTTTCTTTAATCTTTCAAACAATTTATGAGCATTGCTGACTGGGCTAGAAATAGACAAACTGGCTGTAGTCCTGAGCACACTGTCCAACTCAAGGACAATGGTTAGTTTAAGACTCCCTGCTGACATTTAAGGTGTCTCCCCCCACCCCCATCTCCTTAGACAAAATTAGTTTTCGCATTGTTTTTTTCCTTCTCAGGGCCCATACAACTGGGCCATTTGACCTCCTGGGGGTAACCCATTTGGACCCCCGTTCCACTATCCTCTCTGTCCTTGTTTCTAATTCTTCATGAGCATCTTGAGCACTGGACAAAAACCTGCCCAGGTGTTGGGTTTGAACACCTAGCACTTGTTTTATGGATGTTACTCTGTATCTCATTAACTTTACCCATCTGTAATACGAGCCTATTTCCAGTACTAGTGACATGCTCCCAGTTTCCCAGTTAAATAACTGTGAATTCTTTGCAGATAGAGTGCTCCTATGACAGCTGTGTTTATGGGCTGTCTTGTTGGCTTAAAGTGAATGAAGCTTCTAGTCCCCTCTTATGTACGTGTGGCCTACTTAGCACTCCCAGGTAAGTGTTTCGTTTGTTTCTTTTTTTCTTTCTCTCTCTCTCTTTTTTTTTTTTTTTTTTGTGGAGAGTAAGTGCTTTCTTGAGAGAGACAGAAATGGGTGTGACTGGGGAGAGGAAAGAGAAATCATCCCGCTGGGGAATGGCCGTGCCATAGTCCCTTTTCTTCCATTTCCCTTTTGGAAGTTTGGACACACACGAACGGGCTCCAGGTGTAATTTCCAAGCCACTGGGTCTGGGAATCGAACCATGAAATCTGCCATGTGGGATTTAGCCACCTTAACCACAATGCTACTGACTGGCCCAGTCCTGGATGAATTTAAAGAATTTTATAGACCACCAGGTGGTTTGGTGATTAACGATCTGGGCTTCCACTGTTCAAGTCCTGGACCTCGTGGCTTGAAAATCATGCTGCAGATGGTTCGTACATGCCCCAAATCCCAGGAGGATAATGGAGGAGAGGGGATTTTTGGCATGGCCATCCCCCATGGGGGGGGGGGGGGGGTGATTTCACACTTTCTGTTTCTCTCTTTCTCTCTCTCCCTTGCTGCCTGTGTCTCTCCAGTGAGCACATTCACCCTATGGCAAAATCCTAAGGGGAAAAAAATAATTTTATACAAGTTCGAATTTAGAATCCAGGAATAGTGGTTTCTCTTAGGGAGTTTGGGCTACTGAATAATGGTACCATTTTCTTTGGAATGAAGTAAGTTTTACAAAATTAGAAAGAGGCCACTGTACTGATAGGGATGCTACCTGAAAGAACTCCCCTATGGCCTGAACCCTATATTAGTGCTTCATAGCAGAGGCAAGAGTGGCTCGGAAAGGAAATGATTTTATTTTTCTGTAACTTAAATAATTATTTTTTTCTCACTTTTTTATTTCAATTTTTTATATACATTCAATCCTTATTATTTAGCTTACAAAGTGAACGTTTCAATATGTGAACATTTCTCCCCATTCCAGTTGATCAGAATATCTTCCACCAATAACACCACACCTCTCCATCCCGTCAATGCTCTGTCTCTGTATCCCTCCTCCAAATGTCCTTCCTTAGGTCCCTCTTCTCCACACATTCCACTTCTGCCACTAACCCCTATCTCTTGTGTTTGTACAACCTTAGGTCAATCAGTTTCAGTTATACAGTGCAGACACTCGCTATGTATTAAGTGGGGACATACAGTGTCTCTCCTTCATAACCTGGCTTGCTTCACTCAGCAGTAAATTTTCCATATTCTTCCACTTTTTGTCAAAAGCCAGGGTTTTGTTTTGTTTTGTTTTTATGGCTGAATAATATTCCATAGAGTATATGTGCCACAGTTTCTCAATCCATTCATCCATATGGGGGCATTTGGGTTGGTTCCATGTCTTAGCAATCATGAATAGTGCCGCAATAAACATTGATGTGCAAGCACTTTTCCAATTAAGAATTCTTCTGTCCTTTGGGTAGATACCGAGGAGAGGGATTACTGGGTCATATGGTCTTTCTATTTGTAGATTTTTAAGGAATCTCCAAATTGTTCTCCACAGTGGCTGGACCAATTTACATTCCCACCAACAGTGTAAAAGAGTTCCCCTTTTACCACACCCCCGCCAACACTTATCATTTTTTTTTTTTTTTTAATCTTAGACATTCTGACCGGGGTTAGGTGGTATCTCAATGTTGTTTTGATCTGTATTTCCCTTATGATGAGAGATGTGGAGCATTTTTTCATATGCCTTTTGGCTATATGTATGTCATCTTTAGAGAGTGTTCTATTCAACTCCTTTTCCCATCTTTTAATAGGGTTGATCATCTTTTTTCCAAACAGTGGCTTGAGTTCCTTGTGTGTTCTGCTTATCAGACCCTTATCTGATGCATAATTAACAAAAATATTTTCCCATTCAGAGGGCTGTCGATTCACACTAATTACTGTGCCTTTTGCCATGCAGAAACTTCTTAGTCTGATGTAATCCCACTTGTCTATTTTGAAGATGATCGACTGTGCTTTGGGGGTCTTATTTAAGAAGACTTTCCCTACACCAGTGTCTCCCAGAGTTTCCCCAGTGTTTTCCAGGAGCAGATTTATAGTTTGAGGTCTTAGATTTAGATCCTTGATCCACCTTGATTTTATTTTTGTCAATGGTGAGAGCTAGGAGTTCAGATTCATCTTTCTATGGGTGGAAATCCAGTTTTTCCAGCACCATTTGCTGAAGAGGTTTTCCTTTTCCCACTGGATTGACTGGTACCCCTTGTCAAAAATCAGTTGACTATATGTTTGGGAATTTTTTTTTTAATTTTTTTAAAAAAATCGAAAGGTAACGTATTTTCTTGGTTTTCAGATCTTCCTTTCTTTTGCTAGTTCCCACACTTCCACCCTCCCATCTAGGAGAGTCAAGTACTCCATTGAAGCTGGAACTAGTGCTTTGATACAGCGTGCAAATGTGCCACGCAGTTTCCTTTTTTTTAAATTATTTTTAAATTTAATTTAATTTTAATTTCTTTTATACATTCAATCACATATGTCACTTACCTTGTAAAGTGAATGTTCCAACATGAATACAGTTCTCACTAGTCCAGTTGGGGATACCACATTATCATCAACAGATAATAACCCATTTTTTTTGTCTCTTAAATGTCTTGTCTCTATTTTTCACCTTAATGTCTTTCCTCAGACTCTCCTCCTCCTCCCACCCTCTTCCCACACTGCATCTGGTATCTATAGCCATTTTTTATGTTTCTGTAGTCTCTATTCATTCAGTACCAGCCATAGAGTATGGACAGCCAGCATATATTAAGGGGAGACATAATGTGTCTCTACTTCATAGCCTGGCTTGCTTCACTTAGCAGTAAATCTTCCATATTCATCCACTTTTTTGTCAAAAGCCATGGTCTTGTTATTATTTTATGGCTCAGTAGTATTCCATAGAGTATATGTGCCATACTTTTTCAATCCATTCCTCTGTTGTGGACATTTGGGTTGGTTCCATGTCTTAGCAATAAATAATGTGAATAATGCTGCAATAAACAGATGTGCAAGTATTTTTCTGACTAAGCATTCTTCTGTCCTTTGGGTAGATACCAAGGAATTGGATTGCTGGATTATATGGTAGTTCTATTTGTAGATCTTTGAGGAATTGTGTATTGTTCTCCAATCTTCTCCAGAAGATATTCAAATAAGATACTTAGACAACATGGTAAATTTCCACTGTGGCAATAAACTCATCTGGCAGATCATCCCTATGTAGATGTTCATAATGTCAAAGCCCATGCTGGGCATGCATAATTGGGTAATCAAATTCCTCAGATTTCTTACCTAAAGGAGAAGTATATAAGCACAGAAACAAAGCCTTGAATCCAAATAAAGCAGTGAACCAAAATAACAGACTTCCCTTCCAATATTTGTAACAAGAATCCAGGATGAAAGTAATACCTAACCATATTACTAATTACAGTTGTCCTTTTCTTATAGATGCCCACCCACATGCCTCTCTGGAATGGGGTTATATTTCTTTTCTATTACAAATCTTTATTTTTCTATTAAGCCTTCTCTTTTCCTATTTTACTCATATTCATGGTTTTTCATTTGGTGTTTTATTTTTTTCTAATTCAGGCACTTTCAAGATCATTAAGTTTATGTATTACTTCAGATAAAAAGATAGTATTTATATTAGGGAATCCCTTAAAATTCAGCTCTGGAGTTATACACCATCTAGTAGTTTTGCATTGAAGATTAACCAAAACAAATATCTAAATACCTAAAAGCCCCACTATTAATATGAACTATGGTAATAAAGAAATTTGATGGGACCAGCAGTTAGTGTAATGGCTATGTCGTTGGACTCTCACGTAGTCGACCGTGGTTCAAGTCCTGGACCCGGCGGCTTAAACTCACGCCAGGCACGTGTGTGTGCATGCCCAAGATCCCAAGAGGAGAATGGAGGAGAAGGTATTGCGGCATGGCCATCCCCACTGGGGGGTGATTTCTCGCTTTCTATCTCTCTGTCTCTCTCTCTCTGTCTTGCGAGTGCATGCGCCCTCTAGTGAAAAACCTCTCAAAAAGGAAAAAAAAAAAAAGAAATTTGACATTTAATTTGTTCCATGTATAGTATTTACATTATGAAACCAATGCAGTATGCTAAACAGTGGTAAACAAATAGTAAATATAAACTTTAAAAAAGCAAAGACTTACATAGTTTTAAATGTGCTAATTATCATATTGTATATAAAAGATTAAAACACAACAGAACTTTCTGTTATAAAATTCTCTTAATCATCTTCAGTTATAGTCATTACTTGCTATCAATTTACATGCAACATCTTCTAGGACTGACTTTTTTTTTAACCCAAGAAAGCATGAGTAGATAAATGATATTTCAAAGCAGACATTAATTGATTTGTGGACAGGAAAAGAAAAACTGTACTCAAGATTAGTACTAGTCACAAGCCTCTTCCCTATAGAAATTGTAAAAATAGTTAAGACTTAAAAACCAAAAGGAGGGACCAGCAGTTAGCGTAATAGCTATGTCGCTGGACTCCCACGTAGTCGACCGCGGTTCGAGTCCCAGACCCAGTGGCTTAAACTCACGCCGGGCGCGTGTGCGTGCGTGCCCAAGATCCCGAGAGGAGAATGGAGGAGAAGGGATTGCGGCGTGGCCCTCCCCCCTGGGGGGGTGATTTCCTGCTTTCTGTCTCTCTGTCTCTCTCTGTCTGCCTGGCGAGCGCACGCGCCCTATAGCAAAAACCTCTCCAAAAAACAAACAAACAAAAAAAAACAAAACAAAAAGGAGATGCATAGGCAGAGTACCATGAATGGCACAGCTCAAAGTATGCCAGGATCAATCAGACACACATCTCTCTCCTTCAATGATGAGAGGTCTATTCTGCCATCACATAACAACAAAGCAAGTTAGGGGCATCAGGTGTACAACTAATTAAATCTTGTAAAATACTAAGATGGGGCAGGGGTGGCCAGAAGAAGGAGCAATTTATATATAATTCTAACTATATACAGCATAACTGGAATGCAGCCCATCCCAAACTGGCTTGATGAAACAACTGGACCTTTATGATTTAATAGTTAAAATTATAATAAGCATGGGACCAGCAGTTAGCTTAATGGCTATGTCACTGGACTCCCATGTAGTCGACTGCAGTTCGAGTCCCTGACTCGGGGGCTTAAACTTACACCGGGCACATGTGCATGCGTTCCCAAGATCCCGAGAGGAGAATGGAGGAGAAGGGATTGTGGTGTGGCCATCTCCTCCAGGGATGGGTGATTTCTCACTTTCTGTCTCTCTGTCGCTCTCTGTCTTTCTGGCAAGCGCACACACCCTGTAGCGAAAACCTCTCTAAAAAAAAAAGAAATTATAATAAGTGTAATAATATTAGAGATTTACATGAGAAGCAAAACCCCAGGGTCATTTTATATTAAGTATTTACTGTTCCACTTCAATCTAAAAATAATTTTGCTAAGTATTCATCTAAACTGAGGTCTATGTATTAAGTGTCCTAATAGATACAAATTTTACCTTTGGTGAGTTTTTGCATCTTTTTGTGATGCAATCTGAATTGCAGGCAGAATGCTAGATGTACACACATATGGGAAAACTCAGGCTGAGGTAATCCAAAAGCTGTGGATGTGAGGACACTGGAAGGACTTTGAAGGTCTACCAGAAAGCCAAATCAGGTAACAATGAGGATGGCAACAGGGACTGGAATGTCAATATGGCAGTAAAACTTTTTAGAAACAGAAAAGAGTAAGGACCCTCATACCAACAGAATCCTGCATGTGTACAAATACAGAAAAAGCCACCCACCATTTTGTAAAACAAAAGCCAACTAACTATAGTGTGGGAAAGTATGAACAGCAAAAAACCAGAAGTCAGTAGAAGCAAAACTACTGGTTTTCGTGCGAGAAAGCAAACTTATTCTGAGCAGTTACTTGGTGGGTCAAGGTGAGCAGTTGTCCCACCCTCTTGGTGGCTAAATCATACTGCTTGTCCAGAAGAGGAGCAAAAGTGTTCTCCAGGACATCCGAAGCATGGGCTAGGTAAATGAGGGCCAGCAGGCGCTTGTCCATGTGGTGAGGGTTATTCACCCATTTGTCAAGAATGGCTTCTTGGACTTTCTGCTTGACATGCTGCTTAATGTTGGTGGTGAGCAGATGTGTCATCATGTCAAAAAGTAGGAAGTTCTGTTTCTCTGTTGTCAATACACCCTTTTCTACCAGGTTTCTAGCTAATCATTCTCGCACATTTCTTAACTGATAATGCAATTTCAGTGGATTCCATGTCTCACCACTAAGCAATTTAATCCAGTTCTGGACTTCTTCGGGAGGCTGAGTCTCTTTAACATGCTTTAGTGCTTCATCAAGAAGATCCCCTATTGGAGCATCCAACTTACAGATCACCTTTCACGTTAACAGACTTTCCCTTCTCATTCCACAAGCCTCTAGTTGTAACCTTCCTCTCAATGCTAGTTCAGTGATCCTACAGCCACGTAATCCAGATGATGCACAGTCATTCCAAAATGATGTGTAACCCTCTCGGTCCTTGAGGCCCAGCAGGATCACCTCCTCCATCAGGGTCAGCTGCGTTTCCTTGGACTCGCCCTTGTCGTCGCCGTCCTGATCATCGCGGCGGCTCTGCGCGTCGTCCTCGCCACCGCCGCTGCCGCTGCCCGCAGCCTGCACCTGTCGGCAGCGTTGCTGGAGGTCTCGGTGCGCCGCTGCAACCAGGCCGGAGCTGCGCTGGGTCAGCGAGGTCATGGCTCCGGCCAAGACGCGGTGCCAGGCTGGCAGGGGCACAGGACCGACTGGGTCTCTCTCCTCCTTCCCCCGCGGTCCCTGACCCGGGCTTCCATGTTAAACCCAGGCGCTAGAGCGACGTCTGTCAGCCGCAGAGCCGGAGGTAGTCATGGGGAGAAGGTGGCCCCGAAGTGGACCGGCTTGGCAGTCGGTGGGGCGTGAGAGCAGCGCTTTCTGCTTACAGCCTTGGCCTGGGACACAACCCGCAGGCCAAGTGGAGTGGAAGCAGAGGCGGCGGCGCCCTTCCAATATCTCATTGGTGTCTTAGGGTGAGTCTCTAATCTTACAGATCTAGACACAAAGAAATGATTATTATTCACAATGCAGCTCAGGTCCTCCATCGGATAGCAGTGACTTTTTTTATATGACTCCAAAATTAAAATGAACTAAAGCAAAAATAGACAAATTATATGTGAAACTAGAATAATTCTTCACAGCAAAATAAAAAATTAAGAGACAACCACGCAGAATGGTGTGTGTGTGTGCGCGCGCGTGTGTGTGTATTGCATTTCATAAATGGTTAATATTTAAAATGAATAAAGAACTCAAAAATCAATATTAGAAGACAGGTAATTCAAATATTAAAATGTGCAAAGTACTGGGACCAGCAGTTAGCATAATGGCTATATCGCTGGACTCCCATATAGTTGACCGTGGTTCCCGTCCCAGACCTGGTGGCTTAAAACTCACGCCGGGTATGTGTGCATACGTGCCCAAGATCCCGAGAGGAGAATGGAGGAGAAGGGATTGCGGCGTGGCCATCCCCCCTGGGGGGTGATTTCTCGTTTTCTGTCTCTCTGTCTCTCTCTGTCTGGCGATTGCATGCCCCCATAGCAAAAAAAAAAAAAAAAAAAAAAAAAAAAAAGTGTGCAAAGTACTTGAGTAGACATTTTTCTGGGGAAAACAGATGAATAACCAGTAAACATATGCATAAATACTCAACATCACTAATCATTAGAAAATTTCAAGATAAAACGATAATGATCACCTCACATCTTATCTTAGGATAGCTGTTATCTATAACAGAACATAGAAATAGTGTTAGAGAGGATGGAAAGAAAAGGTGATTACTGCACATTGTTGGTGGAAATATAAATTAGTATCATGATCCCAGCTTTTTTTTTGGTTCCCATTTGCATGGAATACCTTTTTCCAGCCCTTCGATTTTAGACTATGTATGTCTTTATCCATGAGATGCATTTCTTGCAGGCAACAGATAGAGGATTTCTGTTTTTTTTTTTTTTTTTTTTAAATCCGTTCATCCAGTCTGTATCTCTTGATTGAAGAACTTAATCTGTCGCTGCAGGACCACAAGAAATATGGAGAAGCAGTTAAATGCCTCTCCTCCAATTGAAACGGATAGCTCCTCTTCATCCACACACAGTTCAAGGGAATTCATGGAAATGTCTGATAAACAATTCAGATCATTCATAATGGCAAAGCTAACAGAGATCGAAGAGAAGAGAGACAAGGAACTGCTGAAGGGGAAGGAGAAAGGAGTTGAAGAGTTCTAGGAGGTGAGGAAATTCATGCAAGATCTAAAAGAGGAGTTTCACACTTTACAAAAGAATCAGATGGAGCTGTTAGAGATGAAGGATATAATACAAGAAGTCAAAATCTCCCTTGAAAGTATTAAAAGCAGACTAGATCATTCAGAAAATGGAATCTCTAATGTAGAAGAGAAAATGGCTGGCCTAGAAAGGTCCACCATAAAGACTGAGAAAATGGTCCAAAACTTTGAGAATAATATGCAAGAAGTACTAGATACAATTAAACGTCCAGGGGTGGCAGGCGGGGGCTCCGCTCCACGTGCCGGCGCGCGGGGGGTGGGGAGGCGGGCGCGGGGGCTCCACTCCACGTGCTGGGGTGTGGGGTCAGGGCGCGGGGGCTCCGCTCCATGTGCCCTGTCTGGAGGTCCGGCCCGACGGGCTCTGCCCCACGTGCCGTGGCCGGGGCTCTGTCCTGTGTGCCGTGTCTGGGGTCTGCCCCGCGTGCCTTGGCCGGGGCTCTGCCCCGTGTGCCGTGGCCGGGGCTCTGACCCCGCGTGCCGTGGCCGGGGTCTGCCCAGCGTGCCTTGGCCGGGGTCTGCCCCGCGTGCCGTGACCGGGGCTCTGCTCCGCATGCCCTATCCGGAGGTCCGGCCCGACCGGGGCTCTGCCCCACGTGCCGTGGCCGGGGTCTGCCCTGCGTGCCGTGGCCGGGGATCTGCCCCGCGTGCCGTGGCCGGGGCTCTGCCCCGCGTGCCGTGGCCGGGGCTCTGCCCCGTGTGCCGTGGCCGGGGTCTGCCCCGTGTGCCATGGCCGGGGCTCTGCTCCACATGCCCTATCCGGAAGTCCGGCCCGACCGGGGCTCTGCCCCGCGTGCCGTGGCCAGGGATCTGCCCTGCATGCCGTGGCCGGGCTCTGCCCCGCGTGCCGTGGCCGGGGCTCTGCCCCGCGTGCCGTGGCCGGGGCTCTGCTCCGCATGCCCTATCCGGAAGTCCGGCCCGACCGGGGCTCTGCCCCGCATGCCGTGGCCGGGGATCTGCCCCGCGTGCCGTGGCCGGGCTCTGCCCCCGCGTGCCGTGGCCGGGGCTCTGCCCCGCGTGCCGTGGCCGGGGTTCTGCCCCGCGTGCCGTGGCCGGGGTCTGCCCCGCGTGCCATGGCTGGGGCTCTGCTCCGCATGCCCTATCCGGAAGTCCGGCCCGACCGGGGCTCTGCCCCGCGTGCAGTGGCCAGGGCCTGCCCCACGTGCCGTGGCCGGGGCCCTGCCCCGCGTGCCGTGGCCAGGTTATGCCCCGCGTGCCGTGGCCGGGGTCTGCCCCACGTGCCGTGGCCGGGGTTCTGTCCCGCGTGCCATGACTGGGGCTCTGCTCCGCATGCCCTATCCGGAAGTCCGGCCCGACCGGGGCTCTGCCCCGCGTGCCGTGGCCGGGGTTCTGCCCCGCGTGCCGTGGCCGGGGTCTGCCCCGCGTGCCATGGCTGGGGCTCTGCTCCGCATGCCCTATCTGGAAGTCCGGCCCGACCGGGGCTCTGCCCCGCGTGCCGTGGCCAGGTTATGCCCCGCGTGCCGTGGCCGGGGCTCTGCCCCGTGTGCCGTGGCCGGGGTCTGCCCCACGTGCCGTGGCCGGGGTCTGCCCCCGCATACCGTGGCCAGGTTCTGCCCCGTGTGCCGTGGCCGGGGCTCTGCCCCGCGTGCCGTGGCCGGGGTCTGCCCCGCGTGCCGTGGCCGGGGCTCTGCCCCGCGGGCCGTGGCCGGGATCTGCCCCGTGTGCCGCAACCGCTGATGGCCATCTCTGCTTTCCTGAGCCGCGTTCCTGAAACTGTGTTCCATGGAGATTCACCTACATTTGCGGGGCTGCACGAGACCCACCCTTGGTCCAGCCCTGAGTGCAGTCTACGTTTCCTATTGTTGGGAACTTTATGATCTGATAATTGGGAAAAAAAATCATGTTTATCATAAAAAATAATTAGAATAATAATAATAATGATTGGGGGAAACATAGGAAAGATATTGAATGTTGAAGCAGGGAGATTAATGTCTCTGTACTGACTGACATGCATGGCATTCCCTTTTGAAAAAGCAATGTAATACACTGTAAAGTTTTATGTAATTCAATGTAATAAAAAATAGATAATAAAAAATAAAAAAAAAGAACTTAATCTGTTAACATTCAATGTTATGATCAATATTTCTGGACTTGTATCTACCTTTAAGTTGGCCATTGTCTTGGTTGTCTTTTATTTTCTTATTTCTGTCTGTTCATTCTTTGGTTTTCCTGGAATAAACTCTCTTCAGGGTTCCTTGAAAGTCTGGTTGGCAAATTATTTCAGGTTGTCTTTGAGATTTTAATTTTTTTCCCATATGAAGGATTATCTTGCTGGATATAATAATTTAGGTTGAAATTGTTTCTCTCTTAACACTTTGAATATGTCTTCCCATTCTTTCCTTGCTTTCATTGTTTCCATTGAAAGGCCCAGTGTTAGCCTGATGGGATGACCTATGTAAGTCACTTGATGTTTTTCTCTTGCCAGTTTTACTATCTTGTCTTTGTAGTTTTGGCCAGTCTGACTGAGATGGGCTTGGGTTGATTCTATTTTAGGTCCTCGGTATTTCTTGAAGCTGGATGTTTGAGTGCTTTTCTAGACTTGGAAAATTGCTTCCATGGTTTTAAGGAATAGATTTTCCAATCTCAGTTTCTTCACCTTCTGGGCTACCAATTATTTGCATGTTTGGACATTTAATGGAATCTAGTATTTCTTGTATATTATCCTCATTTTTTTCGTTATTTTTTCTATCTTTTCATTTCTTTTTTTTCTGGGTCAGAGGTTTTGTCTTCTATGTCCAAGATTCAATCTTCTGCATGGTCTAATCAGCGTGTAATGCTTTCAAGAGAGTTTTTTGATTTCCTGTATTGCAGTCTTTATCTCTAATAGTTTCCATCTGATTCTTTCTTATAGTGTCCATTGCTTCTTTCAAATTGTGGAAGGACTTCCTCAGCTCCTGGAGTTCGTTGTCTCTTCTTTTCCAACTCATAGAGTTTTGTCACTATGAATGTTTTGAATTCTTTCTCCAACATTCATTAACTTCTGTTTGTTTGTTTTTGTTTTTTCAACTTGAGGCTCTTCTGTGACTTCTATCACTTTTGGATACCTTTTTGGAGAATATTTCTGCCACTGGGAACGAGTTTGCCTCCCTTTTGTTGTGGATTACTTATATGCCGAAATCTTTCTTCTTCTGTGTTTAGCAACATGATCCCCACAGGAGGAGTTTTCTATTCAGGTTTCTGAAGAGCAGTTTCTCCTTTTTTTGCAGGTGGTTCAGTGTCAGCATCTGTCAGCAAGCTTATGAGTAACATCTCTCTGGATGGTAATACTGTCGTCATCCTCCCCAGGTCTTGGTCCTGTAGGAAGGAAAGTTAGAGAAAAAAGGAAGACGTAGAAGCAAATATGAGGTGAACACAGACAAGCTTAGTCATGCTGACCTTCTTTATACCTTTTACCAGGCACAGTGAACTCTTGCAAGCTTTCAAGGATGTGATTGAAGTTCTACAGTTAGTGCTAAGGGCTTTAGTGTATATGTTTTCCAACCTTGTTACTATCATGTGTGATTCTGTTATGCATCAAAGGTTACGCCAGATTACTTATCTGTAAATGTGCTGTTCCTCTGCAATTCTGAAGAGGGCTGTCTGAATATACATCAAAGAGGATAATGTGTAAGCCATAAATGTTATATAGAACAGGCCTTGCATGATGCAGCTAGGGTCAGAATGTTTCCCCAGTACTGCAGATATTTCCACAGAGCCCCTAGTATCTAAGGGTGTGTCAGCCAGTCTAAGTTAATGATTATTTAGGCATACAGATAACTGCTTCAAGCTGTCAGGCTGCATACCCTCACATATCCCCTTTTCTTATTTTAAGAGGCAACATGACTCCCTCCAGTTTAGGAAGGGGCCAATACCATGAATATAAGGGTAACACATGAATATAGCCAAGTGGCTAAGAGAAAAATCAACCGAAATATAGCTCCAAAGAATAATTGTTTTAGTTAAGTAACATTAGTTGCTATTCGGCTAAGGAAACATAAAGTGTTATGTGATAAGTTACCAGGGATATAATTAAACATGTAAGTCCCACATGTAAAGAACCATCCTAGAGACAGATATACAAACCTGTAAGCATAATTGACTTGTTCCTTATTTTTACAGGAATGTGATCCAGCAGGTAATTTAAGACAATTAGAAACACAATTTTGAACTTGTACATATGTGTCATTTTCAGACATTAACAATTTTTGAGTGTATAACATTATATGAGGGGAGGAAGAGATATAGGTCCCCAATCATGCATATCTTTATAAGAAATGTGTTTGTTGATATTTTGGAAATTAGTCAATTGTTAAATCTCTTCAAGGGGTTTACACATTGGTTGTAAATAGGACCCTAGTATATATTGAATATGCTCACTATGTTGTAAACAAAAGGTAGTCAAATTTAACACTTGAGCCAATTTTATCCTCAAATTATATCCAATGCACTGTTGTAATTCACTTTGTAATGGTTTGTAATTAGCAAGTGCTAAAGTGTTGAATTAACAATGATAAGCATAACACATTGTCATTGAATTAGCAGTCAATTTGGCACACATACCTATAAGCAAGTTCTCAGGAGTTGGTTCTTTATTCTGTTCTTTCAGCATTTCCCGAACATCATTGGTTAATAGTTTGAAGTCACCCCAGGTGTTAGGACTTGCTGTGGCTGGTCTGTTCTTTCTGGATTCTTTTCTTGGTTCTCCCCTTTTCCAGAATCTTCAGCTAGAAGTTTGGCATCGAGCTTTGCAGTGTCTGATGTCAGCTCATGATGTGCAGGTTGTATGCACCAAGAAGGGATCCAAATAGGACCTTTAGGAATAAGCACAGAGAAAAACACTCTTCCCCAAGTTATCAGAAGAGTAAGACCTTGCCAGGTTGGATCTGGTGGCATCTTAAAAAAAAACTTCTTCTTGGGGAAGTTTTATGTTGTTAAGTAGTATTCCACTGATGTAATTTTTAATCAAAACTCAGATTTAGATCATTCAATTTAAATATGGTTAAGAAAGCAATTTGGGGGAACCAGCAGTTAGCGTAATGGCTATGTCGCTGGACTCCCACGTAGTCGACCGCGGTTTGCGTCTCGGACCCGGTGGCTTACAACTCACGCCGGGCGCGTGTGCGTGCGTGCCCAAGATCCCGAGAGGAGAATGGAGGAGAAGGGATTGCGGCGTGACCATCCCCCCTGGGGGTGATTTCTCGCTTTCTGTCTCCATGTCTCTCTCTGTCTGTATGGCGAGCGCACGCGCCCTATAGCGAAAAACCTCTCAAAAAAAAAAAAAAAAAAAAGAAAGCAATTTGGCAGCATGGGTAGAGGGGGACCTAGATTCCCCCTTTTTTGTTTTAAAAATATGGAGAGGGTTTGTTTTATCAACAAACTCTAAACTAGTAAATTAGGTCTTCAATATTGAAATGTTCTCTTTCTTTTTAACTTTTTTCACCACAAATACATCTTCATACCTATATCTTTCTTTCCACATCTCTTTCCTACTTACTGTTTCCTTTCTCCCTTGTTTCTTTCTTTATAAATTTGTGTTTGGAGATAGTTGTTACCTCTGATTAATTAGATAAGTGGTGTAGTTTGTTTGTCATGTTAAGGATTATTTTAGGCTTAACAAACCCTATCTCTTATTCTTTTGCCTAGCCTGGAAAATCTAACTTCATATGTAGGACTTTACATATTTATCAGAATTTTTGACTAATTGCAAAATTAGCTTTTTATTAAAAGCAGTTTAATTATTTGAAAAGATCTTTTAGAAAGCATCAAACAAAGCAATTGAACATGAACAAAAAGCTCCAAGCACCCTAGGGATGAGAAAGGATTAACTCAGTGTCTGTCACCAGTAAACAGAGTTGTTAGGCTGTCATCAGAGCTACAAGCTTAGTAAAAATTGGTAAGTTGCTATGGGGATGGGGATGGGGCTGCAAGGTCTCCACAGGTTGGTTGTATGTTTTTAAGTTTTAAGCATGCCCATTTTTTACAGGTCCTGATAGCTGACTACTTACTAGGGAGATCCTTCCCAGCAAACTTAAAGAAACATCCTCTCGGGCAATCAAGTCAATGCCAGCACTCCTAGCCATAGCATGAATGGAGTCATAAATTTCTGGGCCAGTTGTCTGGCTAGGGCTCTCGTCTGTTACTGGGTTGAGTTGGGATGAGAGTGAGACCTCTTGGGTCTTGGGCTGGAGGTGTGCCCAGTATCAAGTTCCCCAACACATTGGTGGAAGAGCAGTGGCACTGGTTAGTCTAGTGAAAGCCTTTACCACAGTGTTTACATTTGGAGGAAGGCTTCCTTTGTTTTTCCCTACAATCCTTGAAAATATGTCTCTCTTTTTCACGTCTATAACACTTCTTTCTGTTGGGAGGCCACAAGACCACAGCCAAAATCTCTTGCTTCAAAAGTGCTTTAGCCACTTCCACATTCTCTACTTGCCTTTGCAAATATTTTTGCCACCTATCTATAAATGCATCACAGCCTTCTTGTGGTCCTTGATGCACCTTAATGAAGGAAAGACATCCTCTAGAGGGATCAGGTATTTTCCTCTATGCATAAGTGGCAATGTTGGCTATTTGCTCAAAGGATTCTGGTGGCATGAGTCTGTTGATTATTAGTAGCATAATCACCAGTCCTAATAGCATTTCATCAGTCAGTTCTGGAATATTTAGTAAATTATTGACAGCCTTCCAATGGCACCTGTCATCAAAATCTTGCCTCCAAACTATATTGGGCAGGAGTAGATACCATTTTTACCAATAATTTCTGGCTATTGGGTGTTAGGTCATAGTTTGCCACTATGCTTTCTATCATCCCTGTGATATAATGATTCCATATTCACTCTTTTTAGTTCCTTGTAAATGGAGTATGGTAGGGATTTGTGTCGTATTCTTCCCTTCTTGGATTTTACTACTTGGCAGATGGACAATCTCGAGGTGACCCCATCTTGTAGAGCATTCTCTATGCAATCCTGCATATATCCCATAGGTCTAATGTTCTCTATGGCCTTAAACGAAGGAGGAGGAGGTGCTAAAAAAGAGGTGGTAGGAGGTGTAAGAGGAGTGGATAGAGGAGGAGGAGGAGGAGTGGGAGGACAAGGAGAAGTGGAAGGACTGGGAGTTGATTCTTCCTTTTCTTTTGATAATTTTCTTTTTGAAACTAGTGTGGGGTAGTTCCAAATAGATATATAGCATTGCAGCACAAATGTCAGGCATGGAGGATCTTGATAGAATCATGAGGCTCTCCATGTAGGCAGATACTGATTTTGTACCAGTCCTCAACATTAAGGGAGCCCTTTTTGGGATGCCAAGGGCAGGATAGATCAATTTCTCATAACGTTTGGGAGATGGTTTTTGAGGGAACAGAATGCTCTACTTGTGCTGGCAAAAAATGGAGTTCATTCCTATGAGCTGGTCACTCAGGAGAAAGCCAGTTCCCCATATTGAGATCCCTGGATCTCCATAGAGATGTATTGCATGCCTGTAGCCCTACCCTTGGGTGTGGGTCTCAGTATGTCAGCGTTCTATATGCTAGTCACTTATTTCTTTACCAGTTCATAAAATCAACTATCTCATCCTTCATTTCTGGAATCAAATGCCAGCAAAGCTGCCTTAAGGTAATTTCAAATAGTGTCCTGATACCAGGGGTGGTGATGGGTTGAAAACTACATACAACTCTCTAGCAAGCCTTCTATCCCAGGTATGAAGCAAGGGCAAAAGAGAAACCCTCTATTGGGTTGTTGTGAGATGGAAGAAAACTGGCAGCTAAAGGGCAATTGATGCAGAGTAACTAAGAGAAGTCTCACAATCTCTGTGGCAAAGGCATCTCAATAATGGCCTGACTGGCAAATATTTCTGGAAGTAAAATTGAGTTCATGTAATAAACAATGGGTGATAGCCTCTACAGCCTTGTGTGGAGCAAAGTATTCTAATCGTGAATCAACTCCTTGTTGCTCCAACCAAAGAGAGCGTTTCTCCTTTCTCCTAAGAATCTTTTTGAGAATTTTTTTTTTTTGAGAGGTTTTTTCGCTATAGGGCGCGTGCGCTCGCCAGACAGACAGAGAGAGACATAGAGACAGAAAGCGAGAAATCACCCCCCAGGGGGGATGGTCAAGCCGCAATCCCTTCTCCTCCATTCTCCTCTCAGGATCTTGGGCACGCACGCACACGCGCCCGGCGTGAGTTGTAAGCCACCGGGTCCGAGACGCAAACCGCGGTCGACTACGTGGGAGTCCAGCGACATAGCCATTACGCTAACTGCTGGTTCCCTCTTTTTGAGAATTTTGAGCTGAGCTGAAGTGAAAGCGAAAGTAGCCATAGTATGGAGGAATCAGGAGCCAAGCCACTGGGAGCAGAGAGGCTGCCCAGATATTTACTTAACGCTTGAAGGGCAATAGAACTTGTGGTATTAGCTTGCTATGTGAAGGACTCGGGCAAAGACAAAGAGGATAGTCTCTCCAAAGAGAGAAGCAATCAGGCATCTGCCTGGCTGCATCCCCAGAGGAACTTTAAGGAGGCTATTGGCTCTGGTAATTGGCTATAAATCTGCCACTGGATCAAACGTGCAAGAAGGGTATGGGGCCCCCAACGTCTGATTTTACTGTATGGCCATATGAGATCTCCACAAACCATAGGTTGGGACCCATTAGACTCCATAGCAACAAAGCCGTGGAGCCACAAACACTTTCATTCACTCACGCAAACAACAAGCATACCAGAGTCATGGGGAGCCCATGAGTCAAGAGATCTGGGCACTCTGGAAATTGATCCCAGATTTTGACACCAATCTGTCAGTGTCTGCTGGCAAGCTTAAGAGTAACATCTCTCTAGATGGTAATACTGTTGGGGTACTCTCCCGGACTTGGTCCTGTAAGGAAGAAAGTTAGAGAAAAGAGAAAGACGCAGAAGCAAAGATGAGGTGAACACAGACAACCTGTGCTGCTCATTCATGCTGAGCTTTATTTATACATTTTGCCAAGCACAGTAAACTGTTTTGCAAGCTTTCAAGGATGCGATTGAAGTTCTACAGTTAGAGATAAGCACTTTAGTGTATTCGTTTTCTGACCTTGTTACTATCATGTGTGATCCTGTTATGCATCATAGGTTAAGCCAGATTACTTATCTGTAAATGTGCTGTTCCTCTGCAACTCCAAGGACGGCTGTCTTAGTATACATTAGAGAGAATAATGTGTAAACCATAAACATTACATAGAACAAGGCTCACATGACCTAGCTAGGGTTAAGATGTTTCCCAAGCATTGCTGATATTTCCACAGAGCCCCTAGCATCTAAGGGATGTGTCATCCAATCTAAGTGAATGATTAATTAGGCACGCAGGTAACCGCTTCAAGCTGTCAGGCTGCATACCCTCACAGTTCAGTATAGAACAAGGATCCCTGAGAGCCTCACAATGCTAGGATGTTTGAAACCTATTATTCTAGATCTGTCTAGTTACTGTGGGTGGGTGGAGGACAAGCAAAAGACAGTATAAGAGGGTACAAAAAAGAATATGAAAAAGAATAAAAGAAAAAGTTGGTGGGGGGGTGCAGATGGAAGTGGGCTATTCTTGAGAGCTGAGAGTTGCCCTATGGAGTAAGAAGAAGTAAAAAATTAGCAAAAGAAGGGGGAAAAAATAGCCTACCTTACTGGCGGGTAGGAGGGAGGTCTCTGAGGTTGGGAGCTGGGGGGCTGGAGCTGTAACTGGGGCCAATGGATGCCCCCACCTGTTTTTCTGACTGGGAAAGGGGTTGCAGATAGAAGTGCCCAGAATGTTTTTCTCACACAGCTAAGCAGAGTCCTTGTGTCAATAGCCCATCTCCAGTTTGTTCTGATTTCTCACCATGCATTTGTAGATCTAGGACCACAGACCTTCGCTGTGTCATCATAATTACATCTAATGTCCCTTCCAACTTTTGATTCATATTCTGTGCCTGGAAATAGTCCTTGTATTTAACAATAATACCTATGCATTAAACAACCCACTATTACAACGTATATGGTCACAAACATTAATGATCTTCTGTAGACCAAGAAAATGTTTTAAATTGTCATGCATTGGGACCAGCAGTTAGCGTAATGGCTATGTCACTGGACTCCCACGTAGTCGACCGCGGTTCACGTCCCGGACCCCGTGGCTTAAAACTCACGCTGGGGGTGCAGGAGCTACAGGACTCAGAGATTGTACTTGAAGTAGTGGGTGCATCAACATGTCCTGTGGTTCCATCGCTGGTTTTGACCGCCACATTACCATTTTTTCACCCGAGGGCCAGCTCTACCAAGTAGAATATGCTTTCAAGGCTATTAACCAGGGTGGCCTTACATCAGTAGCTGTGAGAGGGAAAGACTGTGCAGTAATTGTCACACAGAAAAAAGTTCCTGACAAATTATTGGATTCCAGCACCGTGACTCACTTGTTCAAGATAACTGAAAACATTGGCTGTGTGATGACAGGAATGACAGCTGACAGCCCATCCCAGGTACAGAGGGCATGCTATGAGGCAACTAATTGGAAATACAAGTATGGTTATGAGATTCCTGTGGACATGCTGTGTTAAAGAATTGCTGATATTTCTCAGGTCTACACACAGAATGCTGAGATGAGGCCTCTTGGTTGTTGTATGATATTAATTGGTATAGATGAAGAACAAGGTCCTCAGGTGTACAAGTGTGATCCTGCAGGTTACTACTGTGGGTTTAAAGCCACTGCCACAGGAGTTAAACAAACTGAGTCAACCAGTTTCCTTGAAAAAAAAGTGAAGAAGAAATTTGATTGGACATTTGAACAGACAGCGGAAACTGCAATTACATGCCTCTCTACTGTTCTGTCAATTGATTTCAAACCTTCAGAAATAGAAGTTGGAGTAGTTACAGTTGAAAATCCTAAATTCAGGATTCTTACAGAAGCAGAGATTGATGCTCACCTTGTTGCTCTAGCAGACAGAGACTAAACATTGTCATTAGTTTACCAAATCCATGATGCCACTTGCCTGTGTGTTTGGTGACAACAAACCAGCATATGGAGGCCCCTGGATTGTAAAAGGAACCTCTTCCACGCCTCCTACTGCTGAAGTGGTTAGGACTCTGTATAAATAAAAACAGTGCTTTTGGGGGGGAAAAAAAAACTCACACCGGCCGCGTGTGTGTGCGTGCCCAAGATCCCAAGAGGAGAAGGGATTGCGGCGTGGCCATCCCCCCTGGGGGGTGATTTCTCGCTTTCTGTCTCTTTGTCTCTCTCTGTCTGGCGAGCACACGTGCCCTATAGCAAAAACCTCTCTCAAAAAAAAAAAAAAATTGTCATGCATCAAATTCACAACCAGAATCCCCAAGATCAAAAAAATTTTCACAAGACAATAACTTAAAATACACATACACACATATACACATTCTCACACACACTTCTTATAGAACTGTGCTTGGGGAAACTCCATTTGTTGGATGCCATTGAAGGCACATTTTGCTAACTGCTGATCCAGGTATTTTTATTTGGAAAATCTATGACAGTTAGGGCACAGCTGTTCAACAGATGAGCAGAAAAGAAAGATATGCTTGTGGCAACCAGAAAGTTTTAAGGTCTTTCAAGTTGTATAAAATGGACCCTCAGAAATATTTAAGTGTTCTCAGGATGCAGAATTGGAGCTGAAATGTGATATCAAACCAGTTGCAAAGAAGTATACATCAGCCATCTCTTGAGGTCAAACCTGGTACCCAGGAATGCAAGAAAACTTCAGGACGTATAACTTGTTGGCGTTGTCCCATATCATTGCATTATCGGATCATGTGTGAAATTCACAAAAGATTCATATTGTTCTGCTAGTTTGGTATTGAGGATTTGCTCATACTCCTCCTGAATTTTATCTTCATAGTCTTGTAAGGGACACTCACTATTATTCCACCTTGTCAGAGAGTAAAGGTGGGCTGGTCCTTCTTCATCCAGGAGGAAACTGGAGAACTAGGTGCCATGAGTACTGAGGGGTGAGGCTGACTTTCAGAAGCAAAATCGCACTGATTAAGAACAACTTCTAAATGTCTCCACCTCTGATAATGACTATATTCTTTTTTTATGTTGAAAAATTTGCTCCAAGTTCGCGGACGCCTACCAGACGGTACGGTAGGCCTGCGCGTGACTTCCCGCCACACTCACGGCTGCACACCCCACTTGACCCCGCCATGCCGGTGGATCTCAGCAAGTGGTCCGGGCCCCTGAGCCTGCAGGAAGTGGATGAGCGGCCGCAGCACCCGCTGCAGGTCACTTACGCCGGCGCAGAGGTGGACGAGCTGGGCAAAGTGCTGACGCCCACCCAGGTTAAGAACAGACCCACCAGTATTGCATGGGATGGTCTTGATTCCGGTAAACTCTACACCCTGGTCCTGACAGACCCTGATGCTCCCAGCAGGAAGGATCCCAAATACAGGGAATGGCACCATTTTCTGGTGGTTAACATGAAGGGCAATGACATCAGCAGTGGCACAGTGCTGTCCGACTACGTGGGTTCTGGGCCTCCCAAGGGCACAGGCCTCCACCGCTATGTCTGGCTGGTTTACGAGCAGGCCAGGCCACTGAAGTGTGACGAGCCCATCCTTAGCAACCGATCTGGAGATCACCGTGGCAAGTTCAAGGTGGCATCCTTCCGCAAAAAGTATGAGCTCGGCCCCCCGGTGGCTGGCACATGTTACCAGGCTGAATGGGACGACTATGTGCCCAAATTGTACGAGCAGCTGTCCGGGAAGTAGGGGGAAGCTTGAGATGGGAGCCTTCTGACATCCCACACAGTGTTCTCCAGTTCAGTGATGCATGTAGCTTTCTCCTGTTCCCCCCAACCCATTTGCACAGGTGAAACCTGAGCAATCAGATAATGGTTTAGGGTGACTTTTCCTGCCGTCTGTCCTTCATGATTCTAGATAGTCACATACCCCAGTTTATGTTGAGATCACATTTGAGGGTTATTTTGATATCAAGGGGTCATGAACTGTTAATAGAAGAATAGCAACCCAGAGTTTAAAAAAGAAAAAAAAAACAGGTTAAAACCAAAACAACAAAAGTGGGGAGGCCCAGTCCTGCTTAGCACCTGTCAGGCCTAATTCTGGACTAGGTCCACAGAAACAAGAATTTTTTAAGGAAAGTTAAAATTTGTTGCCTCTGCCTTTATGATCCCTGGCATCTTCTGAGACATGTGCTCGTGATACTGTCTCTCACTCAGACAACTAGAGGCTGGCATCGTGGCTAAACCCACCATGGTACATCTTGAACAGCTAGAATAGATGTCAGAATGCCGCTCTGGCTCCATTAGCGAGCTTTAAGGGGGTGGCCATTTACATAGGCAGCGGCGCCAGGTGACAGTAATCAGAGGTCCTGACCTCTGTGCCTGTCACACTGTTCACTCTTCATTCGTGTAGGAAAAGCCCATCTGGAGTTGCTGAGTGTTGTGTTGATTCTGCCGTTTGCTAATAGTTGAATAAAAAAAAAAAACACTGAGGTAAAAAAAAAAAAAAAAAAAAAAAAAAAAAAAAAATTTGCTCCAGAGTTGGAAGGTACTGCTTGCTGCCAGGCAGGGAGGGCTGCTGTAGAGTCAGCGATGGGATCTGTATCTGAAGCAGTGGCAGAGGCAGGCCTGGAGTGGGGCTGGCAGAAGGGGACAGTGCCACCGCTTCAGGGAACCAGGGCTCAGCAGCACTGCCTCAAACTCCATGGGCCTCTTCAGTATGGCTCCACATGCCATGCCACCAAGGGGCCAGGAACCAAGAGCCATCACAGTAGTAACTACAGCCTGACCTCTGGCTCCTCAGCAGGGCTCACAAGCCAAACAGGCTCCAATGATGCTTTCAGCCTGAAACTTTGCTTTCTTTTAATGATTTAAATAAATCTTCCCATTTCTTTCTTGTGATATAGGAGATAAGAACACACACATATAGTTAGGGTATAGGCCCACAAGATAGAGTCACTCTGGTCTACCTTTTAATAGAAATCATTCACTGCTGTCACTATAAATCAATTATTAGCTCTCACTACTGGCTTGCACAAAGAACTGCTTATAACCAGAGGTGCTTGCAGCCTGCTCAAGATAATGACAGCTGAAAATAACATTTTCTATATCACTGCTCCATTCTAAACAAAGAAGATAGTCTTTTGAAACCAGAAACATGAAGAGGACCTTGAGCAATGACTCACTACAAGCTATCATTTTAGAAGTGGGAACATGACATGCAGGCCTGCACCTGCAAGATAAGGGGTATGACTGAGATTACATTTTAGAGGCACAAGAGAAAATACATTAAAAAACACAAAGTTTTGTCTTACCTTTTTGGGAGCCATGATAAAATCTAGTAATTTTATGAGCCACAGAAAAAGATTTGGTGAATATATATTAATCAAAATCTGAATGTCTGAAGTCTTGTGAGCTCACTCTCAAATAGGAGAAGGATGATGTGGATCACCTGACATGTAACCCTAATGAGGGAAATGCATGGGCAAGTTCCTCCTAGCTAATATTTTTTGTAAAAAAGGCTCAAGCCCCTTTGCAGCAACCCACACTTAGGACTTGTCCATGCTTTCCTCTCCTTCAATAAATTCTACTTTGATGTACCTTGTGTTTGTCCACATCTTTAATTTGTTGTGTGAAACAAAAACCTGGTCATCTAGTGCTCCTGAGTCTGGCACTGATATTAGGCCCATGCATCCCAATAGAGCACATCATATGTGATGTTTCCACCTGGTTCTTCAACTCAGTGAAGGAGTAAAGTGGACTGTCACAAGGAAGGCTGAAAATCCTCAGGACAACTGATGGTGCAAACCAGGATTTCTTTGGTTCATCTTGGAAGTCCTGTAATTGGAAGTCACTTTCTGACAATCCATTCATGTTTTGGGGAAGATTACTTTTATTCCTTCTTTCAGGTTCACTCTCATCCAGTGACAAGGAAGTATTACTGCCCTAGACACTCTCAGTCTTCATGACTGGTGACCCAGGAACAAGGAATATCTAGGAACTTGCTATAAGCATTAAAGAGAGACCATTCTTTTCTTTTTCTTTCCTGGAAGCTATAAAATACCACACCTCACTTCCCTCTTGCAAATCTTTCCCTTTTATGTACTTTGGGACCTTTAAAAAGTAGCCTCCTTTTTCCTTAATAGGGAATTCACTGTGCAGTTTTTGAGGTTTATAGCAGTGAGGACTTTTCCTGCCAATGGATTGCTGATCTTTTACCAATCTCTTGTCCCCTCACCAACAAATATAGATACATTGAAAACATGAATACTGAAAGACATCTATTCAGTTTTTCCCCTCTTGTCTGAGAACATGACCCTTAGGTATGAGGGACATAATACATAAGCAAATTGATGCAATAGTTTTTGGGACCCTAATTCTCCCTCAAATGGTTGTAAATTCCCCTTTTCCATTTCAAGTTATATGCATAAGAACATTCTGGGTAATGACCTTTTATTGTTGGTTTATTAAGGTATTTAGGGTATCTATAGAGCTAATTTGGACCTTTTTTTTGTTGTCATGGCGTTCACCCTATCACTGGACCACATTAATTAGAGAAAAACAGGACTTTCCCCTTGCCCTTGGTGCCAGATGTCTCTAACACATGAATGCCAACATCACCAGTTGACTTTACAAACTTACTCGCTAGTATTCTCACAGACTAACAATGTCAGTTCTATATATTAAATAGGGACATACAATGCCTCTCTTTCATAGTTTGGCTTGCTTTGCTTAGCAGTAAACAGCATGGGAGGAGGGTGGGAAATGGCATAGGGTGAGATGGGGAAATTAAGGTGGGGGAGAAGTAAAATATATAAGAAACACACAAAAATTAATGAATTAATTAAAAGGATGTAAGACGGAGAAAACAAAACAAAAGACACACATAAAAAATCAGTTCTGTGAGGGACCAGCATGGCTATGTTGCTGGACTCCCATGTAGTCGACCGTGATTCGAGTCCCGAACCCAACAGCTTAAACTCACACTGGGCGCATGTGCATGCGTACCCAAGATCCCGAGAGGAGAATGGAGGAGAAGGGATTGCAATGTGGCCATTCCCCCAAGAGTGATTTCTTGCTTTCTGTCTCTCTGTCTCTCTCTGTTTCTCTGGTGAGTGCACACACCCTATAGCAAAAACCTCTCCAAAAAAAAAAAAAAAGTCATGTGACATCTGACATGCATCCAGCATGTTTACACCAGGAAGAGAATACAAGTGCTTTTGAGGTCAATATTTGATTGGATGCATGAATTAAATCATAGTATCTTTTGGATTTAGTTTGGTGCTCTCATTAGGCTAGGATATTATAATGATCCCATCTCATTAAAAGCACAAAGTATTATAGTAATTCTGAGGATGATCTGCAACATCAGAGTTGCATAGAGGAGACAAGGGGTAGTCATGGCAGGACCTATATGTGCTGGTGAGCCTAACTAGTTCTGCCTGTGGCACCTCTGGTCTCTGGTAAAATAGGGTAGGCTATTGCCAGAGGGTCAGTCCAAAAGGGAGGGACACCTTTCAGACTTGGGGAATAGGAAGCCATCATCTTCACACATGAGGGTATTTTATTTCAAAAGGAATGAAGGAATACCATTAAGTCCTCTTTCTTGTCTTCAGATGAATAACCACCAATCTTTTGCCAGCACCTCACTGCAGTGTATCCTGAGCCACTCGGATGCCTTTGCTCCTCAGACTCAAAAATAGCATCTCATCCTCTTTTGTACCTGTGGATGGCCTCAATACAATTTGGAGGATGGAGAAGTCTGGCACCTAGAAGGAAGTATCAATTATAATGCCAGACTGCAATTAGAATTGTTCTGTAACTGAGAGGAAAAGTGTTTCAAGTTACCTTATAAAGCCTTATATTCAGGCTTTCTGGGCCCTGAGGGACAATATAGATCTATGTACAAAATGCAAGTAGACCCATCAATGCTGATGAATTTGCAGGAAGATAATTAAAGATCTCTTGGCCAGGAAACAAAAACCAATACCAGGGAAAAAAAGGAAATCCAGAGACCAGCAGCTGGAGTAATGGTTATGTCACTAGATCCAATGTAGTCGGCCATGGTTCGAGTCACAGACACAGCAGCTTAAAATTCACGCTAGGTGCATGTGTGTGCATGCCCAAAATCCTGAGAGGAGAATGGAGAAGGGATTGTGGCATGGCCATCCCCCCTCAGAGGTGATTTCTCACTTTTTGTCTCTGTTTCTCCAGAAAGTGCATGCACCCTATAGCAAAAACAAACAAATAACAAAAAAAAAAAAAAAAAAAAAAAGAAAAAGAAAAAGAGAAAACTCTAAAAAAAAAAAAAAAAAAAAAAAGGAAGGAAATTTAAAGGGGGAAAGACTATCCACCAGCTACCTCTAATTGCTTCCCCCATATCCTGGACCCTCTAAATTAAAAGTCACAGGGAACCAGTAGTTAGCGTAATGGCTATGTCACTGGACTCCCATGTAGTCGACTGCGGTTTGCGTCCCGGACCTGGTGGCTTAAAACTCATGCTGGGCGCGTGTGCGTGCGTGCGTGCCCAAGATCCCCAGAGGAGAATGGAGGAGAAGGGATTGCGGCGTGACCATCCCCCCTGGGGGGTGATTTCTCGCTTTCTGTCTCTATGTCTCTCTCTGTCTGGTGAGCGCACACGCCCTATAGCAAAAAAACCTCTCCAAAAAAAAAAAAAAAAAAGTCACAAAGATTAAGCAGGGACCTTCCAATGGACTTTCCACACTATGTTCCTTATAGAAGGTGTCTAGTGAAATTGACCTATGAAAATGCAGGTCCCATTTTCTATTCAAGATCTCAGATGAAGAAAAGCAGATCTAGGGAAATTCTTTAATAAATACATACATATTTTCTAAAATATCACCCAACTATTTGAACTGTCATGGAAAGACATAATGTTCACTTAATCAGGCTTTAATACCAGCTGAAAACAGGCAGCTATGCAGGCAGCTATTAAATTTCATGATGATATGTATCTCATTCATCATCATAAAGAAACATGCAAATTTTTTTTTATAATTTCCATATCATAGAGCTTCAGCTTTTATGGGGTCTAATGAGCAGCAGAATTTTTAGGAGAAAGCTCACTAGAAAATTCCCATTCTTTAGGTGAGGGAGAGAATTCCTCTTTTGTAGGTGAACTCTCTAAACCTTAAACTTCATCTTCTGGGGAATCCATTTGTTTTCCTTCTCTGTTTGACTCCAGCTTCTTAGATGGAGTTTCTTCCCTAGATTTTGACTGAAGTGGCTCTAAACTAAAAAGATAAGATTATATAGGTACCATAGAGATAAAGGAACAGTTTTGCCTTGTTGATGAGCCCACCTCAATGCTCCAATAACTGCTTTTCATTAAGAGCATTTTTTCCAGAGGAAGTAAACCAGTAGCAATGTTTATGGGCTAAGTGAAAAAGTTCTTCAAAAGTAGTCATTTTTACCTTAACCCCAGAGCGCTTGAGTAGAGTCTATAAGATTTGTATATAAGATTCATAATTAGAAGAATAAATATTTCCCATACTTACCCCACACCAAATCCCAAAGGTCAAGTTAACCTGACTCAGAAATCCTTTCGGTTCCTCTGACACTTGAAAAATTTTCGGGGACCAGCAGTTAGCATAATGGTTATGTCTCTGGACTCCCACGTAGTCGACTGCAGTTTGCGTCCTGGACCCAGTGGCTTAAACTCACGCCGTGCGCATGTGCATGCGTGGCCATCCCCCCTGGGGGGTGATCTCTCGCTTTCTATCTCTCTGTCTCTCTCTGTCTGTCTGGCGAGTGCACGAGCCCTATAGCAAAAACCTCTTAGAGTACTTCTACCTTCAAGTCCCTGTTCGGGCACCAGATGTGAGAAATTCAGGGCTCAAAGGTAGGGTGTCATGAAGGATTGAGACAAGAGATAAGGAAAAGGTTAAAGCAAGGGGCTAACACTCTCTTGAAGCAGAAGCAAAACTGTGCCAGAGCAGAGCCCATTTAATCCAAATTAAATCAAATAAGCAGTGAGTGAGTATAACTATAGAGAACAGTGTATGATATACATAACATTCTTTGTAGGCTATATTCTGGGTACAAGATTGACAGCTATCATTAAATTAATACTTAGACAATATCTCAGCTTGCAGAATGTTGCTCAAAATCTTGAGGCACAGCCCATGCGTGGAGCTCCATCTGGTTGACCAAGCAGTCCCTGCAGCTTTCCATCCAGGAATGGGGTTGCTTTCAGCTCCCTCCTGCATTCTTCCCTTCTGGCTCATCTCTCAGGCCTGGGCTAGTTTCTGTTTCTGCCTCCAACACCCACCTCTTTTATAAAAGAATTTCTTTTTTTTTTTTTTCAAAAAAAAATTACAGAATGGATTTTTAGTGTTTCTAAAAGAAGCTAGTTAGGTCCCAGCTCACCAACAACATGAATTAGAACAACACCTCACTCGGACTTAGAACTCACCTATCAGGATGTATATATTATATATTCCTCTGTCACAATCCCTGAGGAAAAGGGCCACATCTGGAGCACAGCCACAGTTTTTGCTAACTCCCTTCATACCCAGAAACCTAACAGACATCCCCCAGGTCCTGAGGCAGTCTCCCAGACACACCCCAAAATGGAATTATCAGCCAGAATTCCATAACCTCAATTTCATAACTTATTTTAAAATCTGTCTCATTGAAGTATGAAGAAGGCCACTCTTCATTCCTTCGGGGGGCAATTTCTCACTTTCTGTCTTTCTGTCTCTGCATGTTCTCTATACAAAAATGTCTCTTAAAAAAAAGTCACCCTTGAAGCTGTTAATTATAACACAGTTAAGAGGTTACTCAGCATCCTGATGAAACCCAGCAGTTTTTCATGAGCAGGTTAAGCGGGGCACTCCAAAGGTATGCTACCTTGGATCCTAATTCTGAGGCAGACGTATATCTCCATACTCCATTTCCCAGTTGTCCCCAGATATTAGTACAAAAACTTCAAAGACTTGAGGGAGGGCCCTCAAACCCACAAAAAGAACTTATTAAAATAGCCTTTCAGTTTTGTTGTTGTTTTTACCTTTAATTACTGTGTATCATTATAGCATAACAAATTTTCCCATCATGAATACACTGTGTATCAGTTCAAAGATATTACCATACATACTATCATCAACAGATAATTTTCCATTTTTGTGTCTTCTGAATGTTTTTCTTCTTAATTTTTTCTCCTTGATTCTCTTCCTCTTACCCAATCCTATTTCCTACCTTTCTCCCACACTGTCCTTAGTATTCACAGTTGCTCTTCATGCTTTTATACTTTCCAATCTGTCTGTTTCTGCCATAGAATGCAGACATTTGGTATATATTGAATGAGGACATACAATGCCTACCTTTCATAGTCTAGCTTGCTTTGCTTAGCAGTAAGTTTTTCATATTCATCCACTTCTCATAAAATGCCAGGGTCTCATTTCTTATGACTGAGTAGTATTTCATAGTGTATACGTGCCACAATTTTTTTCTTTTTTCTTTTTTCTGTTTTTTGAGAGGTTTTTGCTATAGGGTGTGTGTGCTTGCCAGAAAGACAGAGACAGAGAGACAGAAAGTGACGAATCACACCCTGGGGGGATGACCATGCCACAATCCCTTCTCCTCCATTCTCCTTTCGGGATCTTGGGCACACACGCACACACGCCTGGTGTGAGTTTAAGCCACTGGGGCTGTGACTCGAACTGTGATCGACTACATGGAAGTTCAGCGATGTAGCCATTACACTAACTGCTGAGTCTACATTAGACTAAAAAGCTTCTGCACTGCAAAAGAAACAATAACTGGACTAAGGAGTCAGCCCTCAGAGTAGGAGAATATATTTGCAAACTGTGCTTCAGATAAGAGACTGATAACCAGAATGTACAGAAAACTCAAGCAGTTTACCCCCTCACACACACACACACACACACACACAGATTAACCCAATTACAAGATGGCCAAATGAGCTGAACAGACAACTATCTAAGGAAAACATACTAACAGGCAAAACTACATGAAAAGCTACTCAACATCTGTTATCATCATGGAGATACAAATCAATACCACAATGAGATATCACTTAACCCCTGTCAGAATGGTTTAGATAAAAAATAATAATAATAATAATAATGAATGATAAGTGCTGGCAAGGCTGTGGAGAAAAGGGACTTCCCCTACACTGTTGGTAGAAATGTAAGTTAGTACACCCACTGTGAATAACAACTGGAGCTTCTTCAAGGGCCAACAAATAGAGCTAATATATAATCCAGCAATTCCACTGCTGGGTATGTACCCAAGGATAGGAATGCCAGTCAGTCAAAAAATCACTTATACATCCATGTTTATTGTAGCATTATTCACAATTACTAAGACATGGGACCATCTGAAATGTCAATGAACAGATGAATGGATTGAAAAACTGTGGTGTGTAGTTCTAGGTTCATCTTTCTTTTCTTTTTTTTTTTTTCCTTTATTTTTCTTTCTCAGATCAATCACATTCATTTTACATAAAGTTCTCATTATGATGTGTACAATATAGATACATGTATCTAGTTTTCAACAGAGAACCCTACATCTTCTGGTGACAAATGACTCCTCCCTTTGCCCCCCACGCCTACTCTCCACCACCCACTCCCGACCCCCCACTCCCCTCCCTTACAGCCTCTGGCATCCACATTTGTCCTTTCTGCTATCAAATCCTCAGATCTTTCTCCCTCTGCCGGAGTGCTGATATTATTTTTGTTATTGTTTTTTCATTGCACATCTTTACAGTGTACAGCGTGGTTTTTCCAGCATGAGTACAGATCACATTGGTCAAGACAGTGATATCATCACATACATCATCATCAACAGACCGCCCTTCATCCCTGTGTCCATCAAACATGATGATTGTTCCCTGGACCGCCCTCCATCATTCATTCTCATTACCTCTCCCATGCTGTCTCCAGCATCCGCAGTTGCCATCCCTGCGACCATACCCTCCAGATCTTTCACCCTTTTTCTTTTTTTTTTTCCTTTTTCAATTATGAGCTCATAAAGTTTTCCACAATAGGATACATAGATTCTGTTCAGGGTTGGGTCAAGGGTGGGTCTCGTGCAGTTCCGCAATTGTAGGTGAGTTTCTATGGAATACGGTTCTAGGAGCGCAGTTCTAGTAGGCAGAGATGGTTATCAGTTGATGCGGCACAGCCACTAACCTGTGATTACCGAGAGTGGTGTTGTGGGGATCTGCAGCGTGAGTCATCCTCGAGTGTCTGGTTTCCCCAAGAATGGTAGAATAGTTCTTGTTTTTCCCTGAGGTAATGCAGGGCTGGTAACCATCGTCTTCTCATTGCCCATGGGCAGCGAAAGTCCTCCTATACAATATATTTCTCAACTGGTCCAAGACATCTAAAGATTCTTTCTGTTGCTTATATTTGCAAGATCTTAATTCTTGTTTTTGGCTTCAGTTTGCCGCTCGCGGCTGGTGGCCACGCGCTGGCCCGGCGGTCACATGTTGACTCGTTGGCCACGCCCGGGTGTCTGCCCGGTAGCCACGCACAGGCCTGGCGGCCACGTCGAGTACACGCCCAGCAGCCACGTGTAGGCCCGGCGGCCACGTGTGGGCGCATGCCCGGCGGCCATGCGCAGGCTCGGTGGTCACACACAGGCCCGGCGGCTGCGCACGGGTGCAGGCCCAGCAGCCACACGCAGGCCCAACGGCCACACGCTGGCCCGGCGGCCACTCGCAGGCGCTGGCCCGGTGGCCACGCTCGTGCCGGGTGGCCACTGGCAGGCCTGGCGGCCACACACAGTCACAGGCCCGGCGGCCACACACAGGCGCAGGCCCGGCGGCCATTTGCCGACCCGGGGGTCATGTGCAAGCCCGGCGGCCACACGTGGGCCCGGCAGCCACTCGCAGGCCCGGGAGCCACATGTGGGCCCAGCGGCCACACGGCCTGGTGACCACGCTCCGGCCCGGCAGCCGTGCGAGGCGCAGTCCCGGTGGCCACGCATAGGCCCGGTGGCCGGGAGCAGGCCCGGCGGCCACGCGTAGGCGCAGGCCCGGCAGCCACACTCAGACCCGGCGGCCACTCGCAAGTCCGGGGGCCACGCGTACGCCCAGCGGCCACTCGCAGGTTCGGCGGCCTCGCGCCGGCCTGGCAGCGCAGGCCCAACAGCCACACGCCAGCCCCGCGCGCGCAAATGTGCCCGGGACCCATCGCCATCTCCCACTCACCCGCCCGGCCAGAGATAGAAAGGACGGCGACCTCGGCCTTTTGGTGCCACCGGCCCGCGTCGGCACCGAGCGCGGGACAGATCCCGTGCTGGAGAGGCAACAGGAGCCGGGCGGTCCGGGCCGTCGCACGCAGAGAGCAGAGGAGAGTCCGCCGGCTCGGCCACCGCCTCGCTGCCGCCCCGCCGCCGCTGCGCTGGTGCGGGGGGCGAAGGGGCGGGCTCTCCCGCCGCCTCGCCGCCGCCCCGCTGGCGCGAGGGGCGAAGGGGCGGGCTCTCCCGCCGCCTCGCCGCCGCCCCGCCACCGCCGTGCTGGCGTGGGGGGGCGAAGGCTAGGTTCATCTTTCTGCAGGTGTGTATCCAGTCTTTGAGCACCATTCAATAAAGGCATTTTCTTTTTTCCCACTGGATTGTCTGGTGCCCTTTGTCAAAATTGGTTGGCTATATGTATTGGGGGCTTATTTCTAGGGTCTCTATTCTGTTCCATTGGTCTACATGTCTACTTTTGTGCCAGTACCACGCTGTTTTGATTATCACAGCTTTGTAATCAATTTTGGGGTCAGGAGTGAGATGCTGCCTACTCCATTCTTCTTCTGCTGTATTATTTCAGCAATACTGGGATCTTTTATAATTCCAGACTGTGATTGTATTTTCTAAGTTTATGAAGAATATCTCTGGTAATTTGATTTGGGTTGCATTAATATGTAGATTAAGGGGGGGTAGAATTGACCTTTTGATTACATTAATTTTTCCAATCCAGGAAAATGGGATCTCTTTCAACTTTTTTGTATCTTATCATTTTTCTGGTTATTATAAATGGGATAATTTTTTTAAATACTGCCTCATTCCTCTCATTGTTTACGTATAGAAATTCTGTAGGTTTTTGTATGTTGATTTTGTATCCTGCCGCTTTATTGTATTTATTTATCACTTCTGGAAGTTTTTGTAGATTCTTTTGGATTTTCTATGTACATGTCATGTCATCTGCAAAGAGAGATAAGTTGACTTCTTTCCATATTCGAAAGCTTTTTTTAAAAAATAAAATCACCCCCCAAGGGAGATAGCCATGCTGCTACCACTTCTCCTCCAGTCTCCTCTCAGGATTTAATCACACAAAATGAGCATCCAGACAAAGCAATCCTGCACAAGAAGAGTGGAGAGGGTGGCATTTCACTCCCTAACCCAAAAATATACTACAAAGCTGTGGTAATCAAAACAGCATGGTACTGGCACAGAAATAGACAAGTGGACCAATGGAACAGAATAGATTCCCCAGAAATAAACTCCCAGACATAAAGTCAACTGATTTTTGACAAAGGGTGCCAGTTGATCCAGTGGGGAAAGGAAAACTTCCTTAGAAAATGGTGTTGGAAAAACTGGATATGCACCTGCAGAAAGATGAATCTGAACTACCTTTCACCTTTGACAAAAATCAACTCAAAGTGGATCAAATATCTAAACCTAAGACCTCAAACTATAAAACTGCTGCTGGAAAATATTAAGGAAACTCTGGGAGACATTAGGTTAGGCAAAGACTTCTTAAATAAGACCCACGAAGCACAGTCAATAATCCCAAAAATAGATAAGTAGGATTACATCACAGTAAGAAGTTTCTGCATGGCAAAAGACACAGTAGTTAGTGTGAATCGACAGTCCTCAGAATGGGAAAATTTTTCTAAACTATGCATCAGGTAAGGGACTGATAACCAGAATACACAAGAAACTCAAGCAGCTGTCCCCAAAAAAGATGACCAACCCTATTAAAAGATGGAAGAATGAGTTGAAAAAAACATACTCTAAGGAAGATATACGAATAGCCAAAAGGCATATGAAAAAATGCTCAACATCCCTCATTGTAAGGGAGATGCAGATCAAAACCACAATGAGATACCACCTAACCCCAGTCAGAATGACTAAGGTTAAAAAAAAAAAAAAAAAAAAAAAAGATAAGTGCTGGTGGGAGTGTGGTGAAAGGAAAACTCTCCTACACTGTTGGTGGGAATGTAAATTGGTCCAGCCACTCTGTAGAACAATTTGGAGATTCCTCAAAGACCTACAGGAAGAACTACCATATGATCCAGCAATCCCACTTCTTGGTATCTACCCAAAGGACAGAAACATTGTTAATCGGAAAAGTGCTTACACATCCATGTTTATTGTGGCATTATTCACAATTGCTAAGACATGGAACCAACCCAAATGCCCACAAACAGATGAATGGATTGAAAAAGTGTAGCACATATACTCTATGGAATACTACTCAGCCATAAAAAATAAGACCCTGGCTTTTGACAGAAAGTGGATGAATATGGAAGATTTACTGCTGAGTGAAGCAAGCCAGGCGATAAAGGAGAGACACTATATGTCTTCAGTTAATATATACCGAGTGCCTGCACTCTATGACCGAAACTGAATGACTAAAGGTTATAGAAACTAAGTAAATGTTTGTGAATACCAGATACAGTATGGGAATGGGATGGATGAAGGAAGTAGAGTCTGAGGAGGGACATTAAGAACAATAGAGAGGCAGGGACCAGCAGTTAGCATAATGGCTATGTCTCTGGACTCCCACGTAGTCGACCGCGGTTCGAGTCCCGGACCCAGCGGCTTAAACTCACGCCGGGCGCGTGTGCGTGTGTGCCCAAGATCCTGAGAAGAGAATGGAGGAGAAGGGATTGCGGCGTGGCCATCCCCCCTGGGGGGTGATTTCTCACTTTCTATCTCTCTGTCTCTCTCTGTCTGTCTGGCGAGCGCACACGCCCTATAGCAAAAACCTCTCCAAAAAAAGAAAAAAAAAAAAGAACAATAGAGAGGCAAGGCATTTATGGGACAAAGAAATGGATTATTATCTATTGAAGATAACTTTCTAGTATGGTGAATTGGACTGGTTAGAAATGTACACATGTTGGAATATTCACTTTTTAAGCTAAGTAACATGATTGAATGTATAAAAGAAATAGAAATTTTTTAAAAAAAGAGCGCTCAACGTGAGTTTTATACCACTGGGTCTGGAACTCGGACTGCAGTCACCTACTTGGGAGTCCAGCAATGTAACCATTATGCCATCTGCTGGTCCCTAGGTATCATATTTTGAATGCCTTTTCTATATTTATCGGAAATATTGGCCTGTAGTTTTCCTTTTTGGTTATGTCTTTGTTTGTTTGGGGAATGAAGATGCTGGAGCCTTCATAAAATGAATTTGGGAGGGTATCTTCTTTTTTAATATTTAAAAATAGTTTGAGTAGAATGAGAGTTAGCTCTTCTTTAAAAGTTTTGTATTATTAGAAATTGAAGCCATTGGGATGTGGGCTTTGTTTTGTTAGGAAGTTATTTATTACTGATTGAATCTCATTGCTTGTTATGGGTCTATTCAGGTTTTCTATGTCTTCCTGATTCAATCTTGGTAAATTATATGTGTGCAGAAATTTGTACATCTCACCCAGGTTTTCTTGTTTGCTGATGTATAGTCACTCATAGTATTCTCTAATTATCTTTGATATTACTATTATATTTGTTGTAATATTCCTGTTTAATTGCATATTTTATATATCTGGTTCCTTTCCGTCTCCTTCATTAGTTAGCTAATGGTGTTTTGATTTTGTTTTTCTTCTCAAATACCCAGCTTTTAGTTTCATTTGTTTTCTGTACAGTTCATTTATTCTCTATTTCATTTATTTTTGCTTGAATCTTTATTATTTCACTTCTCCTGTCATTTGTTGTTGTTGTTATTTTTTCCAGTTCCCTGAGGTGTATTAGTCTATTTGAAAACTTTTCATGTTTTTCTTATGTGCATTAGTTGCTATGAATTTCTCTCTTATGACTGCTTTTGCTGTGTCCATAGGTTATGGATACTCATTATCACTGGTTTCAATGAATCTTTTGATGTCAGTCTTAATTTCCTTAGTGATTGTGAAGTCATTCAGGAGTAGGTTGTTTGGTCCATATGTTTGTATATTTTTGAGAGTGTTTTCAGAGTTAATTCTTTTTTTAAATTTTTTTCTGTAGGGTATATTTGCTTGCCAGAGATACAGAGAGAGACAGAGAGTCAAAAAGTGAGAGATCACCTTCCAAAGGGGATGGTCACACTATAATTCCTTCTCATTCTCCTCTTGGGACTTTGACTACACATGCACAAGCACCTGGCATGAGTTTCAAGTTGCTGGGTCTGAGACTCAAATTGTGGTCATCCATGAGTGAGTGTCCAGTGCCTTAACCACCATGCCACCTGCTGTCCACCCTGAACTTAATTTCACATTTAATTCCATTATGGCCAGATAAGATGCAAGATATAGTTTTTTCATGCCTTTGAATTTGTAAAGGCTTGTTTTGTGCTTTATCATGTGATCAATCTTTGAAAAGGTTCCATGCAGGGGTGAGAAAAATGTGTATCTTAGATGGAAGGTTTTATAGATATCTGTCAAGTCTATTTGATTTATGGTATTATTTAGATCCTGTATCTCTTTGCTTATTTTTCATCTAGATGATCTGTCCAAGGGAGATAGTGAGGTGTTGAGATCCCAAGTAATTAGTGCATTGCAGTCAATCTCTCCTTTTAGATCTAGCAGTCTTTCCCTCACATATTTGGGTGCTCCAGAATTGGGTGAACAGATATTTATGTGTTATATCTTCTTGATAAATTATCCCTTTTAGTACTATCCCTTTTAGTCCTTTGTCTCTTCTTATAGCTTTTGTCTTAAAGCCTATTTTGTCTGAAATTAATATCATTTTTGGTTTCCATGTTCATGGAATACCTTTTTCCAGTCCTTCACTTTTGGTCTACATATGTCTTTATTGGTGAAGTGTGTTTCTTGTAAGCAGCAGTTAGATGGTTTCCATTTTTTATCCATTCAGCCAGTCTGTGCCCTCTGTCATTTTGTTATCCATTTACACAGTTGTGTTTTGTTCTTATTTCTGTCTCTCTTTAGTTTTCCTAATATAGTACCCCCTTAAGTATGACTAGAAAAGCTGATCTAGTATTGGTAAATTCTTTCACATTTTGTTTATCTGAGACTGTTTTTACCTTTTCTTCCCATTTGAAGGATAATCTTGCCAGGTACAGTATTTTTGGTTGAAATTGTTTTTACTCTAGTATTTTGAAAATGTCTTCCCATTCTTCTCTTGCCTGCATTCTTTTGGTTGAGAGGTCTAATGTTATCCTAGTAGGATATCCTTTGTAAGTGACTTGATGTTTCTCTCTTGCCATTTTTGAATGTTGTCTTTGTGATTTTGGCCATTCTGGCTATGATGTGTGAAGGAGAACATCTTTTTGTGTTAATTCTATTTGTGATCCTTTGCATTTCTTGGGTCTGGATGTCTGAATGTTTCTCTAGATTTGGAAAGTTTTCCGCATATATTTCATGGAATAGCTCTTCTATGCCCTGTCTGATTCTTCTTGTGGAATACATATTATTCAGATATTTGGACATTGAATGATGTCAAATATTTCAAGTATGTTGTTCTCATTTTTCAAAATTATTTTTTCATTATTTTTTGGTGGGTTTATCAAAGTCAGAAGTTTTGTCTTTCAGATATGAGAGTCTATCTTCTACGTGGTCTAATGTGATCTTAATATTTTCAAGGGAGATCTGATCTCCTGCTTTCCAGTCTTCATCTCTATAAGGTCTGTTTGTTTCTTTTTTTATGTTGTCTATCTCTCCCTTCAAGTCAAGGACTTCTTCATCTCCTGGAGTTCATTTTCTTTATTCTCTTGCATTTCATTGAGTTTTGTCACCGTGAATATTCTAAATTTTTTTTCTGACACTTCAGTAATTTCCCATTGTTTTCATTATTGGAGAAGAGTTATTTTGTCCCCTTGTTAGGGATGCATTTCCTGGTTTTATCATACTAGAGGATCTTCTGGGGATTTTTTAGTGATTTGATGATATATTCACTTTTTGCTAATTCTTTTATGAAGATTTCTGTAGCTGTGAACTTCCGTGCTTCTGTTTGTTCTGAGTTACTTCTGTGCCAACTTGTCTCTTCTACTGTGTTTTGAAATGTGGGGAGTTCTGAGTTAAGATTTATGAAGAGGAGTTTCTCCCTTTTTGCTGGTAGTTCAATGGGGGGGGGGCAGAATTCACCAACACCCTCACAGTGTTCAGATGTTTGGCTACTATACACCTAGATCCATCTATTACCTCTGGGGGTGGAGGCTGAGCAGCAAAGTGAGAATGTAAGGTGGAAGAAAGAGAAAAAACACAAAAGTCACATGACACGCAACCATAGTGCATGCACTGGGCAAAGGCTTCAGAGGGAGATGTTTGCTTAGTAGGCCTGCAGTTTCCCAGTCCTGTGGGTGGGGGGGAGGATAGCAGAGTTAGTAAAATAAAGGAAAAACCCTCCTACCTTCTAGCTCTGAAACTGCAAGGTGAGATTGGAGGGCTAGGGCTGGAGCTGAGGCTGGCTCAGGCTCATCTCTGCCTCTAGCCCTGGCAGGGCAGGAAACTCCAGATAGAGATGTCTACTTAAGAGGCCTGAAATCTTCCTGTCCTTCTTGCTCTGTAACTGCAAGGTGAGGTGGGAGGGCTGGGACTGGAGCTGGCTCAGGCTCAGCCCTACCTCTGGTCCCATGTTGGGCAGTGCTTTTAAAGTTTTTAACAATAGAGAGGAGGAAAATGCCAAACAAAAACTCAAAAGGGATCAGGCTAAATTTCAACTGCTTGCCACTGCCATCCAGGGAAGCCACAAGAAGATGACACAGTGATCACCAGCAGCATGATCACCACTCGGACCCTGTTTCATGTGTTTCAAAGAAGGCCAATGAGCAAGAGCCTATCTTCAACCCAGAACTCTACCTGGGCCATGCTCAGTGTGTAAGTTTTAGGGACATTGCATTTGGACTGCTTCCCAGGAAGATCATCTGGAGGCTTCCTCTACAAGGTTCCCAGTATCATAATTTAGTCCTATATAAGTTTATAAGTCTTTTTCTCTTACTGAGCTTAAACAGATGAAAACTGAGTTGGGTAGTTGTTTTTCTGACAATATCAATAAATATATAGATGGGTTTCAACACGTTTCTCTAGCTTTAGAACAGATATTAAACAAGAACAATTCAAGACCTTCAATTATAGTGTTAAAATTAAAAAAAATCTTTCAGCTCTGCTTGCTAAGGTTATTCAAGGTTATTTAAAAACTTTGTTCTCTTCTAGCAGAGTCAAAGATAAGATCTAATCCTCCTGGTTATACTCAGTCACCCCTCTGAGGTGGAGTCTAACAATAGCCTTGGGAGCTTCCCAGTAGAGGCTCTCTAGCCCTCTTTTTAATTAAAAAAAAAAAAAATGGGGGGACCAGCAGATGGCATAATGGTTAGGTTGCTGGACTCCCAACCATGATTCGAGTCTCAGACCTGGTGGCTTGAAACTCATGCCAGGTGTGTGTGCATATGTGGGTAAAATCCCTAGAGGAGAATGGATTGCAATTAGGCCATCTTCCTGGGGAGGAGGGTGATTTCTCACTTTCTGTCTCTTTGTCTCTCTTCAGCAACTGCATGCACCTTATAGCAAAAACTTTTTGTCAGCACTTCCTTCAGTATAACCTATCCTTAAAACTCTTGGTCCTATGCTACCTTATTCTAGGCCCAAGAGCCCACTGCCTTAAGGAGGTATAAAATCCAACAGGACCCATTCAAATTAGGGTCCCCTTCTCAATGCAAAATTTCTCACAGATCAAGAGTAAATCTAAAAAAAGTTCTCAGATGACTCAGAGTTTAAAGTTGTTTCCAAGGACAAATATATAAAAGAAAGAATACAAGATAGAAAAGAAAAAACAATAAGTAGGAATGAGATGTGGAAAAAGTTATAGGTGTGAAGATGTATTTGCACTAAGAAAGGTTAAGAGGAAAGAAAAAAATAATATAAAAAGTTTTCTATGGTAAAAGGTTTTTGTCCTAAAGTGAAATGGCTGAATTATTCCAGATTGGAAAAAAAGAAAAGGAAACAAGGTGTAAAGCAGAGAGTCTGAGAATAAATTATGAAGACTTATGAAAGTAATTTTGTTAAAGTATTCTATATATGATAAATTAATATTTGGAAGATGTGTTTCATATTAAAAATATAAGTTCTTGTCTCAATCAGCTCTAGATATTAAAAACAAACAAACAAAAGCTCCAAAGGTTCATGTGATAGTCAAGAGCAGCCTTCAATGACCTCCTTCAGGTTTCCACTATTGCCTTTTGTTGTAGAATTAAAACCAGAAGAAAGGGGCAATGGTCAGAGAGAGGAAAAAAAGCCCAATTATTGACTATGTTTCAAAGGTCTTCTGTCCAAGTGACTCAAGGCTCCCAGCATAACAAAATTAAGCAGAAAACAAAAATCAAATCCTAAACACTTATTCTCAGGGACCAGCAGATGGCATAATGACTACATTGCTGGACTCCCACATGGTAGCTTGTAGCTCGAGTCCCAAACCCAAAGGCCTGAAACTCACACTGGGTATATGTGAGTGCGCACCCAAAATCCTCAAATGAGAATAAAGGAGAAGGGATTGCAGCATGACCATGTCCCCCGGGGGGCGGGGTCTTGCTTTGTGTCCCTCTCTCTCTCTGTCTCTCTGGCAAGTGCACACACCCTGTAGGAAAAATCTCTCTCTAAAAAGGAAATAAATTAAAATAAATTTTAAAACCCTTTTCTTTCTTTGCATGTCAACTAGCCTCTTCAATATCAGCCTGTTACTGCAACTCCTCTACTTACCTATGTTTATCTACTAACTTGACTGGAATTTGCACCTTGGTTTATCTCTCCCCCAATATTAATCTAATCCCAGAAGATCAGACCTTATTAGTCCCCTTCATGGCAGAAAAACCTTATCAAACAAAAATGGCAATCCAAATGATACTCCTCTTCGTAGCCTTAAAAATATCTAGACAGATAGGCACAGGAATAGGAGACATGACTACATCTATTCACTACTTTAAAACTCTTTCCTCTGAATTTCAACAAAGCCTTAATAAAATATCCCAAAGGCTCTTACAGATTCAAGACCAAGTTGACTCCCTGACTATAGTAATTCTCCAAAACCAGAGAGGCCTAGATCTTCTCACAGCAAAGAAGGGAGGTCTCTGCCTCTTCTGGAAGAGGAATGTTGTTTTCATATTAACCCATTGGGCCTTGTAAGAGAGAGAGAAAGACTAGCTGAAAGGGCCTCAAAAATAAGACAGAGGTCTGCTGAGTCCTGGGACTAATGGTTACAACACTCATCATGGACAACCTGGCTCCTTCCCCTGTTTTCTCCCATTGTAACTCTTCTTCTCTTAGTTTCTGCAGGACCTTCACTCTTAAAGATGTTAACCTGCTTCATCCAAGACCCCATTCAACAATTAACCCCAAAACAGGTTGAGAAATCTTGTTCCTCCAGAGTATACAGTATTTGCACCTGCCTCTGAAGGATCCACACCCCTCTCCATCCCCCTAAGAGATGATGCCCCCTATTTAGTAGGAAGCAGTTCCAGAAGACTAAATCTGACCCACACTCCTAGCCCCAACCCCAAACCACTTTTTTTTTTTTGGAGAGATTTTCGCTATAGGGCACATGCGCTCGCCAGACAGACAGAGAGAGACATAGAGACAAAGCGAGAAATCACCCCCCAGGGGGGATGGTCACGCCGCAATCTCTTCTCCTCCATTCTCCTCTCGGGATCTTGGGCACGCACGCACACGCGCCCGGCGTGAGTTTTAAGCCACCTGGTCCGGGACACGAACCGCGGTCGACTACGTGGGAGTCCAGCGACATAGCCATTACGCTAACTGCTGGTTCCCCCAAACCACTTTTTTTCTGGCTGGAAATGTAAGATCCATTGCTTTGGTGATACGGGACCTTTTATGATTCCAGACAAATTTTATGATTTTTTAAAAAATTTCTTTGAGGAATATATCCAGTGGTTTGGTTGGAATTGCATTGAATTCGTTAGATTAGTTTGGGTAGGACTGACATCCTATTTGGATGCATTTTATTTCACTCTCTTGTCTCATTGTATTGGCTAGAACTTCCAGTACTATGTTAAAAAGAAGTGGAGAAGGTGGGAAGCCTTGTCTTATTCCAGTTTTTAGTGGAAAAGCTTTCAGTTTCTCTCCATTCAGTATGATATCACCTACAGGTCTATCATAGATGGTTTTTATTGTGTTGAGCAATGTCACTTCTATGCCAATTTTGGTGAGTGTCTTAATCATGAAGTAATGTTGCATTTTATTAAATGCTTTTTCATTGATTGATATGATCATATGGTTTTTATATTTCCTTTGTTAATGCGATATATTGCACTTATTGTTTGTGTATGTTGAAGCATCCTTGCATCCCTGTAATAAAGCCATGGTTTATAATCTTTTTTTTTTTTTTTTTTGAGAGGTTTTTCGCTATAGGGCGCGTGCGCTCGCCAGACAGACAGAGAGAGACATAGAGACAGAAAGCGAGAAATCACCCCCCAGGGGGGATGGTCACGCCGCAATCCCTTCTCCTCCATTCTCCTCTCGGGATCTTGGGCACGCATGCACACGCGCCCGGCGTGAGTTGTAAGCCACCGGGTCCGAGACGCGAACCGCGGTCGACTACGTGGGAGTCCAGCGACATAGCCATTACGCTAACTGCTGGTTCCCGGTTTATAATCTTTTTAATATGTTGTCGAATATGATTTACTAGTATGTTGCTGAGAATTTTTGCATTAGTATTCATTAGGGATATTGACCTGAAGTCTTTTTTGTTTTGGTCATGTCCTTGTCTGGTTTTGGAATTAAGATGATGGAAGCTTCATAGAATAAATTTGGAAGGGTTCTTTACTTTGGAATTTTTAGGGACCAGCAATTGGTGTAATAGCTATGCAGCTGGACCCCCATGTAGTCTACTGTGGTTCGAGTCTCGGACCTAATGACTTAAATTCATCCAGGGTGTGTGTGCATGTATTCCCAAGATCCCGAGAGGATAACAGAGGAGTAGGGATTGTGGTGTGGCCATCCCCCCTGGGGGGTGATTTCTTGCTTTCTGTCTCTGTCTTTCTGGTGAGTGTACACAGCCTATAGCAAAACAAACAAACAAACAAATAAAAACTCTCAAAAAATTACTTTTGAAGTTTTAGAAATAGCTTAAGAAGAATTGCAGTTAGTTCTTTAAAGGAAATTTCACAAGTAAAACCATTGGGACTTGGGCTCTTCTTTTTTTTTTTTTTTCTTTTTCTGGAGAGGTTTTTGCTATAGGGCGCATGCGCTTGCCAGACAGGCAGAGAGAGACAGAGAGATAGAAAGCGAGAAATCACCCCCCAGGGGGGATGGCCACGCCGCAATCCCTTCTCCTCCATTCTCCTCTTGGGATCTTGGGCACGCATGCACACGCGCCCAGCGTGAGTTTAAGTCACCGGGTCCAGGACACGAACCGCGGTCAACTACATGGGAGTCCAGCAACATAGCCATTACACTAACTGCTGGTCCCTGGGCTCTTCTTTTTTGGGAGACTTATTACAGATTCAATCTCATTCCTTGTTTTGGGTCTATTCAGACTATTTCTTCCTGGTTCAGTTTTGATATGTGTCCAGAAATTTGTCCATCTCATTTAGGTTTTCTTGGTTGTTGGTATATAATCGCTCATAGTATTCTCTGATGATATTATGTATTTCTGCTATGTCTGTTGCAATAATGACTGTTTCCTTGTTGATTTGATCTATCTGGTTCTTTTTTCTGTTCTTTATTAATCTTCTCAAAGAACCAGGTTTCAGTTTTGTTTATTTTCTGTATAGTTCTTTTATTCTCTATTTTATTTATTCTGATTGAATGTTTATTATTTCTTTTTGCTGCAATTTTTTTTGGGTTTTGTAGTTGTTGTTTTTCCAGTTTCCTGAGTTGTGTTGTTAGGTTGTTTATTTGCCACCTTTCTGCTTTTTTCTTATCAGTACTAATAACTACAAACTTCCCTCCTATGACTTCTTTTGCTGTGTCCCATAGGTTATAAATGCTTGTTTTTTTGCTATCATTGATTTCTAAGAAACTTTTGATTTTGGTCTTGATTTCTTCTGTAGTTGTAAAATCATTCAGGAGTAGGCTCTTTAGTTTCCATGTGTTTGTGTATTCTTGAGGGCTCTTTCTGTAGTTGATTTCAAGTTTAATTTTGTAATGGTTGTGAAACATGCTGGATACAGTTTCTAAACATTTGAATTTGTAATGCCTTGTTTTGTGCCTTATCATGTCATGAATTTTTAAAAATGTTGCATGCGGAGGTGACAAAAATGTACATTTTGTGGTAGTTGGGTGAAATACTCTGCAGATGTCTGTCAAGTCCATTTTATGTATGGTATCATTTCAATCTTTTATCTCTTTATTTTTTCTCTTCAAGATCTGTCCAGAGGAGACATTGGGGTGTTGAGATTCCCTACAATTATTGTGTTGCAGTCTATCTCTCCCTTGAGATCTAACAGTCTCTCTTTGATGTATTTAGGTGTTCTAGTTTTGGGTGCATAGATATTTACAAGTGTTATATCTTCTTGATGAACAAGTCCTTTTATTACTATATAATGACCTTCTTTGTCTCTTCTTACATCTTAAAGTCTATTTTGTCTGATATCAGTATTGCAACTCCATCCTTTTTTTTTTGGTTTTCATTACATGCAGTAGCCTTTTGCAGCCTTTCACAGTCTATGTATGTCCTTATCAGTGAGGTGTGTTTCTTGTGAACAGTAAACAGATGGCTGTTTTTGTATCCATTCAGTCTGTGTTTTTTTAATGGGAGAATTTAAATCCATTAACACTCAATGTTATTATTGATAATTGCAGACTTATGCCTGCATTTTGTCATCCATTTTCTCAGTTTTTTTTTTTTTTGTTCTCTTATCTCTGTTTGTCTCTTTTCAGTTATCCAGGTACAATACTCCCTTCAGTACTTCCTGCAGTAGTATTCCTGGTCTAGTATTGGTTAATTCCTTCAGTATTTGTTTATCTGAGAATACATTTATTTGTTCCTCCCATTTGAAGGATACTCTTGCTGGATATAGTATTCTTGGTTGAAATTATTTTTCTTTTAATGTTTTGAATACATTTTCCCATCTTTTCCTTGCCTGCATTGTTTCAGTTGAGTGGTCTTCTGTTAGCCTAATAGGATAACCTTTATAGATAACTTGGTATTTTTAGAATATTGTCTTGCCATTTTTAGAATATTGTCTTTGTCTTTGATTTTTACCAATCTGACTATAATATGCCAGGGGGAGGATGTTTTTGTGTTGAATCTATTTGGGGTTCTTTTTATTTCTTGGTTCTGAATTTCTCCATATTTTGCTATATTTGGAAAATTTTCAGATATTATTTCATGAAAGAGGCTTTCCATGTTTTTAGCAGATTCTTCATCTTCTAGCATACCCATTATGTGGATATTTGGGTATTTCATGGTGTCTAGAATTTCCCGAATGTTGTCCTCACTTTTTTTTTCATTCCTTTTCGTGGTTTGGTCTATGTTGTAGACTTTGTCTTCAAGGTCAGAAATTCTTTCTTCTGCATGGTCCAATCTGTTGTTAATGCTTCTAGGTAGATTTTAATTTCTTGTATTCTATTCTTCTTTTCCAGAAGTTCTGTTTGGTACTTTTTAGGGTATCTATCTCTTTATGAAATTCCTCTTTCATGTCCTGAAATGATTTTCTCATTTTCTGAAACTGATCGTCTGTTTTCTCTTGCAACTCATTGAGTTTTGTCACTGTGAATCTTTGGAATTATTTTTCTGATATTTCTGTGTATTCTTCTGTGGTGTCCATTGTTGCTGAGGGACTACTGTGCTCACCTGGGGGTAGAGTTACCCTCTTGTTTTCTCATATTTCTTTGAGATCTTTGCTGTTTTTTTTTTTTTTTTGTCATTTAACATAATTTATTTGAGTTGATTCTGTAGTATTGGATAGTGAAATTTCACCCTTAGTTCCCAGGTGTGTTCCTATTGTAGGGCTGTTTTTCCCAGATCAGAGCAGTTATGGGTACGTTCAGGTGCTTAAATCCTCTACCAAACTTTCAGCTCTTGATGAGGTGGTACCAAGCCAAGGAGATATAATTTAGTGAAAAGAAAAGGATCAAGTCAGGGGCTGGGCTGGTGTGTCACAAGTTTCAAAGTTTCTCCCAGGTCCTAGGGGTACACTTACGAGAAGAGGCCTGCCCAAACCAGGCCTCAGTCTCCTGACAGGCCAGGAGAACCCAGACTGCCATAGCATTGGGTGATGGAGTGGTGAAAACTCCAAAGTTATTCCCAGGGCCTAGATGTGCATTCATGAGAGAATGCCTTCTAAGACCAGGCTGGAGTCTCCTGGTGGGCAGTGTGAGCCCAGGCCACCAGAGTGCTAGGTGACTGAATGGCCAGTTACATATCTTTTAGTGTCAAAGAAGTAGACTTCTGTATCAGTAGATGTGATGTGGTTAAGGCACTGGATCCCACATGGCTGCTTGTGCAGTTTAAGTCCTCGGTTCAGCAGCTTGAAAAACATGCCAGATGTGTGTGTGCCCAAAATCCCAAGAAGAGAATGGAGGAAAAAGGACTGTGGCATGACATCCCCATTGTGGGGATGATTTCTCACTTTCCTTCTCTCTCTGGCAAGTGCATGCACCTTATGGGTGCACACTCAAAGACACACTTTTCTGTTCAAAAACATTAAATACTGGTGTACTTACTATACAGTGAACATATCTGGTGTCTTGAAAGCCAGCAAAATCCTCATTTCCTATACCATGAAGGTGATGCATTAAGCAGACAAATACCAAAACTATTTTTGACCAAATTTAGCTACAAAATGTTCCATTTGGCTGTCAAAAATACACTGAAGTTTGGGCAATGATAAATATCCAAGTGTATTAGTTTCACTAAAACTTATCTTCAGTGAAATATATGAAAAGCTTTTTTAAACAATTGCATAACCAATTATTTTTTAAATTTATTTCAATTTATTTATTTGCATTCATTCACTGTACATCATTACAACATACAAAATGAGATTTTCCATCCAGAGTACACTACATATTAACACAATCTCAGTCAAATTACCAGAAATATTCTTCACAGATTTAGAAAAGACAATTATAAAATTGTCTGGAATCATAAAAGAACCCATACTGCCAAAGCAATCCTGCAAAAGAAGAGTGGAGTAGGAGGCATCTCATTTTCTGACCCCAAAATATATTACAAAGCTATAGTAATCAAAACATCATGGTATTGGCAGAGAGAGAGAGAGAGAGACAGATAGATAGATAGATGTGGACAAATGGAACAGAATAAAGACCCCAGAAATAAACTCCAAAACATATAGCCAACTAATTTTCTATAAAGGACACTAGTCAATCTAGTGGGAAATAGGAAACCTCTTTAGCAAATGGTGCTGAAAAAATTGGGTGTCCATGTCTAAAAAGATGCATCTGGACCCCAATCTCTCACCATTAACAAAAATCATCTCAAAGTGGGTCAGAGATCTAAACCTAGGACCTCAAACTATAAAACTACTGGTGGAAAACACTGGAGAAACTCTGGGAGACATCAAAGTAGACAAATACGACTTTTTTTTTTTACTATTTTTTTTTCATTTCAATTTATTTATTTGCATTCATTCACTGTACATCATTATAGCATACAAAATGAGATTTTCCATCCAGAGTACACTGTATATTGTCTCAATCAAGCAGATCAACAAACATGTTATTGTCAGCAAATAATCTTCCATTTCTTGTTTTCTGTATGTTTTGCTTTTTTTCCCACCATCCTTGATTCCCTATCTCTTACCCTATGCCATCTCCCACTCTCCTCCCACACTGTCTCTGGTATCTATGTTTGCTTTCTATACTGTTTTCCCCCCACATTTTATTGAATTTCTAAAGACCTTAATTAATCTAAATATTTTCATAGCAAACACAGGTGATATATACATTTCCATGAACACAAGTCTAACTTTACGCATCTTATAAAGTAGCACCTAGCTGGGGCTATATATCTTACTGCAGTCATTGAATAGATATATTTTTTTTTCTTGAAACTTTTTTTTTTTTTGTAACTTAATTTACATTCTTTCCCTAAGCATCATCACAGCATACAAAATGTGATTTCCCATCCAGTATATACTGCATAGTGACTTAATAAAAAAATTTCCATTTCTAGTTCTTAGAATTATTTTTACCCCTCTTTCTGACCCTCTGTCCTTTCCCACCCTCTTCTCACACTATCTCTGGTGTCTATAATTGTCTTCCATTCCTTTCCCACCCACATTGTATTGATCACACAATTTCTTACATAATCTAACTACTTTCAATGGTGAGTTCACTCATTACTATTAAGAAAACCAGTAGTTAAAACTGCTTAAAGCCAGGAAACAGGTTAGGATTCTGTTCAAATGGTAGGTGCATGAACCTATCAGTCTCATGTACTTTTATCTTCTATTCTGGTTCAATTTTCCTGATTAAATTCTGGGATATAACATTCAACTCAAGACTTGTCCCTATGATTAAGTTGGCCACTTTCTTAGTTTGTGAACTCTTATTTCCGTGTGTCTGTATTTAATTTTCCTGACACCCTTGAGAACTTCTTGGAGATCTGGTCTGGTGCTGGTAAATTCTTTCAGGTTTTGTTTATCTCAGAATGTTCTTGTCTTTTCTTCCCACATGAAAGATAATCTTGCCAGATACAGTATTCTTGGCTGAAATTGCTTCTCTCTTAACACTTTGAATATATTTTCCCATTCTCTCCTCGCTCACATTGTTCCTGATGAGAGATCTGCTGTTAGCCTGATGGGATGTCCTTTGTAGGTAACTTGATGTTTTTCTCTTGCCAGTCTTAGTATCTTGTCTTTGTCTGCGGTTTTGGTCAACCTGGCTATAGTGTGTCTTGGAGAAGATCTTCTTGGGTTGATTCTATTTGGGGTCCTTTGTATTTCTTGGGACTGGATCTTCGAATGCCTCTCTAGGTTTGGAAAGTTTTCTTGCAGGATTTCATGGAATAGATTATCAATGCCCTTATGAGTCTCTTCACCTTCTGGAATGCCAATTATCCATATATTTTGATGTTTGATGGTATCTAGTACTTCTCGTATATTATTCTCAAATTTTTGGGCCATTTTCTCAGTCTTCGTGGTGGATTTTTCTAGGCCAGCCATTTTCTCTTCTACATCTGAGATTCTATTTTCTGAATGATTTAGTCTGCTTTTAATATTTTCAAGGGATATTTTGACTTCCTGTATTATAGACTTCATCTCTAGCAGTTCCGTTTGAGTCTTTTGTAAAGTGTGTAATTCCTCTTTTAGATCTTGCAAGAATTTCCTCATCTCCTGGAACTTGTCAACTTCTTTCTCCTTTCTCTTTAGCAGTTCATTATCTCTCTTCTCTTCCATCTCTGTTAGCTTCGACATTATGAATGCTTTAAATTCCTTATCAGACATTTCCATGATTTTCACCGAACTGCTTGTGGATGAAGAAGAGTTACTCTTTTCCCTTGGAGGAGAGATATTTTATTGTTTTCCCATATTTCTTGTGATCTGGCGGTGATTTCTTGTCATCTGATGGATGGTGTGTTTCTTTCAAATTCTTGAAGTTCAGTCTGAATGTTCAGGAGCAAGCAGACAGAGGTGATCTAGAATCTCTTTGCCGTTCTGTTGTGATCACTGGTGCAGCAGATTCAGTAGATATTGAGGAATATTTTAACCCTATTAGTATTTGGATGTTTAGCTACAGTGCTCTTAGATCCGTCTAGTTTGTTAGAGCCATGTGGAACCTTCTTCTGAAGGCCTGACCTCTTCTCAACAATTGCACAACCAATTCTTTATTAAATTATACAAGAAATGGAGGGGAGTGAGCAGCTTCAAGAATCTGGCCCCCACCCCAGCTCCACCCAGACCTGGCAGCCTGAGAGGAGGGGTCTTAGGGAAATCCAGGGATCAGGTCAGGTAGAAATGAGGTGGGACATGAGGCTGGGATATAGAGGTCAGGTCGAGAGGTCACCAGAGGAGAGCAGAGTTGGTGGGGAGGGGTGAAGAAGCCCTGGAGACTGTGGGACACTGAGAAGTAGGTCAGGAGGGGGACCATTGTAGAGTAAGGACAGAAGGGTCTGTCTGGAGAGATGGAAACAAGCCAGGGAGTGTATGGGTGACAGGCCAGGGGCAGGACTTGGGAAGAAGCTGCTGTTCCTGTCTTGTCTCATACCCTTCTTCAGACCCTGAGGAGGCTCCCACCCCTGCCTGTGTGGGTAAGGGGCTTTGCTGACACCCCATTTTCCACTGCTAGGGACCTGCTTTGTCCTCCTTTTCAGCAGCTCTCCTCAGCATGGCCTTTATCATCTTACTTTTCTTCATCTTCTCCCTTTCATCCTCCTCCCCTCCATCTTCCTTGACTCTACCCTTCTCCTCTATTTTTTTCATTCTTTCTGGCCTGCCTTCTCCTCTACCTTCTCATGTTTTTCCTGAAGTCCTCTGTGCTAAACTCAGCTGCTGCTTCCACCTTTTCTCCAATCCAGGGCCTGGGCTGTCAGGGTGCTACACGGGTGCTGGAGCTCAGACAGAGGAGCCTGAAGAGAGTGGCCATGTTGAAACCTGGAGGTAGTGGCAGCTGTTGGACAAGCATGGTCTCTGGACGAGGCGGTGAAGGGAGGATCTGGAGGAGACTGTGGGGCTGTACCCAGAGAGCTGGTCAAGTGCTCCTGGGGAGCTCAACCCTGGGCTCACCATCGAGCACCAGCAGAGCTGCTACCCAGCAGGTCAGGCTCCACCTGAACTTTACCAGGGCAAAGTGAATCATTCCATAGGCTGAAAACAAAAACAAAGCTATGTTCTTTCCTCCAGAAGAAATTCACATGAAAGGGAGTATGTGATCCCAAGATTTCAGAGAAGAAATGGAGTGATGTGAAATGTCACAGAACCCATTAATGTGTGAAGAAAGAACACCTCACAACATTTTTAAAATGTTTTTGCCTTAAAAGGCACATGTGCTCACCAGAGAGAGGTGGGGGGTAGAGAGAGAGAGTCAGTGAGAGAGAACGTGAGAAATCATCTCCCAGGGTGTGGTCATGCCACTATTCCTTCATCTCCATTCTCCTCTCAGGATTTTGAGCACACATGCACACATGCCCAGCTGTCAGGTCCAGGACTCAAATTATGGTCAGCCACGTGGGAGTCCAGTGCCTTAACCACTATACCACCTGCTGGTCCCTCTCACAATATTCTAATTTCACATATGAACCACAAATCTTGCATGGTCTTCCAGTGCCAGCGGAGGGTACTGTGATGGCAGCAGGGTCACTTCTGTTTCAGATTTATTCTTTTCTTTTCCCTTGACCTCTGTTAAGTGGGGCAAGGAGTGATCAGACTTTACCTTTTTACGTTACCTAGTTCTACTGTCCTCCCCTGCTATTCTCACCAGTGCCCTGTCCTCAACTGCCCTTGAATCTATGAACTTGTTCCTGTATCATAAATTTTGACTTTCTAGGGAACTCAGTACCCTAAAATGGCTGCCCAGTTACAGACAAAATTACTTCTCCAGGTCCAGTCATCTTTCCCCCTAGCCATCATCTCCTCTCTTCTTCTGCCTCTTCCTTCATATTAGTACTCTCTGCCTCAAGCCATCAATGGGAACCCTGCTGACTTCCAGATGACATTTATATCTTCCCTCCCAGAACAGCATTAAAGACCCTTCACAACTTGATGCAAAGTCAGCATTTCTTAGCTCAATCTAGGACTTACAGAATTACAGCTGAGTCATTTCTGAATGAGTCATCTCATTGAATCCATTATCCAATCCATTATCCAACCCACATCTAATCCATTATCAGTACACCACAAATACACCACATTCTATTTCCTGAACATCTCCAACAGCCTTCCTCCTGTTTTATCCGATTCCACTTTCACCCCTCTCCATCCATTATACACACAACAGTTAGACTAATTTTTTTGAATTGTAAATTAGCTCCTATTATTCTCTGGGGCATTTTAAGCCCTCTAAACTTCTCTTTAAAATAAAACCTATGTTAAGATAAGCTATAGATCCTGTTTATCTTTTCAACCTTGTTTTACATTCTTCTTCACTACACTTCAGCCATTGGGTCTCCTTTCCTGTTCATATCTGCACCAAGTTATTTATCACAGGGGTCTTTGCATAAGGTTTTTTTTCTATCATTCTCAGATACTGTTCCTCCATCTTAACCTGGTCAACTGCCATTCTTCCTTTCTCAGAGTTACCAGACTGTGGTTGGTATTGTTACCGATTGTTCTCTCTTTTATAGAAAACTCTGGTGTTCTTATAGGCTTTATCACAGTTACAGCTTATATGTATATCTGTATGTTTATAACATCTTTCTCCTTTACTGGACTGAAACAATGCCTGAATTCCTATATTCACCAATATGTACACAGGTAGTAAAATTATGCCTGAGGCAGTGAGTTGATGAACAAATACCTATTAAACAAATGAATAAGTGATTATAAACTGCAAAATAAAACTTAAACAGAAAACAAAACAGCCTCCTTAAAAGGCTGTATATTTCAAAGACACCCATAGTAATAATTCTAGCCTCAAAGCTCTTATAGAATCCTGCCTCATGTACATCAGAAGTGTGTTGAAAGGTTTCTATGTATTTTCTTTAAGTGTATTGTGCTTTCTTAAAGCCATGACTATAAAATCTGTCAGGCAGATCCTCCATATTCCCTTTAGTGTCAGTCAGTCCTGCACTTTACTTCACCCATCAGTAGCATCATGTTGTCCTGATTATTCTTGCTTTTTTTTTTTTTTTTAATAGATTTTTGCTATAGGGAGCATGGACTTGCTGGAAAGACAGAGAGACAGAAAGCGAGAAATCACCCCCAGGTGGGATGGCCATGTCACAATCCCTTCTCCTCCATTCTCCTCTTGGAATTTTGGGCACGCATGCACATGCACCCAACGTGAGTTTAAGCCACCAGGTCTGGGACTCGAACCATGGTCGACTATGTGGGAGTCCAGCCTTGTAACCATTACATCATCTGCTGGTCCTATTTCCTGGTTATTCTTTATCCTTGTGTGTGTGTGTTGATGTTGACACTTACTCTAGTCTTTGCAGTCTGGTCTAGTCTAGGGCACTAGAGATACCCCAGTGCTGGGAAAAAGTAAGTGAGAGACCCCCAGTGGCCCCCAGTGCTACCATGGACCACGGTCCTAGCTATGGGAGAGCCCTGTAGTTCTCCCTCATTCTGATACAGAATATTTCTGAGGCCCAGAACAGTGTACTGCTCCAAGGAAGGAACATGCACAGGGTCACCCTGTCATCCAGAGCCCTGATCAGCGATAGCATTATGCCACATTGAAAGCAGACCCACTGTCAAAGAGACCCTACCCTATGAGCCAAAAGTACCCTTATCTGCAAATCTATAGGGTCCTATGGACAGCCCAGCATGGTAATACACCAGATGAAACACATATACCTGGTTAGGGGTATGGTTGGGACATGTGCGTACACACTAGGGATTATGGGAAGATGCTTATGGCTCCTGCCACCACAGAAGGGCACAATTTCATCCCCGTGGGGCTTCTGAAACATGTTGCTCACTAGGAACTTCCAAGGTCGACTAATGAGAAGAATCACTACAGATATAAATAAATGGCATTTACATTGGAAAGAAATACATACGGTTACCTTTATTTGCAGATGACATAACCTAGAATTTAGAAAGTCATAAGGGGGACGAGCAGTTGGCGTAATGGCTATGTCACTGGACTCTCATGTAGTCGACTGTTGTTCGAGTCCCGGACCCAGTGGCTTAAACTCACGCTGGGTGTGTGTGCATGTGTGCCGAAGATCCCAAGAGGAGAATGGAGGAGAAGGGATTGTGGCGTGGCCATCTCCCCTGGAGGGTGATTTCTCATTTTCTGTCTCTCTGTCTCTCTGGTGAGCGCACATGACCTATAGCAAAAAAAAAAAAAAACCTCTCCAAAAAAAAAAAAAAAAAAAACCAGCAGTTAGTGTAATGGCTATATCGCTGGACTCCCACGTAGTCGACCGTGGTTCGTGTCCCGGACCCGGTGGCTTAAAACTCACGCCGGGTGCGTGTGCGTGCATGCCCAGGATCCCAAGAGGAGAATGGAGGAGAAGGGATTGAGGTGTGACCATCCCTCCAGGGGGGTGATTTCTCGCTTTCTGTCTCTATGTCTCTGTCTTTCTGGCGAGCGCACACACCCTATAGCGAAAACTTCTCCAAAAAATAAATAAATAAATAAAAAGTCATAAGGAATTCAGTACAAACTATTACTAAAATAAACACGTTCAGGAAAGTAACAGGATACAAGATCAATACACTAAGATCAATTATATTTCTTTTCTTTTTAAAGCTAACTGAAAGGACGTGTGCACTCACTGAAGAAAGAAAGAGAAGGAGAGTGGGAAAGCAATAAGTACCTCACATGGACCATGGTCATGCTACAATCCCTTCTCCCCCCACTTCTTCTGCCCTCTGGAATTTTGGCTATGCCTATGTGTTTCTCACACCAAGTCCAGGACTTGAACTGTGAGGCTGGCCATATGGGCTCCAGCTGCCTTAACCAACAGGTCATGGAGCAGGTCCCTTATAAATTATTTTAACAAAAGAAATATAAGCTTGACCACTGAAAACCACATTACAAGGCTAATGCTGGAAATACCTCATGGTAATCTCTGAGACTCCTCTCCATGTCTCTGGAAACTTTATCAACACAGGATAAGGAAAGATATTGTACTCTTGGCCTTTCCATTACTACAGGCGAGCCCCAGGTGAGGTCTACACACCCAAATGTGTATTATTATTGTCTCCATTTTTACAGGTGGAAACTTGAAGCCCACAAAGAGAAGTAATGACACCTATATCTTAGAGAGAGGGAAATGTCAGGGACTACTTGTCACCACTCAATCCCTGCCCGTTATCTCATATTTAAAGAATCCCCCAATATCATACCAAGAGGTTTTTGTTTGTTTGTTTTTTAGAGAGAGAGAGAGACAGAAAGAAAGTGAGAAATCATGCTGGGGGGAAGGCCGCACAATTTCTTCTCCTCTGTTCTCCTCTTGGGATCTTAGACCTGCATGCTCACGAGCCTGGTGTGAGTTTTAGGACGCTGGGTCTAGGAGTTGAACCACAGTCAACTACGTGGGAGTCCAGCAATGTAACCATTACATCATCTGCTGGTTCCACCAATAGGCATTTAATAGAGAGACCTGGGTTCCAGAGGTTTGAGGAAGGGAGGCTGGGGATTCGAACCCAGAAGGTGAGAGAGTGTGGTGAAGATCAAGACTAAGTTCTTTGGGTCTGTAGAATAGAGTTACTTTAAAACAAATGCAGCATCAGAGAAGACACAGGAATTTGACCAAGGCTGGGTATATAATAGGAAAAGCAAAGCCAGGGATATACTTTGAACAAGATCAAGCTTCTCATAACCCTTGTCTGACCCTCCTAAAACTTTACCCAGTTTTCACTCCCAGCCCCCCCATTTCACCACTCAAGCTGACATCAACCCTAATCAAGATGGACATCTCCATGTTTGAAGAGTAATTTGGTGGTTAAGAAAGCTCTGTAAAATCCCCATGCGGCACTCCTTGCCTGGTTAGTGGAATAAATCGGAGAAGTGTCAATAAAACAAGAACATGTTACACACACACCCCACAAATAACTAAAGATTTGATAGATGAATCATGGGCGCTTTGGGGCATATAAATACGACACTTGAAGTGTGATCAAACTGTGAAATGCACTACCCTATGATGCTGCTATTTTTTCCATAAATGCGTTAGAACTGTTTTCTAACTATGTAATATCACTGAACACTCAAAAATTAGCTTAGTGGGTAAGGACAATTATATTTTAGTGATCACAAGAGTTACCATATTAATCATTGTTTGCTAACAAATTTAAGAGAAATACATTATTTTTTTATGCTTTAGAATGCCCATACAAAAAATAGATGTGAGCATATATCAAAACAACAAAAAGGAGTTACATATAAGTGTGGTTGACTAAGTGACTCACGTGCGAATTTCTCCATTGCCCCCAACATGTCAAACCAGAATTTAATAAAGAATTAGAATCCAATCTTTCAGTCAAGTGCATAAAGACCATTCCTCCCCATCAAGTCCTGGTCTCCTGGCGACCGGACTCTGCTGAGAAAACGGAACTGCGGAGTCTATTTGAGGATTGCAGAGCCTTGTGGGAAATGTAGTCTCTTGGTCCGTGACGTCATCAGCGCCGGACTATGAGAGCGACTTTTCCAGATTCCTTCTGCGCATGTGCAGCTCTGGACTTTCCGCCTCGTGGAGTTGGGGAGTTGGGTCTTTCGCTGCTGGACGTGGATTGAAATTCTGTGTTTTTTGGAAGGTGAGTTTGAGTGTGAAAGAGGGATGTTGGGCACACTGGGAGTGGAAGGGAGCCCCTTCTCGATGGTAGGAGCAGAAACGTGGGTGAATGTCAGTAGGAGAGGAGGAGCGCCTTACGGAAGGTGCAGCCGCTGGTTTGGGGCCGGGTGGGAAGAGCGACTGGAGCTTGGGGATGTGCGGGTCCGGGGCGGGGGAAGAGGTGACCTGGGCTTTGTATTCAGTAATTGATTTGTCAGAAGGTGGTTGTGTACTTCCAGGTGTACAAAGGGGGTTCCTGAAGCTCCAGAATCGGGGTGGTCCAGTCGAAGATGACCACAGGGTTGGGAGGTAGGGAGGGCGGTGGAGGGGAGCTCTGTAGACTGTTGGAGCCTGTGTGTGAGTGTGAGAGAGAGTGGCGACAGTCAGTAGTGAGTTTATTTTCCATCCGTGCCACAGGAGCCTGTCTTTTTCCTATATCTTACTCCGTTTACCTGCCTGTAATAACGTGCGGATTTCCGGTACTGCTGAAATTCCCCCAGTTGCTCAGGGAAGTAACTTTTGAATCTTTGTAGACAGAGGGTTACTGAGGGGAACTGTGTTGGTGCTGTGTCTTGGATTCCTAAAGGAGGTTAAGTTTTAAAGTCCCCGCCTGGACTCGTGCGGCCTACATTGCACTTCCGGGTAAGTTTAAAGAATTTTATACAAATATAAATCCCAGCTTCCAGGTTCAGTGCTTTCTAGTAGGGACTTTGGATTGTAGGATGATGGTACCGTTTTCTGTGGAATAAAGTCTGTGTAACAAAGCTAGAAGGAGGGTCTGCTATGGGATAGGAGTCTCACATGAACGAACACTCCTAGAGCCAGAACCCTGCACTAGTGCTTTAGAGCGGAGGCAGAAAAGTCTGGAAAGGGAAAGATTTTAGTTTTCCATGGCCAAGTATTAATAATTATTGTTCCTTCTTCCTTGTGTGAACAAAATTTGGGTGGTATTACCTCCTCTTCCAAATATCAACCACTGGGTAATGTTCACAGGTTTAGATCAAATTTCAGAAGGGAGAGGAAGTCTGGCTGAGATGGGCAGATAAGGCCCTAGGAAATGTTATTTACTGTTGAGGGATTGAAGGTGTGGTTGGGGCTGGAGTCATAATTTGTGATACCTTAGAAAGTCTGTCTATATTGCTCTCTAAAAACACTTTATTCCCAAAGTTTGCCTTTATTGTATCTAGTATCTGAACTGTCTTAAACCTAGTCTGTCACCAAATGTGGTAACTGGAGATAAGGTGATGTTTTCTCTATTCCGATAAGTCTTTCTGGTAGTTAAGAAAGGGTTTATCAAAGTCTTTTCTTTCTTTTTTTTCTTAGAGAGATTTTTGCTATTGGACATGTGTGCTTGCTGGAGAGACAGAGACAGAAAGCAAGAAATTATCCTGGGGGGTATGCCGCACCAAAATCCCTTTTCCTCCATTCTCTTCTCAGGATCTTGGGCACGCATGCACATGCGCCTGGCCTGAGTTTTAAGCCTATGGGTCTGGGACTTGAATCATGCTTGACTACATGGGAATCCAGTGCTATTATATAATTGCGTATATAATATAGTTGTGTTACAGTTATGTAATTATATAATCATATAATAGCGCTATAACATAGTTATATTATGTAATTACGTAATTCATTACACTATCTTCTAGTTTCTTGCCAAAATATTTCTACTTTATAAGAAAAATGAAGGGGCCAGTATGTTAAGGTACTAGACTCCAACCTGATCTCAGTTTGAGTCCCAGACCCAGCGGCTTGAAACTCAATGCCAGGCGTGTGTGTGTGTGTGTGTGTGTGTGCGCGCGCGTGCGCACACCCAGAAGCCTGAGAGAATGGAGGGGAAGGGATTGCGGTGTGGCCATCCCTCATGGGGGTGATTTCTCACTTTTTTCTCTCTCTATCTCTCTAGTAAGTGCATGTACCCTGTAGCAAAAATCACTGCCAAAAAAAACCCCACAAAAAAACGGGAGGGGGGGTGGGTGTAGGGGGGGCGGGATTTGAGTTGTGACTGTTCCAGATTCCTGTGACTTGCATATGTTGCATATTTTGACTTTTTGGCGATGTTATCCATTTTTGCCGCATTTACATCAAAAGGAGCATTTATTTACTTGAAGTGTTTAAAATCTGGGTCACTGAAATTAATTTAGCACAAACCTTACTTTAAAATAACTTGCTTTAAACACTCCTGTTGTTCAACATTTTCTTTGGGGTATGTGGCTTCAAAAGGTAAATAACACAAGTGTTTCCTACTTAATGTCAAAACTCTGTGGGAAGATTGAGTCTATTTTATTAGACTGCATGACACTTTAATATCAAACTAATTTTTAAAAATGTAAGTAAAATGTAATGAAGTGTACTTACACACTTGTTCTTGTGTCTGTTCAGTGTATTACAGAGCTCTTGCTCTTGATCTTTTTCGTATTTTATATTTTTTTAAAGTAAAACAACATTTTTGATATGAAAAAACTTAAAGGTTAATCTGCTTGATGTGCATACTATTGCTTTGTGGGTTTCACACGTCCTCTAGCAGCACAAGACCTCCCTGAGGTCCATACACAAGACATTCATTGTGAATCTCAGTTTCTACACATGATTGACAAGTTATATGAATTGTATTTGACATGTATTTAAGACTTTCTGCTCCATGTAATATTGTTAAAAACATTCAGATCTCAGAGGTTAAATGTATCTCTTAGCAGACCAGCAGATGTTATGGAGCTTAAAGCAGCTGACTCCTACATGGCTGATTGCACAGTTCAGTTTCCAGACCCAGTGGACTGAAAATCATGCCTGGTGAAATCATTACATGTGCATGTGCCCCAAGTCCTAAGAGAAAGAATAAGGAATTGTGGTATGGCTATTTTACCTGGGAGGTGCTTTCTCATTTCCTCCCTCTTTTTCTCTGTCTCTCTGTTGAGTACATACACTCTATAGCAAAACTGAAAAACAAAAACAAAAAACAAATTAAACAAAACCCAAAAATACAAGTATCACTTTGTGTTTTCTATGTAAGGAATCAACTGTATGGCTTAAAATACATTTTATTTGCTCAAGGGTGCATAGATCTGTATTTTGGGGAGATTCAGCTAGGCAGTTTATGTTCTGGTGTTGCCTGGATCACAAATGAGGCTTTAGCCATGTGGTATATTGAGTGAATCTGACTGATTAAAGATGACTTCGCTCATATCTGGTGTTTCTGTCTGACTCTTGGTTAGACCGTTTGTCTCTACCAAAGTAGCCTTGAGCTTTGCCACATTTTGACTCTGTCCAAGAAGGGAAGCAATGGTGGGCAAGAACTTTTCAAACCTAGATTTGTGTATTTTCTTTTTAAAATTCTATTCATGCAGAGCATTCATGTCCACACAAGAATGAGAGAGATAGAAGTGCATAGAGGGATTTTTCACCTTGTGATTTCAATCCTATTCCCCAGCCCTGCAGCTTATCAGTATCTTAGACATGGTCACTTGCACTGACACTTGCTTTTAGACTGACCTGGGGAACCAGACTCCTGATCAGCCACGCAGCTTCCAGGACTGCAGTTAAGTTTTCTACTGACTGTGTCTCCAGGCTGGGGTTAAATCAAACTTTCTACCATCTCATGGGCCAAAGCAAGTCAAAAGCAAGTCAAAAACACAGTTTATGGTCTGAGTATACTATAGGAGGACTTTAACTGGAAGATATATTATCGGGAGGCATTACTGAAGGAGCATACCATGAGAGATACACATAGTGTAAATTATTTTTAAAGAAGCAGTTGACTCCCAAATTTAGCCAGCCCTGGATCATGGGTATGTGTGTGCCTAGAGAGATGTCTAGACCAGAGCCAGGAACTTTCCCTTTTTGATCATCACAGAGTGTTGTGTTTTACTGCTATTTCACTGTCCAGCTCCCTGTTATATATAATAGATTTTTTGTATTTACATTTAATCACTGTATATCTTTACATTGTACAACATGACTTTTCCCCATTATTAATATAGTGCATGTTAGTCAAGTCAAAGATATTACCATATACATTATCATCAACAGATAACCTATTTTTTTGTATACTAAATGTTTTATTTTGTTTCTGTCTCCTGATCCCTTCCCTCTCAGGCCTTATTACCCCTGCATTTTCCTATACTGCCTCTAGTATCTACAGATGGGTCCCTTCTTAAATACCTTCCAATCTTTTAGTTTCTGCTGTAGAATGCCATTATTTGGTATATATTGATATTAAGTGGGGGACACACAATGCCTGTCTTTCATAGCCTGATTTGCTTTGTTTAACATTAAATCTTCTATAGTCATCCTCTTTGTATCATATGTCAGGGTCTCATTGTTTTTATGGCTGAGTAGTATTTCATAAAGTATGTGTGCCACAGTTTTTCTGTCCACTTATCTGTTCTTCGACATCTGAGTGGATTCCATGTCCTTGCAATTGTGAATAATGCTGCATTAAAAATGGATGTACAAGTGTTTTCCCAGCAGAATATTTTCCTCTCCTTTGGGTAGATACCTAAGAGTGGATTTACTGATCATATGGTAATTCTGTTTGTAGGTTCCTAAGGAACCACCATATTGCTCTCCACAGTGGCTGTACTAATTTATATTCCCACAGACAGTATAAGAAAGTTTTCCTTTTAACCACAGCCTTGCCTGCAATTACCATTTTTTTTGAATTTAGCCATTCTGACTGGGGTTAAGTGAAATCTCATTGTCGTTTTCATTTGTATTTCTCTTGTGATAGGAGAGATTGATATATTTTTTTTTTGTACGCTTTTTGGCCATTTGTGTGTCTTCCTTGGAGAGTTGTCTGCTCAGCTCACTTGCCCATTTTTTAATTGTATTGATTTTTTTTTTTACTTGTAGGTAAACTGTTTGAATTCTTTATATATTCTGGTTATTAGTCCCTTATCTAGGCATAATTTGCAAATATATTCTCCCATTCTGAGGATTGTCGCCCTACCCTAACTATTGTGTCTTTTGTGTAGTGCAGAAGCTTTTTAACCTGATGTAATCCCACTTATCCATTTTGGGGATGATTGTCTGTGCTTTGGGGGTCTTACTTAAGAAGTCTTTGCCTACTCCAAGGTCTCCAAGAGTTTTCTCTGTGTTTTCCACCAGTAGTTTTATAGTTTGAGGTTTTATGTTTAGATCCTTGATCCTTGAATGAATTTTTGTTTATGGTGAGAGAAGGGGGTCCGGTTGCTCCTCCTTCTCCTTTTTTTTTTTTTTTTAAAGTGCTCATCCAGTATTTCCAGCACCATTTGCTGAACAGGTTTTCTTTTCCCCACTGAGTGTCTTGTGCCCTTTGTCAAATATTAGGGGGCTGTATAGGGGTTTATTTCTGAGTTTTCTATTTTGGTCTGTTGTTCTACCTGCCTGTTTTTGTGCCAATATCATGCTCTTTTGATTATCACAGCTTTGTAATATATTTTGAGGTCATGAAGTGAGATGCCATCTATGTTATTCTTTGGCACTCTATTGCTTTGGCAATATGGGGCCATTTTATTGATGCCAGATAAATTTTACAGTTTTTTTTTTTCTATTTTTGTGAGGATTATCTCAAGTAGTTTGATTAGAATTGCATTGAATTTGTAGATTAATAATGGATAGAATTAACATTTTGATTATATTTATTTCTACAATCCAGGAACATGGGCTGTCCTTCATTTTCTTTGTATCCTTTTCAATTTCTTTTCAAAGTTTTTCATAGTTTTCTTTTTTTGGTAGAGGTCTTTGACTTTTTTGGTTAGGTTTATTCCTACATATCTTATTTTTGAGTGTGTGTGTGTGTGTGTGTGTGTGTGTATGTGTGTGTCTATCTTACATGGGATTGCCTTCTTCAGTCTACCTTAATCTGTTCGTTGTTGGTTTATACAAATGTTATCAAGGGACCAGCAGATGGTATAATGGTTATGTTGCTAGACTCCCACATAGTTGACTGTGGTTTGAGTCCCAGACCCAGTGGCTTAAAATTCACACTGGGTGTATGTGCATACATGCCCAAAACCCTATGAGGAGATGGAAGAGAAGGGATTGCAGTGTGGCAGTGTGGCCACCAGCACCCCCCCCCCCCCAGCCAGGTGGACAATTTCTTTCTCTCTCTGTGTTTCTGTCTTTTTCTCTGGCTAGTGGACACATCCTATAGCAAAAACCTCTCTCTCCAAAAAAATGCTGTTGAGTTTTCTATGTCGATTTTGTATCCTGCTACTTTACTGTATTAATATTTTGTGAATTCTTTTAGATTTTCTATGTATATAATCATATTTGCAAATAGGGATAGTTTTACTTCTTTTTTTCTTATTTACATGCCTTTTATTTTATTCTCCAGTCTGATTGCATTGGCTAAGATTGCCAATACTGTTGAAGAGGAGTGGGCAGCCTTGTCCTGTTCCATTTTAAAAAAATATTATTCCTTTTCAATTTGATTAGAGAGAAAGTGAAGAAGCAAGTCTCCACGTCCAGGCCTCAAACCGTGGTTAGCCATGTGGAAGTCCAGTGATTTAACCACCATGCCATCTGCCAGCCCCAAAGATTTATCTATTTATCTATTTATTTGTTATCATTTTCAGGCCATTGGGTCCAGGACTTGAACTGTGGTTGGCCATGTGGCATTCTAGTGCCTCCACCACCATTCCACATGCTGGCCCCATTTTTGTTCCAGTTTTTAGTGGAAACCTTTTAGCTTTTCCCCATTCATATGATTTTAGTATGGGTTTGTCATATGAGGCTTTTATTGTGTTCAGAAATTTCCTTCTATGCTTATTTTGCTGAGAAATGTTCCTTCTATGCTTATTTTGTGTTGTTGGTTATGATTTGCTGGTTTCTTGTGGAGAATTTTTGCATCTGTATTCATGAGATAATTGGTTTGTAGTTTTATTTATTTATTTATTATGTCCTTGTCTGTTTTTTGGATAAGGGTGATGGATGACTCATATAATGAATTTTAGAGGGTTTCTTCTTTTTGGATCTTTAAAAATAAGTTGAGGGATATTGAGATTAGTTTATTTTCAAAATTTTGTAGAATTCAGAAGTGAAGCCATTGAAGCATGGTCTTTTATTTGGGAGACTATTACTGATTCTGTCTCATTGCCTGTTATAGTTCTCTTCAGACTTTCAATTTCTTCCTAGTTTTATCTTGGTAAATTACATTTTTCCAGAAATCTGTCCTTCTCATCTTGGTTTTCTTGTTTGTTGATGTATAATCACTCATAGTATCCTTTCATGGTTGTTTCTATTTCAATTATGTCTGTTGTAATATTGTCTGTTTTGTTGGTGCTTTGATTTCTCTGGTTCCTTTCTCTGTTAATTAATCTAGCTGTGTGTCACCTTTGTTTATTTTCTCAAAGAACCAGCTTTTGGTTTCATTTAATTTCTATTTTTTTAAAAAATTTATTTCTGCTTGATTCTTTGTTATTTATTTTCTCCTGGTTTTTGTTTTAGCAGTTTTCTGAAATGTATCATTAGGTTGTTTGTCACCTTTATGCTTTTTTCTTGTAGGTACTAATTGCTATGAATTTCCCTCTTATGACTGTTTTTGTGTGTACCATAGGTTATGAAAACTCGGGTTCTCATTATCATTGTTTTCAGTTAATCTTCTGATTTAAGTCTTAATTTTCTTAGGTTTTTGAGAATTTATTCAGGAGTGGGTTGCTTAATTTCCTTTTGTTTGTCTATTTTTGAGAGTTCTTTCTGCAGTTAATTTCAGGTTTAGTTCTATTATGGTTGGAGAATGTGCTAGATATAGTGTACCTTTTGTAAAGCCTTGTTTTCTGCCCTATCACGTAGTCAGTCTTTAAAAATGTCCCATGTGGGTTTGAGAAAAATGTATATGCCAGGTCCGACTCAGTGGGGGTGGGGGCCTGCGGATTAGAAATAAACATAAAAGTAAACACAAAGACATACAAGTATAGCAGAGTGAGGATCAGTGGGCCCGATTTCTCTGATGAAAAGCAGTGACCCAGAACCAGCCTCAAGTTATTTTATAGGGCAAAAAATGGGGGAAGAGGAAGTGGAATGCAAAGCCAGTTTTCAGATGTTAATTGGCTGATGATGGGAGAACAACTGGGGCCATGTGATTTCTTTGATCTTTTTGTGGCAAAATCTGATAAACACATGTGGCTTCCTTTAGCCTGACACTGCTCTGTGGTATCCTAGTTAGTGGTTTTGTCTGCAAATGATTTCATCGTTATGCAAATGAAGCTCATGGAACCACATTTCTGCATGTGTATAAAGGTCACCTTGTTTGCTCAGATTGGCCACTCTTCACATGTATATTTTGTGCTTATTGGGTAAAATGTTCTGCTGATGTCTGTCAGGTCCATTTGATTTATGGTATCATTCAGATCATGCATTTCTTTGTGTTGTGTAGGTATTTTTCCTTTGTAATCATGAGTGAAAAGTGTTGGGTTGCAACATGCCTCCGTTTTGCATTTAGGTATATAAAATGAAGCTTTATTGTGGTGGAAGCAATCATGAACTCCTATATATATAATATTCATAGGCTAACAGTTAACACATCCCTGTACAGGTCTAGAGCATTAATTTTAATGGAGCCATATGTTCAGAAAGGGAGCAAGGTATAGAAAATAAAGTTAAGGAAGTATAACAAGAATAAGATATTGAAGTAAATAGATACAGAAACCTCAGAGGTAATGGCTTAGGAGTATTCAAAGCAAAATGCCTCAAATATTGACTTTCCTTAATGTGTTTCACCAACCCTAGAAAATTGAACAAACAGCACTGCAAGCATTCCACAGCAGGGATGGTACTGATTTACAAGTTGTAAGAATACACGGGAGCAAGCTAGGGAGAGAGCTAGTCTCTGCTTCAAGTCCCAGGAGAAGAGCTTCAGAGTCCCTCCAGGTTGCTGACCTAGAAGTGTTCCTATCCCAAACCCTTTTTCTGAGGAAGTGCTTGCTGAAGTCTGTGACTCCTCATGCTATCCCCATAGGTCCCTGGAAGTGTGAGGAGACCTAAGCTCCCAGGAGAAACCGGAGCAAATAGGTCAGGATGGAGCCCAGGATTAAACCTGAGAGGTGTCACCAGGCACACAATTTGGGGGGTCTTGGTGGGCAGGGTGGCTGCTTCCCACCTTCATTCCTCCCATCTCAGGATTTTGATATCAGCAGAGTGCACAATGTTCCCAGTTCTCTGTCTTTTCAACTTTAATCTTTATTATAGTTCGTTCTTTCTGTTTTATTTGGGGGTATTTTCTTAATTTCTCCTTTGTTTCAGCTACTTAAGGAAATTGACTTCAGATCTTAAGTATAGACAGTACAACTACAAATTACCTTCTAAGCCCTGTTTTATCTGCATTCCTGTAGTATTGGTACCTTTTTCATTCATCTCAAAATATATTCTCATTTCTCATGTGATTTCTTCTATGAGCTACTGGCTGTTGGAGAATAAGTTGTTTAATTTTCCCATATTTGTCAACCTCTCAAATAGTCTTCTGTTACTAATTATGAGTTTAAGACTGTTGTGGTTAGAGATGAGATTGGGTAGGATTTCAGTCTTCTTAAATTTATTTGAAGGTATTTTATTAACAAGCAAGTGGTCTTTGCTGGAGAATGGTTTCTTTGCACTTTTTTGTCTATTCTATTTTGGGAAGTGATATATAAATGCACATAAATATTTATGCACACACACATATACATGTACTTGTTACTGGGCTGTTTTTTCTAGTTATTTTTTCCAAGTCTTCTATATATTTTTAAAAATATTTATTTATTTTTTGTAGAGGTTTTTGCCTTAGGGCATATGTGCTCACTGGAGGGACACAAACACAGAGCCCGAAAGAAGGAAAGTGAGAAATCACACCCTATGGGGGATGGCCATGCTGTAATCTCTTCTCCATTCTCCTCCTAAAATGAATTTCAAGCCACCAGGTTTCGGACTTGAACCACAGATGGCCATGTGGGAGTCCAACAAAATAACTACTCTGCTATCTGCTGGGCCCTCAAGTCTTCTATATTCTTGTCTGCCTTTTGCATAGTTGTTCTGTTAATTATTGAAATTCAGATATGGATGTCTCTAAATACAAATGTGGAAGAGTATACTTCTCCTTTAACTTTTGTTATTTTTTTGCATAAATGTTGGGCTTTTTTGTCAGATGCATATGTCTCTATAATTGTTGTTTTGTCATGTTGGATTGACCCTTTTATCTTTGTAAATTGTCCCTCTTTATTTGTAGTAGCAATTTTATTTTAAGGTGCATTTTATTTGACGATGATGGCCACCTAATGTAGCTCTTTCAGGATTCTCTTTACATATATTTTTCCATTTCTTAATTTTCTGGCTATATCTTTGAAATGAAAATGTTCATTCTATACACAGTATATATGTAATATGTTTTCTTGAATCCTGTGCAACAGTTTGTGCCTTTTGATTGTATTATTTAATCAATGCATATTTAATATAATTCAAGTGGTTAGACTGATATCTGTCTCTGTTGTTCTTACCACTTACTCTATATAAACAATTCCTGTTTCTCTTTTGAATTGTTTTTTGTTATTGTTTGTTGATTTTGCCAGAGTGTATGTGTGCCCACCACTGGAGAGAGACAGAGAAAAGAAGTGAGAAAGTAAACTCCATGGGGAATAGTCATGTCACAATCCCTATTCTTCCATGTCTCCCTCCCTTCAGGATTCTGAGCACACATGCACACACACCCAGCAAGTTTCTGAAGCCATAGATCTGAGACTTGTCCCATCCTTCTGGGATCCAGCTGTTTTCCACTGTACCATAGACTGGCTCAACAATTCCTATTTCAGTATGAATTTATCTATGGATTTTTGATATATTCTGGTCCCATGGTCTTTGCCTATTATTTCTATAATTTGGTTTTATGATATTTCATTTGTTGTATGTTGTGTCCATTGTTTTAATACAGAAATTATTTACCTAATTACTATGTGTGTGTGAGATATATATATGTGTGTGTGTGTACATATACATACACACACACATATATATATATATATATATACACACACACACACACATATATATATGTTAGATGTTCTAGATAAATTTTAGAATTTCTTGGTCCATTTTTTCATGAGAAGAAACTTTATTGGGATTTTGATGGGTTATTGTAGCATTTATAAGTGAATTTTGGGAAAATGATCATCTTTGTAAAGGTGAGTTTTCTTAACCTATGTACATGATATATATAATGAAGTCTTTTATAAGTTTTTATTTTTTCATATATTTTACATAATTTCTTTTTAAAAAGAGGCTTAGATCTAGCTAGGTGAGGTAGCAGTTAAGGTAGCTGCATCCCACATAGCTGAATGTGCAGTTTGAATCCTGTATCTGACAGTTTGAAAGCCATGTCTGGCTTGTGTGCATCCCAAGAGGAGAGTAGAGAAAGGATTGTGGCGTGGTCATTTGCTATAGGGGGTAGCTTCTCTCCCTCTCTGTTTCCAGCAGGTATTACATGCTATAGGTAGCAAAATTTTAAAAGCAAAAACATGCGTACGTGTAGTATAACACATGTCCTCTTTGTATAACTTATGTGTTTTATACTATTTGTTAAATTGGATCTATAAGACTTAGAATATGGCTCACCCCTAGAAACCACTTCCCCTACACCTTACCATTCATTTCTTCCTTAATGACCTCCTCTTGCTTCCTTCCCCTTGGTTTCAAATGTTTGGTATAATGCTGATGTGAACTCTTAACATAGTACATATATGTATGCAGTTCTTTGAGTTTATGACTTTATTGTGTGTGGGGAGGTCATTGTTGTATTACTATATATCATATATATTATATATAATATATATAATGTATTTCTTCCAGTTACCAAAAATGTATATAACTTACACTCTTATTTTGTTATGAGAATTCAGTTGTTTCACATGTTTAATTTTGTTTGTTTGATGTGGTCTTACTTTGTATTTTCCCATTTACTGAAGATGATAAACATGTTTTATACATTTATTGAATATTTAGAAATAGTTTTTTTTAGAGGCAGACAGGATGGTTTTATTTTTTTATTTCTTTTTACCTATTTTTTAAATTCATACATTTAATCACTATATATTACTACGACTTATAAGGTGAAATATTTAGAAATCTTCTATTGAAGTGTTTGTTCAAGTGTCTTGCCTACATTTATTTATAAGATCTTTATTTTTTATAATTAAAATATTTAGTTACTACTTGGGAGATGGAGGTAGGATCATGAGCTAGCGAGATTCTGCTTTTTTAAAAAAGTTTTTTTTAAATATAAATTTGTTTGGTTAGATATGAGGTTATTATTTTCTCCCATTCTGTCAGTTGGCATTCTTTGCTGTGTCATTTGCTGAATATGATCTTTATTTTGATGTAGCCCAACTGATAAGTTATTTAAAATATCATCTTGCATATGAAATAATTTCCTGTTCTATGGCAGCTACAGAGATTTTTATTATATGCTTTTATAGTTAGCAATTCACTGCCTTTGGAAATAATTTGTGTGTCATGAGGCACATAAGGGTATAATGCCATTTTCTACATACAGTACTATCTTAGTTGCTCTCATTGGAAAATTTTCTTTTTTTCTACTTCTTTGATGTGGCATCTCTGTCACTCAGTAAACCAAAAGTCGGGAGTATTTTTAAGGGTTTCTCTAGATAGTTCAGCTGTGCTATTTCTATTTATTTATCTCATTTCTAGTTCTACACTGATTACTCTTCCTTTATACATGTGTGTGTGCAAGTGTATATGTTTTAATCATATTATAATTTTTTGTATCAAACATATCAGGTTTCTTTGAATATCATTTTGTTAAAAGAACTAACATTTGGTATTGCTGACCCTATACGTTTATTTTTTCTTGTTGGCTTTATTTATTTGCTTATTTATTTATTTTTAGTTTGCTCTGGGGCACAGAGGGAGTGGGAAAGTGTGAAAGCACCCCCTAGGGGGAATGAGCACACCACAATTCCTTATCTTTCATTCTCCTCTTGAGATTTTTGGCACTTATACACAAGTTCCTGATGTGTTGTTTTCAAGCTGCTGTTTCTGGGACTTTGTACAGTCAACCATGTGTGATCCAGCTGTCTTTAACCACCATGCCTCATTTGCAATATCTTTTGATTTATTCTTATAATCTTTCTTTGTCCAACTTTAAAATTTCTATTTTCTGGGAGCCAGCAGTTAGTGTAATGGCTATGTCGCCGGCCTCCCACATAGTCGACCGCGGTTCGCGTCCTGGACCCGGTGGCTTAAAACTCACGCTGGGTGTGCGTACGTGCCCAAGATCCCGAGAGGAGAATGGAGGAGAAGGGATTGCGGCATGACCATCCCCCTTGGGGGGTGATTTCTCGCTTTCTGTCTCTATGTCTCTGTCTGGTGAGCGCACGTGCCCTATAGCGAAAATCTCTCAAAAATAAAAAAGATTAAAAAAAAAAATTCTATTTTCTAAAGTGTTGAAATTGATAGCTAATGAATTTTTAGTCTGTTTTGTTACACTTATTTTAAATTGTGTGTTTTCTTTTTTTTTTTTTTTTTTGAAGAGGTTTTTGCTATAGGGCGCGTGCGCTCGCCAGACAGAGAGAGACATAGAGACAGAAAGCGAGAAATCACCCCCCAGGGGGATGGTCACGCCACAATCCCTTCTCCTCCTTTCTCCTCTCAGGATCTTGGGCATGCACGCACACGCGCCTGGCGTGAGTTTTGAGCCACCGGGTCCAGGACGCGAACCACGGTCGACTTCGTGGGAGTCCGGCGACATAGCTATTATGCTAACTGCTGGTTCCCTGTGTTTTCTTTTGAGTTTGACATTAAATTGGTTTATAATTTGTAACAGCTGTTTTGAGGTATACTTAGAATAAACTGCATATATTTCAGATATGCAATTTGGTTTGGACATATGTACGTACCCGTGAAACCATGACAGTCAACATAGTGAGCTTATCCATTATCTCTAAAAGTTTCATGATGGTCTGTATTCTTTCTTTCTGGTACTCCCATCACCCTTCATTTGTATATTCATAATGTTTAATATTCAACATTTTTTGGTAATTTTTATAGGGTGCATTTTACTCATTGGAGAAAGAAAGAAAGCAGTGGTCATGCTGCATTCTATTCTCCATCACTTTCTCTTTCTGGCATTTTGGGCATTCACACACACACACCTGGGGTATTTTTCAAGCTGGGTTTGGGACTTGGACTGCATGATTGGCCATGTGTGCTCCAGCCACCCTCACCAGAGGGCACAGGCTGTCCCCACTGTTTATTTTAAATACTTGACTTTTGTTGAGAAAAGTATCATGAAAAGACAAAACCCAAAATTCTATAGGTCAGTTCTGATATTTAAAAAAGAAAGAGAGAGACTATTATTTAATTCAAGAAGTGGGACTTTAGCAATACCCTAGATAAGACCTTCATACCTTTTTTCCATTCTCCCTATAAGTAACTATAATGTTCTTATTCCATTACTACCATAAGACTTTTCCTGTCACATGTTTTGGTACATTTTTGTTCCAGCTAGAAATCGAATTGCTGGTTCATAGGGTATACTTAAGTGGATACTACCAAACCATTTTCCAAAGTAACTCTACCAATTTACACTGCTAATAGGAGTGTCTGACAATTTCAGTCACTGTATCTTTGCCAGCTCTTGCTTATTTAATTAATTTATTTATTTGTTTGTTTTTAGAGTTTTTTTGCTATAGGGCGCATGCGCTCACCAGAAAGACAGAGAGAGACAGAGAGACAGAAAGTGAGAAATCACCCCCCTAGGGAGATGACCACACCGCAATCCCTTATCCTCCATTCTCCTCTCAGGATCTTGGGCATACACGCACACACGCCCAGAGTGAGTTTAAATCACCAGGTCAGGGACTCGAACCATGGTCGACTACATGGGAGTCCAGCGACATAGCCTTATGCTAACTGCTGGTCCCTTGTATAGTCTATTTTTTAAATTCTGTGTTTTAGTATTTTTGCTATTATGATGAGTTTGTGATACTTTAAATTGATTTTTTTTTTTTTGGGGGGGGGGGGAGAGGTTTTTGCTATAGGGCGCGTGCGCTTGCCAGACAGACAGAGAGAGAGACATAGAGACAGAAAGCAAGAAATCATCCCCCAGGGGGGATGGTCACGCCGCAATCCCTTCTCCTCCATCCTCCTCTTGGGATCTTGGGCACGCACGTACACGCGCCCGGCGTGAGTTTTAAGCCACCGGGTCCAAGACGTGAATCGCGGTCTACCACGTGGGAGTCCAGCGACATAGCCATTACTTAGCTAACTGCCGGTTCCCAAATTGATTCTAATTTTTATTTTTCTAATTATTGAGTTTATAAACATTTTCATATATTTACTTGTAATTCAGCTGTCTTTCTTTTGACATGCTTTTTGAAATTTTGTTGCCTGGCTGTCTTTATTCTATTACATTTTTACAGATGGATGTCTATTTGACCCCACAGCATTGATTCAAAAATAACTGTGCAGGGCAATCTTTGTTATTCATCAGGCTTTTCCGAGACTCTCCCTCTGTGTAAATTGTCTCTCTTTGCATTGACATCACAAGGTAGGTATTTACCTGTACAATAATGGGCCAAAATTTTAGGTTGCAGGATGCATACTTTGTATGACGTTCAGGTATATAAATTCAAAGTGTTCTAGTGGAAACATTAATATGTAGTCTTGAGTGGTATATCTGTATTTTATTTTAAAAAATTATTTTTTATGCTTTCAGTCACTGTATAGCACCACAGTTTGTAAAATGAATTTTCCCAACATAAATACACTACACATCAGTCCAGTTAAAGATATTATCATATAATTTATTATTAACAGTCTTCCATTTCTGAATCCCTTAAATGTCTTTTCTATTTTTCTCCTTGATTCCCTTCCTCTCACCCTCCTTCCACAGTCTCCAGTATCCACAATGTTTTGCATCCTGTATCCTCCAGTCTTTTAATTTCCGCCATATAGTGTGGACATTCAGTATATATTAAGTAGAGACATATAGTGTCTCTTTCTCTTTCATAGTCAGGCTTGCATCACTCAACAGTAACTCCTCCATATTTGTCCACTTTTTATCAAAAGCCAAGGTCTTGTTGATTTTTATGGCTGAGTAGTATTCCATAGTGTATATGTGCCACACTTTTTCAATCCATTCGTCTGTTAGTGGACATTTGTTTTGGTTCCATGTTTTAGCAATTGTAGATAATGCCCCAGTAAACGTGGATGTGCAAGCACTTTTCTGTTTGAGCATTTTTCTATCCTTTGGGTAGATAGCCAGGAGTGGAATTGCTGGACCATATGGTAGTTCTATTTGTGGGTCTTTGAGGAACCGCCATATTGTTCTCCACAGTGGCTGTACTAATTTACATTCTGACCACCAGTGTAGGAGACTTCCCTTTTCACCACAGCCTTGCCAGAACTTATCATTCTTTATTTTTTAAATCATAAACATTCTGACTGGGATTAGGTGGTATATTATTGTGGTTTTTATTTGCATCTGTCTTATGATAAGGTTTGTTGAGTATTATTTCACATGTCTTCCCATCTTTTAATTGGGTTGATCATTTTCTTCTGGATAAGCAGCTTGAGTTCCTTGTATATTCTGGGATCTGAGCCTCATCTGAGGCATAGTTTGCAAATATATTCCCCCATTCCAGTTGTATATTCTGGTTATCTGAGCCTCATCTGAGGCATAATTTGCAAATATACTCCCCCATTCCAGGGTTCTCTTTAATTATTGTTTCTTTGGCTGAGCAGAGGCTTTTAAACCTGATATAATCCCATTTGTCTATTTTTGGGATTATTGCCTGTGCTTTAAGAGACTTATTTAAGAAGTTTTTGCTTGCTTCAGTGTCTCCAAGTGTTTCCCCTGTATATCCACCAGTAGTTTTATAGTTCGAGGTCTTAAATTTAGATCTTTGATCCGTTTTGAGTTGACTTTTGTTAATGGTAAGAAATAGTGATCCAGTTTCGCTTTTCTGCAGGTGACAAGTTTTTCCCGCACCATTTGCTAAGGTGATTTTCTTTTTCGCACTGGATTGACTGGTGCCCTTTGTCAAAAATCAGTTGGCGGTATGTTTAGGGGCTTATTTCTGGGGTGTCTATTCTGTTCTATTTGTCCACATGTCTGTTTTTGTTCCAGTTTCATGCTGTTTTGATTATCACAGCTTTGTGATATATTTTAGGGTCAGGGAATGAGATGTCTCCTATGCTGCTCTTCTTGTACAGTATTGCTTTGGCAGTACAGGGGTTCTTTATGATTCCACATGAATTCCATGCTTGTTTTTTCTGAATCTGAGAAGATGTCTCTGGTAATTTGATTGGGATTGCATTAAATTTGTAGATTAATTTGGGTAGAATTGCCATTTTGATTATATTTTTTAGTCCAGTGACATGGTGTGCCTGTTCTTTTTTTTTTTTTTTTTTTTTTTTTGGTAATTTTCAATTTCTCTTTTTAGTTTTTCATAATTTTACTTGTAGAAGTCTCTGACTTCTTTGTTTAGGTTTATTCCTAGCTATTTTATTGCAGATGGAATTGCATTCTTCAATTCTACCTCACTGTTCACTGTTGCTGTATGGAAATGCTATACATTTTTTAATGTTGGTTTTGTGTCCTGACACTTTACTGTATTAATTTACTATTGGAGTTTTTTGGTAGATTCTTTGGGTTTGCTATGTATATAGTCATGTTATCTGTAAACAGATATAATTTTACTTCTTTACTTTCTTGAATGCCTTTTATTTTATTACCTTGTCTGATTGCACTGGCAAGGATTTCCAGTTCTATATTGAAAAGTAGTGGACTGTCCTTGTCTTGGTACAGTTCTTAGTGAAAAAACTTTCAACTTTTCCCCATTCAGTATGATGTTAGCTATGTTTTTTTTTTTTTTTTTTTTTTTTTTTTTTTTTTTTTTTTTTTTTTTTTTTTTTGAGACAGGTTTTGGCTATAGGGCGTGTGCGCTCGCCAGACAAAGAGACAGAAAACGAGAAATCACTGCCCCCAGAAGGGATGGCCACGCCGCAGTCCCTTCTCCTCCATTCTCCTCTTGGGATCTTGGGCACACTCACACACATACCCGGCATGAGTTTTAAGCCACTGGGTCTGGGACTCGAACCACGGTCGACCACATGAGAGTCCAGCGACGTAGTCATGCTAACTGCTGGTCCCAGCTATGGGTTTTTCATAGATGGCTTTTACTGTATTGAAAAATATCCCTTCTGTGCTGATTTTGCTGAGTCTTAATCATGAAGAGATGTTGTATCTTATCAAACACTTTCTCTGTGTCAGCTGATATGATCATATGATTTTGACCTTTCTTCCTGTTAATATGGTGTACTACAGTTATGGTTTTGGTATGTTGACCCTTCCTTGCATCCCTGGAGTAAAGCTTACCTGGTCATAGTGTATAATCCTTTTTTTAAGAGTTTTTTGCTATAGGGCATGTGCGCTCGCCAGACAGAGAGACGGAAAGTGAGAAATCACCTCCCAGGGGGGATGGGCAAGCTGCAATCCCTTCTCCTCCATTCTCCTCTTGGGATCTTGGGCACGCACGCACACACACACACACGCCCGGCGTGAATTTTAAGCCACTGGGTCTGGGACGCAAACCGCGGTCGACTACATGGGAGTCCAGCGACATAGCCATTACGCTAACTGCTGGTCCCATAGTGTATAGTTTTTTTAATGAGTCATTGCATATGATATGCTAGTATCTTGTTGAAAATTTTTGCATGTATAATCATCAGAGAAATTGTTCTGTAATTTTCTTTTTTTGTTAAGTCTTTATCTGTTTTGGGGATGAGAGTGAGGGAAGATTCATAAGTGAATTTGGGAGGGTTCCTTCTTTTTGGGCCTTTAGAAGTAGTTTGAGTAGAATGGGTTTAGCTCTTTAAAAGTTTTATGGAATTCAGGAGTGAAACCATCAGGGCCTGGGCTTTTCCTTTCTGGGACGTTATTTATCACTGATTGAGTTTCATCACTTGCTATTAATTTATTTAGGCTTTCTGTTTATTTTGTATTTATTTAGTCTCCCTGATTCAGTCTTGGTAACTTTTATGTGTCCAGAGGTTTGTCCACCTCATCCAGGTTTTTTTGTTTGTTGGCATAAAGTCACTCATAGTATTCTCCAGTGATCTTTTGTATTTTTTTTTATGTTTGTTGTATTATTGCCTGTTTCATTGCAAATTTGATTTATTTGATTCTTCTTAATTATTTTACTTATTGATGTACTAATTTTGTTTATCTTCTCAAATAGCTTTTGGTTTAATTTATTTTCTGTATAGTTCATTTACTCTTTTATTTCTGTTCAAATATTTATTTTTTTTCCTGGTATTTTTTGGGTGTTTTGTTGTTTTTCCAGTTCCCTGAGGTATTTTACCAGGATGTCTACTTGCCAGCTTTTCATCCTTTTCTTTTTTTTTCTTTCTTTTTTCTTGGCAAGATTTTTGCTGTAAGGCACATGTGTTTGCCAAGGAGACAAAGAGAGACAGAAAGCAAGAAATTCTCTCTGGTGGGATGACCATGCTGCAGTCCCTTCTCCTCAATTCTTCTTTCGGTATTTTGGGCATGCTTGTGCATGAGCCAGGTGTGTTTCAAGATGCCAGGTCTAGTACTCTTTGTAGTAAGTCTTGTGAGAGTCCAGCGACTTAACCTCTATGCCATCTGCTGGCCTTGCCATCTTTTTCTTATGTGCTCGAATTGATAGGAACTTCTCTCTTCTGACTCCTTTTCCTGTGTCCCGTAGATTATGGAAACTCATGCACTCATTATCATTGATTTCAATGAGCCTTTTGATTTCAGTCTTAATTTCTTCAGTGGTTGCAAAGTCATTGAGGAGGTGGTTGTTTAGTTTCCATGTTTGTGTATTTTCAAGGGATCTTCCTGTAGTTAATTTCAAGCTTAATTGTGTCATGGCCAAAGAAAATGCTGAATATAGTTTCTATGCCTTTGTATTTGTAAAGGCTTGTTTTGTGCCATATTATGTGGTCAGTCTTTGAAAAGGTTCCATATGGGAGTGAGAAAAATGTGTATTTTGTAGTTGTTGGGTAGGAAATTGTCAAGTCCATTTCATTTATGGTGTTGTTTAGATCTCGTATCTATTTTTGTCTAGATGATCTGTCCAAAGGAGTTAATGAGGTGTTGAAATCTCCAATGATTAGTGTGCTGCAGCCTATCTCTCCCTTTAGGTCTAACAGTCTGTCTTTCACATATTTGGGTGTTCCTGAGGTGGGTGCATAGAAGTGTTATAGCTTCTTGGTTAATTGGCTCTTTTAGTGCTGTATAATGTTCTTCTTTTACTCTCTTATTACAGTTTTTCTCTTAAAGCCTATTTTGTCTGATATCAGTATCAGACTCCAGCATGTTTTTGATTTTCATTTGCATAGATTATCTTTTTCCAGCCCTTTACTTTTATTTTTTTCTGTCTTTATCAATGAGGTCTGTTTCTTTCAGGTAGGAAATAGAGGATTTCTGATTTAAAAAAAAAAAAAAATCCATTCAGCCAGTGTCAGTCTTTTAATTGGAAAATTTAATCCTCTAACATTCAGTGTTATTATCAGTATTTCCAGGTTTGTCCCTGCCTATTTGTTAGCCATTTTCTTGGTTGTTTTTTGTTCCATTTCTGTCTCTCTGTACTTTTCCTGATATAATACTCTCCTCAGTACTTCTTGAAGAGTTGATCTACTATTGGTGAATTCTTTCATTTTTTTGTTTGCATATGATTTTATTTGTTCTTCCCATTTGAAGGATAATATTGCTGAATATAGTATTCTTGGTATACATTGTTTCTCTTTTAATATTTTGAATATGTCTTCCCATTCTTTTCTTGCCTGAATTGTTTCAGGAGAGAGGTCTGAGGTTAACCTAATAGGGTAACCTTTGTAAGTGACTTGATGTTTCTTTCTTGCCATTTTTAGAATCTGTGATTTTTTTTATTTCAGTTTATTTATTTGCATTTATTACAGCATACAAAATGAGATTTTTCATCCAGGGTACACTGTATATTGTCTCAATCAAGCACATCAACAAACATGTTATTGTCAGCAAATGATCTTCCATTTCTTGTTTTCTGTATGTTTTGCTTTTTTTTCCCCCATCCTTGATTCCCTATCTCTTAGCCTCTGCCATCTCCCACTCTCCTCCCACACTGTCTCCGCTATCTATATTTGCTTTCTATACTGTTTTTCCCCCCACATTTTATTGAATCACCAAAGACCCTAATCAATCCAAATACCCTCATAGCAAACGCAGGTGACACACACATTTCCATGAACACAAGTCTAACTTTACGCATCCTATAAAGTAGCACCTAGCTGGGGCTACATATTCTACTGCAGTCATTGAATAGGTATATTTTTTTTTCCTGAAACTTTTTTCTTTTTTTTTTTTTGTAACTCAATTTATATTCCTTCCCTAAGCATCATCACAAAACACAAAATGTGATCTCCCATCCAGTACACACTGCATAGTGACTCAATCATGCACATTTTAAAAAATTTTTCATTTCTAGTTCTTAGAATTATTTCCACCCCTCTTTCTGACCCTCTGTCCCTTCCCACCCTCCTCTCACACTACCTCCTGTGTCCACAATTGTCCTCCATTCCATTCCCTTCCTACCCACATTGCATTGATCACACAATTTCCTACATAATCTAGCTACTTTCAATGGTGAGTTCACTCATTACCACTAAGAAAACCAGTTTTGACTTAAATTAAAGAAACACCAAGGAACTTTGCTTAAAGCCAAGAAACAGGTTAGGATTCTGTTCAAATGGTAGGTGCATGAACCTATCAGTCTCATGAACTTTTATCTTCTGTTCTGGTTCAATTTTCCTGATTAAATTCTGGGATACAATATTCAACTCCAGACTTGTCCCTATGATTAAGTTGACCACTTTCTTAGTTTTTGTACTCTTATTTCTGTGTGTCTGTATTTAATTTTCCTGATACAGCACACCCTTGAGAACTTCTTGGAGATCTGGTGTGGTGCTGGTAAATTCTTTCAGGTTTTGTTTATCTGAGAATGTTCTTGTCTTTTCTTCCCACCTGAAAGATAATCTTGCTGGGTACAGTATTCTTGGCTGAAATTGCTTCTCTCTTAACACTTTAAATATATTTTCCCATTCTCTCCTCGCTCGCATTGTTTTCGATGAGAGATCGCTGTTAGCCTGATGGGATGTCCTTTGTAGGTAACTTGATGTTTTTCTCTTGCCAATCTTAGTATCTTGTCTTTGTCTGTGGTTTTGGTCAACCTAGCTATAATGTGTCTTGGAGAAGATCTTCTTGGGTTGATTCTATTTGGGGTCCTTTGTATTTCCTAGGACTGGATCTTTGAATGCCTCTCAAGGTTTGGAAAGTTTTCTTGCAGGATTTCATGGAATAGATTATCAATGCCCTTATGGGTCTCTTCACCTTCTGGAATGCCAATTATCCGTATATTTGGATGTTTGATGGTAACCAGTACTTCTCGTATATTATTCTCAAATTTTTGGGCCATTTTCTCAGTCTTCGTGGTGGATTTTTCTAGGCCAGCCATTTTCTCTGCTACATCTGAGATTCTATTTTCTGAATGATCTAGTCTGCTTTTAATACTTTCAGATTTTGACTTCTTGTATTATAGACTTCATCTCTAACAGTTCCGTTTGAGTCTTTTGTAAAGTGTGTAATTCCTCTTTTAGATCTTGCAAGAATTTCCTCATCTCCTGGAACTTGTCAACTTCTTTCTCCTTTCTCTTTAGCAGTTCATTATCTCTCTTCTCTTCCATCTCTGTTAGCTTCGACATTATGAATGCTTTAAATTCCTTATCAGACATTTCCATGATTTTCACCGAACTGCTTGTGGACGAAAAAGTTACTCTTTTCCCTTGTTGTGAAAGGTTCCAGCCGATAACCGGCCGATCCTCCTTGTCCAGGGAGTACTACAGCAACCCCAATCAACCACAAAAGTCGGTTCTTGATGTAAAGTACAAGAGGCTTTATTTCTAGCGTGCTAGGACTCCACTCTCGGTCATACAAGACACGACAGTGACTGAAGCCCCGAACAAAGGGGCATTCAGGTTATATAGACACAAGTCCCTGGGGTGAGGGGAGGAAAGAATGAGGAAGTAAGATAAGGGGCTTTCTACAGGGAGTTAGCAAATTGCCTCTGGCTTCCACAACTTCAGCAGTTTATCATGAGGGTGGCATCAGCTTTAGTACAGAAGCGAAAAAGGCAAAGGTTAAACTTTATCTTTACAAAACAGGATAGGCACAGTTTAATTTTATTCTTACAGGAGGAGAGGTATTTTCTTGTTTTCCCATATTTCTTGTGATCCGGCAGTGATTTCTTGTCATCTGATGGATGGTGTGTTTCTTTCAAATTCTTGAAGTTCAGCCCCTAGCTCGTTTGCTGGAGGCTGAATTATCAGTAGAAAATCTTCATTCCCTGAAATATCTACTTCGTTGGAGACATGTGGAACTTTCTTCTGAAGGCCCGGCCTCTTCTGCCACTAGCTCGTTTGCTGGAGGCTGAATTATCAGTAGAAAATCTTCATTCCCTGAAATATCTACTTCGCTGGAGCCATGTGGAACCTTCTTCTCGAATCTTTGTGATTTTTACCATTCTAGGTATGGTGCTCTGTGAAGAGAATCTTCTTACGTTGATTCTGTTTAGAGTCTTTTGTATTTCTTGGGTCTGGATGTTTGAATGCTCTAGGTTTGGGAAGTTTTCTGAAAGTATTTCATGGGATAGATCTTCTATGCCCTTGTCTAATTCTTTGCCTTCTGGAATACCTGTTATTCAGATATTTGGGCATTGTATAGTGTCTAGTATTTCCTGTATGTTGTCCTCACTTTTTCACATTATTTTTAATTATCTTTGATGGTTTTATCTAAATCAAGGGTTTTCTCTTCTGTTGATTTAGAATCTCTTCCCAGAGATTCTGTCTTCTGCATGGTCTAGTCTCCTATTAATACTTTCAAGGGAAGTCTTGTTTTCCTGTGTTAGTCTCTTCATCTCTAGGAATTCTGATTGATTTTTTTTTTTTAAATGGTTTTTATCTCTTCCTTCAAATCCTGGAAAGACATCCTCATTTCTGTCACCATGAATATTTTGAACTTTTATTTCTGGCATTCCTGCAAATTCTTATGTGCCGTCCCTAGTTGGAAAAGAGTTTCTCTGTTCCATTGAGAGAGTATATTTCCTTGTTTTCCCATACCTTTTGTGTCTCTGCCTTGGTTTCTAGTTATCTGATGGATTGTATTGCTACTTCCTGCTTTTCTGGTGTTGACTGTGTAGTTTAGGGGGGGAGAAGAACTCTCCTTCTCAGATGTGCTTTTGGTAGTGACTTGTCATGTAGTCACCTTTAAGTATTGGTTCCTTTCCCATTTTCTTGAAACCAGGTGCATTTGGGGCTAATCTGGAGAGCTTCAAATGGAAGAAGGACAAGGAGTTGCATTGCCATGCTGTTCAGAACACTGTGAAGTCTCAAAATATTCCTGGTTGGGTGGAAGGTAGGTAGAGGTCTGAGGTGATCTTCCTGCCTCGTTGTCCTCACTGGCTGCTGCTGCTCCCTGGTTTGCAGCAGTGCGGGCTCCAGGGGTAATGGTGGTAGATGGTTGTACTTGGGACAGGTTGTGAAACAGGAAGAAGCCTGAAGCAGTCTTCTGCCTCAGTTGCCCTCACTGGTTGTTGCTGCTCCCTGTTCCACAGCAGTGCAAGCTCTGGGGAGGTAATCGGTATGTTTGTAATAGGAATTAATACTATTAATAAATAATTATTTTTCTATAATGTAAATTTTAGTGATAAGTTCTTTCTTTGGGAAACCGTAAGTTATTAATTAGCCATCCTTAAATTTTTTTTTTTTCTTTTGGAGAGGTTTTTGCTATAGGACGTGTGTGCTCACCGGAGAGACAGAGACAGAGTCAGAAAGCGAGAAATCACCCCTCCAGGGGGGATGGCCACTCCACAGTCCTTTCTCCTCCGTTCTCCTCCTGTGATCCTGGACATGCCTGCACACGGCGCCCAGCATGAGTTTAAACCACCGTGTCCAGGACTTGAACTGCAGTCGACTGTATGGGAGTCCAGCGACATAGCCACTATGCCAATTGCTGGTCCCAACCATCCTTAATTTTTAGTTTTTTATAGTAGCATTTTTACTTGAAGTCAGTAGCTTTTTTTTTTTTTTAATTTAGTATGAGTGTTTCATTGCTACCAATTAATAGAATTGTGGGTGCTCCTTCTACAAGGTCTCTTCAGCTCATTCCCATGTATAAGTTACTATTCACCCACAGGGAGGCTTTCTTTAATCTGTAGAGAGCTCGCATAGAGGACTCTTGGAACAATCAACACCATTTTTTTCATGACTTCCTTTATTCACCTTCCCTTTCAACTGTAATTGTACAAACCTTTGCATTTGTACAGGATCAAGAAAATGAGTACTTTTTTGAGAGGTTTTCACTATAGGGCGCGTGCACTCGCCAGACAGACAGAGAGAGACATAGAGACAGAAAGCGAGAAATCACCCCCCGGGGGGATGGTCACGCCGCAGTCCCTTCTCCTCCATTCTCCTTTCAGGATCTTGGACATGTACGCACACGCGCCTGGCGTGAGCTGTAAGCCACTGGGTCTGGGACGCGAACCGCGGTCAACTACGTGGGAGTCCAGCGACATAGCCATTACGCTAACTGCTGGTTCCCAAAATGAGTACATTTTTGGAAAGTTGTTTAGTTATTTGTCTGCTTGTTTTATATTGCTTTTTTAGGAGCTTTAGGGAAGGGTTCATAAATTAAAATGGAAAAGTAAAAGTTGCCATCACAAGGACATACGTAAGATAAAGACACGGTGATAAAAGCATGTTGTAAGAACTTACAGCTATGTAAATTCAGTGCAAATTGATTTCTAGTCTTTCTGATAACATGGGAAAAAGCATTATTATTTTTTTAAATTTACATTTAATAATTGTACATTTTTTACAGCATGTAATATAGGTTTTCAAAGCATAAGTGCATTACATGTAAAGCAAGTCAAAGATATTACCATACACAGTAACTTTTCATTCTTATGTCTATTCAATGTGTTTTTTTCCTCCTGTACCCTTCCTCCCCACCCCCAAGTATCCTATTTTTTATTCTCCTCATAATGGTATTAAGTCTGAGCTCTTTGTTCTTTTGTTCAACTTTCAGGAATTTCTTAACTTTTCAAAGAATGGAAGATGTAATAAAAGAATGAAAGATATATGATTTGAATTGGCTCTAAGGAGAAAGCTTCCTAAATTCTCAAGGGATAGAAATTCTCAAAGAATTTTTTTGATCACATAGAGGATGTGGAGCATGTTTTACAACTAATCTGAAAATAAACACCTAGTGTTCTACCTGCAGTGATAACTGTTATTATTTATTTATTTTTTTTGGAGAGGTTTTTGCTATAGGGCGCGTGTGCTTGCCAGACAGACAGAGAGAGACAGAGAGACAGAAAGCAGGAAATCACCCCCCAGGGGGATGGCCACGCCGCAGTCTCTTCTTGTCCATTCTCCTCTCGGGATCTTGGGCACGCACGCACACGCGCCCCGGCGTGAGTTTAAGCCACCGGGTCCGGGACTCGAACCGCAGTCGACTACGTGGGAGTCCAGCGACATAGCCATTACGCTAACTGCTGGTCCCATAAGTGTTATTGACAGAACACAAGCCAGTTAGAGTTGCTAATAAAGTCTGGTCTCAGACAGCTTTTGGAACTCTCCACTTGATGCATAGATAAAACCTAAAATGCATGAAGAATAGAATGTTAGATGTTCCTAAATAACTCTTCATTCGTTTTTCTTTTCTTTTTTTTTCTTTCTTTTTTTGCTATAGGGCGCATGCGCTTGCCCAAGAGAGAGAGAGACAAAAAGTGAGAAATCACCCCCCCCCCCGCCCCTGGGGGGGAGGATGGCCATACCACAATCCGTTCTCCACCATTCTCTTCTCAGGATCTTGAGCACGCACGCAACGTGCCTGGCGTAAGTTTAAGCCACAAGGTCCGGGAGTCGAACCGCAGTAGACTACATGAGAGTCCAGTGACACAGCCATTACGCTAACTGCTGGTCCCTTCGTTCATTTTTCCCAGTTAGTTTGTGCAGATCATGCCACTGACTGTCCAAGTTTATATTTCTTGACACATGCAGTAATCCACTGTGTAACAGCATTTCAATGATGTGCTGTATATATTAAGGTATTTCAATAGACTTGAAATGAAGTTGTTAAACCTCTGTAACCTAGTGTGGTTGTAATTGCGGTAGCCTTGTAGAGGAACACACTATTGACTAAACAAACTTACTGAGCTGCCACTTAAATATACATACAATTATAAACAATAAATATATATGCATACTTTTGATTGTTGGTTTACAAGCAATCATACATCTTTGTGGAGTAATGAAGTTTTTAAAAGCATGTGTACAATATAATCAAATATGAATAATGTAAAGTCAGTGATAACAGACATACCTGCTTTTTTATTATTGAATATTACATAATGCACACATTCCATTATACTGTCACTAGTGTGGGATTTTTTTATTGTATATATTAAATTGTCAAGAGATATGTCTTATTGGCTAGGTCCATAATCTATTCCACTTTTGCGTTTTTATGTCTGTTCCTCATTTTCTCACATATCAATCATCCCACCAGTCTCTACACCTCCAACTGGAAAGAAACTTTTAGTATCTAGTAGTATTCTGTTCACTTCTATATCATCAGATTCATCAGTTTCTGCTTGAAGTGCAGACATTAGGTATATGTTAAGTAGAGACATAATCTATTTGTCTTTCATAGCCTGGCTTATTTTATTGTACATAACTTCTAGGTACGTCCACTTTGTGTCACATGACAAGATTTGGTTATTCTTTACAGCATTGCATCTATTTTGTATATGTGCCATTTTTAAAATATAGTTGTTGGTTATTCTGCACTTAGTTTATTTTATATCTCTGTGAATAATGCTTCAGTAAACATGGCTTTGCAAATGTCTCTGTGAGTGATGATTTCCTTTTCTTTTGGATAAATAAGCATGAAATTACTAGGTTATGTGGTAGTTCTATTTTTAGATTTTTGACAACTATCCATACTGTTTTTTGCAGTGGCTATATTGATGTATATTCCCACTAGCAGGGCCTGAGGGCTCCCTTTTTTTAGCAAACTCTTTGACAGTCCCTCTTTTTATTTTGGTAATTATAGTCATTTTGACTGGAGTTAGGTGGAACCTCACAGTTTGGATTTACATTTCCCTTATAACAGATGCTAAGCATTTTTTCATATAGATTTTTACCACTGGTATGTCTGTCATTGAGACAGAAAGACAGATTGGTGGCCCTTTTATTAGGTTTTTGCTATAGGGCATGTATGCTTGCCAGAGAGAGACAAAGAGATAGTCAGAAATCATCCCCAAAGAGGATGGACACACTTTGATCCCTTCTCCACTGATCTCTTTCTGGGAGTTTGGGCATGCATGCACACACAGTTCATGCATTGTTAGTATAGAAGAATGCTACAGATATTTTTAAATGCCAGAGGGCTCCTGCACTTACCAGAGACCAGAGAAAGAGATAGAGTAAGAGAGAGAAAGCACCTCCCAGTGAGGAATGAAAGGGCCATTATGTACTATAAACATACCTGAAAACTGTCCTCTGGACTAAACTGACAAAGCCATGGTCCTCAGAAGATGCTGCAATTCCTTTTCTTTCTCTTTCCCATCATTATTTTGGGCAGGTATGTGCCTAATTTGTTTTCCAAGCCACCAGAGCCCAGGACTAAAGCCACAGTTGGCCAATAGGGATCTGGCTCACTATGCACTTGAATTAACCACTGTGCTAAAGGGCTGGACTACTGCAGATTTTTGTATGCTGATTTTGAATGCTTTATTGAATTTGTTCATTTCACCTAACAGATTTTGGGTGGATTCTTAAGATTTCTTTATGTGTATAATCATGCCAACCACAAACAGGAACAATTTCACTTTTTCCCTTTCCTATTTAAATTCCTTTTATTTCATCCTCTTGTGTGATTACCTTACCTCCAACTTCCAGTATCTGTGTTGAATGGGAGAGGAGAAAGTAGACATACCACTCTTGTTCTAGTTTTAAGTGGAAAAAGCTTTCAATTTTTTTCCATTCAGTATTATGGTAGCTTTGAGTTTGTCATATATGGGGTTTATTGTGTTAAATGTACCTTCTATGTCTATATTGTTGAGAGTCTTAATCACATTAGGATGTCATATTTTGTTAAATGCATATTATGTGTCAGTTAATATGGTTATATGTCTTTCGTTTTTTCTTATAATGTGATACGTTACTGTTATTATTTTATATATGTCAAACTCTTTTAATCCCAGGAATAAGTTCTTTCTGGTCATAATGTATAATGTATAATCTTTTTAGTGTGTTAATTGGATTTGATTCGGGCATGAGATGTAGTACATATGCTTATGTACACATGATATTTTTGGTGGTCATTGAGTCTTTCTTGTATATTTAAGATAACTTCCAGTGGTATTTCTTTCATTCCTGGAGAACTTGGTTTAGCATTCTTTTACTGTAGGTCTAATTTTGTTCCCATTGGAAAATGTCTTTATATAATTTTTTTTTACTGGAAAATATGTGGACTCACCAGAGACAGAGAGAGAGAGGATAAAATATTACCCAGAATCAGCTTACTCTAAGCCTTTTTCCGTTCTCCGTGGGTAGCATTGGATTTTACTGTAAATGATTTCTTTTCATCATATTTTGCCTCTAGTGAGCAGGCTGAGGCAGGCATGGGGAGCAAGAAAGGGCATGTAGCTGTGTGGAACTCATGCAGCCACTTATCCTCCATCTCTCAGTAACCATTCTAGGAAGTTTCCTAATATCCTTTTTATAAAGGTTATTTTACTACTGTTGGTTTTGTACATGAAGTTATTTATACATGGCTTAACCTTTTTTTCTGCAATTTAAAAGATTTAAGTTTGGGGTCAGCAGGTGGCATGGAGGTTAAGGTAGCTGGATTACACATGGCCAACTGCGTGGTTAAAGTCTCTGGCCTAGTGGCTTGAAAACACACATGCGCATGCATGCCCAAAATCCCAAGAGGAGAATGGAAGTGAAGGGACTGTGGCATAGCCATTTCCTCTAGGGGTGATACTCTCTGTCTCTTTCATGCATGTGCATGCACACACACATGCATGCACTCACATGCTTTATAGCAAAAAAAAAAAAAAAAAACCCATAAATTTCTTAAGTGTGGGTCACATTTTTCTATTTTTACTAAATAGCTATTCTGAGATTTACCTTGGATATAGTAAGTCATACATCAGATAGTGAATAGTGTTACATTTCTCAAAAGATTGATTTTTATTCTATAAGGTGGTTGACTGGATTCAAGTTCCAAATTCTATAGTCTTTGCAGTGATCAGGAACTGATTCTCTTTTATAGGAACCTCTGGTCTTCTGCATATGTGTATTTTAATAGCCAATCATTTTGGTGAGTTTTGTATGCAACACTGAGGGATGAGTATATATTTCATCTTCTTTTTTAGGATTCGTGCTCCTCTCCTCAAATTTCTGATTGTTGTCTCAGCACTAAACATCACCTCTAACAGCCTGAATCAGTAAGGTACAACTTTTACTTCCTTGATCTGTGTGCAAACCAGCGAGTTGCCTCTGGTAAAATGCCAAAAATTTACTAAGAGTTTTTCCTTTAAGAACTCTCTCAATCTAGTTTCTGCCTCGTTTTAATTATTCTCCCATGCCTGTGATGATTGTGTTCTACATTTATATAAACATATATATGTTACGTGTTACATACTATAAGTTATGCATATACATTTCTTTTCAGCAGAGCTTTTTGCCATTATTTCATGAGCCTTACTACTTTTAAGTTGATCATATTATAAAAGCGGTATTCTTTAATAAATAAATTCATTAATCTCTTGTTGTCTGTATTGTAGCTTCATTTTCTCTCCATTGGACTTTTTCAATTTTCTAAGTTTAGTAATTTTTTACTACATAGTCAAGTCTTCCATGGAAGTAACTTAGCATTTATGCAAAATAATGGTAGGTAAATTATTGCCTACATAACAGATGTAATGTTTTTCCCTTTAACATGGTTCATGATCCTTTTTATTGACTTACATGTAACTTTTTTAAATGGTCGTTTATGGTTTACAGTACTCTTTCTTCTTGAATTTTGCTCTATTGTTCATATGTTCACTAGAGGTAGATACAGACGCACACAGAGGTGGATAAAGAAATCACCACCGGGAAGTACAACCATGCAGCAATCCCTTCTCTATTCTGACCTCTTGGGATTTTGGACATGCATGTACATGTACCCAGTATGCTTTTCAAGCTGCCGTGTATAGGATTTGAGCCATACCAAGTGGGGTCCAGCCATCTTAACCATCATATCACCTGACTGGCCTCATTTATCTTTGGCTTTTAATGTACCTTCCAGTGTATTATACTGTTTTGTGTATAAGAACTCTGTAGTACTATACTTGTATTTATCTTTTCTTAGTTTCTGTACCATGTTGTCATGCATTTTACTTATACATGTTAGCAACCCCACAGCCAGTTATCCTTCTTCCAATGGTCAGTACTTTTTAGAGTTTGAAGAGTGATTTTTATGTGTTTTTTTTTTTTTTTTTTTTGAGAGGTTTTTGCTATAGGGTGCATGCGCTCGCCTGAGAGACAGAAACAGAGAGATAGAAAGCAAGAAATCAACCCCCTCGGGGGCGGGGGGGGAGATGGCCATGCCACAATCCCTTCTCCATTCTCCTCTCAGGATCTTGGGCACACACACACACACGTGCCTGGTGTGAGTTTAAGCCACTGGGTCTGGGACTTGAACCGCGGTCGACTACATGGGAGTCCAGCGACATAGCCATTACGCTAACTGCTTGTCCCCAAGAGTGATTTTTATGTTTTCTTATATATTTGTCATTTTCAGTGTTCTTTGCAATGATTTGTATCCTCCCAAACTTTTGTCTATTATCATGTTTTACTTACGACAGTTCGGTTATTGTATGTCTTCATGTAGTTATTTTCTAGTTTTCCTTTGTTGTATGATGTTTGGCTATCTCTAAGACCATGGTTTTTTGAAACCAACTGTATGTATTTTAGATGGCCCCAGGAGCACATTAAGGTTTAGTACATTTTAGAGTGTATTATGAACTTGGGAAAGTCTTTATATTCTCAGTATGATACATTTCTGTGAAAGGATCCACTAAAATCAGCTAAGGGACAAGATACATAGGATGGGGCCACTGGGTCATCTGACATGAGCTTCCTGTTGTTTTCTTCCAGTGGAGTCCTCTTGGTATTGCCTGTTTTTCCCAACAGTGGGTGACAATACCCACAGGTCAGTGAAAATAGGCTCATTCAAGCCATTGTTCAGAGTTTTTATTGGAGTTTGGTTATGTAGACATGCTTGACCACCAGTGTGATTTTTCTTACTTTCTGACACATTGAGCTGTACCACATGACCCCCAGGCGTGTAATCATAAGTCACATTGTCAACATAGATTGTCCATGTGGCCTATATCCATAATGTAGACAGATATATTCTTACCAGGCTAGACATTCCACAGATCAAGAGATAATCTCCCTTAATTTCAAGAATTTAGAGGAACCATTAATTCATTACTGTATATAGCTTGTGATCTATAGACTAAGAGCTAGGGGTTTATCATTTTCATAAGATTAAAAAATAATTAGCTTTGGGACCAGCAGGTTACATTGCTGGACCACATAGTTGACCACGGTTTGAGTCCTCGACCGGGTGGCTTAAACTCACACTGGGCATGCGTGTGTGTGCCTAAAATCCAAAGAGGAGAATGGAGGAGAAGGGATTGCAGTGTGGCCACCCTCCCTGGGGGGTGATTTCTTGCTTTCTGTCTCTGTCTCTGTCTTTCTGGCAAGTGCACATGTCCATTAGCAAAAACCTCTCTTTAAAAAATAATTACTTTTACTTTACATATTTTTCTTACCCAATTTCTCACTGAAGTCTCCAGTTCCATGTGTATTATACCAGTCAGGATTGCACCATGCTTTACAGAATTTTTACTGCTTTGAACTGACATCTAGTAATTGGGCTCCTTCCTCTGTGTTTTTTGTTTGTTTGTTTGTTTGTTTGTTTGTTTTAAGCTTCAGTGAGTTGGGAATGAATGAATCCCATTCCACCATACACCATTTTTGACTTTGGATTTAACCTCCTATTCTGTAGGTTTTCATGTTTGGCAAATATCGTGAAATATATGTCTTTTTTGATGCCTACATTCTTACTGCCAAAAAATGTTCAGGAGTGAATTAATTTAAACTATGGCAGTCATGGAGGTGACAGTTTATGACAGTTTGCAGTGAACAGTCACAGAAGAAATGGTTAGGACTGCTCAGATTTGAGGTACGTGTCATTTTGAGGTTATGTACAACAAGATAATGCTTGCTCATTGCACCACAAAATGAGCTTTTGTAAACTTGGATTTTAGTCAAGTTGTTAGCTGAAAAAAGTATTGAAGTATAATTTTATTTTTTTTTCTTTTTATAGGTTTTCACCATTTTTTTATACTTTACAAGTTTTGAAATTTTGGAGGGCAATAAGTATCATCCTTTGCTCATTTTTCTATTGGGATTCTATTTCTTTCTAGATTTTTTTTTTTATGATTGTATAGTAATTCTTACTGGAAAGTGTGTTGTGATTTGCTGTTTTACTTCTGAGTTTGCTTTGTGTTTTATTTTTGCCATAAGATGTTATATATATATATATATATATATATATATATATATATATATACACACACATACACACACATACAGAGAGAGAGAGAGAGAGAGAGTGTGTGTGTGAGTTGTAGCTACATATTTATTTCTTCCTGAGGGTATATATATATAGAGAGAGAGAGAGAGATAGAGACAGACAGGAACAGACACCCCCAATTGTGTCTTTATGCTGTAATTCATCCTAAAACTGCTAGTCATTAGTATGCAAATCCTTGTGTACAGGGAAACATTGACAAGTGAACCCTGGACCCTACCATGTGGGCTTAACATCAGAAATATTGTGTTACCATTGCACCAGTAACTGGTTTTCTTTTGACATTTAAGTATTTGAATTTATTTTTATTAGTTTGGCTTTTGGGTTTTAAGCATTTTATACTGATCTTTTTATTTTTAAAATTTCTTACTTACATTTGAAAGTTGTACTTCTGGGTGGGGTACAGTATGGGTTTTTCAAGGCCTACATGCAGTGCATGGTAATCAGTGACACTGCCATGTTGTCTTCTACAAAATACATTAGGTTGTGCAGCTTTAATTTTTATTCTGTTAGTTTTGTGGGGCTTTATATGATAAGCAACATTCATTTTTAAAACTCGGTACTGATATACTTTTTTTATAACCTATTCACATGCATTCTTATTTTTATTCATTGCTTTTTATTTTCTGAGAATTCACACTCCTTCACTTCCATGTAGTCTTTGGTATTTATAGTTGACCTTTCTACTTCTCTTTTAGTTTCTGCTATAGATTGCATATATTCAGTATATTTTCAGTAGAGACAATCAGTGTTTTTCTTATTTATTTGAATGCCTTTTATTTCATATTTTTGCCTGGCTGCATTGAGTAGGACTTCCAGCACTGTGTTGAAAAAAAGTGTAGAAAGTGGGCACCCTTTTCTTGTTCCAGCTTTTCCCCATTCAGTATGATGTTAGCTGTGGATTTTTCATATATGACTGTTATTGTGTTAAGAAATGTACCTTTTGGGAACCAGCAGTTAGTGTAATGGCTATGTCGCTGGACTCCCACGTAGTCGACCGCGGTTCGCGTCTCGGACCCGGTGGCTTACAACTCACGCCGGGCGCGTGTGCATGCGTGCCCAAGATCCTGAGAGGAGAATGGAGGAGAAGGGATTGCAGTGTGACCATCCCCCCTGGGGGGTGATTTCTCGCTTTCTGTCTCTATGTCTCTCTCTGTCTGTCTGGTGAGCGCACGCGCCCTATAGCGAAAAACCTCTCCCAAAAAAAAAAAAAAAAAAAAGAAATGTACCTTTTGTGCTGATTTTGCTGAGAGTCTTAAACATGAAGGGATGTTGTATCTTACCAAGTGCTTTTTGTGCACCAATACATAGAGTCATACATTTTTTAATCTCCCCTTCTGTTAATATCTTTATTACAATTATTCTTTTATGTCTGTTGAACCAGCCACCCTTGTATCCCTGAAAAAAAAAAAAAGGCTATCTGATCATGGTACATAGCCTTTCTAATGTGTTGTTGGGTACAATTTGCTGTGAAAAACTCAGGGCTTGAAGGTAGGGTGTCACAAAGGATTGAGACAAGAGACAAGGAAAAGGTTACAGTGGAGGACTAAAGCTCTCTTGGAGCAGAAGCAAAACTGCACCAGAGCAGAGCCCATTTATTCTAAATTAAATCAGATAAGCAATAAGTGAGTTTAGGTATAGAGAACAGTATACAATAGACATGACATTCTTTGTAGGCTATATTCCTGTACAAGGTTGATAGCTATCATTAACTTAGTACTTAGATAACATCTTGGCTTGCAGAATGTTACCAAACATCTTAAGACACAACCCATGCCGGGACCAGCAGATGGCATAATGTCTACGTCGCTGGACGTAGAGACCGTGGTTCGAGTCCCAGACTCAGTGGCTTAAACTCACACCTGGTGTGGGTGGGTGCATGCCCAAGATCCTGAGAGGAGAATAGAGGAAAAGGGATTACGGTGTGGCCCTCCCCCCACCGCCCGGGGGTGATTTCTCTCTTTCTGTCTCTTTGTAGCTCTCTTTCTTTCTGGTGTGTGCATGTGCCCTATAGCAAAAACCTCTGGGGGCGGGAGACAAAACCCATGCTTAGAGCTCCATCCAGTTGACCCTGCAGGCTCTGGTTTTCTGTCTGGGAATGGAGTCGCTTTCAACTCCCTTCTGCATTCTCCCCTTTTGGCTTCTCTCTCAGGCCTGGACTGGTTTCTGTCTCCAACATTTCTTCCTTTTTTATGATGAATCTTATGTAGCATTACTGTGTAGAGGATCATCTCATTGGGCTGCATGAGCAGTGGCTCATCATCTGTGTTGCCAGACTATAGATGAAAGAATAAAAAGAACAAATTACCAGGATTAATAAACTTAAAGAAGAGGATCCAAAATTTTGAACTGTTTTTAAAGGATTTAACTGACTCAGTCCATCTGCAATACTTTTGAGAATTTGAGATCCAGAAAGTTGTTATAGATTGTCTTTAAAGGTATTATAAATTTCACTTTGTAATACTTGAATATCTAAGTTTAAATTACTCTGGCCTAGTAAGTGTTGTGGAATAGTAGTCCAAGGAAAAGGAGTACAATTATAATGTAAAGGAGTTATACAAAAGGAAGAAACATTCCAATCACATTTTAAAGTTAATTGTTTTTGTAAGCTAACAAGTCGATCTCCTAATAAAACTACTGCTTCTTGAAGATCTGCAACTTCAGAGGCAAGATGACTATCAATCACAGAGTGGTCCACAACTGGTTGGAGTTCTCATGCCATTTTTGAAGAAATTCGATGGTCTGGGTTGTTTTATGCAATGCAACACTAGCTGTAGCAGCGGTAGCAGTAACAGCAATCAGTCCCATAATGGTAGTGATTAAAAGTTCAATAAATTGTTTAGTCTGTTTAAGTATTCAACCTAAAGCACCATTTGTGATGTGAATCTCAGGGGAATGTTGCCATGGGCAGTGTATCTGTACTGGACTCCAGATTCCTGTTCCAGCTTTTAAAACATAAATGCTTTCATATGATTGATTAAACAGAATTGAAGGATTAAGACATGTATAAAGAGTGCAATTACAACAGGATACTAGAGATTCAAGTTCATTTCAAATAATAGGACTTTTTAAAAGAAGATATGGCAGTCTAACACAAGTTTTTTTTTTTTTTTTTTTTTTTTGAATTTTTATTCTTTTATTTAAAATAACAAAACATGTAGCTAGTACAGAACCAATCGCTGTGCACTCAGAATTTCCTCTCACAAAGTAACAATCAGTTCCACTCGAGATCTTCCCGTTCTGTATGGACACCCCTATCACTTTCACCTTTCAATTTGCCCAGCATTTGGAAGTACTAGGTGCTGAAGAGAAGTACGTTCAGGATGTAAATTCTGTAACAAAAATGTTTAAAATGTCTTAAACTACTGACATCTTCATTCTCCTTTCAAATGACGGTAACCCCATCACTTACTTAACGCCCTATTTGTATTTATGTTAGAAAAAAAAATTGTACACTGTAAAGATATACAGCAATTGAATGTAAATTTTTGAAATTAAAAAAAAAAACCTCTCACTCTGATGCCTATGTAATTGAGCTCAGAAATAACTATTCTAGAGAGGTCAAAAGCTTGAAATTTAGAAATCAAACTGTCAAGTCTCTCTAAATGCAATTTCAGCCTTGTTCTTGGGCTGTTGAAGTACTATAGATGTTGAATAATCTTTTTTTGTTGTGTCTGTAACATCTTCTTCCATAAGAGTGTTTAATTCAATCTCAGACACTCCCCCTACAATATACTTCATTAATCTTTCGGTCCTATGCAGACCTCCTAGATGTACTGTGCCATAAACAATAGAGTTCCTAATCCTTAAACTCTGATTTTCCCCTCAGAAGGTATTATCTAACTTCTCCACACCACTAAATTAAATTCCCCTCTTTAAATTCTAAGAGTATCAACAAGCTCTTGGATTAATACAGTCATACTAAGACCATATTCCCATAAACAAGGTCACTCATGTTGCAAAAGTGGGACTTAAAACTCAATCCCCCCATGTGGTAAAAAAAATATGGAACGCTTCACGAATTTGCGTGTCATCCTTGCGCAGGAGCCATGCTAATCTTCTCTGTATCGTTCCAATTTTAGTATATGTGCTGCCAAAGCGAGCACGCAGTCTAACACAAGTTTGAACGAAATGAATATCATTAACCATGGATTTAAGATCAGCGTGATACTTGTGTTTTTATGATATGTGCTTGTCCAAGCATAAAAAAGGTTGGAGGGCAGTGACGAGTTTCTATATTTGGTGGTGAACTGGTCCAAAAAGTAGAAGAGGGCTTGAAGGAGACATTTGTCCACCATGCCAACAATAATGCTGAGGTACTGATAGATCGCGAGGACAAATTCCATTTCAGATCTTTTAGTGAATTTTTAGATGAGCAGACCCCGTAGGGCTCCAGTCAGTGACTCTCTCATAGGAAGTATTAGCTAATATCAGCGTGTTTCCCAATTTTGTAATCCATAAAACTGTTGGTAAATTGCAAGGAGGAAGAGGAGTAAGGAGGAGAAATAGACATGTTAGTGTATGTCCCTTTAAAGGTGAATGTAGAAAGAAGATAAAAGTGCCTGTACCCTACCTTTTTTTTTTTTTTTTTTTTTTTTTACTAAGGAAAGCCAAGCCTAAGGATTAGATTTAAGGCAATGAGCCCATTTTCCAATACATACAGGAAGCCCTTCCACTCCAATGATATAATTGGAAATAAAGGTGCCTTCTTCATCAGGTTGTAAGGACCACCTCGACTATCAAAGGGTACAGGTAGCCAATTAGAATCATTAAGAAAAATGGAAAAGGAGGGATCATACCAGTTTAATGCTCAATTGAGATGAGGATTGGGAATGTGAGCCCAATAGGTATAATTTTCAGTACTTAGTTATAGTAATTACGGCGAGCATGGCTAGGAACAGATGAGTAAATGTTTGAGGACTTCATGTACACAGTTATTTTCTGAGCTGCTTGAGTGAGCTTTATCGCCTGACCCCCAAGTTAGGGGATTGACATTGTAGTGCTGGGGAGGTTGCTGTCTCGGCCTATTAGGAGTTAATGAAGGTACTCTGAAGACATTTGGTGAAATTCTCCCATTGGAGGTTCCAGGTCAAACTGGTCTTTTGAGGCTCATGTTCTGGTTTGAGATGTCAGCCAGGGACCCACAATGTTCCTTGATCTGTGGAAATACTAGGATAAACTTTTCCCCAAACCAAAACTTCTCCTTCCCACTTTCCTAAATCATTTTTCCAGTAAATAGTTGGCTGAATCGGGATCAGCTTTTGTTTTGACCAGCTGCAGGTATGTCATGATTATCTCTGATATCTAAAAAATGAAATGTATATAGGGCTTTCATTATTATAGAATGAGAAGGGAGGGACCAATCTACCCCTTTTTGTGTAGCTAACATATTTTTAAGAGATTGGTGAGCTAGCCCAGTGATTGCTTGACTTTGTGGATAATAATGAAGTCCAATATAGTGTGAAACACATGTGGAAAAGAAAGCATGTGATTTAGTAGAAAGATAAGAAGGGCCATTATCAGTTTTTATGGAGCTGGGTTTACCCATAACAGCAAACACTTCTAAAAGGTAATATCATGAGTGGCCTTTTTGTCAGATAGAGCAGTGGCCCATAGGAATCCAGAAAATGTATCTATAGAAATGTGAAGAAAAGAACGTTTGCCAAAGAAAGTTATATATGTTACATCCATTTGCCATAATTGATTAGGTTGTAGGCCAAGAGGATTAATTCCTTGTGGAAATGGAGGAGTGCCAATTGGCCCACAAGTAGGACATTGTACAACAATTTATTGAGCCTTAAGTTTAGGAATAGATTATTTATAACAAACCTCTGGCATTTATATGTGTAAAATTATCATCTTGTGCTGTAAGAGCTGAGGCAGTTAGTAACTGATCAACATTCTCGTTGCCTTCTGTTAAGGGACCAAGGAGGCCAGTGTGGCTATGGATATGAACAATGAAAAGAGGGCCCATTTGCTGTTGAATGAGATTCTTTTTTTCTTTCTTTTTTTTTTTTTGGTAATTCAATTAACATTCCTTCCCTCAGCATCATCACAGCATACAAAATGCGATCTCCCATACAGTACACACTGCACAGTGATTCAATCATGCCCATTACAAAAAAAAAAAAATTTTCCATTACTAGTTCCTAGAATCACTTCCACCCCTCTTTCTGACCCTCTGTCCCTTCCCACCCTCCTTAACAATAGGGAACATAGATTCTGTTCAGGGTTGGATTAAGGGTGGGTCTCATGCAGTTCCGCAATTGTAGGTGAGTCTCCATGTAATACAGTTGCAAGCGGTTTTGGTAAGCAGAGATGATTATCAGTTGATGCAGCACAGCATCCATCTTGTGACCACCGGGAATGGTGTTGTGGGGATCTGCAGCGTGAGTTATCCTGGGGTATCTGGCTTCCTTAAGAATGGTGGAGTAGATCTTGTTTTTCCCTGAGGTAATGTAGGACTGGTAACCATCATCTTCTCATTGTCCATAGGTAGCGAAAATCCTCCTATACAATATACTTCTCAATTGGTTTAAGACAGCTAAAGTTCCTTTTTGTTGCTTATAGTTGCAAGTTCTTAATCCTTGTTTTCGGCTTCAGTTTGCTGCCTGCGGCCGGTGGCCACGCTCAGGCACAGGGGCCTCGTGCCGGCCCGGCGGCTGCGCGCAGGCGCAGGCCCGGTGGCCACGCGCAGGCTCGGGGGCCACGTGCAGGCCCAGTGGCCACACGCAGACGCAGGTCCGGTGGCCACACGTAGGCCCGGGGGCCACAAGCAGGCCCGGCGGCCACGCTCAGGCCCGGCGGCTACACACAGGTGCAGGCCCGGGGGCCACGTGCATTTCCGGCGGCCACGTGCAGGCCCGGCGGCCACGCCCAGGCCCGGCGGCCACGCTCAGGCGCAGGCCCGGCGGCCATGCGCAGACCCGGCGGCCACGCCCAGTCCCGGCGGCCACGCGCAGGCCTGGGGGCCATGCGCAGGCCCGGCGGCCGCGCGCACCATCGCCAGAGAGGCGGTGGGGGCTGGGCAGCCCGGGCCGCGGAACGCGAAGCGGTGCCCGCCCCGCAGGCCGGCGCCCAGAGCCCCCGCGCACGCGCGGCGCCGAGGGGCCTCGAATGAGATTCTTGAGAAAGAACTCATGTAATTGTGAGATTGGATTTATATATGCAGTCTCTATATGTTGTACTGTATAAGTGTATTGAGTCAGTAACAATATTAAGTGCTTCAGGGGAAAGGGATAATAACTCAATTATAGAAGCAATTCAGCTTTTTCTGTAGAATGGAAGGGCATCTGCCAGGTTTTAGAGAAAGTGCCTACAATAGATGCTTTGCCAGATCCATGGCCATCAGTGAAAAAAGTAGCAGCATGTGCAATGGGTGAGGTTTTTAAGGATGGGTGTAAGAATCCAGGAAGTGGATTTTTAAAATGACAAGAGTTTACTTTTAGGGAAATGATTGTCTGAGGTACCTAAAAAGTCAGATGGTCTTATCTGCCAATTTATGTTTGTTTGAAAAGTCATTTCAGTCCGTTTTAACATTAAAGGAAGTATTATGTATATAGGATCATTTCCATGTAATCTTAAGTTTTTGCCTGCCTTTCCAAATAAGTTTTCCCATTTTGTCCAAGTAAGTTAGGAGGATCTTATTTTCTTTATTGGGTAAAACATAATCATTCTAATAATACCATTAGATTGTCATAAGATGGCAGTCAGAGAGTGAGGTGTTGAGAAGATAATTGTTTAGGGCTGGTAGGGTCAATATGTGTTAACTGACAGTTATGAATATGGGATTCAATCTAGCATAACTTTCAGCTTCAGCTGTTAAAGATCATGGACTGTTGAGATCAGGATCTCCTTGTAATTTTTTAAAAAAGATGAGTAAGTGAATATGTTGGTATGCCTACAGAAGGTCGAAGCCAATTAATATCTTCTGATAATTTTTGGAAATCATTTGTTTTTAGGTGGTCTCCTCTTACTTGTATTTTTTTTTTTTTTTTTTGAGAGGTTTTTGCTACAAGGGCGCGTGTGCTCACCAGACAAACAGAGAGAGACAGAGAGATAGAAAGCGAGAAATCACCCCCCGGGGGGATGGCCACGCCCCAATCCCTTCTCCTCCATTCTCCTTTCGGGATCTTGGGCACGCACACACATGCACCCGGCGTGAGTTTTAAGTACCGGGTCCGGGAAGCAAACCGCGGTCCACTACATGGGAGTCTAGCGACATAGCCATTATGCTAACTGCTGGTCCCCTGTATTTTTTGAGGAATAATTGAAGAATTGTATATTTTGGTCCCTAAATATTGGAGTGGTTCTTGTGTTTGAATTTTTTTCAGGGCACTTCTAAGATAATTGTGGCTTGATAAAATAGATTATTAACTTCTTTTCTAGAGGAAGAGGAAAAGAGAATATCATCCATGTAATGAATTATTAAAGAATTAGGATTTAAAAAAATTTTTTTTAATTATCATCATAATCTTTTTTATATTACATTGAGTTACATATAATTTTACAGTGTATTACATTGCTTTTTCAAAAGGGAATGCCATGCATGTCAGTCAATACAGAGACATTAATCTCCCCACTTCATCATTCAATATCTTTTCTATGTTTTTTCCAATCATTATTATTATTACTATTCTAATTATTTTTTAAAACAGTCAATCACTATTTCTCATTTTGCTTGTAAAGACTTTCTTTACCCATCATGAAATACTTCTCAGACCCAATCCAGTTGAGAATACTATACATGTCATCACCAAGAGGTAATAAGCCATATCTGTTTCTCACTAACGTCTTACCTCTCTATTGTTCTCTTGCTATCTTTCTCTATCCTCTTCTCCTTACCCCCCTTCCGTTCCACACTGTCCTATTCTCGTTAAGTACCTTCACTGCTTTTATGTCCTCCAATTTTTCACTCTCTACCATAGAGTGTGGATAGTCAGTATATATTGAGTGGATACATACAATATCTTTCTTTCATAGCCTAGCTTACTTCACTCAGCAATAGATCCTCCATATCTGACCACTTTCTATCAAATGCCAGGGTCTTGTTATTTTTTATGGCGGAGTAGCATTCCATAGAGTATATATACCACACTTTTCCAATCCATTCATCAGTTTGTGGACATTTAGGTTGGTTCCATGTCTTGGCAATTGTGAATAATGCTGCAATAAACATTGATGTGCAAGGACTTTTCTGACTGAGCGTTCTCCTGTCTTTTGGGTAAATACCCAGAAGTGGGATTGCTGGGTCCAATGGTAGTTCTATTTGTAGATCTTTGAGGAACCTCCATATTGTTCTCCACAGTGGTTGAACTAGTTTACATTCCCACCAACAGTGTAGGAGGGTTCCCTTTTCACCACATCCCCGCCAACACTTATCATTTCTTTTTCTTTTTTTTTGGAGAGGTTTTTGCTATAGGGCGCGTGCGCTTGCCAGACAGGCAGAGAGAGACAGAGAGACAGAAAGCAAGAAATCACCCCCCAAGGGGGATGGCTATGCCGCAGTCCCTTCTCATCCATTCTCCTCCTGGGATCTTGGGCACTCATGCATGCGCCCAGCGTGAGTTTAAGCCACCGGGTCCAGGATGCGAACTGCGGTCGACTACATGGGAGTCCAGCGACATAGCCATTACGCTAACTGCTGGTCCCTCATTTTTTATATTCTCAATCTTTGCCATTCTGACGGGTTAGGTGGTATCTCATTGTGGTTTTTATCTGCATCTCCCTTATGATGAGGGATGTTGAGCATTTCCTCATATGCTTTTTGGCTGTTCGTATGTCTTTCTTAGATTTTTGTTCAGCTCATTTTCCCATCTTTTAATTGGGTTCATCATTTTTTTTTTCGCCTAAGGCACTTGAGTTCCCTGTGTATTCTGGTTATTAGTCCCTTGTCTGAGGCACATTTAACAAAAATATTTTCCCATTCTGAGGGTTGTGGGTTCACACTTGATACTGTGTCCTTTGCTGTGCAGAAACTTCTTAGTCTAATATAGTCCCACTTCTCTATTTTAGGGATTATTGCCTGTGCTTTGGGAGTTTTATTTAAGAAGTCTTTGCCTACTCCAATGTCTCCCAGAGTTTCCCCAGCATTTTCCACTAGTAGTTTTATTGTTTGAGGTCTTAGGTTCAGATCTTTGATCCATTTTGAGTTGATTGTTGTTAATGGTGAGAGATGGGGGTTCAGTTTCATCTTTCTGCAGGTGGATAAGAATTAGGATTTCTTTTCATAGAATGGCCAATGGTTGATTTCTTTTTTTTTCTGAGAGGTTTTCGCTTATAGGGCGCATGCGCTTACCAGAGAGACAGAGAGACAGAGAGATAGAAAGTGAGAAATCACTCCGCAGAGGGGATGGCTGCAATCCCTACTCCTCCATTCTCCTCTCGGGATCTTGGGCACAGACGCACACTCGCCCGGCGTGAGTTTTAAGCCACCGGGTCCGGGATGCGAACCGCGGTCAACTACGTGGTAGTTCAGCGACATAGCCATTACGCTAACTGCTGGTTCCCGCCAATGGTTGATTAACAAAATGTTGGCATATAGTAGGACTAGTAAGCATTCCCTATGGTAAAACTTTGTACTGGAATCTTTGTATGAGTTTGTCATGGTTAATAGCTGGAATAGAATAGGCAAATTTTTCTTAAACTTGTGGTTGTAAAGGAATAGTACAAACAAACAAACAACAACAAAAAAATACCAAATATTTTAAATTAACTATAATTAAATGCCAGTTTTGTGGAATTATTGTAGGTGATTGAATACTGGGTTGAAGTGGTCCCATAGGCTGAATAGTAACATCATTAATTTTTTGTAAATTGATCATCATTCTTCATTAACCTGATTTCTTTTTAGTAATAAAGACTGGAGAATTCTAAAGGCTATGATATGGCTCTGTATCATTTTGCAGTAGTTGTTCTTGGACTAGAGTTCCTAAAGCCTCTAATTTTTTGAAAGGGGCCACTGCTCTACCCAAGTAGGTTAGTCTGTTAACCATTTTAGAGGCAGGGCATAATGAATATTGTCTACAGCAGTGGCCTACTCAGTAAATTTTGAAAGTTACAAGGGTTAGAATTTAACTCATGTTTATTTTTAGTGTACTGTGAATACTGTATGTGAGTCATAATGTTCTTTGTGAGGATGTTGGGGGAGTTGTGATATAAGCACCCCATTTATTGAATAAATCTCAGCCTCATAAATTAATTGCAGTGTCAGTGACATAGGGCCATAACGTTTCTGCTTGTTTCTCTGACCCAATACAGTGAAATATTTGAAAATTTCAGTGGATGTTGGAGACTTCAGTGGAGATGGTAGGAACTGCTTGTATAGAGCATGATTTAGGCCTGAATTTGATAGTGATAATAGAAGCATCAGTCCCTGAGTCTACTAATCCTTTAAAATTTTTTGATTTATAGTAACATTTATTTGAGGGCACTTGTCCTGTAAAAATGTTTGCAAAAAAACCTTGAGTATCAATAGCTACAAATCACCCTCTCTTTTAATTGGTGTGGTCTGAAGAGAAATATAGGGCAGAAACAATAATTGAGCAGTGTGATCACCTGCAGTAATTTGGTTGGAATATTGGCACTCATCATAATTAGGATTTCACCATGATAGTCAGAGTCAGTGATACCTAAATGTATGTTAATTCCTTTTGAAGTCAGACTGCTTCTGCCAATAATTAAACCAACTGATCCTTTTGAGAGAGGACCATAAATTCCTGTTTTTATTTTGTGAATTCCCATGGATGGTTGCAACATTAAATTGTCTGGTTATCTAACACTGCATTTCCTTGGGTGGCATCAATGAGGTTATGGATTGTATGGTGTGATGTTCCCCATTGTTAACTGGGTATTGGTGTCTGAAATTGGTCCCCATATTGTTTGATGTTGGGCCCTAGGGGTGGGCAATCCTGTTTTCCGAATTAAGATGCATTCCATTTTTATGATATTTGGAGCAACATTGATTGGCATAATGGAAACCCTTTTGACAACAGGGACATAAATAGGGAGCCTGAGAAGGACTAGCATTATTATGACTAGTAAGCATTTCCTATGGTAAAACTTTATACTGGAATCTTTGCAGTACAAAGTACTAGTAGGTTTAGAATATTTTTGTATGGAATTATTGCTTTTTGTTGTTGTTGTTTACAATCTCTTTTCAAGTGACCCATTTTGCCACATTGAAAGCATTTTGTCTTTTCTATGGGCCTGTACCCTGAATGGCTGCCATGAGAAGCCCCATTTTATATACCACAGATCGTGTATCAGCACAAGTCTTCAAATAATCATTAATGTACCTCCTTGGGCTTGTACTGATCTTAATGCCTATAGACATTCAGAATTAGCATCATCAAATGCAAGACTTTGTAATAAAAGATCTCTTAATCCTGCTTGGGAGACTGTCTTAGTTACAACATCTTTAAGCCTAGTGACAAAAACTACATAAGGCTCATTAGCACTCTGTTTAACCTTCACAAAGGTGTGGATTGGCCAGGTATAGCAATTTTTTCCCAAGAATTGAGGCAGCAAAGACAAACTTGCACTATGGCTTGATCAGTATATTGGAGCTGAGCCTGAATTCCAAACCTTTGTCCTTGTCCTGTGAGTTGTTTGCTAGTAACAGGAGGAGGAGTATTTGCTGCTTCATTACACCTAGTCTGAACTTGCACTTTATCCCATCAGGTTCAGAATTGTAAAAATTCAGAAGTACTGAGGACAGTTTGTCCTACAATTTACCAATCCCAAGGAATTGGCCTCTCTAAATTTGCAAATCTGGACACTAGTCCTTGAATATAAGGATAATTAACACCATATTGGGTACAAGCTTATTTTAAATCCTTAATAATTTTGAATCCAATAGATTTATGGTCAAATTTCTTAGCTCTGTTTGGAAACTGATTATTATGGGAAACTTGTGTGACAGTAACTGGAAAAGCATTTTGAACTTCTGCAAAAAGTTCCAAATCATCAGCAGCTCTAGCCTGGTGTATGGCTTGCATTATAGGAGAATATGGGGCAGTAACAATCTTAGCTGAAATACCATAAAAGGGATTGAAAGAAAACAGAGGAGCCATAGGCTTTACAGAAGTTTGCCTATGTACAGTTTTGAAAATAATTTTCATATTGTGGTGCTTTAGCTTATATGGGGTATAAAGATGAGTGAGCAGCAGAAATTTTAGGGGAAAGGTTATTAGAAGATTCTCATTTCTTTTTTATTTCTTGTCCTGCCCCCCCCCCCCCAGGTTTTTGCTATAGGGCGAATGTGCTCCCCAGAAAGAGACAGAGAGACAGAAAGTGAGAAATCAACACCCCAGGGAGATGGCCATGCCGCAGTCCCTTCTCCTCCATTCTTCTCTCGGGATCTTGGGCACGCACGCACACGTGGCCGGTGTGAGTTTTAAGCCACTGGGTCCAGGACTGGAACGGTGGGCGACTACGTGAGAGTCCAGCAACATAGCCATTATGCCATCTGCTGGTCCCAGAAGATCCCCATTCTTTCTTTTTTTTTTTTCTTTTTCTTTTTGAGAGGTTTTTGCTATTGGGTGCATGCGCTCGCCAGAAAGACACAGAGAGACGGAAAGCGAGAAACCACCCCCCAGGGGAAATGGGCACGCACGCATACGTGCCTGGCGTCTGGCGTGAGTTTAAGCCACCTGGTCGAGGACTCGAAACATGGTAGACTACATGGGAGCTCAGCGACCTAGCCATTATGCTAAGTGCTGCCCCCCAAGATCCCCATTCTTTAGGTGAAGGAGAGGATACCTTTTTTGTAGGTAGTGGACTCTAAACCTGAAACTTCATCCTCCAGAGTCTATTTGTTCTCCCTCTCTGTTTGATTCCAGCTTATTAGATGGAGTTTCTTCCCCAGATTCTGATTTAAGTGACACTAAAGCTAAAAAGGTAAGATTACATAAAGACCTTAGAGATAAAGGAACATTTTTACCTTGCTGATGAACCCCCACAGTGCTCTAATAACTACTTTACATTGTTTATAATTGAGAGCATTCTTTTCAGAAGAAGTAAACCAGTAACAGTGTTTACGGATCAAGTAACGAAGTTCTTCAAAAGTAGTCTTTTTTTTGGGGGGGGTGGTGGAGTGTTCGCTGTAGGGCTGAGCTTGCCAGACAGACAGAGACAGAGAGAAAGCGAGAAATCACCCCCCAGGGGGAATGGCCAAGCTGCAATCGCTTCTCCTCCATTCTCCTCTCGGGATCTTGGGCACGCACGCACACGCACACGTGTGAGTTTTAAGCCACCGGGTCCAGGATGCAAACTGCGGTCGACTGTGGGAGTCCAGCGACATAGACATTACGCTAACTGCTGGTTCCTCAAAAGTAGTCTTTTTTACCTTAACCCCAGAGCTCTGTAGTAGAGTCCCTAAGATTTGCATATAAGATTCAGAATTAGTAGAGGAAATATTTCACATACTTACCCTGTACTGAATCCCAAAGGTCGGTTGCTCTGAAATCCCTTGTTCTCTCTGACACCTGAAAAATTTACTTTGCTTCTTAGAGGCCTACTTTCAAGTCCCTGTTCAGGCGCTAGATGGGAGAAACTCAGCGCTTGAAGATAGTGTGTAATAAAGAGTTGAGACAGATCAGGAAAAGGTTAAATCAGGGGCTCTCTTGGAGCAGAAGCAAAACTGTGCCAGAACAGAGCTCATTTATTCCAAATTAAATCAGGTAAGCAGTGAACAAGATATAGAGAACAGTGTACAATATACATGGACATTCTTTGTGGGCTATATTCCTGTACAAGATTGATAGCTATCATTAACTTAGTACTTAGACAGTATCTTGGCTTGTGGAATGTCGCAAGACATCTTGAGACACAGCCCATGCCTGGAGCTCCATCCAGTTGACCCATGCAGTCTCTGTAGCTTTCTGTCCAGGAATAAGGTTCTTTCACCTCACTCCTGCATTCTTCCTTTCTGGCTTATCTCTCAGGCCTGGGATGGTGTCTATCTCCAACAATTTGCTACTATCTACTTGGGAAGTTTAAAATCTGTATTCATCAGGGATATTGGTCTGTTGTTTTCTTTTTCTATTGTTGTGTTCTGTATTTGGGGAACAGGATAATGGAGACTTCATTGAATTAATTTGGGAGGGTTCCTTCCTTTTTGATCATTAGAAATAGATAAAGGAGAACTGGGGTTAGCTCTTCTTTAAAAGTGTTACAGAATTCAGAAGTGAAGTAATCTGGACCTTGGCTCTTCTTTGGTGGGAAACTATTACTGATTCAGTTTTATTGCTTGTTATTAGTCTATTTAGGTATTCTGTGTCAACAATCTTGGTAGATTATATATTCAGAAATTTGTTCATCTCATCTAGGTTTTCTTGTTTCTTGGTGTATAATTGCTTGTAATATTCTTTCATGATCTTCACTTCTGTAAAAATCTGTTGTAATCGTGTCATTTTGCTGATTTGACTAATCTGGTTACTTTCTGTTCTTGATTAGTCTAGTAATGGCATGTCAGTTTTATCTTTTCAACAAACCACCTTTTGGTTGCATTTATTTTCTATATTTCATTTTCTATTACATTTATTTTTGGTTGAATCTTTTATTTCTTCCCCCCCACACCCCCCGTAGTTTCTGGAGATGTGTTGTTAGGTCATTTATTTGCCACTTTTTTCTTTTTTCTTGTGAGTGCTAAAATTGCTATGAACTTCCCTTTTTTAAAAAAAAAATATTTTATTTTATTTTATATATTCAATCACTATACATCATTTAGCTTGTAAGGTGAATTTACCGACATGAATACATTTCTCGCTAGTCCAGTTGAGGACACTGTACACATTATCATCAACAGATAATAATCCATTTGTGTCCCATAAATGCGTCGCCTCTCTATTTTTCTCCTCAATGTCTTTCCTTAGACCCTCCTCCTCCTCTCATCCTCTTCCCACACTGTATCTAGTATCTATAGCCATTTTCCATGTTTCTCATCCTCTATTCTTTCAATTTAGGCATAGAATGTGAACACTCGGTATATATTAAGTGAAAACATTCAATATCTCGCTTTCATAGCCTGGCTTGCTTCATTCAGCAATACATCTTCCACATTCATCCATTTTCTATCACAAGCTAGGGTCTTGTGTTTTTTTTTTTTTTTTTTTTTTTTTTGGAGAGGTTTTTGCTATAGGGCGCATGCGCTCGCCAGACAGACAAAGAGAGACAGAGAGACAGAAAGCAGGAAATCACCCCCCAGGGGGGATGGCCACGCCACAATCCCTTCTCCTCCATTCTCCTCTCGGGATCTTGGGCACGCACGCACACGCGCCCGGCATGAGTTTAAGCCACCGGGTCCGGGATTTGAACCGTGGTCGACTACGTGGGAGTCCAGTGACATAGCCATTACGCTAACTGCTGGTCCCCTTGGTGTTTTTTTTTTTTAATAGCTGAGCAGTATATGTGCGTAGAGTATATGCGTCACACTTTTTCAATCCATTCTTCTTTTTGTGGACATTTGGGTTCTTCCTATTTCTTAACAATTGTGAATAATGCTGCAGTAAACATCGATGTACAAGCAAGCACTTTTCTGACTAAGCGTTCTCCTGTACTTTGGGTAGATACTCAGAAGTGGGATTGCTGGATCATAAGGTAGTTCTATTTGTAAATCTTTAAGAAATCTCTGAAATGTTCTTCACAGTGACTGGACCAATTTACATTTCTACCAGCAGTGTAGGAGAGTTCCCGTTTCACCACATCACTGCCAGCACTTATTGTTGATTTTTATTTTTTTAATCTTAGACATTTTGACTGTGATTAGATGGTACCTCATTGTGGTTTTGATCTGCATCTCTTTTTTTTTTTTTTTTTTTTTTTTTTGAGAGGTTTTTCGCTATAGGGCGCGTGCGCTCGCCAGACAGAGAGAGACATAGAGACAGAAAGCGAGAAATCACCCACCAGGGGGGATGGTCACGCCGCAATCCCCTCTCCTCCATTCTCCTCCCGGGATCCTGGGCACGCACGCACACGCACCCGGCGTGAGTTGTAAGCCACCGGGCCCGAGACGCGAACCGCGGTCGACTACGTGGGAGTCCAGCGACATAGCCATTACGCCAACTGCTGGTTCCCGATCTGCATCTCTTTTATGAGGAGGGAAGTGGAACGTTTTTTCATATGCCTTTTCACTGTTCCTGTGAATTCCTTAGAGACTTATTTTTTCAGCTCATTTTCTCAGCTTTTAATTGGGTTGATCTTTTCTTTTTCAGGTAAACCACTTGAGATCCCTGTGTATTCTGGTTATCAGTCCCTTATCTGAAGCATAGTTTACAAAGATATTCTCCCATTCAATGGCTGTCCATCCCACTAATTACTACATCTTTTTGCTGTACAGAAACTCCTTAATCTGATGTCATCTCACTTCTTTAGTTTTGGGATTATTGCCTGTGCTTTAATTATCTTATTTAAGAAGTCTTTGCCTACCCCAATGTCTCCCAGAGTTTCTCCAGTGTTTTCCACTAGTTTTGTAGTTTGAGGTCTTAGGTTTATATCTTTGATTTACTTTGAGTTGATTTACTTTGAGTTGATTTTTGTCAATGGTGAGAAGAAGGGGATCAGATTCATCTTTTTGCAGGTGGATACCCACGTTTTTCAGCACCATTTGTTCACAAGTTTTCCTTTTCTTGCTGGTACCCTTTGACAACAATCAGTTGGCTGTATGTTTTGGGGTTTATTTCTGGGATCTCTATTCTGTTCTATTGGTCCACCTGTCTGTTTCTGTTCCAATACCGTGCTATTTTGATTAACACAGCTTTGTAATATATTTTGGAGTCAGGGAGCAAGATGCCTTGTACTCCACTCTTGTTGTGCAGGATGGCTTTGGCAATATGGGGTCTTTTATGGTTCCAGACAAATTCTTTGATTGTCTTTTCTAGATCTGGGAAGAGTGTCTCTGGTACTTTGATTGGAATTGTATTAATGTGTAGATTAATTTGTATAGAATTGCCATTTTGATTATATTATATTAATTCTTCTGATTCAGGAACATGGGATGTCCTTTCTTGTGTCATTTTCAATTTCTTCTTTTTTTTTTTTTTTCAGCTTCTCATAGTTTTCGTTGTGGAGGTCTTTAACTTCTTTGGTTAGATTTATTCCTAGGTATCTTATACTTTTTGTGGCAATGGTAGATGGGATTCCTTTCTTCGGTTCTATTTCAGTCTGCTTGCGGTTTGTATACAGAAATGCTATAGATTTTTTATGTTGATTTTGTATCCTGACATTTTACTGTATTCATTTATCACTTCCAGGAATTTTTTCGTGATAACATTGGGTCTTCTATGCATACAGTCATGTCATCTGCAAATAGAGATAATCTACTTTTTCTATTTGAATGCCTTTTATTTTATTCTCTTTTCTGATTGCATGGGCGTGGACTTCCAGTACTGTATTTAAAAAGAGTGAAGAAAGTGGACATCCTTGTCTTGTACCAGTTTTTAGTAGAAAAGCTTCCACCTTTCCCCCATTCATAATGATGTTAGCTATGGGTTTTTCATAGATAGCTTTTATTGTATTGAGGAGTGTCCTTTCTATGCAGATTTTGTTGAAAGTCTTAATCATGAAGGGATGTTGTATTTTATCAAATGCTTTTTCTGCATCAATTGATATGTTCATATGTTTATAATCTCTCTTTCTGTTAATATGGCTTATTACATTTACGATTTTGTGTTTGCATCCCTGGAATAGAAGCCTACCTGGTTGTGATGTACCTTTTTTATATGTTGTTAGATATGATTTGTTAGTATCTTGTTGAGAATTTTTACATCTCTGTTCATTGGAGATATTGTTCTGTAGTTTTCCTTTTTGTCATGTCCTTGTCTGTTTGAAGGAAAGATAAGGGTGATGGAATAGAATGAATTTAGGACTATTCCATCCTTTTCAATCTTTAGAAATAACTGGAATAGAATGGTGGCTAACTCTTTTGTAAATGTTTGGTAGGATTCAGAGGTGAAGCCATCTGGACCATGGCTTTTCTTTTCTGTGGGGTTATTTGTTACTGATTCAATCTCATTGCTTGTTATGGGCCTATTCAGGTTTTTTATGTCCTCCTGATTTAGACTTGGTAGACTATATGTGTTCAGAAATTTGTCTATCTCATTCAGATTTTCTTGTTTGTTGGTGTATTGTCACTCATGGCATCCTCTACTGATGTTTTGTATTTCTATTATGTCTTTTGTTAAATTGCCAGTTTCATTGTGAATTTATCTAGTTTCGTTCTCTCTTAACTAGTCTAGCTAGTGATGTGTCGATTCTGATTATCTTTTCAAAGTTCCATCTTTTGCTTTCTTTTTTTTTGTATATAGTTTATTTTCTATTTTATTTCTGCTCCAATCTTTATTATTTCTTTCCTCCTAGCATTGTTTTGGATTTTGTCTTGTGTGTGTGTTGCTTTTCCAATTTTCTGAGGCATGTTGTTAGATCGTCCATTTGCCACCTTTCCATCTTTTTCTTAGGCACACTCGTTAGTATGAGCATTCCTCTTATGACTGTTCTTGCTGTGTCCCATAGATTACGGAAACTTGTGTACTCATTATCATTGGTTTCCATTAATCTTGATTTCACTCTTAAATTCTTCAGTAGTTGTGAAGTCATTCAGGGATATTGTTGCTCATAGTATCCTCTAATGATATTTTGTATTTCTATTGTGTCTGTTATAATGTTGCCTGTTTCATTACATATATGATTTTTCTGTTTTCTTTCTTCTTCATCAGTCTGTCTAATGGTGTGTTGAACTTGTTAATCTTTTCAAAGAATAACTTTTGCTTTTATGTATTTACTGTACAGTTCATTTATTTTCTATTTCATTTAATTTTGCTCACATCATTATATTTTCCTGGCATTTTTGGTTGTTATTTTTCCAATTCCCTCCAGCATGATGTTAGGTTTCCTTTGGCCACGTTTCCACCTTTTTCTTATGCACACTAATTGCTGTGAAGTTCCCTCTTATGACTGCTTTTGTGGTGTTCCATAGATTATGGAAAGTCATGTACTCATTATCATTTGTTTCCATAAATTTTTTGATTTCAGATCTAATATCTTTGGTAGTTAAGTCATTCAGAAGTAAGTTATTTAGTTTCCTTGTGTTTGTGTATTCTCAAAGATTTTTTTCTGAAGTAAATATCAAGTTTAATTCCATCATGGTCAGTGAAGGTGCTGGATGTAGTTTCTATGCCTTTGAATTTGTAAAGGCTTGATTTGTCTGTTATTATATGATCAGTCTTTGAGAAAATGTGTATTTTGTGGTCATACGGTGAAAAGTTCTATAGATGTCTGTTAAGTCCATTTGATTTATACTATCGCTTAGGTCCTGTCTCTCTGTTTATTTTTTGTCTAGAAGATCTGTCTAAAGGGGATAATGGGGTGTTGAGATCCCCAACAATTATAGTGTTGCAACCTGTCTCTCCTTTTAGCTCTAACATTCTTTCCTTCATGTATTTAAGTGCTTTTGAGTTGGGTGCATAGATATTTATTAGCGTTTTCTCTTCTTGATGAATTAGCCCATTTAATACTATATAATGCCCTTCTTTGTCTCTTCTTACAGTCTTTATCTTTAAACCTATTTTGTCTAAAATCAGTTTCGCAACTCCAGCTCTTTTTAATTCCTGTTTACATGCAATATATTTTTCTTGTCCCTTCACTTTTAGTCTATGTATGTCTTTATCCATATGGTTTGTTTCTTGTAGTCAACAGGTAGAGGGTTTCTTTTTCTTTTTTTTTTTTTTTTTTCTTTTTTTGGAGAAGTTTTTGCTATAGGGTGTGTGCGCTTGCAAGAGAGACAGAAAGAAAGCGAGAAATCACCCCCTGGGGGAACGGCCACGCTGCAATCTCTTCTCCTCCATTCTCCTTTGGGCACGCATGCACATGCACCTGGCGTGAGTTTAAGCCACCGGGTCTTGGGCTCGAACCGCGGTTGACTACATGGGAGTCCAGCGACATAGCCATTACGCTAACTGCTGGTCCCCAGAAAGAGGGTTTCTGTTTTTTATCTATTCAGTCAGTCTTTGTCTCTTGATTAGAGAATTTACTCTATTAACATTCAGTGTTATTATCAATATTTCCGGATATGTTCCTATCATTAAGTGAGCCATTTTCTTGGTGGTTTTTTGTTCTCTTATATCTGTGTGTCTGACTTTTCAATTTTCCTGGTATAGCAGTTCCTTCAGAACTTATTGAAGAGCTGGTTGGAATTCGTAAATTCTTTCAGGTTTTGTTTATCTGAGAATGTTTTTTATCTTTTTTCCCCATATGAAGGATAATATTGCTGGATATAGTATTCTTGATTGAAATAGTTTTGACTATAACACCTTGACTATATTTCCCCCTTCTTTCCTTTCCTGCACTATTTATGATGAGAGGTCTGAAGTTAGCCTGATTGGATAACCTTTATAAGTTATTTGACACTTCTCTCTTGCCAATTTTAGTATCTTGTCTTTGTCTGTGGTTTTAGCCAATCTGGCTGTGATGTGCCTTGGAGAAGATTTTCTTGGATTGATTCTATGTATTTATGTATTTCTTAGGTTTGGATATTTGAATGCCTTTCTAGGTTGGAAAGTTTCCTTCCAGGATTTCATGGAATAAATTATCAATGCCCTTATAATTTTCTTCCCTTTGTGGGATACCAGTTATCCAGATGTTTGGGCTCTTGATGGTATTTAGAGATTTTTCCTATAGGGCGCGTGCGCTCGCCAGACAGACAGAGAGAGACAGAGAGACAGAAAGCGAGAAATCACCCCCCAGGGGGGATGGTCACGCCGCAATCCCTTCTCCTCCATTCTCCTCTCAGGATCTTGGGCACGCACGCACATGTGCCCGGCGTGAGTTTTAAGCCACTGGGTCCGGGACACGAACCACGGTCGACTATGTGGGAGTCCAGCAACATAGCCATTACGCTAACTGCTGGTTCCCTAGGTCACAGGTTTTTGTCTTCTACATTCAATATTTGATCTTCTGTGTGATCTAATCTCTTTTAATACTTTTGATTGAGGTTTTAATTTCCTGTATCACATCCTTCATCTCTAACAATTCTATTCGATTCTTTTTCGTGTGTGTGTGTGTGTGTGTGTGTGTGTGTGTCTGTTTCTTCTTTAAATCATGAAAGGGCTTTCTCATCTCCTGGAGCTTGTTGTCTCTTTTGTTTTGCATCTCATTTAATTTGGTCTCTATAAATATTCTGAATTGTTTATTTGACATTTCCATGAGTTCCATTGTATTGTCTGTGGGTGATAAGTAATTGATGTTTTTCCTTGGGGGAGAGACATTTTATTGTTTGCTCATATTTCTTGTGCCTCTGCAATGGTTTCTAGTCATCTGGTGATCTACACATTCTTTCCTAAATTTTTTGAGGTATCGCAGAGTCTTCAAAAGAGCCTGGTAGTAGGTAATTGTTGATCTCTCTTCTGTTCTACCTCACTTTTGCTCACCAGCAATTTGCACTGTTGTCACTGGTCTTGGATTACCCACAGCCCTCCCCTTTTCTAGAGAACAGGTGCAGCTGAGACTGAATCCCTGAGCTTCAATTCAGGAACAGAGAGATCACGTGGTGCTGAGCACTTTATAAAACACAAAAATCTTGAGAGTCCAAAAGCAAGTTTGGGAGGGGATGTGTCCGGGATCCCAGCTGTAAAGCCTTCTAGCCACAGGCTGTCTGCTGTGTGGCAAGAGCCTTCACTGGAAAGGGTGTCTGGATGGGGCTGAGTGGGTTACAAGGTTGTCTCAGAGTCCCAAAGTCAACAGTACCTGAGAGTCCAAAGGTCAGTAGGGAGGGTATGAGCCACTGTTCTCCAGCAGTAAATCCTTCCAGCTGTAGGAGGCCTGCTGTATGGCAAGGCCCTTCACTAGAACTCGTGTCCATATTTGTTTATTTTGTATGTTTTTCTTCTTGTAGGCAATCAATGCTGTGTACTTCTCTCTTGTGACCTTTGTGGGTCTCATAGGTTATGAAAAGTCATTTTTTTAAATTATCATTGGTTTCAGTGAATCTTTTGATTTGTCCTAATTTCTTGAGTAACTGCATAGTCATTCAGGAGTAGGTTGTTTATTTTCCATGTGTTTGTGTTTTGTTGAGGGTTCTTTCTGTAGTTGATTACAAGTTTAATTCCATTATGGTCAGAAAATATTCTGGATATAGTTTTTATACCTTTGAATTAGAAAAGGCTTCTTTTTGGCCCTATCTTGTGGTTGGTTGTCCAAAACATTCCATGTGGGGGTGAGAAAAATATGTATTTTGGAGGTTTTAGGTGAAATACTCTAGACCTCTGTCAAGTCCATTTGATTTATGGTATCACTTGATTATTGTGTTGCAGCCTATCTCTTCCTTTAAATTTAAGTCTCTCTTTCATGTATTTAGATGTTCCAAATTGATATTTATAAGTGTTATACCTTCTTGGTGAACTAGTTCTTTTAGTCCTATATAGTATCCTTCTTTTTACATATCCTTCAAAAAAGGATAGTACTTACAGCTTTTTTTTTTTTTTTTTCTTTTTCTGGAGAGGTTTTTGCTATAGGGCGCGTGCGCTTGCCAGACAGGCAGAGAGAGACAGAGAGATAGAAAGCAAGAAATCACCCCCCGCGGGGATGGCCACGCCGCAATCCCTTCTCCTCCATTCTCCTCTCGGAATCTTAGGCACGCATGCACACGTGCCCGGCGTGAGTTTAAGCCACCGGGTCCGGGACACGAACCGCGGTCGACTACGTGGGAGTCCAGCGACATAGCCATTACGCCAACTGCTGGTCCCATTACAGCTTTTCTTTTGAAGTCTCTTTTGTCTTATACCATATCATGACTTTGGTCTTTTTTCTTTTTTTTTTTTAAGTATTTACATTTATTAAATTTACAATCAGAATGGAATGTCTCCTAAGTCATCAGTATCTTGAGGAGGAAAAAATCAAACACAAAGCAAGTGAGTTTTCTGTTCCATCTCCTCTACGGCACCACTGAGGAAGTTCCCACTTCACAGAACGGCTGAAGTCCTTTCTAGTTCAGAAAGGTAGACACTTGGTAGTAGGAACAACATGTTCATCTTAATGGAATGGATGGTCCTTTGTTAAAGTTTTTTCCATTTTCCAAGTCTCTGTACAACCTGGGAGGCAGCAGGCAATGTCAGGATCCCAAGGGTACCATCTGCATCCCACCAGTCTGCATGGCCTCTGAGCAGAAAGAAGCTTGGCCAGTATGGAAGACCAGACTTCAGCTGTCTGGGTCATAGTGGAGTGGACTGTTCAACTTTTTCAACATGGACTACAACCACAGATGTGCCCTTTTTTTGGTATTCTAATCCCACGGGAGACTTTTCATTAAGACCTTGTTCCTTTGCACACATTTCAGGCACAACATATTGTCCTCCAGATACGGGGGTGGGAAACTGCAGGCTGGAAGTAAGAAGAGGGCACACACTCTCCCTTTTTGCTTCTCAGGAACCCAGGCTTGTTCAGCATGAAACTGCAGGTGAATCCAACTAGCTGTGTTTACAGGGAGACTTCTCCCGTGGACCACACACCACCTGACACCATAGGCCTCTTGTGGGGATTCCATGGCCTCTTTTTCTGCTGACTCCATCTTCCCAGCCACAGCTGCAATTCTGGCCCAGGAGGCCAGCACAGCCTCTGGGGCAGAGGTTGTCACCTCAATTGTATTAACTCCCCCTCGAGGAGAGCTGCCGACTCAGACTCTTGCCGGTTAGAAAAAGCCTCTGCATGTGGAGGAGCCACTTCCGGAGGATTAATCCTTTAAGACGCTTCCCTTCCTGAGGACTTTCTTCAGATGCTTTCCTTCTGCCCATTTTTAATTTTCTTCATAATGATGACTCAATCCTGGCCTCTTTTGCTGTGGTAGGAATATCCTTTTGATTTGGATAAGCATAGGCACACAGTCTCCTATATGCATCTAATTTCTGGCCTTTGGAGCTGATCTTTAATTGTTGGCCCCAAGCCCACAGGATGTCTCGGTGAAGCCGGTTGACTGGTGGCAGTTTAGAGGGCGGTAGGAGAACTGGTATCTTTTTCTGAGGCTGTAGGCTGTCATTGCATTGTGCCTTCTCCTTTGGACAGGATGCTCGATCATCCTTCACAGATCTTTTTCATTTTTTCCCCTTTGCTGAAGTTGTCAATAAACCTGTAGATGTGCTTGGTTGGCTGGAAGCCCACTGTTGCTCTTCAGTTTCAGACACTTGTTCACATTTAGAATTCCAATACTCTTCCCTCGACTTTTTTTGTAGATTTCCACTCCTTGCCTCTTGCATGCTCCATACTCTGAAAGTAGATCGGGCTGATCTCTTTTTCATTTTCTATGTGCATGGAACATACACACACGTACACTGTGTGTGTGTGTGTTTGTGTGTGTGTGTGTGTGTGTGTGTGTGTACATTCATCCAGTCTGTGTCTTTTTTTTTTTTTTGTATTCTGTGGTTTTATATATTCAATTAAAGTTTTTGCATATAGATTTTTATCTCATCTCTGCATAGTAAAGGGAATATTAACAAGTATAAGTTTTATTTTGTTAGTACACCCCATCTACTTAACAGTTTAACAACTGAATGTTTTTATCTATTATTTTCTTTTCATAAAATTAATGTCTTTGTTAAAATATACCTTTTAATCATCACTTTGTGTTACATCTTAGAAAGTAGAACTGTTGGAACAAAATAAGATATTAAGGCTTGTATTTTAATAGCCAGATTATTCTGTTTATATTGATAAAAAGCCAGCAATAATATGATTCTATATGGTTCTCCACTACTTTACTAATTACTTTCATATTTTTAATTTTTATTTTACTATTTTAAGCTTAGTAGTAACATGCTTTTGGTTTATAATTTTTTTCTCTTTAAATTTATTTATTTTTTACATTAATTCACTATACATCATTACAGCATACAAATGAATTTTCCATCCAAAATACACTGTGTATTGGCTCAATCAAGCACATCAACATACATGTTTTCAGCAAATAATTTTCCAATTCTTATGTCTTGTGTACTTTGTTTTTTGTTTTGCCATCCTTGATTCCTTATCCCTAACCCTCTGCCATGTCCCACCCTCCTCCCACATTGTCTCTGGTATCCATGGTTGCTTTCTGTGCCTCCCCCCCCCCCCATTTAATTGATTTGCTAATGAACTTAATTAGTCTAAATATATCCAATAGCTAGCACAGCTGATATATACCTATACATGAACTCAAGTCTGACTTTAGGCATAAACCCCAGTGAGTAGAATGGACATATTATAAAGTAGTACCCAGCTGGGGCTATATAGCTTACTGCAGTCATCAAATATGAATTTTTTAAAAAATTTCGATACGGACAGTTTTACGGTTTTTTTTTTTTTCTCCTGCAACTTTTTTTTTTTAAATTACTTAACATTCATTTCCTGAGCATCATCACAACGTACTGAATGTGGTTTCCCATCTAGAATAAACTGCGTAGTGGCTTAATCATGCATGTTATCATCAATAATATTCCATTTCTACTTTCATACATATGTATACGTATATATATGTTTTTTACCCCATGTTTGACCCTCTGCCCTTTCCTACTCTCTTATTACACTATCTCTGCTATATACAGTTGTCTTCCATTCCTTTTTCCCCAACATTTTGTTATCACACAATATCATAAGTAATCTAACTACTTTCAGCAGGTAATTTCAAGAAGAGTAGTTTTGAACTGGTAATGATATTTCCTTGAAACTTAAAGCCTAGAAACAGATTAGTATTCTGTTCAAATAGTAGGTACATGCACCTATCAACAGCTCAAGAAAGGACAAAAATCCTTTAAAACCGGAAAACAAAACTTAGGAGAAAAGCAGCAATAATTCAGTCAAGTCACAGAATGTTGTTTCATCGGTTCAGTCTCATGTACTTAATCTTTCTTCTGTTAAGGTTCGATCTTCCAGATTGAATTCTGGGATATAATATTTATCTCCTGACATTGTCCCTACAATTAAGTTGCTCATTTTCTTAGTTTTTGAACTCTTATTTCTGTGTGTCTGCATTTAATTTTACTGACATAGCACTCCCTTAAGAACTTCTTGGAGATCTGGTCTGGTGCTAGTAAATTCTTTCAGGTTTTGTTTATCTGGGAAAGTTCGTGTCTTGTCTTCCCAAATGAACGATAACCTTGCTGCGTACAGAATTCTCGGTTGAAATTGCTTTTCCCTTAATACTTTGAATATATTTTCCCATTCTCTCCTCGCTCGCATTGTTTCTGATGAGAGGTCTGCCGTTAGTCTGATGGGATACCCTTTGTAGGTAACTTGCCTTTTTTCTCTTGCCAGTCTTAGTATCTTGTCTTTGTCTGTGGTTTTGGTCAATCTGGCTATAATGTGACTTGGAGAAGATCATCTTGGGTTGATTCTATTTGGGGTCCTCTGTATTTCTTGAGACTGAATCTTTGAGTGCCTCTCCAGGTTTGGAAAGTTTTCTTGTAGGATTTCATGGAATAGACTATCAATGCCCTTATGAGTCTCTTCACCCTCTGGGATGCCTATTATCTGGATGTTTGGACGTTTAATTGTATCTAGTACTTCTTGCATGTTATTCTCAAATTTTTGGGCCATTTTCTCAGTCTTCATGGTGGATTTTTCTAGGCCAGCCATTTTCTCTTCTACATTAGAGATTCAATATTTTCTGTATGCTCTAGTCTGCTTTTAATACTTTCAAGGGAGATTTTGACTTCTTGTATTATAGCCTTCATCTCTAACAGTTCCATCTGATTCTTTTGTAAAGTGTGAAATTTCTCTTTTAGATCTTGCATGAATTTCCTCACCTCCTGGAACTCTTCAACTCCTTTCTCCTTCCTCTTCAGCAGTTCCTTGTCTCTCTTCTCTTCCATCTCTGTTAGCTTTGCCATTATGAATGTTCTGAATTCTTTATTAGACATTTCCATGATTTTCATTGAACCGCGTGTGGATGAAGAGGAGCTATCCGTTTCCCTTGTGGGAGAGGTATTTTCCTGCTTCCCCATATTTCTTGTGGTCCTGCAGCGATTTCTAGTCATCTGGTGGATGGTCGGTTTCTTCCCAAACTTGGAGGTTCAATCTGAGGGTCGAGGAGTGTGTAGAAAAGGAAGCAGAGAGAGGGAAACAATACCAACAACACCAAAAAAAAACCAGACAAGAAACAGAGAAAAAGAAGATAAAAACTTTTAAATAAATCTAAAAAAAAATCAATATTCAAAAAATTTCAATAAAACTCAAAAATTAGGAAACCGTGAGGTACGCTTGCACACCACGCAAAATGGCTAGATCGCAGGAGCCATGGAGCTGTGTCTCTTGAAGGGCTGTTCTGGGAGTAGGAGAGGGGATTATTAACAAGATAAAGGCCTAGGAGGGGCCAAAGGGCCCTGTAAAATGCCTCACCTTAAAAAATTCTAAAAAGCAAAAATTATAAAAAAGAGAGAGGACAGAGACAGAGGTAGAGAGAGACAAAGACTGATACAGAGACAGGAGACTTGAAAGGGGTTTTGTATGCTGGAGGCCCAGTTAGCAGTGGGACATCTTCCTTTCTCCCAAAATGGCTAGATTGCAGGAGCCATGGAGCTGTCTGTCTCTTGAAAAAGGGCTCCAGTCTGTGTCTTAATTAGAGAATTTAATCGATCAACATTCAGCATTATCAGTATTTGCAGACTTATCCCTGCCATTTTGTTAGCCATCCCCCCGCCCCGTTATTTCCATTTGTCTCTTTTTAGCTTTCCTGATACAGTAGTCCCTTTAATACTTTCTGTAGAGCTGGTCTAGTGTTCATGAGTTCTTTCAGTTTTTGCTAATCTAAAAATGATTTTATTTCTTATTATTTAAAGGATAATCTTTCTGTGTATAGTATTCTGGGTTGAAACAGCTTTTCCTCTTTTTTCTTTTTTATTGCATACCAGTCATCTTTTATTGGATGTGAATTCTCAACTGGGATATGAAAGGACTCAACAAGTTCCTTTGGTCCTTTGGAGGGGTGCTAAGCTAAGGAGATGAAGGTCTGGTTCAGTGTATGATCTCCATGCTGGCCCTCTTCAGTGGTATTTGCATCGCCGCTCATGTTTGAGTTCCTTATAAGAAAGGCAGTAGCTGAACAGCACATAAGAGGCCAGCACCAAAGAAACCCCAGCAACACCCCCTTTCTTCGTGTTGACATACTTGTTGTAATACTGGTAGTAACTTCTCTGAAATGCTCCAGCAATGCCTTTATGGATAAAATACTGCATCGGCATCCAGCTTGGCAGCTCCCCAAGTTTCACATTCATGAGTTTCTTTACCTTCACTGGTATGACTGACGCCATCGTGGAGTCTTGGTGTCTGCTCCAAAATTGCTTTTCTTTTAATGTTTTGAATATGTCTTCCCATTCTTTCCTTGCCTGTATCGTTTCAGTTGCAAGGTCCAATGTTAGTCTAATAGTATAACTTTTTAAGTAACTTGGTATTTTTCTCTTGCCATTTTTTTTAGAATCTTATCCCCTTTGTCTTTTGTTTTTATCAGTTTTTCTATGGTGTGTTGTGGGGAGGATCTTTTTATGTTGATCGCATGTGGGGTCCTTTGTATTGCTTGGGTCTGGATGGCAATACACATTCCAAACCTGTTTCTCTAGGTTTGGAAAGTTTTCAGTTAGTAGATTTTGGTAGATTTTCAGGAAGAGGTTTTCCACGCCTTCACCTTCTGTAATATCCATTTGGATATTTGAGTGTTTGATGGTATCTAGAATTTCTCATGTTATTATTATTTGTTTTTGGTTATTTTGTCTTTTTGTTGTTGTTGTTGGTTTGGTCTGTGTTGGAGACTTTGTCTAATTTTTTGTCTTCTATTTTCCATTTCCAGAAGTTCTGTTTGACTCCTTGTTTAGGGTGTAGGTCTCTTAATAGAATTCCTCTTCCATGTCATAAATTATTTTCTCATCTCCTGGATTCTATTGCATATATTTTTTGAATATCTTTTGAGTTTTGTCACAGTGAATGTTCAGAATTCTATGACTTTCCTGTGAATTCTTTTTTACTGTTCATTGTTGGTGAGAGGTTATTTTGTCCCCTATGAAGAGAATTATTTCATGTTTCTTTTGTGTCTGTGTTGGTTTTTAGTCATCTGATGCAGTATTCACTTCTTCCTATTTAGATTCTGTAGTATAAGAGGGAAGATTGGCTCTAGCTCTTAGGTATGTTCCTGGTAGAGGGTTTTGTCTTTCAGATCAGAACAGGCAGAATTTTTTTTTGTTTTCTTTTTTTTTTGGAGAGGTTTTTGCTATAGGGCGCATGCACTTGCCAGAAAGAGAGAGGGAGACAGAAAGCAAGAAATCACACCCCACCCCCCCAAGGGGGATGGCCACGCCACAATCCCTTCTTCTCCGTTCTCTTCCTGGGATCCTGGGCACGCATGCACGCATGCCCAGCGTGAGTTTAAGCCACCGGGTCTGGGACTCAAACCACGGTCGACTACGTGGAAGTCCAGCGACAGAGCCATTATGCCAACTGCTGGTCCCAGAACAGGTAGAATTTATGTAGGTAGTTTCAATGTGATTGAGTCCTCGTACAATCTTGCAGCTCCTGATGAGCTGGGGAGAAGCTAAGGAGATATGCCTTAATGAAGAGGCTCAAACTATGCTGACCAAAGCACAGTTGCATGGGCCAGAGAGTCCCAGATTCCTAAGGCAGAATTGGGAATGGAATATGCTGGGATCACCCCATGAGATGCATGTTTGCACCAGCATTCTACTTTCTTGGCAAGGATGGGATTTAGGAAGCAGTTGGCAAGGCACTACAAGACTCCAAGTTGTGAAGTCAAACCTGAGGGGAACTGTTAACACACATGTGTCCACTGGAGCTCAACTTTCCTAGCAGGCAAGACTCAGGAAGCAGCCAGGGAGGCACAGTTGGAAGGTCCCAGGATCTGATGGCAAACCTGGGAGAGCTTTGGGACCACCCAAGAGGTATGGATACTGGAACTCAGCTTTCCTGACATGCAGGGCTCAAGAAGCTGGTGGAAACACAGTTAGAGGGCCCCAGGTTCTGAAGGCAAATCCGAAGGGAGCTGGAATCATCCAGCAAGATATATGCTTACACCAGAGCTCAGCTTTCCCAACAGGGCTCAGGAAGCAGCCAGCAAGGCATGGTCACAGGGCCCCAGGTTCCAAAGGTCCTGTGTAACTTTTTAATCAATACCCACCTACCATGACGATATGCAACCTGTGTTCATTTCTGTGGCATAATTCAGCTTTGCCATTCCCTGGACATCACAGAATTAAACAAATGACAATATACACTTGATGTCTCTTTTGTCCAAAGTAGTCCTTTTTATTCACTTCCGTGTTTCTCTGGATAAGCAGTTCACTATATTCATGTTTCAGTGACTGGACATTGTGAGTATATCACAGTATATTTATGGCTGTTTATATTGCTTCGACTGTGGGATAATAAGAATAAAGATACTATGGCTATTTACATCCATGTCCTTTTTATTATTTATTTTCTATAGGGCATGCATGCTTGTCAGAGAAATTGAGAAAGCACCCTCTGGGGGGATGATTACATTGAAATCCCTATCCCCTACAGTCTCCTCTTGGAATTGTGGGCAAGCACACACAGACACCTGGCATGGAATGCCACACGTATGACTTTTTCTAGCCATAAAGTCCAGGGCTTAAACTGTACAGTCAACCATGTGGGATACAGCTACCTTAACCACCACACCACCTGGCTGGCCCTCTATCTCCTTTTTATAACCATATTTTTATTTGCCCTTTATGCATCAATATTGATATTCTGGTTAGAGTATGCTAAATAGCTTTGAAGCAGCTTTATTGGGCTGTCATTTTCTCACATCCTAATACTGAGTTTTAAAAGAGAGCTCACTGATTTTTTTTTTTTTTGCTCATACATATCAAATATAACAATTTCTTTTTAATTTTATTTTTAATCAAGAAATAATTGTATTTCAATCAATGTATACATTGTAGAAAGATTCAGTCAAGCCATGTGAAAGAAGCCAGGCAAAGAAGGACAAGTATTGTATAATCTCACTCATATAGAATGCCAGTACCAGACTGTCTTTGTTATTACAGCTTTGTAATATATTTATAAGTACAGTTATGTAATGACTCCAGCTTTATTTAAATTTTATTCTGAAATAAAATTTCTTTGGCAATTTGGAGTATTCAGTGGTTCCATACAATTTTTAAAAAAATGTTTATTTATTACTATTTTATTTTTTAATTTGACAAAAGAGAGAGAAAGTGAGAAAGCAAACTACCAGGTCTGGTACTCAAACCACGTCAGCCATGTGGGAGTATAGCACCTCAACCACCCAGCCACCTGCCAGCCCTCCCTACAAATTTTGTGATTGTTTTTTCTAATTGTGTAAAGAATGTCATTGGTGGGCCAGTAAGTGGCATGGTGGCCACCATTGAGGCACTGGATTTTCACATGGCTGACTGCAGTTCAAGTCCTAACCTGACACTGGGTTCATGTGCTTTTGTGCCCAAAAATTTCAGGAGGAGAATCAAGGAGAGGAGATTGTAGTGTGGGCATAAGCCCTGTGGGGTAATTTCTCACTTTCCCTCTCTCCCTCTCTGTCTCTCTCTGGTGAGCATAGCACCCTATCTAAGAAACTTAAAGAAACAAAAACAAAAAGAATCATTGGTATTTTGAATGAAACTGCATTAAATTTGTAGATTGATCTAGATAATAATTATGTTGTAAAAATATTGTTTTTTTTCTAGCCATAAACATGATGTGTTTCTATTTTTGTATGTCTTGCATTGCTTTCATAAATGTTTTCGTAAGTGTTTTATGGTTTCTATTACAGAAATCATTTATTTCTTTGGATAAATTTACTACTAGTTATTTGTTTTTTGTTTTGTCACTATTGTTAATGAGATTGCTTCCTCCATATATTTTCTTCAGTTATGTGATACCATATTGATGTATATAAAAGTTGATTTTTATATTAATTTTATATGTAGCCACTTTAAAAATTTTTTATTATAATTTCTGATTTATAGTCACTGTTAATGTTTGTAATGTACAGTATAGTTTCAGAGCATGCACACAATATATGATAATCAAAGTTACAAATATATTCAACATCATCACCAAAGAACATTACATTATTTTGTGCACCTTTAAGTCTACCTTTTCTTTTTAAGGTAAATATTGGATTGGCAATGCCCCTTTCTATCCTTTATATTTAATACTGCACATCTTTACTGTATACATTTTTTATGTAGCCACTTTATCTAATTTGCTTACATGTTACAATTTTTTTGGTGGAGTAAATATTTTGAAAGAATTAGGGACCAGCTGTTGGCTTAATGGCTATGTCGCTGAACTCCCATGTAGTCAACCATGGTTCGAGTCCTGGAGCCGGTTTAAACTCATGCTGGGTGCATGTGTGTGCGTGCCCAGGAATGGAGGAGAAGGGACTGCAGTGTGGCCATCCCCCCCCGGGGGGGGTGATTTCTTGCTTTCTGTCTGTCTGTCTGTCTCTCTCTCTGGCAAGCGCCGCACCTGGTAGCAAAAAACTCTCAAAAAAAAAAAAAAAAAAAGAGGGACCAGCAGGTAGTGTGTTGATTAAGGGCACTGGACTCTCACATGGCCAACTGAGGTTCGAATCCCGGACCTGGCAGCTTGCTTTTTCACTTTCCCTCTTCCTCCCTCCCTCTTTCACTCCCCTCTTTCTGTCTGGTCAAATTAAAATATATAAATTAAATTAATTATTAAAAAGCAAAAGAGAAAGCAGAATGAGGGGAGAAACAGGAAGAGAAATTGGTACTTTTGGGAGGCTTTTGCTGCTGTTGTTGAGGAAACAGATTGCTTCCTCAAGCTCTTAGGTAGCTATAGGAATATGGGCCTAACCTGGCTTACTTATATTGGTTGATGACCTGAACTTGGGCATCCCCCCAGTTTTAAATCTGGCCATGTGATGCAAACATAAGATTATAAAAAAATATTACTCATAAAAATGGCAGATTTTCATTTGAAGAACTCAAATATAGTAGAAGCCTAGCAATGGGATACATATTCCAGTGATGACTTGGAAAAAGTTCAAGAGACACCTTCAAATCACAACATGATTTATTTTTCTTTCTCTGAGTCCATCAGTCGTAACCGCTTAATCTCCACTGTCACTACTCCTAATGTGACCTCTGTTCGTTTTCTGTTAGTAACTTAATCTTTCTCTCATTTCTTCCATGAGTTACTTCTTCAGGTTCATATTTTCACACAGGGGTTATTTCAAGATATCTCCCTGACAGGATTCATGGCCTAGAATCCCATGAGGCTGGTCAAAATGCTAATGCTCAGATTCTGATTAGTAGGGTTGGGAAGGCCTGTCCTGACCCATTACCATGATAGCTGGTTCTGTGGCCACTGCTAAGAAACTTGGGCCATCTGATCAGATTTGCTCTTAGAAGCTTCATTCAAGAAAACGGGGGATGTGGAGCAACCATGGCAAAGCCTTGAGACCCACAAAACTGGAGTGCTAGGAGCTCCTCATCTTGCTCCAGGCACCGGATGCTGTGTATTATACCTACAAAAAAGGCTAATGTGGGTACTTCCGTTACCTGGAACACAAAATTTCTGTTGCTTGGGGAAAGTTCCAGTGACAAAGTGAGGGAAGCCTCCTCATGCTCTGTGGCATCTGTGGGGACTGCCTTGGTGGTCGCACAAGGGCCCAGTTCCCCAGCTAGACCCAGCTCCTTTCAGGGATAAGGGTGCAGGTCCCACTCGCGCCCTCTGGGAAAACCGACAGATGTCCTGTTACCCGCCTCATCAAGGCAGCTGCCGTCCCCAAGGGAGTCATCCGGATCCGACACACCCACCCAGCCTTGCATTCACTTGAGCTCCGGCCCTGCCTGACCTAACTGCTGCCGCCTTTGTGGTCGCAGCTGCCACTTCCACCAAGGTCGCGGAAGAGGCTCTGCCGATGCTCACCGTCAACCAAGGGTTAACCAAGGGGTGGTCCGCGCTTAGAGCAGGCTGATTGGTCGGATTTGAGGGGCGAAGCTGAGAGTGTCCCTTCCTGATGACGCAGCTGGCTCGAGCCCGCCCTACTACCGCGAGCCGGCCAATCAGCGTGCTCAGGGCGGTCACCACCAGCCTGGCTGTGTAGACAGTGTGCAGCGTTGGGCCGTTCTCTTGGCTGAGGCTGAATTCTGGGGCTGTTGACTGGCTAGGCATGGCGAGCAGATGAGCGCCCTGGCTAGGTTTGTGAATGGGGGCGGGCTTGGGATGGCTTCCTGCGCGGAAGCAACCCTGTAAACGGGGGGGTAACCACTCAGCCGAGCTCTAGGGAGGGCTCTCGTGGGACATGCCTCTCTGGAGTGAGAACTGGGCAGGGAGAGAGCCTGAGGTGGGATTTGGCCTGGAGAGCCGCCACCTCACTAGCCCCGCACCATCCAGCCCTGCCGCTCGTGCCAGTGTTCCGTGGCTCTCGCTTAGACGTGCAGACTTGTGTAACTCTGAAACTCCTTTAATCTTGATTTTATGTCGAGGCGGAGGCTGGAGCGACGCATGTCCCGGGTCCCAGGCCCTCAACACCTGGCGTGGTCTCTCCTACCACCTCTGGCTTTGTTCCTGCCTGGCTTTGCAGAGGCGGCTCAGGTTCCAACAAAGGCTCCGAAAGCCCTTGGCCTCAGCCTTTGGGCGCGACCTGACCACCGGCTGCACCAGTTCCAATACATCTTCCCAGCCTTGGCGCTGTCATCTTCCTCCTGCTAAGGGGTCAGGTGATCTCGTATGGGCAGCAGTCCCACTGAGTCCAGACACTAATGCAGTGATAGTTTCAGAGGCTCCGCCATTCCAGGTGCCTCATCAACTTCCTCAGCCTGATATGCCAATGATCGTTCGCCCTCATTCACTGATTAGACCAGGACTCAGGGAGAAGCTGTTAGGAAGAGGAAATGTAACTAGCAATTAAATGCACATTGTTTGGATACCGATGTCTCTGATTTTCCACATCACACTGACCTGCCCTCTTTTCTGAACCATTCAGAATTTAGTCAGAGAGACATTCTTAATTTTAGGCAAGTTGAGTAACATGGCATTTATTCTATGGAATCAATGGTGACAGCACTTTCTATCAACTCTAAAAAACAAAACAACTCATTGGATTTTACTAAAGTAGAAATTTAGATGGAGGCCTCCCTATTGTAAGTTTTTTAAGAATTTTTTTGTCTTAGGATGCGTGCATCATTGTAAATTCTAATGGACAGTTTTATTTACTGCAAAATCCTATTTTGCTGTTACTTCAGAAGGCTTAAGGCAGACCATTTCTTTTTTATAGATTTCCTGAAAAGTTCAAATATCAGAGACATATATGAAAACAGTTTTACAGGTTCTTTTTTTCTCCCAGCCCTATCTGTCTAGAAATCAGGGATTTTATGCATAGTTTCATACAAGTTAAATATTTTTGAGCTTTTTATAAAGGTCTTAGTACGTCTTTGGATGGATATTATTCTCAAAGAAACAAAATATTTGTCGATTAAACTTAACGTGATATAGGTAGGGTTCGCTCAGAAGTAGGGTCTGAATCTGAGATTTATGGTCAAGGAGTTTAATGTGTGGAATCCAAGCAGAGAAGTAGAGGCATGAGACAGGGGAAGGAGTTAAGTAACAGGTATACTATTGAGTAAATTTCCATAGGGAACTCTGGAAGCCAGTGGGGAACCTGCCTCAGAGTTATCTTCCCAAGGGCACAGACACTGGGATGTTTATCCTCCAACTCCTGAGTACCATTAGTTTGGGGCCATAGTCCTTCAGAGATGTTGACCATGCATGAGAACAGGCTCAGGAGGGCAATGGTGGCTGCTAGTATCAGCAAGAAGACTGATTATTTTTGAGCATAAGTAAAACAGCTTGCCTCTCTGAAGGACCAAGTACATCTGCAGGTATGAACAACACAATAAAGTCTGCTGACATGTTCCATAGATTTTGGCCATTCTTCCAAGGAAATGATCTGGCTGTTTCCATGTAAACAGAAGAGATCTTGACAGATGGTGGTCAGATGTACCCACATTATCCAGTGTTAACAGTCTTGACTATACCAAGCTATTGGATAGTTGTGAAATGTTATGTCCAAAGAGGAAGAAGATGAAATTACATCACTGATAATTTTTATATAGAGTACATAGGACAATGATAATATTTTGGCTTAAATGGTATAGTTTACACATTCATTTCACCTGTTTTTGTTTTTATTTTTATTTTTTATTTTTGGAGAGGTTTTTGCTATAGGGCGCGTGCGCTCGCCAGACAGACAGAGACATAGAGACAGAAAGCAAGAAATCACCCCCCAGGGGGGATGGTCACGCCGCAATCCCTTCTCCTCCATTCTCCTCTCGGGATCTTGGGCACGCACACACACACGCGCCCGGCGTGAGTTTTAAGCCACCGGGTCCGGGACGTGAACCACGGTCGACTACGTGGGAGTCCAGCAACATAGCCATTACGCTAACTGCTGGTTCCCTTGTTTTTATTTTTAATGCACTACCAAGAAATTTCCAATTTCATTACAGCTCTCATTTATGATCTCACTATAGTTCTTCTGGTCAAAGCTATTCTAGATCATGTTCTGTACCAGCAGTTCTCATTCAGGGCCAATTTTACACCCATGGGGCTTTGGGCATTGTCTGGAGACATTCTTGGTTGTCACTTCTTGAGTGGAGGCGAGGGAGACTGTTAAACATGCTAGGAATCATAGGACAGTCCCTACAACAAAGCCCCACATGTCCATAGTGCCAAGACTTGGGAGCCCCTTCCTAAACCATAGCTATTGAGTGCCAGGAACCCAGCAGGGTCTAGGGTATTAGAACAGATGGGTTGGGGTAGGGATATTCTCTAGAGTGGGGGTAGTAAGGCCCATATACACACCCATTGCTGCTCATCTGTGGGTCACCAGGCAGCACATCAATCCCTGAATATTGAAGTCATTGTATTTAAGACCCATGAGAGTGCTAGTGGTGTAGGTGACATCTCCATTTCACAAGTCAAGGTTGCTGCAGTTTAGAGGGCTTAGGAGCAACTGTATTTAGGAAGGGGTGGGGACTGATTTAAATCTCAGTGTCCTCAGTGAGCATGTGCTTTATGTACTACAGAGAAAAGAAGTATAACTGATGAGGTGAGGTTCAAGTCTCCTGAGCCCATTTATTACTTTCCATCAAGAGGCCAGTTGTGTAGATTAGGCTCCCTAAATGATCTCTGGTCTTGACCACTTCTGTCCTCCAGTTCCTGCTCCATACCACAGGGATCTTTCCCCCAAACTAAAGCCTTTCATTTTTTCTTTTATTAAACTTTGGATACAGTCCATACTCTTATGTCCTGGAAAACTGGGACTTGAATTCGATATATTTTTGTTAAGGATGTTCAATATATTTTGGGCTTGGTATGCAAAGAATCACAAAATGACTACAAGCCGTTACATGTTACTAATGGTCATTAATAAAAGTATGTCTTAAGGATAAGATTGGTGAGATTTCTTTCTGTAAATGAAGGTGTTTAGGGGACAGTATTTTGCTTCTGTAGAATGGGCCCCCCACACCTTATACACACAGGAAGGAAATTGTATATAGTATTTTTGTATTGTAGTGTTTTGACTCTGACCCATCTACACAAGATCAGGTGTAGAATTTTACAGAGATAATATCATGTCAGCACTTAAAAACACATTTATACCACTTTGTTATCAAACCAGTAATATATGCTTATTGAAATGAGACTTTAATTGGAGGTAATATAGGAGGTTCATGTTGTTTTACTTTAAGCCTACAAATAATCAGTTCTTTGAAGGCAGGGACTCTGGTTTACCTTTTTCTGTATCCCAGTAATATTGAATAAACAATAGGCTTTGATAGTTCCAGGTTTGTAAGATTGCAAAATTGTGATGATCCTGAAATAAATCACTTTAAAAAGTACAGGATTTATATGGGAATGAGGGGATATATTATGGAATGTAGTACAAATACAACAGTTTTTAAAATGTAAAGGATTTTAAGCCTCATCTGGTAGGAATGAGAAGATATACCACACAATATATTCTAAAATATTTAAGTTTCTAAAGCATAATCTTGTATGTAGCCTGGTAGAAATAAGAATATATTACACAATATATTTATTTTAAAGTATAATGGATCTTGATTACCATCTAGTGGCAGTAAGGGAATATAGTACAGAATATAATAGGTTTTTTTTTTTTTTTTTTTTCTTTTGGGAAGAGGTTTTTGCTATAGGGCGTGTGCACTCACCAAAAAGACAGAGACAGACAGAAAGCCAGAAATCACTCCCCAGGGGGAATGGCCATGCCACAATCCCTTCTCCATTCTCTTCTCAGGATCTTGGGCACGCATACACCCTAGCCTGCCGTGAGTTTAGGCCACCAGGTCCAGGACTCGAACTGTGGTTGACCAATGTGGGAGTCCAATGACGTAGCCATTACGCCATATGCTGGTCCCAGAACATACTAGTTTTTAAAGTTTAATGGATCTGTGGGTCTTGATCATAGCCTAGTAGAAATTAGGGGATCTAATACACTTACAATTTAAGAGTTAAACATACTAATTTTTAATATTAAGGTGTGCTTATTGGCATATTAAATGCATTTCTTTCATAGTCCAATGACTTAATATATCAGATTTACAAATTCAAAGTATAGGTTGAGTATCATTTATTGGAAATGGTTGGGGCCAGAATTGTTGCAGATTTAAGATTTTTTTCATGTTTTGAAATATCTACTCTGTATGTCAAACAAGCTACATTTAAAAATGGAATTTCATAAAGTTCTGTTACCCAATTACTCAACTCCTGGACCAAATCACACATGTAAAAGGTTTTGTTCTGGGGCAGAGTGGGGATTTTCCCCTTTTCTGCTGATGCACCTGGATAAGCCATAGGTAAATGTACTTCAGTCTGAAAACTGAACAAATCTATTCTTGGATACACTATACTTAACAATGGAATTTTATAAAGTCCTTTTATATAGTTACTTAGCTCCGGAGCCAGATCATATATGTAAAGATTTTGTTCTAGGGCAAAGTTGATATTTACCTCTTTGGTGCTGGTACACATATATAAGTGATAGGTGTAAAGACTTTAATGTGAAAACTGAATAACTCACTAATTCCAAATAAACTACACTTAGAAATGGACTTTTTTTTTTTTTTTTTTTGAGAGGTTTTCGCTATAGGGCGCGTGCGCTTGCCAGACAGACAAAGAGAGACATAGAGACATAAAGCGAGAAATCACCCCCCAGGGGGGATGGTCATGCCGCAATCCCTTCTCCTCCATTCTCCTCTTGGGATCTTGGGCACGCACACGCGCCCGGCGTGAGTTTTAAGCCACCGGGTCCGGGACGCGAACCGCGGTCGACTACGTGGGAGTCCAGCGACATAGCCATTATGCTAACTGCTGGTTCCCTAGAAATGGATTTTTAATGGGACCATTACGTGACGTAGTGGTTAATGCACTGATCTTGTTCTCATAGAGTAAGTACATAAGCTTTCTTTTTCTTAAACAAATTATTTATTTATTCATTTATTTTAATTTGATGAGAGAGAGAGAGAGAAGGAAAGTGAGAAAGCAAGCCACCAGGTCCAGGACTCCAACCATGGTCGGCCATGTGAGAGTGTCCAGAGCCTTAACCACCATACCACCAGCTGGTCTCAGCATAAGCTCTTTTTCTCTAATTTCTCATGGTTGTTCTTTACTTTTTTAGCTAAGATTTTAGCAATAATTACCTAGGAAAGTGTTCATTCCTTGAGAGTTTTCATGGGTCAAAATCAGAGTACTATATATATATATATTTTTTTATATTTTTCCACAACTTGACATTTATGAAACCTCACAGGTAGTATTACATTGCAATCAATTTGTCCATGAGTGATATTACTCTGATAATTATTAAAATCTGTTCTTGGTATATTTACTGCAAATATTTTCTTTTGTATTCTTTTTTTTTTTTCGCGTTTTTTTTTTTTTTTTTTTTTTTTTGCTATATGGCGCGTTCGCTCGCCAGACACACGGAAAGCGAGAAATCACCCCCCAGGGGTGATGGTCACGCCGCAATCCCTTCTCCTCCATTCTCCTCTCGGGATCTTGGGCACGCACGCACACGCACCCGGCGTGAGTTTTAAGCCACCGGGTCCGGGATGCGAACCGCGGTCGACTACGTGGGAGTCCAGCGACATAGCCATTACGCTAACTGCTGGTTCCCTTCTTTTGTATTCTTGATGAAGATAGGCATAGTACTTGGGAGAAATTGTACTAATCCCTTTGGTATGTTTGTATGTATATACACATAGTGTATATCTGGATCTGTAGCTCTACAGATCTCTGTTTTTCATACAGCTGCAGACACACACACACACATATAGAGAACCTGTGTATGTGTGTACATCACAAGTGCACAGCTGGGAAACATCGACACTGCAAGATGTTGGTCAGATTCTTATCACTGGCTGTACCTGTTCCCCTGTCACTTGACCTTGATTATGTAAATAGTTTAATATTGTCTCTCATCCTACAGGGGACTCATATAGACATTAGCAGCTAATGTGCCTGAGATGGAACCCTACTTATATATTCTTTCTAGTTCTTTCTGAATTTTTCTTCCATTCTCGTAATGTCTTCCATTGTCAAATTGACCCATTTATCAATTTAAAAACGAAAGCTGGTAATGAAAGTTTGTAAGCATCCTTTTTTCTTGCTTCTACATGAAGTTTTCTACTTTGCTTTTGCAGTCTCTACCAGTTGAATTTGATGGTCACCAGCTTATAGGCATACATCTGAGGACAGTTGTTTGCTAGATCTTTCTTTCAGTTCGGTCCAAAAGGTCCTCACTTGGTCTTGACTGAGTGGAGTAATGCTGTGTCTTCATCAGCTTTGTAGTCTGCTGGTACAACTTGACTCTGCAATATGTCTGTGGACAATTTCAACAGTTTTCCATGTATTTGGATCTAATCCATGTACACTTTCTAATTTTCCCAAGTCTGATTTTGTGCTATGTTTCAGTTTTACTGATGAAGTCATATTTTATATATTCATTCATTACAGCTGTTCTACAGAAGGGGTATGCATTCCAGGTTTTCTTGTGAAACACCAAGGACCCCTCAGGAGCAATCGTCCTCATGAATGCAGAAACTTTGCTCTTTAGGTAATAAATTTTGTGTGTATACTGTCCCTTTTCTCCATTCTTTTCATAGTGTTCATTCTTTAAGACTTTAATTCCTTTACCACTGGTCTCATTTTTACTGACTTCTACAACAGAGAAAAACTGTCCAACCTGATACTTCTGAAAAGAACATGGCAAAATCACATGGAATTCCTTAATCAGCACCATCTCCCTGGGACATCCCCCCCATCACTGCTGGTACCACCCCTTCAGAATACAAGTATTTTTTAAGAATTAGAATTTTCACAGGGAAAAATCCTGGTACCAAATCAAAAAGAGGGATACATGCACAGATGTGAAATCTGTAGACACAGGGAATTAGAGACAGGCCAGAGCTTGGCCTCCTCATATTAAAGCACGAGAGCCAGAAAAAAAGACCACAGCCACATGTGTACACATTTTTATGTATTTTTAAGTCTTTAGTTTCCTACAGTTTTGAATTAAGAGAAAAGTGTGACTTAATTGTACTAAAACTCAAATATTTTTTGCCCAGCAGGTGGTGTGGAGGTTAAGGTGGTGGGTTCCCACAAAGCTGAATCTGCACTTCAAGTACTGGACCCAGAACTTCAAAATCACACGGGACAGAAGCTGACATGCATTCAAGCAAAATCATGACTTCTGAGCGCACGAGCAAAAGCAACTTGAATACATTGGTGCAAAAGCTTCATGACTTCTTGGCACGCTCATTAGAGGAATCTGAAGAAACAAGTTCACCTCCACGACTTGGAGTGAACCATAGCACAGATAAAATAAGTGGCTTTGGATGTAATTCTGCTATGATGAAAAACAGCAAGGAAGAGGGAGCTATCTCTTCAGAAAAATCCAAATCTTTGGGATCATCGCGATTGAAGAGGAAACCTTCCATTGTAACAAAGTATGTAGAATCTGATGATGGAAAACTTTTGGGTGGAACTGTAAGTGAAGATGCTTCTAATGAAAATTCAGAAAATTATATTACTATGCAAAGTTTGCCAAAAGGTACAGTGATTGTACAACCAGAGCCAGTGCTGAATGAAGGAAAAGATGATTTTAAAGGGCCTGAATTTAGAAGCAGAAGTAAAATGAAAACTGAAGATCTCAAGAAACATAGAGTAGATGGGCTTCAGGGGATTATGAGCTGCACAGCTTGTGGACAACAAGTCAATCATTTCCAAAAAAATTCCATTTATAGACACCCTTCACTGCAAGTTCTTATTTGTAAGAATTGCTTTAAGTATTACATGAGTGATGATATTAGCCGTGACTCAGATGGAATGGATGAACAATGTAGATGGTGTGCAGAAGGTGGAAATTTGATTTGTTGCGACTTTTGCCATAATGCGTTCTGCAAAAAATGCATTTTGCGCAACCTTGGTCGAAAGGAGTTGTCTACAATAATGGATGAAAACAGCCGGTGGTACTGCTACATTTGTCACCCGGCACCTTTGCTGGACTTGGTCTCTGCATGTAACAATGTATTTGAGAATTTAGAACAGTTGTTGCAACAAAATAAGAAGGTAAAAGTTGACAGTGAGCACAGTAATAAAGTGTATGATCATACTCCCAGATTTTCTCCAAAGAATTGTTCAAATTGTAATGGAGAAGAGAAGAAATTAGATGTTTCGTGTTCTGATTCTGTAACCTACTCTTACTCAGCACTATCTGTGCCCAAAGAAATGATAAAGAAAGCAAAAAAACTAATTGAGACCACAGCCAACATGAACTCCAGTTATGTTAAATTTTTGAAGCAGGCAACAGAAAATTCTGAAATTAGTACTGCTACAAAGTTGCACCAGCTTAAGGCTTTTAAATCTGTGTTGACTGATATAAAGAAGGCTCATCTTGCCTTAGAAAAACATTTGAATTCAGAGATTCAAGCTTTGAATGCTGTAAACAAAGAGAAAAATACCCAAGAGCACAAAGTCATAGATACTAAGTCTGAAACAAAAATACCAAAAGGAGGAAAACTTCATTCTTTGGAAAGGAAGACTATTTCAAAATCAAAAGGTAAACTGACAAGAAAACGGGTAAATAGTAAGCATATGGATCAGAGTGTTCCAGTAGAGGAGCAAAGATCAAATAAAAGTACTAGTGGTAAACATAGGAAATCTGACAGAAAAGAACTTCAGTATGAACCTGCAAACACTTCTGAAGACTTAGATATGGATATTGTGTCTGTTCCTTCAGTTCCAGGAGACATTTTTGAGAATCTAGGGACTGCTATGGAAGTTCAGTGTTCAGCCGATTATCAAGGGAATGGCAACCGTGGGACTAACCAAGAGGAAGAAAGTTCATCTGTAAAATTAAATAGTCCTTCAAAAGCCAACAGAGGAGGAATTAAATCAAAAACCACAGCTAAAGTGACAAAAGAATTATATGTTAAACTCACTCCTCTTTCCCTTTCTAGTTCCCCAGTTAAAGGTGCTGATTGTCAGAAATCTCTACAAGATGGCTATAAAAGTTCTAATCTGAAAGCCAAGTCAGAGAAATGCGGGCCTAGACATGAATATAGTAATAATGGGCATTTAGTTGAAAATGAAGTTTCATTTGTTTTAGAAGAGTCTGATCTTCAAAGATCTCCAAGTGTGAAGATTGCACCCTTGAGGCAAGGGACCAGAACCAACCGCATAGCATCTAATTCACATGAAGAAAGTCATAAAGCAGTTAAGGAGAAACTAAAAACAATGAGAAAAAAAGACAAACAGAATTATTCTGAAAGTGATGTATATAATCCGAAACCTAATAAATTGCCTAAATCTAAGCAGTCGAAGATTATGAATCAAAATTCAGGTTCTAATGAAATGCTAGCAATCCTTAAAGAGGTAAACAGGATGAGCCACAGTTCTTCAGATATTGATATTAATGACACTAATACAAATCGTAAGAATTTGTATGATTTAAAGACTCAAACAAGGAAAAGTGATAAAGGAAAAAGGAAACGAAAAAGTTCAACTTCTGGCTTGGATTTTGATGTTAAAAAAGGCAAGTCAGCTAAATGCTCTATAATTTCTAAAAGGAAATGACAAAAATGCATTGCAAATCTTCTAATTAAGACTCAAAATTAGAAAAAGAGATACAGAGCATGAATAAAACTGAGGCTATCAGAACAGCCTGAACATGAAAAACAGAACATAAAAGGGATAAATAATCAAGGGCAGAAAACTTTGAAGATTGCACAGGAAGGATCATTTGATGGTGCAGAAAGGAAACCAGAGAGAATTTCTCTTCAGCAGAAGGCACAGTTGATAAAGATAAGACCATCATGGAATTCTGATGGATTTTGTAGGAGGCAGCAGCCAGGTGTTTCCTCTGATGATAATAAGCCGCCTTCTGGGAAAGTGGACAATTTTAGTTTTTCAGAGGACAAAATGATGGCCAAAACTAAAGAAAAGAGCAAGCATCTGAAAACTAAAATGTGTAGGAAAGTACAGAGTGGCTTATCTGATTTTGCTGAGAAGTTTCCAAAGAAAGAAGAGTGATGAATCCTCTGAAGAGGATTAAAAGCAGAGCATAAAGGGAACTGAGGAAAAAGAAAACTACAAACTTGAAGGAAAAAATAAGATGGGACAACAGTATGAATCATCACCTGATGGCACTGAGAAATCTGAGGATGAAGAAACTTCTCATTTTCCTAAGGGCATGAAGCAAAATAAAAATGACAAAACAGATGGAGAAAAGAAAAGTTATATATGTGTGTGTGTGTGTGTGTGTGTGTGTGTGTGTGTGTATTATATATATAAAGAATGAATTATGAATTATTTGGTAATACTGAGAAGTTACTAGGAAGAGGAAAGATTAAAAAAAGAGTAAGAATGGAGCATCTGGTAGAGAGAAGGAAAGGTGCAATGTGCCTGAAAAGAGCTCAAGACAGAGACAATATTTCATGAAAGAAGGTGGTCATGTCTCTTCTGATAAGAGACTAAAAACAATAGAATTTAGAGAAAGAAGAAATTTAAATTCAAAGATAAATAGCAAGGAAACATGAAGTAGCTTATCATCTTCAGATGTTGAGGAAAGTTCTTAAGATAATATAAAGAGAAAAAAAAACCCTTCAGCCAAAAAAAGGGGCAGGCAACATCAAAGAAAAAAGAGAAACTCCCTAAGACAAGCACTAAAAAGAAGCACTAAAACTGATACGACTTCATCATCTTCTGATATAGGAGATGATAATTCTGTAGACAAGGGAATCAGTGATGAACAGAAAATTAGACCAGTGATTGAAAATTGAGTGCTCTCTTCACATACTAGATTTTGCCAGTCTTCAGGAGATGAAGCCTTATCTTATCTAAATACTTACCTAAATCAGCCCCTGTTACCGTAGATAATGAGGGTGATGACAATGATCTTGAGAGCAGATGTGATTTCATCTGTGAAGACCCTAGGCTCAGTGCAAACACCAGCAATAGAATAGCAAGCAGGTTGTAAAATCCAGGAGTGCCTGCCTTAGAAGGACTTGCTCAGTGTTTCTACAAGTTTGAAAGAAAGTCCAAGAAGTGGGCCAAAACTCAGAAACCTGGAGAAAGTTACTATCAGTATTAACATACATAGCATAGAGTGTACATAAATAAAGAACTATGAATTTTATCTTCCAACGTCAACTGTGATAATTTTTTGGAGAATATTTTAATTTTGACTGTTGATGAAAGTGAGTTGCCTCTCAATAATTTGATGACAAAAGACATCTATCTCTATATATAAATTAGATTTTTTTTTTTGTTGCCAGCCAGTATGATGGTCCTGCTATTAAGACCTGTGAGAATGAATCCAAAAAAGATAATTCAGATATTTAAGATATTGGTTTCAAAATAAATAACAATTTCCAGTGTCTAGACTGTTTACATTTTTTAGACAAAATGGAGGTAGTATGCTAACATTAACTTTAATAAGAGTTAAGCAAAAGTTTTAAATTGTAAACACTATAGCCGGTAGAGATTTTAACTGAGAGTTGTCTGGGTGAAGGAAAAATAAAAAACAAAATAGAACAAAGACACTCAGAGCAGTGAAGATGAAAGAAAAAATAGTTATGAAAAATTTGAAGACTGTAACCTTGGTGTCTTCCTATTTTTTAAATACTGTACTGTATACCCCAACTCAACCTTCAATAAGAAGATAGTGTACTATTAAGTTGATGGAATTTTGAAAGGAAGGATGTGTACCTTCTACCATTTCTACCAACTACCTGTATGATCTTGGACAAGTGGCTTTAACTACTTTTGCCAAAATGTTCTATCTCTAAAATGAAAAGGTTGGATGCAATTTTCTCTGATTGATTTGAGCACCAAAAATTACAATTTGAAAGTATTTTATGAAAGAGCATTATAGTAACCATGCAGTTATTCCTGGTAGTATCCTCTAAGGTCATGAAAACATACATGTAATTTAAAAAAAATTTACTTATCTACTTATTTATAATCATTCACTGTACATCAATACAGTATACAAAATGAGATTTTTCATTCAGTATACATTGTATATCAGCTCAATCAAGGATATTACCATACATGTTATCATCAACAAATACTTTTCTATTTTTTAAAATTCAGTTTCTTTTATACATTCAATCACATATATCACTTAGCTTGCAAAGTGAATATTCCAACATGTATACATTTCTCACCAGTCCAGTTGAGAATACTGTACACTTTATCTTCAACAGATAATAACTCATTTCTTTGTCCCATAAATACTTTGCCTCTCTACTTTTCTCCTTAATGTCTTTCCTCATACTCTCTTCATCTACCCTCTTCCCACACTGTATCTCATATTTATAACCATTTTCTATGTTTCTATATCCTCTAGTCACTTAATCCTTTAGAAAAATAAAAATAGACACAAAAATAAAATAATCACAAATAATATAATTAAAAGTTAAGCCCTTCTGTCTCCCTGGCTGGCTGGTGGCCAGTCTGAGTAGCGTGTTACGCACTGAGACTTCTGGCTGACCTGCTGTGCCGGCACAGGCACTGCATCTATACTCTGTGGGGTGACAATGGTAAGCTGGAATAGTGCCATCTTCGCTCAGGTGTGCTGACTTGGTTTATTCGGTACTTTCTTTACTTCAACTGCAAGCAATGAGTGGCCCCAAACTATGAGAATTAAGAAAGAAGCTCTTAAGGAACGAGCTAGCCTTTCCAAATTACCTGACCTTAAAGATGCTGAAGCAGTTCAGAAAGTCTTTCTTGAAGAAATCCAGTTTAATGAAGAGTGATTAGTCCAAGGTGAGTATGAGAACAGTATGGACAATTTGACTAATGTCATTGCAGTGTGTACACTGCTGCAATAGTTGCTCCAGGTGCTGCAGCAGACGATCACCACCTGTGTTCCAGATGCTGCTGATCAACCTCCCAACAATCAGTTGGAGGACTGTCAGTGCTTAGAACTTGCCTGAAGATGTGGAGTGAGAAATGAATGTTAACATAATCAAACGCAACTAAAAATATGTTTAAGATTAACTTGGAAGTTGAGCAGCTCCAGCGAATAAGGGCAAAAATGCTTGTTATGGACCGTCTTAAACTGAAATTTACCAAAGTTTACTTTGTGTAGATTTATTTGACTGTTTTATTCTTCCCAGTGTAAAGTATGTTTTAATAGAAAGCTTTTCATTTTATGAATACACTTAAGAGTTACCAAGAGTCCATGGATTTCTCTTATTCTTAAAACAAGTAATTAAAATGTACTAATAACATGAGAAGGGGTAACTCTCCTGAAAAAGTAAAGGACAGCAGAAGAATGTGCATTATTTTTATAATTATTTAATTTGCTTTATTATTATTTTTTTCATTTACTGTAGGGCACACATACTCATGAGAGAGAATGTGAGAAAGCAAGCCACCAGGTCTGGGATTCAAACCATAGTCAGTCATGTGAGAGTCCATCACTTTTTTTTTTCTTTTCTGGTTATGATTATCTTTTATTAACAGTATAATGTTTTTATGCAGTTAAAGTTTGTACACTAGTTTTAATAATTGCAATGTTTGATACAGTTCAAATGAACTAACATTCAGATCTACATGAGAGAAGAATGAAAATACCATTTTATTTAATCAGGTAAATTCTGAGAGTAAAAAGTTAATATTGGGATTTTAAAACCTAAATTTCTAGTGTTTTTGTCAATTCAATCATATGTATATTACTTAAGCCACAGGACTGCCCATTAGTCCTTCCTGTCAGAGAGCAATTAATCTCTTGTACCACTTTTTCTCAGCTTCAGCTTTCTCAATAAACAAATTTGGATGGGCCAAAGAATTGTCATCTTGGTACTTGATAGCAGTAGGGATGCTTGCTAGGGTCTATTTCTTTTTCAGTATTGGGTGGGTCAGCAACTACTGATGCTTGTCCAGATGCTGAAGCTGCATGTTTCACTTCACTAAGTTCTGTCTTTTTTTACTTTACTTGATCTGAATGTCTGCTGAATAGCTTTGAATAGCTTCAATTTCTTTTACTCTTTTCACTTGTTTTACCAGGGTCGCTTGGTCTTCCTCTTTTCTTCTCTTTGCTTCTTCCTCATTTCTTTCTTCGGCTTTTAATGTTTCATTGGATTTTGCAGCAGCTTCAAGAACCAGCTGTAGCCTGGCTTTGGCCTGTTAGTCTGGCGGCAGATGTTCTGATCCAGCTTTGATGTTTACAGATTCCCCACATTTGATGTTATGTAATTCCTTGTCCTTGCCTTTCTCCTCCTCCTTTTCTCTTTCTCTCTGCCTTTACACCGTTCTCTATCGAGAGAGACCACGAGTTTTCCTGTGACTTGATCTCTCACTGTTTCGACTATGGGAAAGTGAACGAGTTCTTGGCCTGGACCTTCTTGTTCTGCTTTTTCATCTAGACCTCTGAACTCTATGGGATTTCCCTCAACCCCTTGAACGACTTTGACTTCATTTTCTTCTAGAGCCATAAGAACTACTGCTTGATTGATGCCTGCATCTTCTATCATAAGAACGTGAACGAGGCTGGAGTTCTCTGGACCAAGATCTTGACTTTGATCTTGATTTCCTTCCACCTTTTTTCTAGCTGTATGTTCTACTACCTGAAGAACGACTTGAAGATGACTGTGGTGTTTCTTTTTTCTCTTGCTTCTGCTTTCTTCTTCAGTATCTGATGACCGGTGTTCCATTTCTATAAGCTGGGTCTGGACCTTCACTCACATCCTCTCGTTGATGTGCAAGCGCCATGATTCTGGAAACATTCCTGCAGATCAGGACGTCACCAGTGTCCTCTGAACTTTGGAGTTCATCACCTTAACCATCATGTCACCCACTGGTCACAAGTGCACATTTTTTTAGACAGAACCTGCTGAGGCCAGCTTAGCATGAACATGTTTTTCTGAGTGGGGAAGGCTGCAGATTAGAAATAGACACAATACCAGAGTAAAAGAGATACCAAAGTAAAAAGATATCAGAGTAAAATGAGATTATAAAACAAGAAAAGGAGTGGATTCTATTGAGTGTAAAACATGGGGACAAAATTGTCTAAAAAAAATATGTTCATGTGTTATCTTACATGTTAAAAGCTAGGGGCAATAAAGTTAGCATCAAGCAGTTATGTCAGTTCCTAATTTTTGTGCAAAAAACATGCCCTTGGTTCCAGAGCAAAATACAGCTTATAAAAAAATTTGGGACAGAGTCAGAAAAATCAGAAAACAATATACAGCAGAGGCTCCTAGCAGAATTCCCTTCTTTGCTTTCTCCCTATAAAACTTAATTAAGGAGTGCTTAAAACAAAATCCTCAAAAAAAAAAAAAAAAAAAAAAAAAAAAAAAGGAGTTGGTTCAGTAGCTCCACCAAATAACACTCTGGAGGGCTATGCCTCCCTTTTACCTAAAAAATCAGAGTCTGTAACTAAAGACAAGGATACAAAGGTAATACCTAGCTAAAAAAAAATAACTGGTGCCATATAATTTCACAAATCCTTTTGGGGGAATAATCTAAAAAAGGTTTGTGACTTCCTTTAGCCTAATACTAGGCAGTATCAAAGTATTGAGTTTCAAAAAGACAGCCATTGACAACAGGCAAGTATTGCTTTCATATGTAAATGCTGCTCAATAGCCTTACTAGAATAGCTTACAAAAGCACATATCTGCATGTGTCTTTAGGCCACATGTTTTAATCACATGTTTTCAAATTGACTGCTCTCCATAAGAACCTTGAATATAATTACAGGTTGTTTTTGTTTTGTTTTTGTTTTTTTTCTCCCCCTTAGGGTGTATGTGCTTGTGAGAGAGAGACCTGGGTAGTGAGGGGGGAGTGAGAAATCACCCTTCAGGGGGATGGCCATCAACTAGCCCTTCTTCATTTTCCTCCTGGAATTTCAGGCACACATGCATCCATGCCTGGCATGATTTTCAATCCATGATCAGCATGTGGGAGTCCAGAAGACTGATTATCAAAGTTCCTAAGAAACCATTTCTCCCCATTTGCTCTCAGATATTAAAAAGGTAATATATATAAGATGTCATGGGACCAGGTGTAATGGATATGTCACTGGCTTCCCATGTCGTTGACTGTGGTTTAAGTCCCAGACCTGGTGGCTTAAACTTATGCTGGGCATGTGTGCGTGTGTGCCCAAGATCCCAAGAGGAGAATGGAGGATAAGGAGTGTGGCCTTCCTCCCCGGGGGATGATTTCTCACTTTGTCTTTCTGTCTCTTTCTGGTGAGTGCACGTGCCCTATAAGCAAAAACCTCCCCCCCCCAAAAAAAAAAAAAGTCATCAAGGGTAAGGTTTTTTAAGGTTGCCTTTCCCAGTATAAGAACGCTGGAGGACACATCACTGTCCTTGGCATCTCCAAGTGAGTCAGCCTATAGAGAGTGAGAAGCCCAGTTCACTGCATTCTTCACCACTAGCACATTTCTGCCCCTGGTGATGTGACTTCAGAAAGTACCTGTGCCCCTTCGCCTAGAGTTGCAACTCATGATTGATAGGTTCCTGTAAGATGGGTTGGTATGGGAAGGAGGCAGAGGGACTAAGATGGAGGAAAGATAGAAGAGGAAGGGACCGGCTTCAAATGATAATAGATGATTAGAACCACAAAAATTTGGAAGCCATTTTGGATGGCTTTCTGCAGCTGCAGAGGCCCTCATCACCCATTTAGTTGATCCTCCAGGGGCGCATTGCTGATGGTTTCCACTGTGTAGGTATGAGAGGTCCTAAGGAGGGGCCCTCAATGGGGTCCCCACTGCCATTGGAGGTTGGGTGATAATGATGTTGAAGCGCTGCCACATGGCTGCTGCCAACGAAACCCTGACTCCAGCTCTACAATCAACACCTCCACCTCCAAAGTTCTTTTCTTTTTAAAAATTGTTTTAGAGACTTTAGGACACGTGCGCTCACCAGAGAGACAGAACACAAATCATCCTCCGGGCAGGAGGGTCACACTGCAATCCCTTCTCCATTCTCCTCTTGGGCACGCGCGCGCATGCGCACACACACACACACACACACACACACACCTCTAGCAGGAGTTTAAAGCCTCCAGGCCTGGAACTTGAACTGTGGTTGGCCATATTGGAGTCCAACAATATAACCATTAAGCCATCTGCTGGTTGCACCCACCTCCAAGATCTTAATGTTATGATTATTGAAGATTGAAAAAATACATATTGATACCCAGCAGGTGATATAGTGTTTAAGGTACTGGACTGCCATTGGTCAACCTGTTTGAGTCCCAGACCCAGTGGCTTGAAACTCACGCTGGGCGTTCATGGGTGTGTGCCCAAAATCCAAAGAGGAGAATGGGGAAGGGATTGTGTCATGGCCATCCTTCCAGGGAGGATGATCTCTCCCTTTCTTTCTTTCTCTATCCCTCTGGTCACCTCAAACATCATTAAGTATAATCCTTCTCAATAAATAAACAAAACAGCACATGTTGAACAAAATTGGATAGTGTCAGAGATCAGCAATTAATACAGAGTCCTGATGACTATATATATCCTATGCACAGATATACAGTTGTGTGTATAAGTGTAAGACAGCACCATATGGATTAGATGTTTAGTGATTTGATTTGAAAGACTAATGACAGAGTCTCAAAGGAGCTGTACACCAGCCCTGCAGGTTTCTATACTGAAAGATTTAATATAATTTTTCGACAACATATGGGAGCATAGCAGAGCATCGTTCCTCTTTATGTGTACATGAATAAGTTTTAATCAAAATTAACTAAGACATAAAAGGTGACCTTATAAATGTGTTCATGGAACATGTTACAGAATAGCACATTTACAGCCTATGACCTTTACTTTTAGAAGGTCAGTGAACACCATTTCAGGTCACATCTACATTGGAAAATACTATAAAATGCCTATATAGGACCTCTGGGTTCAACCTCACAGCTGTGAAGTCTCCCCCAGCCAGTGTGCCCTCCCAGACCCAGCGCTAGCCAGGACAAAAAGATGTTAGCTGTTGGGCCCATGCAGTTAACACAAGCTGAGTATGAAAGAACTGCCCCTCATGCCTAAGAGCAAGGACTCAACTGAGAACTGTTTGCAAGGTCAACAGTTTTACGAGTTCTGGACCTTCATTGTGTTGCTGTACTGGCCCGCACTCAATTTCTCTGCTGTGAGCCTTATTGCCATATCCCGGTACCCCATAAAGGTACCCCCAGCCTTATTATAACTTTTATAATAATCCTGAAGGAATGCAGATCCACTAAAGTGGTGGCTGCAAACAGGAATTACTCCCATTAGATTCATCCCACCCTCCTGGAAAATGTCAATAAAGAATGCTACATTCACTTCTCCTACTGGGAATTACATAGATAAGCATTAGAAAGGTTTAGGTTAAAGCTACTAATTGGCAAAATGATCTCAGTAGCTGGGAGGGGCTCAGGGACTCATCCACGAGGTGCTGTTACCCCAAAGACCATGAGCCACATTTAATCTCAGGACAAGGGAAGATTGCCATTCCCTAAGCCACAGCCGTTGTATAGAGTAACACGTAGAGGGTCCCAAGTACACAGTAACCTTTAGGTCAGTCATTAAGCTGCTCACAAGACCACATTCCTTTCCCATGTAGACATAAGACTCACCCTCAGCTGTGGATTACCCCAGAGATAACATAGGTATTCCACTTTAGTATATATTAACCTTGTCTTTACTAAATCAGACAGGATTTATTTCTAGGCTCTTTTAACCAGCAACTTGCTGCCACCCTAGCCTGAGGCTAAAGTTCTCAAGCCCATCTGGGACTGAAGTTATCAAGCTGGCCTGGGACTGTTATCAAGATTCCTGGGAGCCCTCTCATCCAAAAGACCCTGCCCAGTAATCAAGATCTAAGGAGAGAATGCACCTGAAAAATGGACTTCCTCGTTCTAAGAATTATGACTGTTTATACCTAAACAAAACAGACATCATGTTTTATAATTATTGTTCCTATACTTTGAATGCTTTAACTTTTGGAGTAAAATCTTTCACTTACTTCCCCTCCCCCATCCTACTTCTATAAAACTCCTATAATAAATATGTATGGCTCCTGGCCATCAGGGCTGCAGTCTGGAGCTTACTCTGGCTGTAGCTGGCTGAAAACATGCTAAAGGTGGGAACCAGCAGTTAGCGTAATGGCTATATCGCTGGACTCCCATGTAGTCGAACGCTGTTTGCGTCCCGGACCCGGTGGTTTAGAACTCACGCCGGGCGCATGTGCGTGCGTGCCCAAGATCCCGAGAGGAGAATGGAGGAGAAGAGATTGCAGCGTGACCATCCCCCCTGGGGGGTGATTTCTCGCTTTCTGTCTCTCTGTCTCTCTCTGTGTGGCGAGCGCACGTGCCCTATAGCAAAAACCTCTCCAAAAAACAAACAAACAAACAAACCAAAATGCTAAAGGGCATGAAGTCTCAGTCTAATTCCTGTTCACCCGTGTCGCCTTCCTGTGTACCCACCCCGGCTAGAGCATGGCTTCTGGCAGCTAGCCATCTCCACCTTTACCTCTTTTGGGCCTCTGGGTTCAAATTCATGGCTATTAAGTCTCCACAAGCCAATGTCCCCTTCCACACCCAGCACTAGCCAAGACAGAAAGCTGCTAGCCATCTCCACCTGTCTGTTTTGGGCCTTTGTGCGGCATACAAGTGTGGTGCATGGTTTTCCATTTTCATCCCAATTTCATTTATTGCAGTGTTATTTTTTCCTCTTTTAGTACTTTTCTTCTTTTTTCTTTGCCTTCTCTCCCTATTTCTATTTCCTACTTTCTTTTTCTTTACCCTACTTTGCTGTTTTACTTCTCAGCCTTTACCCTCTGCCTAGAGATGATTAGGTGCATAGTAGCTAACCATCTGAGCATTGTGAGTTTTAAAGAATTCTTTGCACATCATTGCAGTGGTTACAAAAATAGTGAAATTCCCCTTCATAAATCTGATTGCAAACTCCCCCTGTGATTCCCGCATTTGAAGACTTAATAGAAGGGAGGAAATAGCACTGAGTTATTTCACAGTGGGGGAAACACACGGGTTTACAGCCACAGAATCCCTCTCCAAAAAAATTGACCAGAAGTGAATACATTACAAGGTGACTATAAATTGAAGAAGAGCCTCAGGGATGAGAGAGTCAAGTAGTACATCTCCAACAAGGGAACAAAGTAACCTGTCTCCAAATAGGAAAAATTTAGAGCATATTACCAAAACAGAAAAAGAATTTAGAATATTGTAACGAAATTCTATGAGAAGCAAGAGAAAAGACATTGCTCCAAGACACTCCCACATGGCGAGGTTCAAGTCCTTTCCACTGGTAAAATTAAAAATAAATATGAATAAACAAAAATTAAATAATTTAAAACAAACAAACAAACAAAAAAAAAAACAAAAAAAACAAACAAAAAAAAAAAAAAAAAGAAGAATTGGACACCATGAAAAAGAATCAAATGGAACTGTTAGACAGTTAAAACCTCCCTCAAAAGTATCAAAAGTTAGACCATGCAGAAGATCGAATTTGAGAAGTAGAAGACAAAACCAATCACTTAGAAAATCTTATCAAAAATACTGAGAAAACAGCCAGGAAAATAGGATACTATACAGGAAATACTAGATACCATAAAACACTTAAACAGCCAAATAATTGGTATCCCAGAAGGTGAAGATACTAATAAGGGCATTGATAATCTAGTCCATGAAATCCTGGATGAAAATGTTCCAAGTCTAGAGAGGCACTCAAATATCCAGACCCAAGAAATACAAAGAACCTCAAGTAGAATCAATCCAAGAAGATCCTCTCCAAGCCACATTATAGCTAGATTGACCAAAATGACAAAGACGAGATACTAAGTTTGGCAAGAGAAAAAGGTCAAATTACATATAAAGGTTATCCCATGAGACTAACAATAGACCTCTCATTGGATGCAATGCAAGCAAGAAAAGAATGGGGAAATATATTCAAAGTGTTAAATGAAAAACAATTTCAACCAAGAATACTATACCCAGCAAGATTATCCTTTATATGGGAAAAGAAAATAAAAACCTTCTTAGATAAATGAAATCTGATAGAATTTACCATCTACAGACCAGCTCCTCAAGAAATTCTGGAAGGAGTACTATACCAAGAAAACTAAAGAGAGATAGACAGCAAGAAGACAACAAATAACAACCAGGAATATGGCCAACTTAATGGTAGGGACAAGTCGGGAAATATCAATAATGTTGAATGTCAGTGGATTAAATTCTCCAATCAAGAGACACAGACTGGCTAAATGGATCAAAAATCAGAAACCCTCCTGCTGACTAAGAAACCAATCTCATGGATAGATATACATAGACAAAAAGTAAAGGGCTGGAAAAAGGTATTCCATGCAAATGGAAACCAAAAAAGATCAGGAGTTGATATACTGATTTCAGACAAAATAGGCTTTAAGACAAAAACCGTAAGAAAAGACAAGGGCATTATATACTAGTGAAAGGGCTAATTCACCAAGAAGATAAAACGATTATAAATATCTATACACTGAACTCAGGAGCACCCAAATATACAAAGGAAAGGCTGCTAAATCTAAAAGGAGAGGTAGACTGTAACACTATAATTGTTGGAGCTCTCAACACCCCATTATCTCCCTTAGACAGGTCAACGAGAAAAAATAAGCAAACAGATTCAGGACCTAAATGATAGCACAAATCAGATGGACTTGATAGACATCTAAAGAACTTTTCACCTAAAAAAACACAAAATATACATTTTTCTGAGCCCTGCGTGGTACTTTTTCAATGATTGATCACATGAGAGGACACAAAAACAGCCTTTACAGATTCAAAGGCATAGAAACTATATCCAATATCTCCGACCACGATGGAATTAAAACCTATATTAATCTCAGGAAAAGCCCTTGAAAATATACAAATACATGGAAACTAAATAACCTACTTCTGGATGACTCCATAACTACTGCAGAGATTAAGAAGGAAATCAAAAGATTCATGAAAACTAATGACAATAAATACACAAGTTTCCATAATCTATGGGATACTGCAAAAGCAGTCGTAAGAGGGAAGTTCATAGCAATTACTACACACAAGAAAAAGATGGAAAGGTGGCAAAAGTACAACCTAACATCATGCCTCAGAAAATTGAAAAAGAACAGCAAAAAATCAAAAAAATGCAAGGAGAAAAGAAATAATAAAGATTCGAGCAGAAATCAATGAAATAGAAAATAAGTGAACTATACAGAAAATAAATGAAAGCAAAAGCTGATTCTTTGAAAAGATAAACAAGATTGACACACCATTAGCTAGACTAATTAAGAGAGAATGCTTAATTTGCGACAAGTCAAATTAATCCAATTTTGTGATAAGTCAAATTTGCAACAAATCAGGCAACATTACAACAGACATAACAGATATACAAAACATAATTAGAGGGTAATATGAGCGACTCTATGCTAACAAGAAAGAAAACCTGAATGAGATGGACAAATTCCTGGACACATAATCTACCAAGATTGACTCAGGAAGACATAGAAAGCCTGAATAGTCCTATAACAAGCAATGAGATTGAATCAGTAATAAACAGCCTCCCAACAAAGAAAAGTCCAGGCCCCAACGGCTTCACTGCCAAACTTTACAAAACTTTTAAAAAAGAGGTACCCCCCATTCTACTCACACTGTTTCTAGAGATCCAAAAGGAAGGAACCCTTCCAAATTGATTCTATGAAGCCTCCATTACCCTCATTTCCAAAATGATAAGAATACAACAAAAAAGGAAAACTACAGACCTATATCCCTGATGAATATAGATACGAAAATTCTGAACAAGATACTAGCTAACTGTATTCAACAGCATTTAAAAAGGCTATTCATCACGACCAGATAGGCTTTATTCCAGGGATACAAGAGTGGTTCAACATACATAAAACCATAAATGCAATACACCATATTAGCAGAAAGAAAGGTAAAAACCATATGATCATTTCAATTGGTGTGGGAAAAGCATTCGACAAAATACAACATGCCTTTATGATCAAGACTCAGTAAAATTGGCATAGAAGGATCATTTCTATGCAGAATAAAAGTCATTTATGAAAAAATTACAGCTAACATTATACTGACTGGGTAAAAGCTGAAAGCTTTTCCACTGAAAATAGGTACAAGACAAGGATGCCCACTTTCTCAGCTCCTATTCAAAACAAAGTATACAAGACATAAGAATTGGAAAATTATTTGCTGAAAACATGTATGTTGATGTGCTTGATTGAGCCAATACACAGTGTATTTTGGATGGAAAATTCATTTGTATGCTGAAGTGATGTATAGGGAATTAATGTAAAAAATAAATTAATTAAAAAAAAACAGTACTGGAAGTTCTAGCCAATGTGATAAGAGAAGGAAATAAAAGGCATTGCAATAGAGAAGAGCTGAAATTATATCTGTTTGCAGATGACATGACTGTATACATACAAGACCCAATAGTATCCATGAAGAAACTTCTCACAGTAATAAATGCATACAGTAAAGTGGCAGGATATGAAATTAGATTATAAAAATCTATAGTATTTCTATATACAAATAACAAACAGAGAAGAGACAGAACTGAAGAAAGTAATTCCATTTACCATAGCCACAAGAAGCAAGATACTCAGGAATAAAACTAACCAAGGAAGTCAAAGACCTCTATAAGGAAAACTGAAAACCTTAAAAAAGGAAATTGAAAAGGACACTAAAAAGTGGAAGGACATACAATGTTCCTGGATTGGCAGAATCAATATAATCAAATCGACAATCCTATCCAAATTAATCTATATGTTTAATGCAATCCCTATAAAATTATAAGAGACATTCTTCACAGATCTAGAAAAGACAATCGTAGAATTTGTGTGGAACCATAAAAGACCTCGTTTTTCTAATGCCATCCTGTGCAAGAAGACTGGAGTAGGTGGTATCTCACTTCCTAAACCCAAAATATATTACAAAGCTGTGATAATCAAAACCACATGGTATTCGCTCAAAAACAGACACAAGGACTAATGGAACAGAGTAGACTCCAGACATAAACCCCAAAACATACAGCCAACTCATCTTTGACAAAGGGTACCAGTCATTCTAGTAGGGAAAGGGGAAACCTCTTTAGTAAATGGTGCTGGAAAAACTGGGTATCCATCTGCAGAAAGAGGAATCTGAACCCCTATGTGTCACCATTAACAAAAATCAAATCAACGTGGATCAAAGATCTAAAGCTAAGACTACAAACTATAAAACTACTGGTGGAAAACACTGGTGAAACTTCTGGAGACATTGGGTTAGGCAAAGACTTCTTAAGCAACACCCCCAAAGCACAGGCAATAATCCCCAAAATATACAGGTGGGATTACATCAGATTAAGGAGTTTCTGCACAGCAAAGGACAGCATAATTAGTGTGACAGCCCTCAGAGTGGAAGATGATTTTTTTTTTGAGAGGTTTTTGCTATAGGGCGTGTGCGCTCGCCAGACAGACAGAGAGAGACAGAGAGATAGAAAGCGAGAAATCACCCCCCAGGGGGGATAGCCACGCCGCAATCCCTTCTCCTCCATTCTCCTCTTGGGATCTTGGGCGCACACGCACCCGGCATGAGTTTAAGCCACCGGGTCCGGGACTCAAACCACGGTCGACTACGTGAGAGTCCAGCAACAAAGCTATTACACTAACTGCTGGTCCCTGGAAGAGAATTTTTGTTAACTGTGCATCAGATAAGGGACTGATAACCAGAATACACAGGGAACTCAAGCAGCTTACCCAGAAGGAAATGATTAACCCAATTAAAGGATGGGAAATGAGCTGAATAAACAACTCTCTAAGGAAGATATATGAACAGCAAAAAAGCATACGAAAAAATGCTCAACATCCCTCATTGTAAGGGAGATGCATATGAAAACCACAATGAGATACCACCTAACCCTGGTCAGAATGGCAAACATTTAAAAACAAATAATGATAAGTGTTGTAGAAGATGTTTTGAAAGAGAGCCACTCCTGTACTGTTGGGGGAATGTAAATTGGTTCAGCCACTGTGGAGAATGATATGGAGGTTCCTCAAAAACCTTCAAATAGAACTATCATATGATCCAACAATTCCACTCCTAGGTATCTACACAAAGGACTGGAGAGTACTGTCAGAAAGAATTTGCACAACTGTTTTCACTGCAGCATTATTCACGATTGCTAAGACATGGAACAAAGTCAAATTTCCACAGACAGTTGAATGGATTGAAAAATTGTGGCACATATACTCCATGGAATACTATTCAGCCATAAAAAAACAAGGCCCTGGAGTTTGATCGAAAGTGGATAAATATGGAAGATTTGTTGCAGAGTGAAGCAAGTCAGACTATGAAAGAGAGACATTTTATGTCTCCACTTAACATATACCAACTGTTGGCACTCTGTGGTAGAGACTGAAAGACTGGAGAACATAAAAGCATTAAAAATTGTAATTGACACTAGAGACAAGGTGGAAAGAATGTGGGAAGGAAAGAGCGTAGAAAAGGAAATTTGGGAAAATGGAGAGGTAAGACACTTGTGGGACACAGATAAGATTTTTTTGTCTGTTGACAAGGATGTGTATGGTGGTCTCAACTGGACTGGACTGAGGAGTATATCATACTGTGTAAAATCTTCACAATCTAAATGATGTATAGCAATTTAATGTATAAATAATATTTTTAAAAACTAAGAAAAATAAGGAAAGAAAAAAGAAAATGAAGGTAAATAATGATGGTAGTGGTGGTAGTGATAATGATATTGATGGTAATGGTTTGGATGGTGATGATTGTTATACTAGTGGTGATAATGGTGGTGGTGATGATGGTAGCAAAGGTGATGATGATGACAATGATGATGGTAGTCTTGTGCCAATGATGTTGGTAATGGTGATATTAGTAGTGAGGACGATAATGATGGTGATGTGATGGTAGTGCAGATGATGAGTAGGAAGTTTTTGTCTTTTTGAGGTTTTTTTTTCCTAGTTTTTGTGTGTGCTTTCCAGAGAGAGAGGGAAAGTGAGAAATCACCTCCCCACACACTTCACAATAGTTCAACCTGGAAGCAACTCAAAGCATTTATCATTTGGTGAATGGAAAAATAAACCATGGTATATCTATATAAAAATATATAGATATAAATATATAAAAATATCTGTACACTCTCACATCTGAATGGGTTCAGCATGCTCCAACACTGTTTTCTAAATTTATTCCAAATATTTTCTCTCTGGCAGTGAAGCTTAAATTTTATGAATATGCTACTCAAGATGCTAAACTTCAAAGAGAACTTATTCATAATGGTTTAAAAAGTAACTTATTCAGAATGGGAGGCAACAAGTCCCTGAAGAGAGCTTATAATGAGTTAGATTATATCAGTTCCTCAGTATTTGCAAGTTCTGGGAGTACATACAGTGAATGTACGGAATGTATTTCCTTCTGCAAATAGGACATAGTGGAGTTGCAGAGATTGTACTCAGAGCACAGTGGGGGTTTGAAAACACTCAGAAACCCTCACATAGACATACATACACACACACTACTCTTGGCCAAAAGATTCTTCTCCCAGGGCACTGCAAAGAGGAGAGCTTGAAAGAGCTCAAGAGACCATTGCTGCTACCTTGACTCTTCCATATGATGGCCTTCCCCAGGCAGCAGTATCTTGTCTTGTTCTACTCAGTTGTAGTTAACCTTCAATGGGAAGCTAGCATGTTCACCTAACCCCCTCCACCATGAAAAGATTTTTTTTTTCTTTTTAACACTGTGGAATGCACTTCAGAAACTATGTCACAAGGAGTCGAGTGGATATTTTTCAAAGAAATGAGCCTGGGAAGGGTCAAAGGCCTGTAGGATCACTACTTGTTTTTGTTCTGTGGGCAGGGGATTTTTGGCTTAGGGGGAAAATGGGGCACAAAGGGTTTGAGCTGAGATGTATTTTGAGACAAATGGGGCACGTTAGGACAAGGAAATGTGCCCCAGAATCATTAGGTCTGATTTCTCAGTGCAAGTCCAATCTTGTGGCTACTTGAGAAATATGCTAAGGCTAGGCATGAGTCAACAGAGGGGAAGGCAACGGGAAGACCTGGGTGACATAGTGTGTCTTGTTTAGACAACAGAGGAGTATGAGTTGTGGCTCAGTGCCCAATACCAGCAGTTACCAATGCCTAGGAAAGGAAGAGAATTCCAAAGCCCATGGCAGGTACTCATCCCCAGGAGTATGGCCCAGTGTGGGGACCATACTTTTGTTCCATGTGGTGGGGAGGAGGGTTGGCACTGACTGAGACCATAATGGGGAAGCCAGCTGCTCACACCCACACCAAGAGGCATTTGGCTGCCGGAAAGCCCTGAGACCTGAATACAAACCCGAATGGGCATTAGAGTGTACTGTAAATACAAGTTCTTCTGGCAGTCATCCTGCCTCTGCTAATATCTAAGGCCACAGACATTCACTTGTGTGCCCCACCCCTCACACTCCAAAGCTAAGAGTGTTTGGGGCTTGAGTAATAATGCTTGGGTGGCAGATGGCCTGACAATGCTGGGTTTTTATAGGCTCTGACAGTTGCTGGGAATAAAAGCAAGACTGGAGGTATAGCATGGGATATCACTTGCCTTAGTATTTGAACCTCCAGGTGTGCTGTGCTTCAGATGTACAAAAGGCAGTGGGTCGGGACTGGACCAGGCTGGGTCTGGAGGAGCAAACTGGTCATGCGAAAAAACATGAGTTACCTGGTGACTGGGAATCCTCGACCCAGAGGCAGAGATTGGGCCAGCTGTGTCTCAAACACTAAGGTGCCATTCTGGGCAACACCTCCATGGCCTTTACAACCCAAGCATGTCTAATCTCTTTAATATGATAAAGGAAGTCAAACATAGCTAGGATGGGAGACCTTTCATGACTACTTGGGAACACCACTGTGATTGGAGATCTGGATGAGGTCTTTTCCCATAGGTTCAGAAGTATGTCACATCTGCTTGTTCTTGTCCTGCCTATCATGTTTGTAGATATGCACAGTGGGTCTGCTTGGGTCCCTGGGGCAAAAGTCCCACACACTGTCACCCATGTTGCATGCTCTGCCTCTTTCCACTTGCAAACAGAGGCACTGGAGCCCCAACACACTTTTCTCACAGCCAGAGTTAGGTCTGAGGCTGCATGGGAAGAATAAGTTCTGCTCCTGGACCAATGTAAACAGGCCAGGCTACACCCTCATGCTTGTAATTGTAGCTAGCTGGGAAGTTGGGACAGAGGATCACAACAGGGAGCCTATCAACCTATTTCTCTGTCTCTCTCTATCTTCCTTATTTTCACCTTTATCTCTAATGTTTTATTCTCACTGGAAAAAACATTCTCCAGCAAAAACTGATAAAAGATAAATGAATTTAGAAAAGTGACTGGATAGAAAAACCAACATACAAAATCAGTAATGTTTCTATACACCAGTAACAAACTAGCAGAAAAAAAGATATGAGGAAAATAATCTCATTCATAGTAGCTACAAAACAAACAAAACCCAAAAACCAGTAAGAAATGTATCCAAGGAAATAAGAGATTTCTATAATAAAAACTGTAAAACACTTATGAAGGAAATTGAGGACACAAAAAAAAGTTATCTCATGTTGATGAATTAGAAGAATTAACATTGCTAAAATATAAATATTACTTGAAGTAATCAACGAATTGAATGAAATTGCTCTGAAAGTAATGTGATGACTCCAGTTCTGTTCATTTTGCTCAAGATGATTATGGTTATTCAAGATGTTGTTTGGTTCCAACAAATTTTACGATTGCTCTGTTTGTGTGAATAATGTTTTCGGTATTTCAAAATATACTACGAAACTATAATAACCAAGACAACATGGTACTGGCATTCTACATGTAAGTCTGATCATGTGATACTTGTCTTTCTATGTCTACCTTATTTCACTTAGCTTGATTAAAATAAATTGCATGACTCTGTACATTACACAGAACACATCAATGAGCTGTGTTTTTAAAAAGCTGATGATTTGTACTATGGTTGCTGGGTGCTGTTGTGCAGATACAGTACTCCAGTGGATGCAGTGGACAAGATCAATTCTGTAATTTATGCATGGGGGCTGTTTTTCCTCAGCAGCCACCACAGCCTGGTTACTGGTATATAGTTTTAAAAAATATGCTGGTGACATGATGGTTAAGGTGGCCGGGTCCCACATGGCCAACTGTACAGTTCGAGTTCTAGACCCAGAAGTTTGAAAAACGTTGGGTGCCATGTGCATGCCCAAAATTCAAAACAGAGGGAGATGGAGGAGAAGGGACGTTTGTATGACCTCTCTCCATTGGGGGTGCTTTCTTACTTTCTCAGTTTTTCTCTCTTTATCTCTCTCCTCTCCCTCCTCCTTGCCAGTGAGTGTACATGCCATTTAGCAGACATTTTAAAAGCTGAATACTTAATAGCCCAGTAAAGCTGCTTCAAAAATATTTAGCATACCCTAACCTAGAATTTCTACATGAAGGGCAAATATAAACACATATTTATAACATGTATATGCATATAAATAACCACAACACTCTCCCCTTAATAACTCATATTTGAAGCAGTTCCAATTGCTTAAATATATTTTGACATGCTCATACATTGTCAAATTGCTCAATCATAAACAGAGGGAAGGGCTTATCTACACAGAATATGGATGTATATCAAAAGGACTACTTTGGGCAAACAAGTCAGACATCAAAGTATACAATTTGATTTGTTTAATTCTGTGATTTTCAGAAACTGGTAAAACTGATACATGTTCATAGAAGTCAAAGCACAGGACACATCTGTTCATGGTGGGTTAAAAAATGGATTGAAAAGTTACCCAGAATATTTCTATTCAAATGAACATGATTCATGTATTAATAAGGTATTAGATACTATAGAGAGGTGGTAACATTTAAGGTGTACATGGTAACACCAATCCAAAATGGGGACTCTGTGCAAGTGTGGTATAATGCACTTTCTGATGTAGGTCACGAAGTAGCAGTTATTGGATATAGAGGTTCTCTCTTTACCATTTTGATCTTTTCACTAATGGAGATTTTACAGCGTGTAAGCCACATTATCTGCTATAAACTTAGCAACATTACCATCATCCCACCTTCCTTTCTTCTTCCTTTCTTTTTTTCTTCTTTCTTTCTTTCTGTTTCTCTCTCTTTCTCTCTTTCTTTCTTTCTTTGTTTCTTTTTTAAGCTCCACTATAGGGCGTGTGCACTCACCAGAGAGGAGGGGAGAGGGAGAAAGAGAGTGGGATAGTGAGAAATTATCCCCCCGGGGGCAGATGGCCAGACCACAATACCCTCTCCTCTAGTTTCCTCTTGGGATTTTGGGCACACATGCTCATATACTCACCGTGATTTTCAAGGCAGTGGGTCTGGACTCAAATCACAGAATCACCCAAGTGGGATCTAGTGTTTTAACCACCATACTACCTGCTGGTTTATCCCACCTTTCTAAGTCTAGGATCTACATTTCTCAGAATTTCATCCTAAATAGTTACAGATTAGAGTTTGCCAAAGAGAGAAATTTGGGTGAGACTTGTAAGAGAAAGCCATCATTCCTAGGAGCCCAGTGAGGCCAGACATGGTAACTTCTAGAACTCCTCCACAGTGACTTTTTCTGTAGATTCTTGAAATCTTCCAGATCTTCACTCCCTCAGCTCCTCCGACATTCACATAATCTCTAATTCCTATATTAAATCTCTTATTCCCATAATACAGCGCTCTCCTGACTAAAACCAGGTGGACACACCAGCCTGGTGCTGATGTGGGTATCCCCAACCTCTTTGGAAGAAAAGGAGAAACAAACTCTAATTATTCTGACCTCCACTAAATGTTATTTTTCTTTGCAATGTCATTTGGAAAAACATCTGGAGATACCAGAGACACTATTGCCTTGAATTCCTGCATTCTTGGAAGCAGGCATCTTTATGAGTGTCATCATTCCCACAGTACTCCTGCATAATTGGGTACTCTCACCTCAGACAAAACCCCTGCATTCCTGGAAGGGCTCATCATTGCAGAATCCGGCAATGGATATAAAATTTGGATATATCATGGAATTGATTCTGGATCCTCTTTAACACTATCCTAAGTAGTGGTTCACCTGGATCATGCTCATCTAGTTGTTTAGAGAACAGGAAGGCTCTTTATACACCACAAGGAATTGCATGCTTCTAGTAGTACGGACTTCAAAGCCAGCTGTATACACAGAGTTTAGCACATTGGCAGAAGGTAACAGAATTTAAAGAGTCAACTTTGTCCAGTTTAAAAGACAGATAGTCCTTCTTAGTTCTGGGCAGTGGGGGACTAATTTAATTGGATCGCACAGAATCCAGCTTTCTGAATTCCCTTGCAGCCAACTGTAATCAAAAATGTAGACTCTTGGGAACCAGCAGTTAGCGTAATGGCTATGTCGCTGGACTCCCACGTAGTCGACCGCGGTTCGCGTCTCGGACCCGGTGGCTTACAACTCACGCCGGGCGCGTGTGCGTGCGTGCCCAAGATCCCGAGAGGAGAATGGAGGAGAAGGGATTGCGGCGTGACCATCCCCCCTGGGGGGTGATTTCTCGCTTTCTGTCTCTATGTCTCTCTCTGTCTGTCTGGCGAGCGCACGCGCCCTATAGCGAAAAACCTCTCAAAAAAAAAAAAAAAAAAATGTAGACTCTTCAGCCAAAGCATACCTGCTTGAGGTTACACCGTGGTTTGATCTGGGGAAGCTATAACTTCTTATAACTCACCTGTTACATGTGGATAATGAAGCGAGGATTAAAGGAATACTACATTTAAAGTGCTCGGTTCATTCATAACATCATCATTATCATAACTTTATGGGCTCTGCAATAAAATCTGATATCTCTTCCTGATTGTTTTCTGATTATCATTCCATGTTTTCTCAAATAAAGGATAAATTTTAAAAAATTGTCAAGTCATATACTTAAAATTGGCACATTTCATAATATTTTTATGTTGATATAAAAACCACAGGATGGATGTACATAAGAATTATCATTAGATAGTAGTAGAGATAAGTATATGTAAATTTCCACCCCACCCCCCGCCACACCAACTATGTAACTGACTGATTCAAAATGCCAGTTGCTGATGGGATTTCAGGTGGAATGTTGGAGTGTTCCCTGGCATTTGTTGCACCTGCTGGATCCCTCACTATTGGGCAGGGCCACGTTGGGGTTGCAATCCTCTGTGGAGGTTGGCTTTGGGCTGATATTGGGAAGTTAGATGAGGTGGTAGAGGAGCTAATGCCCAACAACCTTGTTTATACAGCCTCCAGTGGAAGACACTCAAGTGTCTACTTTTCATGTGTTTTCTGGTGTGCCACTTACTTTTATTCAGACTTGCTCAGTATGTTAGAAGTCAGTTTTATGTAAGAAGAAAGAAGCAGTTCTCACAAACTTGCTGCAGGTATAGAAGAGGAATGTCAACTTCCTGACAAGCTTAATGGTGCTCAATAGTAGCATGCATGGTCTGAGTTATCTACAGAGTACCAGGCAAGGAAAAGTGCCTTTAAATCTCCCTGGCTTCACTGAAGACTACAGAAAGCTGAAGAGGATCAACTTGATGCTGAAGGAGGAATTAAGTTCCCTGGTTCAAGAACTGGAGGGTATATCCAAGTGCTTTAAACAGGAAGAGGAGATAATGGAAATTCTAACATTGTTCAAGTCCTTTGAAAATGTAAGAATCACATACAAGGAACTTTTGTAAACCTACCAGGAGGATGAGGACCGAATATTTTCTCCCCTCCCAGGAGTGGGACTGGATCTAAAAGCAGCACAGCTCTCTCCCTTCCACTCAGGCCTCCTGAGCTTCTAGGCTGCGGTCATCCACCATGACTCCAATCGAAGAGTCATTGAGGCCCTTGGACCCAGGGAGCCCCTTCCCCAGGGGCTGATATTTCCCAATCATTACTTCTTGAGATAGAACCTATTTATAATCAATTCTTCCAACCTGAAAGAATATTGGATTTATGAAGACATACCAAGACATGTTGGACTTTCATTCTCTACAAAGAAAGTGTAGGTTATTGCTCATTATCACTGAGAAAAAAGGAGTATTTAAGAGACTACTATTTTATTTAAGTTAAAATATTTTTTCAGGACAATATTTTGCCAATATATTAATTTTTAAAGTAAATGATTTATATATTTATCATCTTTATAAATATCATAACTAGAAAATATAAATATATTAGTGATACTTTTAGAAGTTACTAGTAATACTCTTTTTCTAAAGTTTTATTCCCATCAATCTTAAGTCCTAAGAAAAAACTTTTCTCCTAAGTATATATTATTTTAAAAAAATTGAGGTGATCTATTTTATAATGCAATTAAGAGGTATGATTCGAGATACACATGTAACCTAATATCAGGTAGTAATAAAGAAAATAAGGGTCATTCTTCACCTGAAGCCCCTTTCCCAGTCTAGAGTACAGGAAATAGGGCTGATTCAAACCCAGTACCCCCAATCCAGATCCTGCAGTTTCAGAGATAGAAGGAGCAGATGGAAATCAGGCCTTTTAGCACCCATTCTCCACCTGACACCCCTTGCACAGTCTAGAGTGCAGGAGGCAGGGCTGAAGAAGAGTAGAAGCCCCCACCCACACAGGGACTAGAGAGATCTATGTATATAGGACAAAAGACATGAATATTGTGGGGCCCTGGAGGAATCTTCCCCCTGTTGAACCAACCAGTAAAAAGAAAGAAACTCCTATTTAGACATCTGAACCCAAGACTTGTGCTATGAATACCACATTGTAAACCACAATAGAAAAGAGGAACTGGCACAGAGCTAATTCACAACAAAGGGAAGCACATGAGCATACAGCTATAGAAAACTATTCCAAAGAATTAGCAAGAAGTAAGTACATCAACAAATGACTACAAATCACAGAAGAGCCTCAATGGTGAAAAATCCAGAAAATACTTCCCACACAAGGGAACACCAGAATTCATTTCCAACTATGGGGGAAAAATAAAATCCAGAGGAAATGACCAGGATGTCAGGCAAAGAATATCATAACTAAACTTAATGAGATTCAAGAGAAAACAGGCAGCCAACCCCAGAAGATGAGAAAGTCATTCCATGACTTAGAGAACTGCATAAAGAGATAGACACCATGAAAGGAATCAAGCAGAACTTCTAGAGATGAAGACCATAATACAAGAAATCAAAACCTCCCTAAAAACTAGTTGTAGCAAATTAGACAATGCAGAAGATAGAATTTTTGATCTAGAAGACAAAGCCTCTGAATCAGACAAAGCCACCAGAAAGAATTAAAACAAACAAACAAACATTGAGGACAACATATGGAAATAGTAAATACTATTAAAGGCCCAAATATTTGAATAATTAATAGTCCAGAAGGTGAAGAATTAGATAAGGACATAGAAAACCAATTTCATAAAATACTAGCAGAAACTTTCCAGACTTAGAGAAACATTCAGTCATCCAGACACAGGAAATAGAAAGGATACTAAATAGAGTCAATATAAGAAGATCCTCTCACCTGCACATTATAGCCAGATTGGTCAAAATCAAAGGCAAAGACAAGATTCTAAAAAATAGCAAGAGAGAAATGTGAAGTTATTTACTAAGGTTATCTTAATAGGCTAATATCAGGCCCCTCAATAGAAACAATGCAAACAAGGAAGGAATGGGCAGATATTCACAGTGCTGAAAAGAAGACAGTTTCAACCAAGAATAGTATACCTGGCAAGATTATCCTTTAAATGAGAAAAAAAATTCAAATAAACAAACCAGAAAGAATTTACCAACACTGGATCAATTCTTCAAGAAATACTGAAAGGAGTTATATATCAGGAAAACTAAAGAGAGAATAAAATAGAAATGAAAGAACATGAAATAGCCAAGAAAATGGCTTATAGAATGACAGGAATAAGTCTGCAAATATCTATAACATAGGATGTTAGTGGATTAAATTCTCAAATTAGAAAACACAGACTGGGTGAATGGATAGAAAAAAACAGGAGCCCTCTATATGTTATTTGCAAGAAATATACCTCATGGAAAAAGACATGCAAAGACTGAAAGTAAAGGGATGGAAAAAGATACTTCATGCAAATGGAAATGAAAAGAGGGCTGGAGTCATGATCCTGACATCAGACAAAATAAATTTTAAGACAAAAACTGTAAGAAGAGACAATACTATTTCATGTTGGGTAAATTCTCTTTACAAGCCAGATGATATATAGTGATTGAATGTTTAAAAAAATAATGGAAATAAATAATAATAATAATAATAATAATCTGAAGAAAATTATGAAAAGCTATTTGATAATGATGATGTGGATAGTAATGTCTTAGTCTTGACTGATATGCATGGTAATCGTGCTGCAAAAAGAAATGTAATACACTGTAAAGATACATGTGATTAAATGTAATATAAAAAATATGATAATAAAATTAAATTTAAGAAAACCTGAAAAAAAGAAGAGACAAGGAATAACACTACATAATACAAAAAGGGCTAATCCACCAAAAAGATATAACACTTATTAATATCTATGCACCCAATACTGAAGTACCCAAATGTGAAAGAAAGACTACTTGATCTAAAGGGAGAGATAGAGTGTAACACAATAACTGTTAGAGATCCCAACACACCACGTCTCTTCTGGACAGATCATGTAGACAAAAAATAAACAAAGATATGCAGGATATAAATGGCATCATAAATCAAATGAACTTCACAGACATCTGTAAAACTTTTCACTCACTAACCACATAATACACATTTTTCACACCTCCACTTGGTACGTTTTTGAAGATTGACCACATGAGAGGGTTCAAAAGAATGCTTTACAAATCAAAGATATAAAGAAAAACTGGGTATCTACCGGCAGAAAAAAGAATCGAAACCCCTATATGCCACCATTAACAAAAATCAACTCAAAGTGTATCAAAGGTCTAAATGTAAGACCTCAAACTTTAAAACTATTGAGGGAAAATACTGGGGAAACCCTGGGAGACTTTGCGTTAGGCAAAGACTTCTTAATTAAGACCCGGGAAGCACAGTCAGTAATCCCCCGAATCTCCTTTTCTACACCCTTCCTCTCTCTGTTTCCTTCCACTTTGTCCCCAGTCTCCATAACAAGTTTCAATGCTTTTATATTCTCCAGTCTTTCAGGTTTTACCATAATGTGTGGACAGTCGGTTTATGTTAAGTGGAGACAATGTCTGTCTTTCATAGCTTGACTCGCTTCACTATCAATAAATCTTCCTTCCATATTCATCCACTTTCTATCAAATGCCAGGGTTTTTTTTTTTTTTTTTTCTTTAATGGCTAAACAGTATTCCATGTAGTATATGTGCCACACTTTTTTCAATCCATATTCATCTGTTTGTGAAAATTAGGGTTGATTCCATGTCTTAGCGATTGTGAATAATGCCACAGTAAACATAGATGTGCAAGTGCTTTTCTGACAGCATTTCCCTGTCCTTTGAGTAGATACTCAGGAGAGGAATTGCTGGCTCATATGTTGGTTCTATTTGAAGGTCTTTGAATAACCTCCATATTGTTCTTACAGTGGCTAGACCAATTTACACTCCCACCAACAATGTATGAGAGTTTCCTTTTCACTGCATTCCAGTTTACATTCCCACCAACAGTGTGGGAGTGTTCACCTTTCACCACATCCTCGCCAGCACTTATCATCTTTTCTTTTTTTAAGCTTCACCATTCTGACTAGGGTTAGGTGGTATCTCATTGTAGTTTTGATCTGTATTTCACTTATGATGAGGGATGTTCAGCATTTTTTTTCATGTGCTTTTTGGCTGTTTGTATGTCTTCCTTAGAGGGTTGTTTATTCGGCTCATTTTTTCATCTTTTAATTGGTTTAATCATTTTCTTTGTGTAAGCCACTCAAGTTTCCTGTGCATTCAGGTTGTCAGTCCCTTATCTGAAGCATACTTTACAAAAATTTTCTCTTATTCTGAGGATTTTCAATTCACAATAATTATTGTGTCCTTTGCTGTACAGAAACTCCTTAATCTGATGTAACACCACGTGTTTATTTGGGGGATTACTGACTGTGCTTTGGGGAGTCTTGTTTAAGAAGTCTTTGCTTAATGCAACATTTCCCAGAGTTCCCCCAGTATTTTCCATCAGTAGTTTAATAGTTTGAGGTCTTACATTTAGACTTTTGATCCACTTTGAGTTGATTTTTGTTAATGGTGACATACAGGGGTTTAGATTCATTTTTCTGCAGGTAGATACCCGGTATTCCCAGCAACATTTGCTAGGAATGATTTCCTTTTCCCACTGGATTGACTGTACCCTTTTCAAAGATCAGTTGGCTGTATGTTTTGGGATTTATTTTTGGGGTCTCTACCCTGTTCCATTGGTCCTCATGTCTGTTTTTGTGCCAACATCATGCTGTTTTGATTATCGTGGCTTTGTAATATATTTTGGAGTCAGGAAGTGAGATGTCACCCACTCCACTCTTTTTGCATATGATTTCATTGGCAATATGGGCTCTTCATGATTCCAGATGAATCCTGTGATTATCTTTTCTAGATCTGTGAAAAATGTTTCTTTTAATTTTATTTAATTTTATAGGTGTTGTGTTAAATATGAAGATTAATTTGGGTAGTATTGACATTTTGATTATATTCATTCTCCCAGTTTTGGAACATGGGATGTTCTTCCACTATCTTGTGTCAGTTTTGACGTCTTTTTAAAGATTTTACATAGTTTTTCATATAGAGGTCTTTGACTTCCTTGGTTAATTTTATTCTTAAGTATCTTATACTTTTTGTGGCTATAGTAAGTGGTATTACTTTCTTCAGTTCTGCCTCTTTCTGATTGTTGTTTGTATGTAGGCATACTATAGAATTTTGTTATTTAATTTTGTATCCTGCCATTTTACTGTAAGCATTTATTACTTTGATAAGTGTTTTTGTGGATGCTATTGGGTCTTCAATGTTTACAATCATGTCATTTTCAAACAGAGATATTTCAACTCTTCTTTCCTTATTGGAATGCCTTTTATTTCATTTTCTTGTCTGACTGTCTTAGCTATGACTTCCAGTAATATACTGAATAGAAGTGGAGAGAGTGGGGAGTCTTTTTTTCACTCTTTTATTTTTATTTTTTATATACATTCAATCATATTATTTAGCTTACAAAGTGAACGTTTCAATATGTGACCATTTCTCCCCAGTCCAGTTGATCAGAATATCTTCCACCAATAACACCACACCTCCCCATCCTGTCAATGCTCTGTCTCCATATCCCTCCTCCAAATGTCCTTCCTTAGGTCGCTCTTCTCCACACACTCCACTTCTGGCACTAAGCCCCATCTCTTGTGTTTGTACAACCTTAGGTCGATCAGTTTCAGTTATAGAGTGCAGATACTCGGTATATATTAAGTGAGGACATACAGTGTCTCTCCTTCATAACCTGGCGTGCTTCACTAAGCAGTAAATCTTCCATATTCTTCCACTTTCTGTCAAAAGCCAGGGTTTTGTTGTTGTTGTTGTTGTTGTTTTTTAATGGTTGAATAGTATTCCATAGAGTATATGTGCCACAGTTTTTCAATCCATTCATTCGTACGGGGGCATTTGGGTTGGTTCCATGTCTTAGCAATCAAGAATAGTGCCGCAATAAACAACGGTGTGCAAGCACTTTTCTAATGAAGAGTTCTTCTGTCCTTTGGGTAGATACCGAGGAGTAGGTTTGCTGGGTCATATGGTAGTTCTATTTGTAGATTTTTGAAGAATCTCCAAATTGTTCTCCACAGTGGCTGGACCAATTTACATTTCCACCAGCAGTGTAAAAGAGTTGCCCTTTCACCACACCCCCGCCAACACTTACCATTTTTTTTTTTTTTAAATCTAACATTCTGACTGGGGTTATGTATACCACCTCAATGTTGTTTTGATCGGCATTTCCCTTACGATGAGGGACGTGGAGCATTTTTTCATATACCTTTTGGCTATTTGTATGTCATCTTTAGAGAACGTTTTTTTTTTTTTTAACTCCTCCCATCTTTTAATAGAGTTGATCATCTTTTTTCCAGCTTCTTTAGTTCCTTGTGTATTGTGGTTATCAGTCCCTTACCTGATGCATAATTTACAAAAATATTTTCCCATTCTGAGGGCTATCGATTCACACTAATTACGCCATACAGAAACTTGTTAGTCTGATGTAATCCCACTCGTCTATTTTGGGGATTATTGACTGTGCTTTGGGAGTCATATTTAAGAAGTCTTTCCCTACACCAATGTCTCCCACTGTTTCCCCAGTGTTTTCCAGGAGCAGTTTTATAGTTTGAGGTCTTAGATTTAGATTCTTGATCCACCTTGACTTGATTTTTGTCAACACTGAGAGGTAGGGGTTCAGATTTATCTTTCTGCAGGTGGAAATCCAGTTTTTCCAGCACCATCTGCTGAAGAGGTTTTCCTTTTCCCACTGGATTGACTGGTAACCCTTGTAAAAAATCAGTTGACTGTACGTTTGGGAATTTATTTCTGGGGACTCTATTCTGTTCCATTGGTCCTCCTTTCTGTTTCTGTGCCAGTACCATGCTGTTTTGATTACCACAGCTTTGTAGTATATTTTTGGGTCAGGGAGTGAGATGCCACCCACTCCACTCTTCTTGTGTAGAATCGTTTTGGCAATACGGGGTCTCTTATGATTCCAGACAAACTTTATGATTATCTTTTCTAGATCTTTGAAGAATGTGTCTGGTACTTTGATTGGCATTGCATTAAAAATGTAGATTAATTTGGGTAGAATTGCCATTTTGATTATATTAATTCTTCCAATCCAGGAACATGGGACGTCCTTCCACTTTTTTGTGTCATTTTCAATTACTTTTTTAGCTTCTCATAGTTTTCCTTGTGGAGGTCTTTAACTTCTTTGGTTAGATTTATTCCTAAATACCTTATACTTTTGGTGGCTATGGTAAATGGAATAACTTTTTTCAGTTCTATCTCAGTCTGCCTGTTATTCATATCTAGAAATGCTATCGATTTCTGTATATTGATTTTATATCCTGCAACTTTACTGTAATCATGTATTACTTCCAGTAATTTTCCCATGGAGACCATTGGGTCTTCTATGTATACAATCATGTAGTCTGCGAATAGAGAGAGTTTCACTTCTTCTTTTCCTATTCTGATGCCTTTTATATTTTCCTCTTTTCTGATTGCATTGGTGAGGACTTCCAGTATTATATTAAAAAGGAGTGGAGAAAGTGGGCATCCTTGTCTTGTTCCTGTGTTTGGTGGGAAAGCTTTCAGCTTTTCTCCATTCAGGATGATGTTTGCTATGGGTTTTTCATAGATGGCTTTTACTGTGTTGAGAAATGGCCCTTCTATGCCAATTTTGCTGAGAGTCTTGATCATTAACGGATGTTGTATCTTATCAAATGCTTTTTCTGCATCAATTGATATGACCATAAAGTTTTTCTCTTTATTCCTGTTGATATGATGTGTTACGTTTATGGTTTTGCATATGTTGAACCAACCTTACATTCCTGGAATAAAGTTACCTGATCATGGTGTATGATCTTTTTTATAAGTTGTTGGATATAATTTGCTAGTATCTTGTTGAGAATCTTTGCATCTATATTCATCAGAGATACTGGTCTATAGTTTTACTTCCTTGTCCTGTCCTTACCTGTTTTAAGGATTAGGGTAATAGAGGCTTTGTAAAGTGAATGAGGGAGAGATACACCCTTTTGGATCTTTAGAAATAACTTGAGCAGGATGGGTGTTAACTCTTCTTTGAAAGTTTTGTAGAATTCAGAGGTGAATCCATCAGGACCAGGGCTTTTCTTTGTTGGGAGGTTGTTTATTACTGATTCAATCTCCTGGCTTGTTATGGGCCTTTTCAGACTTTCTATATCCTCCTGGCTCATTCTTGGTAGATTATATTTGTCCAGGAATTTGTCCATCTCATCCAGATTGTCTTGTTTCTTAACATATAGATGTTCTAAGTAACCTCTAATGATGTTTTGAATTTCTACTATGTCTGTTGTTATATCACCGGCTTCATTGCAGATTTGATTCACCTGATTCCTTTCTCTCTTCTTCTTAATAAGTCTCACTAGTGGTGTATTGATTTTATTTATCCTTTCGAAGAACCAGCTTTTACTTTCATTTATTTTCTGTATAGTACGTTTATTTTCTATTTCATTTATTTCTGCTCGGATCTTTATTATTTCCTTTCTCCTGGAGTTTTTTGGATTTTTTTACTGTTGCTTTTCCAATTCTCTGAGGTATGATGTTAGGTGATTCATTAGTCTTCTTTCCGTCTTCTTCTTATGTTCACTAATTGCTATAAACTTCCCTCTTATGACTGCTTTAGCAGTGTCCCAAAGATTATGGAAACTTGTGTCCTCATTGCCTTTGGCTTCCATGAATCTTTTGATCTCAGCCTTTATTTCTTCACTAGTAGGGGAGTCATTCAGGAGTAGGTTATTTAGTTTCCATGTATTTGGATATTTTTGAGGATTTCTCTTGATATTAAAATTAAGTTTAATTCCATCATGGATGGAGAAGATGCTGGGTATAGTTTCTATGCCTCTGAATCTGTAGAGGCTTGCTTTGTGCCCTATGATGTGGTCAATCTTTGAAAAGGTTCCATGTCGGGGTGAGAAAAAAGTGTATCTTGTGGTTTTTGGATGGAAAGTTCTATAGATGTCTGTTAAGTCCAATTGATTTATGGTATCATTTAGATCCTTGATCTCTTTACCTATTTTTTGCCTAGATGATCTGTCCAGAGGGGATAGTGCGGTGTTGAGTTTTCCAATTAGTGTGTTGCAGTGTATCTCTCCTTTTAGATCTAACAGTCTTTCCTTCACATATTTGGGTGCTCCAGTGTTAGATGCATAGATATTTTATAAACGTTATATCTTCTTGATCTATAGAGCCTTTTACTACGATATAGTGCCCTTTTTTGTCTCTTTGAACAGTTTTTGTTTTAAAGCCTATTTCGTCAGAAATCAGTATCGCAACTCCAGCTCTTTTTTGGTTCCCATTTGCATGGAAAACCTTTTTCCAACCCTTCACTTTGAGTCTATGTATGTCTTTTTCCATGAGGTGGATTTCCTATAGGCAACAGATAGAGGGTTTCTATTTTTTTTTTTAATCCATTCATCCAGTCTGTGTCTCTTGATTGGAGAATTTAATCCATTAACCTTCAATGTTATTATCGATGTTACAGGATCTGTACGGACATTTAAGTTGGCCATTGTCTTAGTTGCCTTTTATTTCTTTGTTTCTGGCTGTTAAGTCTTTAGTTTTCCTGGAACAGTACATTCTTTAGGCTTTCTTGAACAGCTGATCTGGTGTTGGCAAATTCTTTCAGTTTTTGTTTGTCTCAGAAGATTTTAATATTTTTTTCCTATATGAAGGATAATCTTTCAGGATATAATAGTCTTGGCTGAAATTGTTTCTCTCTTAAAACTTTCAATACATCTTCCCATTCTTTCCTTGCTAGCATTGTTTCCATTGAGAGGTCCGGTGTTAGCCTGATGGGATGACCTTTCTAAGTCACTTCTATTTTCTCTCTTGCCAGTTTTAGTATCATGTATTTATCTGTGCTCTTTGAGAGTCTGGCTACAATGTGCCTTGGGGAAGATCTTCTGGGGTTGAGTCTATTTGGGGTCCTTTATATTTCTTGGGTCTGGGTGTTTGAGTGCCTTTCTAGACTTGGGAAATTTTCTTCCAGAGTTTCATGGAATAGATTTTTTTTTAATGCCATTATTACTTTCTTCACCTTCTGGGATGCCAATTATTCTGATGTTTGAGCATCGAATGGAATCTAATATTTCTCATATATTATCCTTGTGTTTTTTAGTTATTTTCTCTGTCTTCTTGGTGTTTTTTTCTAGGTCAGAGGTTTTATCTTCTACATTGGAGATTTGATCTTCTGCATGGTCTAATCGACTTTTAATACTTTTAAGAGAGTTTTTGATTTCCTGTATTTTAGCCTTCATCTCTAATAGCTCCATCTGATTCTTTCTCAGAGTGTCCATTTTTTCTTTCACATCGTGGAAGGACTTCTTTTTTTTTTTTTTTTTTGTTTTTAATCTGACCTTTAATGAATAAAAATTAAAATCCCTCACAAGTTGTTTACTTAATAGCCAATAGCCTAAAATGCAAATTTTATTTTTCTTGCTCACATAATTTTTATCCTATTTTTCTTCTTCTCTGACTTCTTTCAATAGAGCCTTTATGACAGGAAAATATTAACAATGGATATTTTTCCTCATCTCCCTGTCTCACCCCAACAAAAAGCAGAAGAAAAAGAATACACAGATTAAAACAGAATTGTATTAAACATTCACTTTTGTGTTATGAGGTGCATTTCATTCACTCCAGGACAGTCACAGAGAAAAAGACAGGCAAGCTGGGTTTTAGACCATCTCGCCATGGACACTCCACATGGTGCTGGGAGTGCTCACGGGTTTGTTAGAAATACCGTCTGGGAAACGTCCCCAGGGGGTGGTGCTTCAGCTGACTCAGCTCTGCGTGGCCTGGGCTCCTCCACCAGGGCCAGTCCCAGCACAGGTCTTTGGTTGGAGGTAGAGGTGCTGCTGTTATTTCCCAGGGGAGCAAGGCGCAGGTGAGTAATGAGCACTCTCCTAAGACTGCTCTTTATTGTGTGGTGACGAGTTTTACAATCATGCTGATGATCCGGGATCCTCGCGGGCACGTGCACAGGTCTATGCTCGGGTTTTTGATTTTATCCTGGAGGAGCTGGTCAAGCTCGCAGCGAAGTTCCTTCACTAATTCAGCCACCTGATGGGAGGCAGCTACAAAACGGATCCAGCCGTCATCCAGGGAGACGACAAACTCTCCTCTTTGAAGCTGCACGTTCACTTGGCCTCCCCCGAACAAGACCAGCGGGTACACAGACACCATGCTGCAGTCGCGAATGAACACCCGACTGGTTTTGATCTTCTCGTGGTACAACAGGTAGGGGCTGTCAAAGTGTCTGACCTGATAGTTCACCGAGGAAGGGTGAATGTGCACGTAGCCATCGTTCTTGGTGACAAACTTCAACTCAGCTGATTTTGGCTGCATTCTGACAGCTCCAGTACTGGTCTTCTGGAATTTCCCTTCTGGGCTTTTCACCTGCACTACATTTGGATACAGAGCAGCACACAGCATCGGGACCCCTGAGCCCTGGGCGCCGCCTCCCGACAGCTGCCCCGGGAAGCAGTGCCGCCAGCCAGGTGAAAATGAGTTCTTCAGTAAGAAGAAAAGGCAAGCCAGGCAAAGGAGGTGGAAAAGGGTCGTCTAGAGGAGGAAGAGGAGGAAGGAGTCACACTAGTAAATCTCATGGGGGTGGCGGCGGCGGTGGCAGTGGCAGCGGTGGTGGTGGCAGCAGTAGAAAGGCCTCAAGTAGAATTTGGGATGATGGAGATGACTTTTGTATCTTCAGTGAATCAAGGCGCCCATCCAGACCCAGCAACAGTAGCATAAGCAAAGGGGAGTCACGCCCCAAATGGAAGCCCAAAGCCAAAGTGCCTCTTCAGACTCTCCATATGACTTCTGAGAATCAAGAAAAAGTGAAAGCTCTTCTCCGAGACCTACAAGAACAAGATGCGGATGCTGGATCTGAAAAAGGCATTTCTGGGGAGGAGGAAGATGACGAGCCTGATTGTTGCGATGATGAGCAGTACTGGTCAGCTGGACATGAACCTTGCCTCGTTCCCGACTCTGATCCTTGGGAATGTGCTGGCTCTGCCCCAGTGGAGCGTCGTATTCCAGAATCTACAGTCTCACCATTTGCAGTGCAGAAACTTTCGAGGTATGGTTTCAACAGTGAACGCTGTCAGGCAGCCCTGAGCATATGTGATGGAGATGTGGGAGCATCACTTGAACATCTACTCATCCAGTGTTTCTCAGAGACTTTTGGAGAAAGGATGAAGATCTCTGAGGCTGTTCGCCGTATACGCTTAGATGAGTGTGTGGAACAGCGACAAGAAGAGGCTTTCGCTCTCAAATCAATCTGTGGAGAAAAATTTATAGAAAGAATTCAGAACAGAGTCTGGACCATTGGGTTAGAACTAGAGTATTTGACAAGTAAATTCTGCAAATTCAAGCAAAGGGAAAGTACCAGAAATGTTCAAGAGACTTCACCTGAAATCTGTAAATTTTACCTGAAAGGAAATTGTAAATTTGGATCAAAATGCAAATTCAAGCATGAAGTGCCCCCAAATCAAATTGTTGGAAGAGCAGAAAGAAGTGTAGATGATTCTCATCTTAATGAAGATGTATCTTTTTTATATGAACTTGAAATCCGATTTTCTAAAGACCACAAATATCCCTACCAAGCTCCCCTCGTGGCATTTTATTCCACCAATGAGAATTTACCTTTGGCTTGTCGTTTACATATTTCTGAGTTCCTTTATGGGAAGGCCTTGACTTTTGCGGAAACTTCAGAACCTGTTGTATATTCTTTGATAACGCTTTTAGAGGAAGAATCGGAAATAGTCAAGTTACTGACAAATACCCATCACAAGTATAGCGTCCCTCCTGTCAGCTTTCTGCCAGTACCCTCTGGAACCAGAATAAATAATCCTGCCTGTCGTAAACCACTGATTCCAAATAATTTTTTTGTTTCAAATCAAATTCCAGAAGTCAAAAAAGAATCAGAACCCGAGGAGGAGACAGATGAGGGTGGAAGGACTTCTTAATCTCCTGAAGTTCATTGTCTCTTTTCCATTCCAACTCATAGAATTTGTTCATCATGAGGTTCTAAATTCTTTCTCTGACATTTTGGTGACATCTTCAGATTTTAGGAGAGATGGAGGGGAGTTACTCTGTTCCTTTGATGGAGACATATTTCCTGACTTGTTCAGACCTGAGGCTCTTCTCCTACTTCTAGCCATTAGAAGATATATTCACTTTTGAATATCTGTTAGGGTAAGGTTTCTTCGACTAGGAGCAAGCGTGTTTCCCTTTTGCTGTGAATTGATGTGTGCGGAAGTACTTCTTCTGTTGTTTTTAGTAATGTGGTCTCAAGAGGGGTACTCTATTCTGGGTATTCACAGGTGGTTCAGTGTTGAGGAAGATCCCAGGAACCTTCCAATACTAGGGAAGTTCAGAACTGGGATTCTAGATCTGTCTTATCCCTCAGGAAGAGTGGAGGATGAAGAAGAGAGGATAATGTAAGAGGAAAGAAAAGAGTACAGAAGAGATTAAAGAAAAAGTCAAGTGCCGTGCTACCGTGGTGTGCGATTTCGCCATTGGGCTATAGATGGAACGGGAGGGCTCTTGCAGTGTAGGGACCTGTCTGGTCTGTGGGACAAGGGGGGAGGAGAGAATTAGCAAAACAAAGAAATAGCAAAGAGGAAAGAAAAAAATTGAAAAAATGAAACCCTGCCTACCTTTCAAGAAGATGGGGTCCTAGTCTTGGGAGCCTGGAAGTGGGCTGGGGGGCAGTAGTGTCCCAGCTTCAATTTCCCTTGCTGGGAAGTGGGCTATAGATGGAATGGGAGGGCTCTTGCAGGGCCGTGAGTGAGTAGTCTTGTCTTGTACCAGTTTTTGTATAATTTTAGCTATTGGTTTTTCAAGATGACTTTTATTATGTTGAGAAAAAATCCTTCTATGCTAATTTTACTTAGAGTCATAATAATTTTGTATTTCTATTATGTCTGTTGCAATACTGACATTTTTTATTGTGAATTTTATTTATCTGGTTCCTTTCTCTCTTCTTAATTAATCTAGTTAATGTGTGTTGATCTCTTTTTAATCTTTTCAAGGAACCAGCTTTTGCTTTCATTTATTTTCTGCATAGTTTATTCATTTTCAGTTTCATTTATTTTTGCTCAAATATTTATTATTCATTTTCTCCTGGCATTTATTTGTATTTTTTTTTTGTTTTTCCAATTTCCTGAGGCATGATGTTATATTTTACTTTTCCCACCTTTCCATCTTTTCTTTACGTGCACTATTTGTTTAACTTAATTTCCCTATTATGACTACTTTCACAGTGTCCCATAGATTATGGAAGCTTGTTTACTTATTATCATTTGTTTCCATGGATGTTTTGATTTCAGTCTCAATCTCTTCAGTAGGCATGAAGTCATTCAGAAATAGGTTATTTTGTTTCCATACATTTGTGTATTTTCAAGAGTTTTTCCTGAGATTAATATCAAGTTTAATTTCACCATGGCCAGAGACTATGCTGGGTATATTTTCTATGCCTTTAACTCTGTAAAGCTGGTTTTGTGCCATGGTATATGGTCAGTCTTTGAGAAGGTACCATGCAGAGCTGAGAAAAATTTATATTTTGTGTTTTTTGGGGTCTAAAGTTATATAGATATCTCTCTAGTTCATCTGATGTATGATTTATCTCCTGTCTAAAGGAGATAATGGGGTGTTGAGATCTCCAATAATTAGTGTGTTACACAGTCTTTCTCTCCTTTTAAATCTAGTAGTCTTTCCTTTACATATTTGGGTGCTCCTCAGTTGGGCGCATAGATATTTATAAGCACTATATCTTCTTGATGAATTAACCCTTTTCTTCTATATTATGCCCTCTTTTTCTGTTCTTACAGTTTTTGTCTTAAAACCTATTTTTGGTTTCCATTTGTATGGAATATCTTTTTCCAGCCCTTCACTTTTAATCTGTGTTTGTCTTTATACATGAGATGGGTTTCTTGTTGGGAGCAGATGAAGAGTTTCTAGCATGTGTGTGTGTGCATGTGTGTGTGTGTGTGTGTGTGTGTGTGTGTTAATTCATTCAGCCAGTCTCTGTGTCTTGATAAGAGAAGTTAATCCATTAACATTCAACGTTATTATCAATATTTCCAGACTTTTCCCCACCTTTAGATTGGCCATGTTCTTGGTTGTTTGTTGTTCTCTTATTGCTGGCTGTCTGTCTTTAGTTTTTTAGTATAGTACTTTTTTCAGAATTTTTTGAAGAGCTGGTCTGGAGTTGGTAAATTAGTTTTGTTTATCCAAGAATATTTTTATCTTTTTTTCTCCATTTGAAGGATAATCTTGCTGGATATACTATTCTTCATTGAAATGATCTTTTTATGTAACACTTTGAATATATTCCCCCATTCTTTGTTTTTTAAATTGTATCCCATGAGATGCCCAGCGTCAGCCTGATGTGATAACCTTCATAAGTTACTTGACATTTCTCTGTTTCCAGTGTTAGCATCTTGTCTTTGTCTGTGATTTGGCCAATCTGGCTATGATCTTACTGTAGATAGGATCATCTTGGGTTGATTCTATTTGGATTTCTTTGTATTTCTTGCATCTGAATGTTTGAGTACTTTTCTAGACTTGGAAAGTTTTATTCCAGGATTTCACTGAATAGATTATTAATGCCCTTATTTTCTTCACCTTCTGGGATATCAATTATTTTCATGTTTGGATGTTTAACGATATCTAGTATTTCTCATATATTATCCTCATTTTTCTTGGTTATTTTCTCAGTATTTTTGATAATTTTTTCTAGGTCAGAGGTTTTGTGTTCTACCTCTGAGATTCAATCTTCTGCATGATCTAACCTGCTTTTAATACTTTCGAGTGTGGTTTCGATATCCTGTATTACAGCCTTCCTATCTAACAGTTCTGTATGTTTCTTTTTTAAAAAATATGGAACACTCCATGGATTTGCATGTCACCCTTGTGCAGGGGCCATGCTAATCTTCTCTGTATTGTTCCACTTTTCATGTATGTGGTGCTGAAGCAAGCACCTACAAAACTTTTTAAAAAGAACTAACCCTGATTTCCCTCAAACTATTTCTAAATATTGCAAAGGAAGAAGCCTTCCAAAGTTCATTGTATGAAGCCTCCATCACCTGGATCCCCAAAACAGGCAGAGACATAACAGAGAACATTAAAAAAGAAAGTGCATACCAACATCTCTGATGAATACAGATGCAAAATTTCTCAACCATATACCAGCAAATTGTATCCAACAATACTTTAAAAAGATTATACACCATGTCTAAGTAAGCTTTATTCTAGCAATGCAAGGGTTATTCAACATGTACAAAACAATAAACGTAATACATTGCATTAACAGAAGGAAAGGTAAAAAAAAAATCCCCATGTGATCATGTCAATCAATGAAGAAAATAATTTTATAAAAGGCAACACTCTTTTATGATTAAGACTCTCAGCAAAATTGGCACATAAGAGACAATCCTCAACACAATTAAAGCCATAGATGACAAGTATATAGCTAACATTATTTTTTTTTTTTTTTTTTTTTTTTTTGGAGAGGTTTTTGCTATAGGGCGCGTGCGCTCGCCAGACAGACAGAGAGAGACAGAGAGATAGAAAGCAGGAAATCACCCCCCAGGGGGGATGGCCACGCCGCAATCCCTTCTCCTCCATTCTCCTCTCGGGATCTTGGGCACGCACGCACACGCGCCCGGCGTGAGTTTAAGCCGCCAGGTCCGGGACTCGAACCGCGGTCGACTACGTGGGAGTCCAGCGACATAGCCATTACGCTAACTGCTGGTCCCTATAGCTAACATTATTTTGAATGGGGAAAAGCTGAAACATTTTCCACCAAACACTGACATAACGTGCCAGCAGGTGGTGTGGTGGTTAAAAGTGCTAGACTCCCACATAGATGACCATGGTTCAAATCTTGGATCTTGATGCTTGTTTTCTCACTTTGTCTCTCTCTCACTCTCTGTCTCTCTTCCTGGAAATGTTAATAATAATAAATAAAGTTAAATAAAATAATTCTTTAAAAAATAAAAACATGACAAGGGTGCCCACTTTCTTCATTCTTTTTTAAAATAGTACTGGAAGTTCTAGCCAATACAGTCAGAGAAGGGAGTAATATAAAAGACATACAGATAGGGAAAGAAGAAGTAAAATTATCTCTGTTTGCACATATGGGCATGATTATATACATAGGAAACCTGAAAGAATCCACAACAAAACTCTTGGAAGTGATAAATGAATACAGTAAAGTGTCAGAGAATAAAATGAACATATAGAAATCTATAGCATTTCTAGATACTGACAATGAACAAATTGAGATAGAATTGAAGAAAGCAATATTTCCAATAAGCACAAAAATATAAGATAACTAGGAATAAACCTAACAAATAAGTAAAAGGCCTCTACAAGGAAAACTATGAAAAAATAAAATAAAAACTGATACAAAACAGTGGAAAGATATCCCATATTCCTGTATTAGAAGAATAAATATCATAAAAATTTAAATGGTAATCAAATTAATCTACAACTCAGTACAATTCTGATTAAATTACCAGAGATCTTCACAGGATTAAAAAAGGCAATCATAAAATTTGTTTGGAATCATAAAAGAGCCCATATCGCCAAAGCAATGCTGTGTAAAAAGACTAAAGTAAAAAAAAAAAGTATGATACAAGAAAATGGAAAGACAACCCATGTTCTTGGATTGGAGGAACTAATATAATCAGCATGTCAATTCTGCCCAGATTAATTTACAAATTCAATTCAGTTCTGATTGAATCACTGGTGACTGTCTTCACTAAAAAGATAAACAAAATTTATTTGGAAACATAAAAGGCCCCATAGGACCAAGGGAATACTGTGCAAAAAGAGTAAAGTAGGAGGCATATCATTCCTTGACCCCAAAATATATTACAAAACTGTGATAATCAAAATAGCATGATACTGGCACAAAAACAGGCATGTAGAACAATGGAACAAAATAGAGAACCCAAAAATATACCCCAAGACATACAGCCAAGTGATTTTTGACAAGGTCATAAATTAATCCAGTGGTGAAAAGAATTTTTTCAGCAAGTGGTACTGCAAAAACTAGGTATTCACCTCAGAAAAGTGAAACTCAACCAGTTTCTCTCAACATTATAAAAAAATCAATGTGAAATAGATGGGAGATCTAAACATAAAACCTCAAACTATAAAACTACTAGTGTAAAATGCAGGAGAAATTCTTGGAGACATGGGAGTAGGCAAAGACTTCTTAAAGAAGACCGCCCAAAAACTGGTGGAGACATAAGGGTAGGCAAAGACTTCTTAAATAAGACCCCCAAAGCGTAGTGATTTTAATCCCCAAAATAGCCAAGTAGGATTACATCAGATTACAAAGTTTTTGCACAGCAAAGGATACAGTAATTAGTGTGAATAGGAACCGCTGGAACGGGAGAATATTTTTGTAAACGATGCCTCAGATAAGGGACTAATAACCAGAATACACAGAGCTCAAGTGACTTATCCAGAAAATGATTAAACCAATTAAAAGATGAGAAAAGTATCTGAATAAACAACTCTCTAAAGAATACATATTAATAGGCAAAAAGCATATGAAAAAATGCTGAATATATCTCATAAGAGAGATCAGATCAAAACCACAATGAGATACGACCTAATCCTGTCAGACTGGTGAAGATTTAACAAGCAAAAAATGGTAAGTGCTGGTGGGGACATGGTGAAAGGAGAACTCTCCTACATTGTTGGTGGGAATGTAAATTGGTCTAGCTACTGTGAGAACAATATAGAGGTTCCTCAAAGACCTTAAATAGATGATCCAGCAATTCCACTCCTGGGTATCTACTCAAAAAACAGGAAGAGGCTCAGTCAGAAAAACATTTGCACATCTGTGTTTATTGCGACATTATTCACGATTGCTAAGGCATGGAACCAACCCTAATGTCCATGAACAAATGAATGAATTGAAAAAGTATAGTACACATACTACGTAGAATACTATTCAGCCATTAAAAACAAGACCTGGCATTTGATAGAAAGTGGATGAATATGGAAGATATTCAAATCCGCAGAAGATATTCAAAGTCACAATGATGTATCACCTAACCCCAGTCAAAACGGTTAACATTGAAAAAATAAAGAATGGTTGTGACCAGAAGATGGTGTAACCGTAATGTCACTGGATTCCCATGTAGTTGACCACAGTTCAAGTCCAGGACTCAGTGACTTAAAACTCATGCCAGACATACGTGCATTTGTACCCCAAATCCTGAGAGGAAAATGGAAGAGAAGAGATCGTGGTGTGGCTGTCCCCTCCAGGGGTGATTTCTCATTTTCTGTCTCTCTTTTCCTTCTGTGAGTACACATGTCCTATTGCAAAAATTTCCCTCAAAAAAAGAAAGAATGGTAAATACTGGTGAGGCTGCTGTTAAAAAAAAAAAAAGAAAGAAATTTCCCTCTTCTGTTGGTGGGGATGTAAGTTAGTATTGCCACTGTGGAGAACAATATCGAGGTCCTTGAGAACCTACACATAGGCCATCTGCACTGTATTCATGCTGGGAAAATCCATGTGCCTTGTAAAAATGTATGGCGATTACATATAAGTTAGAAATAAACATAAAAATAAAATATCCTGGGATCAGTAGATGGTGTAATGGTTACGTCATGGGACTACTATGTAATTGACCATGGTTTGAGTCCTGGACCTCATCAGGCTTAAAACTCACACCAGGTGCATACGTGGGCATGCCCAAAATCCCAAGAGGAGACTGGAGAAGGGATTGTGGCATGGCCATCCTCCCAGGGGGTTATTTCTTGCTTTCTATCTCTCTGTCTCTACCTCTCCAGCAAGCTTACATGCCCTATAGCAAAAATCCCTCAAAAAATAAAAATAAATAAAAATCGTACAAATAGAACTATATATGATATAGAAGTCCCACTCCCACGTCTTTACTAGGACATGGGATCAACTCACATGTCCAAGAACAAATAAACAGACTGAAAAAGTATGGCACATATACACTACAGAATACTACTCAGCCATAAAAAAAACAATGAGACCTTGGCATGTGATCAAAAGTGGACAAACATGAAAGATTTAATGCTTAATGAAGCAAGCCAAAATAGGAAAAAGAGGTGTTGTATGTCTCTACTTAATATATACTGAATGTCTGCACTCTACTGCAGAAACTGAAAGATTAGAAGGTATAAAACCATGGAGAGCAACTGTAGATATTGGAGACAGTGCAGGAGTAGGTTGGGTAGTGGGGAGCAGGAAGGAGGGAATTAATGGGAATAAAAGCAAAACAGTTAGTGAACACAAAAATGGAAATTTATCTGTTCATGATAATGAACATGCAGTGTCTTTATGCTGGGAAGAGTCATTTTTGCATGCTGTGAATATGTTCAGTGACTAAATATAAAGATCAATTTAAAAAAATAGAAGAAGAAAAAGACTTCTAAGTCATGAAAACACGATATATTTCAATTTATTTGTTTCTTTAATATTTTTGTTTGTTTATCAACATGTTGTCATTTCACTGTCATCATGAGGCCCTGGAAGCTTAAGAAGTATGCAGAGTATACTTCTCCAAATCCTGAAAGGAATAACAAATAAAGAAGTAATTATGGTGTGACTACTCCTGATGGGGAAGGGTTATTTATTCTTCCTTTCTCTGTCTTTTTGTCTCTCTAGTGAGCACACATGTTTTCTGGCAATTAAAAATATTCTATCATTTTTAACAACATGGATGCACCTAAAGAACCTTATGCTAATTGAAGTAATTACAGGAACAGAAAGACAAATACCATATTGTCTCATTTTGTTAGTGGAGTGTTAAGAAATTAAATTTATAGAAATTGTAAAATAGTGGGCCAGCAGGTGGCCTGGTGTTTAATGATGCTGAACTTCCACACGGCCATCTGTGATTTGAATCTTGGACCTGGCAGCTTGCTTTCTCACGTTTCCCCTTTCTCTCTCTTGCTCTGTCCCTCTTTGAATCAAATTAAAAATAAACAAATAAAGTTAAATGAAATAATTATTTTTTTAAAAAAAGAAATAGTAAAATAGTAGTTACTAGAGGATAAGGGTGAGCAGACTTGTACAATGTTGGTCAAAAAGAACAAAATTTCAGACTAAAGGAATGAATTCAAAGGTCTACTGCACCTAATGCAGTTCCTTGCAAACTGCTAATATAGTAGACATAAAGTGTTCTTATTACAAAAACGTAAATTATAATGCAATACATATGCTACATGGCTGGATTTAGCATTCTTCACATTTTCATCATCAAAATATCCTGTATATCACAAATATATAAAATGTATACTTAGTAAAAAACTAGAAATAATAAAATTTTATCACAAATACTCTGTAAATACTTGTAGAAGAAGGTATGATAAGATACAAATATTGAGTGAAGAACAGTTATTTTTAGTTATCATTCATTAAACCATGTAGTGATGAGAACTTGGTTCCTGAATTATCAATGAACCAAGCACAGTACATCAGCCTGATGGGTAAGTGCCTTAATTTTATGGAGCATTGGAGAAAATAATATAATCATCTCTAGAATGTGGCCTACTCCTTTATAAATAGAAAGCCTATTTCTCTCTAGATAATGTTGCAGACCCAGGAGCGAGAATGGACATAGTTATGAAGTGCTTTCTGTACATTGCAGATGATGTCATCAATGACTGATGTAAGCCCTTTTCTTCCTTGCAAAGGCATCAAATAAAATGATACTCATAGGTGTTGATTTTAGCCCAGGTGTTTCGTGCCACCCCCCCCCCCCCCACCCGCCTCTACACAAAATTACAGATCTTGTCTTAGGATGGGATAGTCTCCAAAGCCTTGCTGCACCATTATGAAATTATAGAAAACAGAGGAGAAAAAATTCTGAAAGATATATGTTTTTATCCAAGTTGTTTTTTTTTTTCTCCATACTGCAAGGTGGCAGGTGCACAGCCCCAGGGCAGGGAGATCCCCAAAGCTCCTGGATGGAACTAAGGTGACACAGTAAAAGGACAGGGAAGCAAGGGCTGTTCATATCACAGTGACATTAACTATGGGTGAGTCTCAGCACAAGAACTCCCTTAGATGTGCGTTTTTTCATGCTCCTAACTGTGCCCTTGTCTACCCTGCCAGTCGGGCACATGCTTTATAAACAGGTTGACGGCAGACAATGAAAGTGAAAGTCCTCTGTGTCCTGCACAGAAATTGATTATCCTGAAAGAGGAAAGAACCCGTAGATACCATCTAGCTCTATCTTCCCAGCTCAGCATATACATAGGATTTGTCTCTGTGTTGGGCAGGCCCTGATATGTCATTTTCTTTGATTTGTCTCTTGGTAGCTCTGCAGCCTTTACAGACTGCATGTGAGGTGACACTTAAAAGCTGTCTTAAATACCAGAAGCCAAGTGTCTATAGAGATGGGGACTTAATACTGGGTGGGTTTTTCCCTCTTTATGAGTTGACAGATGAAGATCTCATTTTCCAGTTATCTTTTCTTATGAAACCAACTCAAGAATTGACATATTTTTTGTAAGTTCTTGGTTATATGTATGTGTAAATGATTTTATTGTGTGAGTGTAGTTTGCATGTGTGTGTGTGAGAGAGAGATTAATCCCAGCTGAGAATAATGAAAAATGTGCATATAAATGGTTGAAATCCAGAATAGTGAATGCTACTATTTTATTATTGTTAATTTTCGTTTTTGAAATTTCTTTCCACTCTTCAAGACAAAAGAGACCAATATGTTCTGTCATTCACTTCAGTAGCACCATCCCCATAGTCATGTGGAGGATCAGAATGGGTCAGAACATTGAACCCTTAGCCCCTGCTATAGCCAAAGCCCATATGTGGAAGCCCACATGCATGTGGAGACACTGGCCCCTGATGTGAAGGTAGTGTTAGCATTAGGGGCTGACCTGGGTGCTCACTGCTGATTGGGACATTGTAGAAATGTGCCTTGTAGAAAAGCTATGAGTGCATGAGATCCATTACCCTATTTAGACCATTTTCTTCAAAAATAATTCAATCCTGTTAGGCATAAGGCATTTGGGATTGTGATTCTGAGAGTCGAAAATAAAAGTCAATAAGTTCATTTTTCAGAGGGTAATGTCCTCTTTTATTACAATTCCAAACTTCATGAGGGAAAATGGGAAAAAAATTGCATGAAGTCTGGGCTTTATGCAACTCTGGTATGATTCTGTAATAACTTTGTTAATCTAGTTATGCTTAATGAAAGGTTTACTAGCAGACAGCCTGTTCTCTGTGCATTCTTTGTTGGTTTCAACAGTAGAGTATGTCTGTAAAACCTTAACTCTCAACATGCGTGTGGTCTTACAAGAGGCCATTATGCAATATTCAATTTACACCTATAGATGACTTTATACTTGGCAATTTAGTTTGGGATTATTTGACACTTGTCATTTCTGCAGGCTGCCTTGCAGAATGGGCAAAAGGAATAGTGGGATTTCTGATATTTGGATAGAATTCAAGACTTGCCTCTGTGTGAGGATTTCTTTATATGAAATATGTTTCTTATAGCTATTTTTTCCTTTTTAAATTATTAGCCAAAAATTAAAATACAGCACTATATGCAATTATGTTTATGAATATGCTCTTTTTTATTTGGTGAAAGTCACTGATTGTTTTTATCCTACCAGTGTTACAGTGGCAGAAAGTGATTTTAAGTGGCTAAAATAACGTCTGATTTCAGGAGTTCTGTGTAAAAAGTAGGAATGTGTTATGTCAATGAAGCCTGGGCACAATGCAGAGTAGGAGTGTCTAACCCTTGTCACAAGACTGGAGGGCACACTTGCTACTCTGCTTTCTGTCCCCCAGTCAGAGAAATTTTTGGGCATACTCAGGTATCGTGTTCTTATCAAACCCTGGACCTTTTTGCTCCTGGACTTGTGGAAGTCACAATGTGGATACACCTTGTCAGCCTAATTTCTCTAATAGGTATTACATTTCTAACATCTGTTGTAAGCATGATGTTATATAACTAAATGTGTGATTATGTTATTATTTTATTACTATTTGATATTACTTATTATGACTATACCACATTATTGACCATTCCTAATGTGACTAATTTTCTGTGGTTATTATCAATATACAGATATTAAGGTTATCTCTAAATAAGATCAGAGGCACAAAATTTCTGAGCTAAGAGAGAGGTTTATTTACCAAGCTTTTGTTGCCTCTTGCCAAATAGTTGCTGCGACATCTGGATATTTTAATCACCCCAAAACTAAGTCCCATATCCATTTATAGCTTCTCCCTATTTCTCTCTATCCCTAGTTCTGGCAACTACAGTCCACTTTCTGTCTCTATATATTTACCTGTTCTGAACTATTCAGCTGTATTGGATTATATTACATGCGGCCTTTTGTTACTAGCTTTTTTTTTTTTTTTTTTTTTGAGAGGTTTTTCGCTATAGGGCGCGTGCGCTCGCCAGACAGAGAGAGAGAGAGACATAGAGACAGAAAGCGAGAAATCACCCCCCAGGGGGGATGGTCACGCCGCAATCCCTTCTCCTCCATTCTCCTCTGGGGATCTTGGGCATGCACGCACACGCGCCCGGCATGAGTTTTAAGCCACCGGGTCCGGGACGTGAACCGCGGTCGACTACATGGGAGTCCAGCGACATAGCCATTTCGCTAACTGCTGGTTCCCTGTTACTAGCTTTTTATACTCAGCAAAATGCTTTCAAGAATTATCCAGGTAGTAGCATTCATGGTCAGTCTTTCCTAATATTGCTAAGTAATATTCCAGAAATGGGTATACCACATTTGTTTGTCCATCTATCTCTTAATGGGTATTTGAGTTGTTTTCAGTGTTTTGGAGGCTACTGTGAATAATACTGCTATGTATATTGATGGTACAGTTTTTACATGTACCCATGTTCTAATTTCTTTTGGGTAGAGACCAAAGAGTTCAATTGCTGGGTCCTATTACAACTCTGTGTTTAACTTTGTGAGACACAGCTAGTCAAATTGTTTTCCTAAGTTATCTATACCAATTTAAAATCCATCAAACATGAATGAGAGCTCCAAATTTCTCTACATTACACCAAAATGTAGGTTATTATTTCTATTATTGCATAAAGTATTGTATTTTATTTTGACTAATGATAAAAAGAAAAATGTTTCTGGGTCTTATTATTGCTATTAGAAATCACAATAAATGTCTAGTAGATTTGATTTCCTTTATCCCTTTTTGAAATTATTGTCAGTTTTATTCAAGAGCATTTTTTTTTTTAATTTGAGGCTTCTGAACAACTCAAGAATTCAGGTCAAGTGTTTCACTCTGTGTAATTTAATTTATTTCTCTCTTTGTAAATTTTTGTTTGACAAAAACATGAAGTCCCACCATCCTAGAATTTTAAGTGTCTCATAAATTATTTGGCAGTTGTTTATGGCAGATCTCTAGAGCTTATTTCTCTTGCTTGATTGAAAAGCTAGAAATTTATAGTATTGAGCATTTATTTATGTGCTTATTGGCCAATTTCGTGTGTTCATCTGAGAAATGTATAGTCAAATTTACTTTTCATTGGATTCTGTGTATTTTAAATTTGTAAGCTTTATCTATCTGTTCTGGAATTACTTACCTTGTCAAATATATAATTTACAAATATTTTCTAATTATAAGAGCTATGCTTTCATTTTCTTGATGGCATCACTTGAAAAGCAAAATGTCAGGGGACCAGCAGTTAACATAATGGCTATGTCGCTGGACTCCCATGTAGTAGACCATGGTTTGAGTCCCAGACTCGGCAGCTTAAATTCACACCAGGCGCGTGTGCATGTGTGCCCAAGATTCAGAGAGGAGAATGGAGGAGAAGGGACTGCGGCATAGCCATCCCCCCTGGGGGGTGATTTCTCACTTTCTGTCTCTCTGTCTCTATCTGTCTTTCTGACAAGTGCACATGCCCTATAGCAAAAACCTCTCCAAAAAAGAAAAAAAAAAAGTCCTACTTTTGATGCCCAATTTCTCTATTTTTTTCTGTTATAGCTTGTACTTATGGCCACTGAAAAACACTGACTGACACAGATTACAAAAAAAGGTTTATTGTTTTTTACTCTTATATTTCTGTCTACAACCCACTTTCAGTTTATTATGTACATGATGTGAAGTATAGGTCCTCTATCGTTATTTTGCAAATATTTATTTCAAGTAGCAGCATTGCTGAGAAGATTATTCTCTGTCTCTGCTGAATTTTCTCAGTATACTGAACTTTCAACATCCTAAACTTATTTATCATATATATTCCTAGATAATGTGAGAATTAAAAGTGATATATTGGAACCAGCAGGTGGAAATGGTGTTTAAGGTGCTGACTCTCATGTGGTTGATTGCAATTTGTGTCCCTGACCCAACAACTTGAGAATCATGCCAGGTGCCCAAAATCCCAGGAGGAGAATGGAAGAGAAGGGATTGCAGCATGGGGGGATGATTTCTCATTTTTCCTCTCATTGTCTGTCTCTCTGGTAAGCCCATGCACCCAATGGGATATATTTAGGAAGTAGAGTGTTTTTTTTTTTTTTTTTTTTTTTTTTTTTTCCCATGGGGTGCGTGTGCTCGCCAGACAGACACAGAGAGACAGAGAGACAGAAAGTGAGAAATCACCCTCCAGAGGGGATGACCACGCCACCACAATCCCTTCTCCTCCATTCTCTCCTCTCTGGATCTTGGGCATTCACGCACACGCGCCCAGTGTGAGTTTTAAGCCACTGGGTCTGGGACAGGAACCGCGGTCGACTACATGGGAGTCCAGTGATACAGCCATTATGCTAACTGCTGGTCCCAGGAAGTAGAGTTTTAATTTGTTTTCTTAAAACACCACAGGGATCCTTGCAGGTATATCCTATTTGAAATATAATTTGAATTTATATAAAATTTCTAAAACCATCTTTGTACATTTCTGTGCATTGTGTTTTTTTTTTTGTTTTATTAGCCTTAGTTTCTATAAGAACATATTGTTATAATTCTCTCGTTATGAGTTATTGTTTATTTCATTATTTATATTTAGTCACTGTACACCTTTACAGTGTACAGTGCAGTTTTTCCCCAGCATGAATATAGCAAATATTAATAAAGTCAAATACATTACCATATACATTATCATCAGCAGATAATATTTTTCTGCTCTAAAATGTTTTCTTTTTCTCTGATACCCTCCCCCTGGCCTCTATTACCCATTTCCTATTACCCCTATACTAGCATTTATTATTGTCCTCCCTGCTATTACACCTTCCAATTTTTAAGTTTCTGCTATAAAGAGCACACATTCAGTAAATATTCAGTAAGGACATATAATGCCTGTCTTTTGTAGTCTGGCTTGCTTCACTTAACATTAAATCTTCTATGTCCATCAACTTTGTATCAAATGTCAGGGTCTCATTGTTTTTCATGACTGAATAGTATTCCACAGTACATGTGCCACATTTATTCAATCCACTTGTCTGTTCTTGGACATTTAGGCTGATTCTATGTCCTAGCAATTGTGAATAATGCTACAGTAAACATAGGTGTACAAGTGTTTTTCAAAGTGTTTTCTTATTCTTTGAGTAGATACCTAAGAGTGAAATTACTGGATTGTATGGTAGTTCTGTTTTAGGTTCCTGAGGAATCACCATATCATTCTTCACAGTGGCTGTACTAATTTACATGACAATCAACAGTGTAAGAGAGTTCCACTTTCACCACATTCCCACCAGCACTTATCATTATTTGTTTTTATAATCTTCACTATTCTGACTCGGATTAGGTGATATCTCATTGTGGTTTTGATTTGCCATCTCCCTTATGATGAGGTAAGTTCAGTATTTTTTTCATATACTTTTTGATTGGTTCTATGTCTTCTTTAGAGAATTCTTTCTTCAGCTCAATTTGCTACTTTTAATTGGGTGGATTATTGTTATTTATTATTATTATTTTGGATAAGACTCTTGAGCTCCCAGTGTACTCTGGCTATCAGTCCCTTTTTTTTATTTTTAGGTTTTTTTAAAATTTTTTATTATCTATTTTTTTATTACATTGAATTACATATAGCTTTACAGTGTATTACATTGCTTTTTCAAAAAGGAATGCCATGCATGTCAGTCAGTACAGAGACATTAATCTCCCCGCTTCAACATTCAATATCTTTCCTATGTTTCCCCCAATCATTATTATTATTATTCTAATTATTTTTTATGATAAACATGATTTTTTTTTCCAATTATCAGATCATAAAGTTCCCAACAATAGGAAACGTAGACTGCACTCAGGGCTGGACCAAGGGTGGGTCTCGTGCAGCCCCGCAAATGTAGGTGAATCTCCATGGAACACAGTTTCAGGAACGCGGCTCAGGAAAGCAGAGATGGTCATCAGCGGTTGCGGCACGCGGGGCAGATCCCGGCCACGGCCCGCGGGGCAGATCCCCGGCCACGGCCCGCGGGGCAGACCCCCGGCCACGGCACGCGGGGGCAGGCCCCGGCCACGGCACACAGGGGCAGGCCCCGGCCATGGCACGCAGGGCAGATCCCCGGCCACGGCACGCGGGGCAGAGCCCCGGCCACGGCACGCAGGGCAGGCCCCGGCCACGGCACGCGGGGCAGAGCCCCGGTCGGGCCGGACCTCCGGATAGGGCATGCGGAGCAGAGCCCCGGCCATGGCACGCGGGGCAGACCCCGGCCACGGAATGCGGGACAGAGCCCCGGCTACGGCACGCGGGGCAGAACCCCGGCCACGGCACGCGGGGCAGAGCCCCGGCCACGGCATGCGGGGGCAGACCCCGGTCACGGCACGTGGGGGCAGACCCTGGCCATGGCATGCGGGGCAGACCCCGGCCACGGCACGCGGGGCAGAGCCCCGGTCGGGCCGGACCTCCGGATAGGGCATGCGGAGCAGAGCCCCGGCCACGGCACGCGGGGCAGAGCCCCATTCTTACTGGACCTCCAGACAGGGCACGTGGAGTGGAGCCCCCGCGCCCGCCTCCCCGCCCCTGGATGTTTAATTGTATCTAGTACTTCTTGCATATTATTCTCAAAGTTTTGGGCCATTTTCTCAGTCTTTATGGTGGACCTTTCTAGGCCAGCCATTTTCTCTTCTACATTAGAGATTCCATTTTCTGAATGATCTAGTCTGCTTTTAATACTTTCAAGGGAGATTTTGACTTCTTGTATTATATCCTTCATCTCTAACAGCTCCATCTGATTCATTTGTAAAGTGTGAAACTCCTCTTTTAGATCTTGCATGAATTTCCTCACCTCCTAGAACTCAACTCCTTTCTCCTTCCCCTTCAGCAGTTCCTTGTCTCTCTTCGATCTCTGTTAGCTTTGCCATTATGAATGATCTGAATTGTTTATCAGACATTTCCATGAATTCCCTTGAACTGTGTGTGGATGAAGAGGAGCTATCCATTTCAATTGGAGGAGAGGCATTTTCCTGCTTCTCCATATTTCTTGTGGTCCTGCAGCGATTTCTAGTCATCTGGTGGATGGTCGGTTTCTTCCCAAACTTTTGAAGTTTAATATGAGGGTTGGGAAGTGTGCAGAAAAGGAAGCAGAGAGAGGGAAACAATACCAACAACAACAACAACAAAAAAAACAGACAAGAAACAGAGAAAAAGAAGAGAAAAGCTTTGGAATTCATCTAAAAAAGAAAAAATATTAAAAAAATTTCAATAAAAACCAAAAATTAGAAAACCGCGTGGCGTGCTAGCGCGCCGCGCGAAATGTCTAGATCTCAGGAGCCATTGAGCAGACTGTCTCTTGAAGAAGGGCTGTTCTGGGAGGAGCAGAGGGGATTATTAACAAAACAAAGGCCTAGGAGGGAGGGGCCAAAGGGCCCTGTAAGACGCCTCACCTTAAAAAATTCTAAAAAACAAAAATTAAAAAAAAGACAGACAGACAGACAGAGAGAGAGAGAGAGAGTGAGAGAGAGAGTGAGAGGTAGAGAGAGACAAAGATTGATTCAGAGACAGGAGATATGAAAGGGGTTTTCCTACCACGTGGGTTTTGTATGCTGGAGGCCCAGTTAGGAGTGGGACATCTTCCTTTCTCCCAGCATGTCTGGATCTCAGGAACCATTGAGCAGACTGTCTCTTGAAGAAGGGCTGTTCACGTGGGTTTTGTATGCTGGAGGCCCAGTTAGGAGTGGGACATCTTCCTTTCTCCCAGCATGTCTGGATCTCAGGAGCCATTGAGCAGACTGTCTCTTGAAGAAGGGCTGTTCACGTGGGTTTTGTATGCTGGAGGCCCAGTTAGGAGTGGGACATCTTCCTTTCTCCCAGCATGTCTGGATCTCAGGAGCCATTGAGCAGACTGTCTCTTGAAGAAGGGCTGTTCACGTGGGTTTTGTATGCTGGAGGCCCAGTTAGGAGTGGGACATCTTCCTTTCTCCCAGCATGTCTAGATCTCAGGAGCCATTGAGCAGACTGTCTCTTGAAGAAGGGCTGTTCACGTGGGTTTTGTATGCTGGAGGCCCAGTTAGGAGTGGGACATCTTCCTTTCTCCCAGCATGTCTAGATCTCCTATCAGTCCCTTTTGAGGCATAGTTTACTAAAATATTCTCCCATTCTGAGGGCTGTTGAATCACACTAATTACTGTATCTTTCTCTGTGTAGAAACTTCTTAATCAGATGTAATCCCACTTTTATGTTTTTGGGATTATTGCTTGTGCTTTGGGGGTCTTATTTAAGAGTCTTTGCCTACCCCAATGTCTCCCAGAGTTTTCCCAGTGTTTTCCACCAGTAGTTATCTGGTTTTAGGTCTTAGGTTTAGATATTTGATTCCCTTTGAGTTGATTTTTGTTAATAGCGAGAGATAGGGGTTAAGGTTCATCTTTCTGCAGGTGAATACCCAGTTTTTCCAGCATCTAAAGAGGTTTTCCTTTTCCCACTGGATTGACTGGCACCCCTTGTCAATAATCAGATGGCTATATGTGCTGGGGTTTATTTCTGGGATCTCTATTCTGTTCTATTGGTCCACATGTCTGGCTAAGATATTTCATGAAGTAGATTTTCCATGCACTTATTAGTTTCTTCACCTCCTGGGGTGCCAATTATTCAAATGTTTGGGCACCTAACGGAATCCAATATTTCTCATATATTATCCTCTTGTGTTTTTTTTTTTGGTTATTTCTTTATCTTTCAGGGCTATCCCCCCGCCCCCAGGTCAGAGGTTTTATCTTCTACATCAGAGATTCGATCTTCAGCATGGTCTAATTGACTTTTAATACTTTCAAAAGAGTTTTTGATTTCCTATAGACTTTGTCTCTGATAGTTCCATTTGATTCTTTCTCAGAGTGTCCATTTCTTCTTTCATATTGTGGAAGGACTTCCTTATCTCCTGTAGCTTGTTGTCTCTTTTCTGTTCCAACTCATAGAATTTTGTCTCCATGAGTGTTCTAAATTCTTTGTCTGACATTTTAGTAATTTCCTCTGTTTTTTCATAAGACGGAGGGGAGTCACTGTATTCTTTAGATGGAGACATATTTTCTGGTTAATTCAGACCTGAGGTGCTTCTTGTACTTCTAGCCATTGGAAGATGTATTTACTTTTGAATACCTCTTAGGAGAATGTTTCTTTGATTAGAAGCAAGTGTGTTTCCCTTTTGCTGTGAACTGATGAGTGCCTAAGTATCTCTTCTGTTTTGTTTAGCAATATAGTCTCAAGAGTTGTACTCTATTGTGATATCTGAAGAATAATATCACCTTTTTTTTTTTTGAGAGGTTTTCACTATAGGGTGCGTGCGCTCGCCAGACAGACAGAGACATAGAGACAGAAAGCGAGAAATCACCCCCTCAGGGTGGATGGTCATGCTGCAGTCCCTTCTACTCCATTTTCCTCTTGGGATCTTGGGTATGCACGCACATGCGCCCAGCATGAGTTTTAAGCCACCGGGTCCAGGACACGAACCACGGTCGACTACGTGGGAATCCAGTGACATGGCCATTACGCTAACTGCTGGTTCCCAAGAGTAGTATCGCCTTTTACAAAGGTGGTTCAGTGAAAGAAGGATTGCAGGGAACCTTACAATACTAGGGAATTTTAGAACTGTGATTCTAGACCTGTCTATTCCCTCCAGGAGGGTGGAGGATGAGGAGGAGAGGATAATAGAAGAGGGAAGAAAAGAGTACAAAGGAGAATAAAGAAAAAGTTGAGTGCCACGCGTTAGCACAAGTTTTTTTTTTGTTTTTTGTTTTTTGTTTTTGAGAGTTTTTGTTTTGTTTTGATTTTGCTATAGGGCGCTTGCGCTCACCAGAGAGACAGAGAGACAGAAAGCTAGAAATCACCCCCCGGACGGATGGTCATGCTACAATTCCTTCTCCTCCATTCTCCTTTTGCTTTCTTGGGCACACACCCACACGTGCCCAGCGTGAGTTCAAGCCACTTAGCACGATTTTGCCAGGGGCATTGAGATGTAACTAGAGCTCTGCTGCAGGAAAAAAAAAAAAAGAAAGAAAGAAAGAAAAAGAACAAAAAACCCTCCTACCTTTCCAGCGTCCTGGGCCAGGGGCTTGGAGATGGAACTGGAGCTCTGCTGCAGAGCAGAGGCCAGTATTTCTAGTGAGGAGGGTCTCTGGCTTGGGAGAGCTGGAGCTTGGGCAGTGAGCAGTGGTGCCTCTGCCTCAACATTCCTTGCTTGCCAGGGGCCTGGAGACGGATCTCTATTCTGCTAGAATCTTAATTATTTATTTTCTCCTGGCATTATTTTGTATTTTTTGGTTGTTGTTTTTCCAGTTCCCTAAGGATGATGTTAGGTTGTTCATTTGCCACCTTTCCATCTTTTTCTTATGTGCGCTAATTGCTATGAACTTCCCTCTTATGACTGATTGCAGTGTCCCATAGATTACAGAAACTTGTGCACTAATTATCATTTTTTCCCTGAATATTTTTATTTCAGTCTTAATTTTTTCAATGTTTGTGAAGTCATTCAGGAACAGGTTGTTAGTTTTCATATATCTGTGTATTTTCACAGGCTTTTCTGAAATTAAGTCAAGTTTAATTCCATCATGGTTGGAGTAGTTGCTGCATATGGTTTCTATGTCTTTGAATCTGTAGAGGCTTTTTTTGTTATCATGTCCTATCATGTTGCCAATATTCAAAAAGGTTTCTTGTGGTTTTTGGTTGGAAGTTTCTATGGATATCTGTCAAGACTATTCAATTTATGGTATCATTTAGATCCTGTATCTCTGCTTTTTTTTTTTTTTTGTCTAGATAATATGTCTAAGGGAGATACTGGATTATTGAGATTCCCAACAATTAGTGTGTTGCCATCTATCTTGCCTTTTAAATCTAGCAGTCTTTCCTTCACATGTTTGGGTATTCCTGTGTTGGGTGCATAGATATTTATAAATGTTATATCTTCTGGATGAATTAGCCCTTTTAACACTATAAAATACCCTTCTTTGTCTCTTCTTATGGGTTTTTGTCTGAAAGCTTATTTTGTCTGAACAGTATCATGACTCTAGCTCTCTTTGGTTTTCCGTTTGCATGGAGTGACTTTCTAGCCCTTCACTTTTAGTCTATGTGTGTCTTTATCCACTGTGTATGTTTTTTGTAGGCTGCAGATAGAGGGTTTCTGTCTTTTTATCCATTCAGCCAATCTGTGTCTTTTGATTGGAATCTTTAATCCATTAACTGTCAACATTATTATTGATATTTCTGGACTTGTCCCTGACATTAAGTTGGCTGTTTTCTTGTTGTTTATTGTTCTCTTATTTCTATCTATCAATTTTCAGTTTTCCTGGTATAGCACTCTCTTCAGAATTTCTTGAAGAGCTTATCTGTTGTTGGTAAATTCGTTTCAGTTTTCTTTATCTGAGAATGTTTTTATCTTTTCTTCCCATATGAAGGATAATCTTGCCAGGAATAGTAATCTTGGTTGAAATTATTTTTCATTTAACACTTTAAATATATTTTCCCATTCTTCCTTTGCTTGCATTATTTACGATGAGAGGTCTGATGTTAGCTTGATGAAATAACCTTTGCTTGTAACTGACATTTCTCTGTTGCCAATTTTAGTATCTTGTCTTCATTTGCAGTTTTGACCAGTCTGGCTATGGATGATGTGTTGTGGAGAGGATCTTCTTAGGTTGATTCTATTTGGAGTTCTTCATATTTCTTAGTTCCAGATGTTTGAATGCTTTTTTAGAGCTGGAAAGTTTTCTTCTAGGGTTTCATGAAATAAATGATCAATGCCCTTATTATTTTCTTCACTTTCTGGGATACCAATTTTTCCAATGTTTCATTATTTAATGGTATTTAGTATTTCTAGTATATTGTTCTCATTTTTTGGTTATTTTTTCCATCTTTTTTGTGACTTTTTTCTAGGTCACAAATTTTGTCTTCTACTTCCAAGATTTGATCTTCTGCATGACCTAATGCACTTTTAATGCTTTTGAGTGTGGTTTTAATTTCCTGTATTACAGCCTTCATCTTTAACAGTTCTATTTGATTCTTTTTTATGGTGTCAGTTTCTTCTTTCAAATCATAGAAGGACTTCCTTATCTCTTGAAGCTTGTTGTCTCTTTTCTCTTGCACTTTGGGACTTCATTGTCTCTTTTCTCTTGCATCTCATTTAGTTTTTGTTACTATGAATATTCTGAATTGTTTATCTGACATTTCCACAAGTTCTATTTTACTGTTTGTGGATAATGAGGTGTATATTTCACTTTAGGGAGAGATTTTTTTCTTGGTTTCTCCTATCTTTGTGCATCTTCACTGGTTTCTGGTCAACTGATTGGTTATCTGTTTCTTCCTTATTTCTTTGAGTTACTTCTGTAATGTCAAGAAGAAAGCTGCACTCTATTTCTCTGTTGTGTTCTTCAAAGAGGGCCTCATGTTACAAGCTGAGAATGGTGGATGAAGCTGGCTTGAAGTGCTTGGTTTCTCCCCAAAGTCTCAGGTCCAGCTGTACTTGGAGATAAGCTGGAGGATGTAGCTAAAGGAAGAGATACAATTCATGCGATGTGCTATGTGCATTACATAGACCTCAAAATCTCAAAAGGCATCAGGTACTCTAAAAGTCACTGGTGTGGGTAGGTGAGCCACAGTCTCTCTGCAGCTCTGTCTCCCTGCAATTCACCTGGCACCCTGGCTGACCCTGCCTGGAATCGATGTTATGATGGCTCGGCGGGTGGGGAAGGGTGGCATCCTCCAGATCCCAGTTAACACACTTGAGAGTTCCAAAGTGTGGGCAAAGATGAGCCACACTCTCTCAGCAACTCTGTCTCCCTGCCACTCACCCTGTAACCTTGTCCATTCTGGCTGGAGCAGATGTTCCGATGGTAGTGGGGGCAGGAAAGAGTGAGACTCTCCAGATCCCAGTTAACACACCTGAGCATTCCAAGGCATGTGGGCAGAGATTAGCCATGGTCTCTGCAGCTCCATCTCCCCTCAAGGTTACCCTGTAACCTGGTCTTTCCTGGTTGGAGCAGATTCCCCCACTGGATTACCTTACAGTCTTTGTCAAAGATCAGCTGGATGTATGTTTTGGGGTTTATTCTTGGCTTCTCAATTCTGTTCCATTGGTCTCCCTGTCTGTTTTGTGCCAATACCATGCTGTTTTGATTATCATAGCTCTGTAATATATTTTTAGGTCAGAAAGTAAGACACCTTGTAGTTTATTCTTTTTTCACAGTATTACTTTGGCAATACAGGGACTTTTATGATTTTATACATATTTTGTGATTTAAAAAAATTGTGAGAAATATCTCTGGTACTTTGATCAGAATTCCATTGAATTTGTACATTAATTTGGGTAGGATTGACATTATGATTATATTCTTTCAACCCAGGAATATGGGATGTTTTCCACTTTTTTGTATAATTTTAAGTTTCCTTTTTAAGTGTTTTATAGTTTTCTTTGTAAAGGTATTTGATTTTTTTTGGTTAGGTTTATTCCTAAGTATCTTATTGTTTTTGCAACTTTTGTGAATGCATGCTTTCCTCAATTTTATCTCACTGTGTTCATTGTTAATGTATAAAAATGCTGGGACCAGCAGTTAGCGTAATGGCTTTGTCGCTGGATTCCCACGTAGTCGACCACAGTTCGAGTCCCGGACCTGGTGGCTTAAACTCACACCGGGCATGTGTGCGTGTGTGCCCAAGATCCCGAGAGGAGAAGGGATTGCAGCGTGGCCATACCCCCGGGGGGTGATTTCTTAATTTCTGACTCTCTGTCTCTCTCTGTCTGTCTGGCAAGAGCACTCGCCCTATAGCGAAAAAAACAAACAAACAAACAAACAAAAAAAAACTTCTCCAAAAAAAAAAAGCTATGGTTTTTTGTATGTTGATTTTTTATCATACCACTTTATTGTATCCATTTATTTCTTTCAGGAGTTGTGTGTGTGTGTGCATGTGTGAATTCTTTTGGGTTTTCTGTTTATATAATCATATCGGCAAATAGAGAGAATTTTACTTCTCTTTATTCCTCTTTGAATGCCTTTTCTTTGACTCTCTTCTCTGATTACATTGACTATGAATTCCAGTTTTGTGTTGGAAAGGAGTGGAGAAAGTGGGCAGTCTTGTCTTTTTCCAGTTTTTAGTGGAAAACCTTTCAGCTTTGCACCAATTAGTATGATGTCAGCAATGGGGTTTTTATATTTGGCTGTTATTGTGTTGAGGAATGTTCCTTCTATGTGGATTTTGCTCAGTCTTAACAATTGAGGAATGTCATATTTTATCAGGTGCTTTTTTTCTGCATCCATTGTTATGATCATCTTATTTTAATCTTTTCTCTGTTAATGCAATGTATTATGTTTATTGTTTTGTGTATTTTGAACCATCTTTCATTCCTCGAATTAAGCCTACCTAGAATACCTATTATATGGATGTTTTGGTGTTTCATGGTATCTAGAACTTCCCATATGTTATTCTCATTTTTTTTCTTTGTGGTGTTTTTGTCTTTGTTTAAGACTTTGTCTTCAAGGTCAGAAATTCTTTCTTCTAGGGGCTGGCAAGTGGCGTGGTGGTTGGGGGTGCTGGATACATAGCCTACCATGGTTTGAGTCCTAGACCTGGTGGCTTTCTCTCTCTTTCTATCTCACTATCTCTCACTCTCTCACTCTCTGGTCAAATTTAAATAAATAACTAAATCGATAAATAAACTTAAATAAAATAATTCTTAAAAAAAAGAAATTCTTGGGACCAGCAGGTGGCGTGGTGGTTAAGATGCTGGACATCCCCACATGGCCGACCACGGTTCGAGTACCGGACCTGGTGGCTTGCTTTCTCTCTTTCCCTCTCTCTCTCTGTGTGTATCTCTCTCTGGTCAAATTAAAATAAATGAATAAATAAATAAAATATTAAATAAATAATTATTAAAAAAAAAAAAAAAAAAGAAATTCTTTCTTCTGCATGGTCCAATCTGCTGTTAATGCTTTTGAGAGAGATTTAATTTCTTGTTTTGTATTCTTTATTTCCAGGAGTTCTGTTTGATTCTTTTTTTAGGGTATCTATCTGTTTATGAATTCCTTCTTTATGTCCTGGAATAATCTAATTTCCAGTAATTGGTTTTCTGTTTTCTCTTGCATCTCATTGATTTTTTTAACAAAAAATGTTCAGAACTCTTTCTGACATTTTTGTGAGTTCTTTCATGTCCATTTTGTGGTCCATGTGTTTTTTTGAGGAAGAGTCATTTCCTGGTTTTCTTGTGTTTCTTTTGCTTCTGTGCTGGTTTTTGGTCATTTGACACAATATTCGCTTCTTTCTATTTTTTGGAGAATATTCAGTACTATCAGAGGAGGGACTATCACTCTTATAGCTCAGGTGTTATTCTGTTGTTTCTGTCTTCCAGATCAAAGCAAATAAAGGTTATGTAGGCAGTTTCATGTGGTTGGCTCCTCTTCCAAATCTTCAACTTCTGATCAGCTGTGGATGAGCTCTGGGAATATGACTTAAGAAGAGGCTCAAGTCATGTGCTGCTACACAGGGCACAGAGCACAGGCTGGAGGGTCCCCAGTTCTGATGGCAAGCCCAGCACTTATGCTTGGTGGGCAGCACTCATGATGAGAGGACTGTTGGAACCATAACCAAGGTCTTCAGGTGGACAGTTGGAGCCTGAAAAGTAGGCTCTCCAGCAGCACAACTGATGTTCCCCAAATTCCAAATGCAAACTTAGGGTGAGGTAGTACTCACTAGATGAGGCTTCCTGGAATCTGAACCAAGGTCTCTCAACAGATGATTGGGGCTTAAGGAGCAGGCTGCATATAAGCACAGCCAATTTGCCCTGAGTTCCAAATGCAAACCCAGGGGGTGGGGTGGAATTCATGAGGAGAGACTTGGAACTGGAAACAAAGTCTCCTCATGGAGAATTAGGGCCTGAGAAACAGGTTACAGGAAAATGCCACCAATGTACCCCTAGTTCCAAATGGAAACCCAAATGGAAAGGTGACACAAAGAGAGGCCTGCTGGAACTGGAACCAAGGTCTTTTGGTGGACAGTTGAGCCTGAGAAGGAGGCTTCATGGCAGCACAGCCAATGTGCCTTAACTTCCAAATGCAAACTACATGTTTGCTTTTTTTTTTTTTTTTTTTTAACTAATATATTTCTTTAAGGGTTTTGCCATAGGGCGCATAATATGGTCACCAGAGAGACAATAAGAAGAAAAGTGAGAAATCACTTGACGGAGGGATAGCCACACTGCAGTCCCCTCCCCAGTCTCCTCCTAGGATTTTGAGTATGCATGCACATGTGCCTGGTGCAATTTTCAAGGGGCCATGTCCAAGACTTGAACCACGTGTGAGTCCAGTATCTTAACCACCATGCATCCTGCTGGCCCCTTTGTAGTGTATGTTATATATAACATTACTCTTCTACACTTTAATTCAGAGTTCATATTTTATCTCTTTCTAATGTTCTTTTTCTTCACTATTTTTCTATGCTAAGTTGAAAACATAACTTATTTGATTATATCATTTTGTTTTTATTAATATTTTATATTGTAGTGATCTTTTGAAGAATAGTTTTCTGCCCCATATTTTTATGGGTAATGTTTAAATTGATTTTATGTTTTGAGTGATAGAGGGGCAGTACGTATGACAGAGAGACAGATAAAGTGTCTCTCAGTGGGGGCAATCATTTCACTGTCCCCTCTCCTCTGTGCCTCTATTCTGTCAAGAACTTGGCAACATACACTCATGTGCCTAGCATGTTTTTTAAGTCACTAGGATGGACAGCTTTAGAATAGAGCTTAGAGATACAAGGAGTAAAAGTTTCCCAAGATAAATATGAGAGATGACCACTAAGGGGAACTCAAGTCTGCCATATGATCACATTGTACAATACATAGTGCAGAACACAATTGTGTCTACTTTGTAGCTACTAATTTATAAACATTTGGTTATTGTAGAAATAGCTATATAGTCTAGTTGTTAAGGGAGCCAGATCCCACATTGCCAATGATGGTTTGAATCCTGGCCCTAGTGACTTGAAAAACATACTGAGAAAGTGTATATTTATGCCTCGAATCCCAACAGGATGGAGAAAAGGAGAAGAGATTGCAGTATGACCATGACTCCCTGAAGTGATTTCTTTTATTTAAAAATTTTTAAATTACAATAATTATTATTTTTTAATTAATTATTTATTTTTCCCATTTTTTAAATTTAAATTTATTTATTTACATTCATTCACTTTACATCCAGAATACACTGTATATTGGCTTAATCAAGCACATCAACATACGTGTTATTGTCAACAAATAATTTTTCATTTCTTGTTTCCTGCTTTTTTCTCCATCCTTGATTCCCTATCTTTCACTCTCTGCCATCTCCCACCCTCCTCCCACACTGTCTCTGGTATCCATGGTTTCTTTCTATGCCTTTTCTCCCCCACATTTTATTGATTCACTAAAGATCTTAATTAATCTAAATATTTTGAAAAGCAACCACAGCTGATATATACATATCTATGAACACAAGTCTGACTTCAGGCATAAACCTCAGTGAGTAGAATGAACATATGATAAAGTAGCACCTAGCTGGAGTTATATAGCTTACGGTAGTCATCAAATAGGTGTTTGTGTGTGTGTGTGTGTGTGTGTGTGTGTGTGTGTTTTGTCACAACAGGACATTTTATTTGTCACTGTCACTATTAAAAGTCTGAACTTTAAGCAGATTCTTGGACTGGTGGTTCATATCCATCAGCTCGTTCAACTTTGGCACCCATCTCATCCCCAGTAGCTTTTCCAGAGCTACTACTTTCACTATGAGGCTCTATGAGTTTTCCCAATTCAAACTTGGGCTTCTTCAGCATTTTTCCTTTTCTGACAAAGACATCATGGAGAGGGTAGATGGACTGGCAGGCCTTTTCTATGTCTTTTCCAATGCTGTATGGAATCAGTTTATTGACCACTTCTTTCAAGTCATTTGTCTGCACCTCCTGGGTCATGCTTTCCATCATCTTCTTCTGGATTTGGCAGACCTGCTGATGCTGGGCATAAGAGGTCTTCTGTATCTGATTGTTGCGTTTTTTAGTAAACCCAACACAGAAGAGACGAAGCAAATAACCATCGGTAGTCTTGACACCGACATGAGTTTTATGGTCTGCCATTTTTTGACCATAGAACACATTTTGTTACAGGTGATATCCGTGCCATGGAATTTAGTCAGTCAGTTTTTTGCCCCGAATGTCCTCAGTAATTAGCTTGAATTTCCTAAATGCGATTTTGTCATTCTGCAGATCTGCAAGGCTCACTTCAAGCACACAGCCCTTAAGGCCATCAGACACAATTTTGGTTCTTTGAGTCCTGGTAACTAGTGTTTTCCCAATATTTCTTATGTTGAACATAGCAGGCGCTTTCACGTCACACCAATCTTTTTTAGAAAATGGATTAACCACTTTCTTCTTGGCTCCCTCTTTACTGCCTTTGTAAGGCGCATATTCTTGCCAACCGCCATAGTGCTACTCAGAGAGCCAAAAGGATCGAATAGGTATTTTTTAATGCATTTTTTTATTTCAAGAAAAACAGTTTTAGTTTTTTCCCATAATTATTATTTTTTGTACATTCAGTTGGTATACATCATTTAGCTTGTATAGAGAATTTATCCAATATGAAAAACACCTCAGACAAGTTCAGTTGAGAATACTATACATGTCCTCAACAGATAATATAATTTATATATCCCAAAGATGTCTTATCTATTTTCTCTCTCTAATTACCTTCCTTACACTTTTTCCCTCACTCACTCTCCTTCCACACTGTCTGCAGTGTCCATAACTATTTTCAACACTTTTATGTCCAATCTTCCGATCTCTACACTGTCTGCAGTGTCCATAACTATTTTCAACACTTTTATGTCCAATCTTCCGATCTCTACCATAGAGTGTGGACAGTCAGGATATGTTAAGTAGAGATATAAAATGTCTCTTTTTCATAGCCTGACTTGCTTCATCAGCAATAAATATTCCATATTCATCCACTTTCTATCAAATGCCAGGTACTCATTTTTTATGGATGAATAGTATTCCATGTAGTATATGTGCCACATTTTTTCAATCCATCCATCTGTTCTTGGACTTTTGGATTGGTCATGACTCAGCAATCATGAATAATGCTGCAGGAAACATAGATGGCAAGCACTTTTCCACCTGAGCATTCTCCTGTCCTTTGGGTAAAAACCCAGGAGTGTCATTTCTGGATGATATGGTAGTATTATTTGTAGGTCTTTGAGGAACCACCATATCATTCTCAGCAGTGACTGGACCAATTTACCTTTCCAACAGTATGGGTTCTACCTCTCTCTCTCTCTCTCTCTCTCTCTCTCTCTCTCTCTCTCTCTCTCTGGTGGGCATGCTTGCCCTCTGGCAAACTTTTAAAAACTATACATTTTTAAAATTGTTAAAGTCTCTTCTAACCATTACAGATCATTATACCTATCTATTGGGTTGAGGTTCAGGGAAAGGATTCTAGGCCAGAATGTTCCTATTTATATGACTCTAAAAGAATACCCTTTGTTACATGTGTAAACTTTATTCAGTACTATTGTGTGTATAGTAAAAAACTTAAGTATTTAAGTGCATAACATACAAGGGGTCTTAAAAATGTTCATGGGAAATGTATATTGTAAAGAAAGCATGTGGATTTCAAAAATTTTGGCACCAAAATAAACTTGTACTTTAATTCTATCTTCCACAAACTATTTGTAGTTCCATCAAATGTTAAAAGTTATACTCTTAAGGAATTTTTTTGTTATTTCATAGGAGTGGTTGCATTTTGGATATGGAATTGTTAAACTTTGTGTCTCAGAGAGTATGCTGACTGTTCACTGGGTGGGATGGAGTATATAGAGAGTAGAGTTCAGTGTCCATTAGTAAGATGAGTTCAGATTGTCTAGTCATTATTCTGTATGTGCATCTTAGTTAACATTGCTATGTAACATAGGATAAACAACTACCCCAAAGTATGTTAAAAGTAGAGAGATAGTAAAATAATCTATTTATACTTTTTAATTTTTTTTTAAAGACAGGGTCTTGCTATGTCAAGATCCTCCTGTTTTAGCCTCCCTTGTAGTTGGGGCTATAGGTGCATACCATTGTACCCAGCTCTTCAGAGTGAGCTGGGAATTGAACCTAGACTTCCTATGTGATGTTACCCCGACAAATAGCAGCATCAGCTACACCACTGCAGCTGGGCCTATAAATGTCCTTTTGTTCATTTCGTAGGAAGGACAGTCTTCTAGAAGTGACATCAATTAATCCACCTCCTGGAGCTAAATATAGTCCTATATTTAGTCACTAGAATGGTGGAAGAGGAAGAAGAGGAAGCTTAAAAGGAAGGGCCTTTTGCTACTAGACAAATATTTTATAACATTTAAGCTTTATAAGTGTATTGAAGTGACACTGTATGAGAAAAAGTAGAGCTAGTGAATTAAGCAGTTTGTAAATATCTTTGTTATAATTGATAGAAAATATGAATCTAAGACGAAATTTTTAAGCCACCTCTGAGCAGTGTATATTGGGGCTTGTTTCTCAGGTTGGCAGCAGAGGGGCAGAAGGAAGTTTTATTAAGTGAGAAATGTATGCAGATGTGTTCAAATTTACATTTCGATGATAGCCATTTGTGTATGCTCATCTCTTTTGATTGTACTGTGGGAATGCACTGAGCAATTAAATGGAAACATCCTGCTAATATTTTAATAGTACAGAGCTGATAATGAATTCTGTTACAAACATTATACTTAAGAGTATTCTGTTGGTTTGTGTTTTAAATTGACCTTTAAGGGAATGTGATATTTTAGTCCTAACCTCGAATACTTTTATCTAGAGGTCTGCTGCCATTTTTGTCTTCTGTGAAATTTTTGTGTCCAAGAAAGAATTACATTTTTTTTAACAGATTGAGTTGATATAGCATATTCCTGGTTATCAAAATAGAGCTTCGGGGCTTTGAATTGGCAAATATTCATGATGTGTGAGAAAGCATGATACATACTATACTGTACAATCCCGGTCATATAAAATTGGATGTTGTGTATACAAACAGGACATAGAAGGACACATCCCACTGTAAACTGTGGGTAACTGGATGACTTTGTTTTTGTTTCTTGTGTTTTTCAGTCGCCTATAATGCATATATTGGCTTTCAAAAAATAAAGGTTATATTTAAAACCTGTTAAAAAAGACTATACAGAGACAGCTCCATGGCTCCTGCGATCTAGCCATTTTGGGAGAAAGGAAGATGTCCCACTGATCACTGGGCCTCCAGCATACAAAACCCACATGTTTGAACTTCCAAGTTTGGGAAGAAACCGACCATCCACCAGATGACTAGAAATCGCTGCAGGACCACAAGAAATATGGGGAAGCAGGAAAATACCTCTCTCACAAGGGAAACAGGTAGCTCCTCTTCATCCACACGCGGTTCAATGGAAATCATGGGAATGTCTGATAAAGAATTCAGAACATTCATAATGGCAAAGCTAACAGAGATGGAAGAGAAGAGAGACAAAGAACTGCTGAAGAGGAAGGAGAAAGGAGTTGAAGAGTTCCAGGAGGTGAGGAAATTCATGCAAGATCTAAAAGAGGAATTTCACACTTTACAAAAGAATCAGATGGAACTGTTAGAGATGAAGGCTATAATACAAGAAGTCAAAATCTCCCTTGAAAGTATTAAAAGCAGACTAGATCATACAGAAAATAGAATCTCTAATGTAGAAGAGAAAATGGCTGGCCTAGAAAAATCCACCATGAAGACTGAGAAAATGGCCCAAAAATTTGAGAATAATATGGAAGAAGTACTAGATACAATTAAATATCCAAACTTCTGGATAATAGGCATCCCAGAAGGTGAAGAGACTCATAAGGGCATTGATAATCTATTCCATGAAATCCTGCAAGAAAACTTTCCAAACCTGGAGAGGCACTCAAAGATTCAGTCCCAAGAAATACAGAGGACCCCAAATGGAATCAACCCAAGAAGATCTTCTCCAAGACACATTATAGCCAGATTGACCAAAACCACAGACAAAGACAAGATACTAAGACTGGCAAGAGAAAAAAGGCAAGTTACCTACAAAGGGTATCCCATCAGACTAACAGCAGACCTCTCATTGGAAACAATGCAAGTGAGGAGAGAATGGGAAAATATATTCAAAGTATTAAGGGAAATGCAATTTCAACCGAGAATTCTGTACCCAGCAAGGTTATCATTCATTTGGGAAGAAAAGACACGAACTTTTCCAGATAAACAAAACCTGAAAGAATTTACTAGCACCAGACCAGATCTCCAAGAAGTTCTTAAGGGAGTGCTATGTCAGTAAAATTAAATGCAGACACACAGAAATAAGAGTTCAAAAACTAAGAAAATGGGCAACTTAATTGTAGGGACAATGTTTGGAGATGAATATTATATCCCAGAATTCAATCTGGAAGATCGAACCTTAACAGAAGAAAGATTAAGTACATGAGACTGAACTGATGAAACAACATTCTGTGACTTGACTGAATTATTGCTGCTTTTCTCCTAAGTTTTGTTTTCCGGTTTTAAAGGATTTTTGTCCTTTCTTGAGCTGTTGATAGGTGCATGTACCTACTATTTGAACAGAATACTAACCTGTTTCTAGGCTTTAAGTTTCAAGGAAATATCATTACCAGTTCAAAACTACTCTTCTTGAAATTACCTGCTGAAAGTAGTTAGATTACTTATGATATTGTGTGATAAACAAAATGTTGGGGAAAAAGGAATGGAAGACAACTGTATATAGCAGAGATAGTGTAATAAGAGAGTAGGAAAGGGCAGAGGGTCAAACATGGGGTAAAAAACATGTATATACGTATACATATGTATGAAAGTAGAAATGGAATATTATTGATGATAGCATGCATGATTAAGCCACTATGCAGTTTATTCTAGATGGGAAGCCACATTTAGTACGTTGTGATGATGCTCAGGGAATGAATGTTAAGTAATTAAAAAAAAAAAAAACAGTTGCAGGAGAAAAAAAAAAAAAAACGGTAAAACTGTCCGTATTGAAATTTAAAAAAAAAATTCATATTTGATGACTGCAGTAAGCTATATAGCCCCAGCTGGGTACTACTTTATAATATGTTCATTCTACTCACTGGGGTTTATGCCTAAAGTCAGACTTGAGTTCATGTATAGGTATATATCAGCTGTGCTAGCTATTGGATATATTTAGACTAATTAAGTTCATTAGCAAATCAATTAAATGGGGGGGGAGGCATAGAAAGCAACCATGGATACCAGAGACAATGTGGGAGGAGGGTGGGACATGGCAGAGGGTTAGGGATAAGGAATCAAGGATGGCAAAACAAAAAACAAAGTACACAAGACATAAGAATTGGAAAATTATTTGCTGAAAACATGTATGTTGATGTGCTTGATTGAGCCAATACACAGTGTATTTTGGATGGAAAATTCATTTGTATGCTGTAATGATGTATAGTGAATTAATGTAAAAAATAAATAAATTTAAAGAGAAAAAAAGACTATACATTTGGTCATTACATATTCTTTTATTATATTGGAAAACTTCCACATTTATTAAGTTTTACACATTTTACATAAAATTACTTCTATTTACTATACAACAATGGACTTATTAATATTTTATTCTTAATATAAATTTGCATTGATTTTAGCACTGTTAGTATAGCTATTTCATATAGGAGAGCAAGTAGAATTTTTTAAATAACATTTTTTCTTTGTTTAAAAGTGTACAATATGGACATTTTTCTAGAATGTGGTATTCAAAGTATACTTTCTCTATTAGGATTTTCATTAATATTTTGATTATCAGGGCCAGAAGGTGGCATAATGGTTAAGACACTAGACTTTCAAATCACTGAACATCCTGTAAGTCCCAGACCCATCAGCTTGGAACTTACACTAGGTACATGTGCGTGCCGGTCCAAAATCCCGAGAGGAAAATAGAAGAGAAGGGATCGTGGTTTGGCTATCCTCCTTGTGCATGATTTCTCGCTTTCTCTCTGTCTCTCCAGTGAATACACATGCCCTATAGTGATAATCTCTCTAAAAAAAGATTATAATCATTACCATAGAAATGTTTTTATTATGTCTATAACTTATGTCACCATCAAAGCCCTTTCTGACACTGTACATTACTTGCATTTCTAGAATCATGAAATATGTGTTATTCTTTTCCTGTTTTCTTTCACTCACAATTATTTTAATACACACCAGTAGTATTGTTTATATAAAATTTTATTTTATTGCTGAATAATATCGCATTGTATGGATATCCCAAAATTTGTTTCCCCAACTTATCTGTTGCTTGAAATTTATTTTGTTTTTGGTTTTTCTTACATCTGAAGCCACCACACACATTTGTATATAAGATTTTATGTAGGAGCTGGCAGGTGGCATGGTGGTTAAGTGAGTTGGACTCCCACATAGCTGACTATGGCTCAAGTCCTGGACCTAGCAGCTTGCATTTTTACTTTCCCTCTTTTTTTTCTCTCTTCCACTCTGAACCTCTCTGGTCAAATTGAAAGAAATAAATAAAGTAAAATAATTTAAGAAAAAGGATTTAATGTGGACACATGTAAAGTCTATTAAACATGATTGGATTACATAGTAATTATATACTTAACTTTTTAAAAAGACATGATTGGATTACATAGTAATTATATACTTAACTTTTTAAAAAGAAGTAAAAATATTATCCACATACCTTATCATAAGGGAGATGTATATCAAAACTACAATGAGATATCACCTAACTCCAGTGAGAATGGCTAAGAGTAAAAACAAAAAAAAAGGTGATTGTTGTCAGGCATGTAGTGAAAGGGGAAAACTCCTACACTGCTGGTGGGAATGTAAATTGGTCCAGCCACTGTGGAGAACAATATGGAGGTTCTTCAAAGACCTATAAATAGAACAACCATATGATCCAGCAACTCCACTCCTGGGTATCTACCCAAAGGATAGGAGAATGTTTAGTAGGAAAAGTACTTGCACATCTATGTTTACTGTTACTTAGTAATTCACAATTACTAAGACATGTCCAAATGTCCACAAACAGAAGAATGGGTTGAAAAACTGACACAAATACTCATGGAATACTTCTCATCAATAAGAAACAAGATACTGGCATTTAAAGAAAGTGGATGAATTGAAATGAAAGAGAGACATTGTATGTCTCCACTCAATATATACTGACTGTCTGCACTTCGTGGTGTAAACTGAAAGATTAGGGGGCATAGAAACATTGGAAATGGTTATGGACACTGGGGACAATGTGGTAAGAGGGTGAGAAGAAGGAAAGTGTAAGGAGAGAAATTAAGGAGGATATAGTGAAGTAAGACATTTATGGGACACAGAAATGGATTATTATCTGTCGATGATAACATTTAAAGTATCCTCAACTGGACTGGTGGGGAGTGTATTCATGTTGAGTAAATTCAGTTTACAAGCTATTTAATGTATAGTGGTTAAATGTATAAAGTACATTTAAATAAAAATTTAAAAAGTATTATCAAAATTTGATAGAATATTTTTATCCACTAGGAATTTATAGAATTTTCAGGTTCTCCAATAATTTGACATTTTATATTATATCTCTATTTTTAATTTTACTCCTTCTAATAGGTATATAGTGATATTACTTTATCTTCACCGACATTTAACTGTGACCTAATATTTAATGCCTTTTTGATGGTTATTTGATTCAAATCTATCATCTTTGGTAAGGTATTTTTTAAAGAATTATTTATTTAATTTCATTTGTTATTATTATTAGTTTTTTTTAAAGAATGATTTTATTTAACTTTCTTTCTTCTAATTTGAACAGATAAGGACAGAGGAAGAGACAGAGACAGAGACAGAGAGAGAAAGAGAAACCAAGCCACCAGTTCTGGGACTCAAACCATGTTGGCCATCTGGGAGTCCAGCACCCTTAACCATCACAACACCTGCCAGCCCCTATTATTATTACTTTTGATCAGAGAGAGAAAAGGAAAGGGATCTGAACAACTGTCAGCCATGTGGGAATCCAGTGCATTTAACAACCTTGCCACCTGCCAGCTCCTGGTAAAGTATTTTAAGTATTTTACATATTTTTAAAAATGATTGTTTTCTTCTTACAAAGTATTAAAAAGTTTTTACATATTCTCTGTAAAGTTCTTACTCAGGTATGTGATATACAAATATTTGCTTCTTTTTAAAAATTTAATTTATTATTAGTATTATTTGGACATTCAATCACTATACATCATTTAGATTTTAAGGAGACTTTATCCAGCATGATATACATCTCAGTCCAGTTGAGAATTCTATACAGAACCTCATCAACAGATAATAAACCATATCTGTGTCCCACAAATATCTTATCTTGTAATTTTCCCCTCAAATTTCCTTTCCTACACTCTTCCCCTCCCACACTCTCTGTCCAATTTGTCTCTAGTGTCCATAACAATTTTTAATGCTTTTATTTCCTCCAGTCTTTCAGTCTCTACCATAGAGTGTGGACAGTCAGTATATGTTAAGTGGAAATAAACTGTCTCTCTTTCATAACCTGACTTGCTTCACTGAGCAACAATTTTTCCATATTCATCCATTTATATCAAATTCTGGGACCTTGTTGTTTTTTGTGGCTGAACACTATTCCATGGAGATATGTGCCACACTTTTTCGATCCATTCATCTGTTTGTGGACATTTGGCTTGGTTCCATGTCTTAGAAATCGTAAATAGTGCTGCAATAAATATAGTTGTGCAAGTGCATTTTCGACTGAGCATTCTTTTGTCCTTTGGGTAGATACCTAGGAGTGTAATTGCTGGATCATATGGTAATTCTATTTGAAGGTCTTTGAGGAACCTCCATATTGTTCTCCACAGTGGCTGGACCAATTTACATTCCCACCAACAATGTAGGAGAGTTTCCCTTTCCTCACATCCCTGCCAGCACTTATCATTTTTTGCATTTTTAATATTTGCCATTCTGACTGGGGTTAGGTGGTTTTGATCTGTATCTCCCTTATGATGAGGGATGCTGAGCATTTTTTTCATATGCTTTTTGGCTGTTCATATGTCTTTCTTAGAGACTTGTTTATTCAGCCCATTTTTCTATTTTTAATTGGGTTAATCATTTTCTTCCAGGTAAGCTTCTTGAGTTCTCTGTGTATTCTGGTTATCAGCCCCCTATCTGAGGAACTATTAAAAATTTTCTCCCATTCCAAGGGTTGTCAATTCATAATAATTATGGTGTCCTTTGCTGTGCAGAAACATTTTAATCTGATGTCATCCCATCTGTCTATTTTAGAGATTATTGCCTATGATTTGGGGGACTTTCTCAAGAAGTCATTCTTACTCCAATGTCTCCCAGAGTTTCCCCAGTATTTCCCAGCAGCAGTTTTATATTTTGAGGTCTTAGGTTTAGAACTTTGATCCACTTTGAGTTGATTTTTGTCAATGGTGAAAGGTAGGGGTTCAGATCCATCTTTCTGCACATGGATATGCAGTTTTTCCAGCACCACTTGCTGAAGAGGGTTTCCTTTCCCAACTGGATTGACTGGTACACTTTGTCAAAGATCAGTTGGCTGGGGACCAGCAGTTAGCATAATGGTTATGCGGCTGAACTCCCATGTAGCCGACCACGGTTTGAGTCCCGGACCTGGTGGCTTAAACTCATGCTGGGCACGTGTGCGTGTATGCCCAAGATCCTGAGAGGAAAATGGAGGAGAAGGGATTGTGGTGTGGCCATCCCCCCTGGGGGGGTGATTTCTCACTTTCTATCTCTCTGTATCTCTGTCTTTCTAGCAAGAGCATGCACCCTATAGCAAAAAAGAAAAAACAAACAAACAAACAAACAAACAAATCAGTTGGCTGTATGTTTGGGAGTTTATTTCTTGGGGTCTCTACTCTGTTCCGTTGGTCCTCATGTGTGTTTTGTGCCAATACCATGCTGTTCTGATTATCACAACTTTCTTATATTTTTTGAGTCAGGAAGATAGATGCCACCCACTCCACTCTTCTAGTGCAGGATGGCTTTGGCAATACATGGTCTTTTATAATTCCAGACAAATTCTATGACTGTGTTTTCTAGGTCTGTGAAGAATGTCTCTTGTAATTTTGTAGGAATTCCATTAATTATGTACGTTAATTTGGGTAGGATTGACATTTTGATTATATTAATTCTGTCCATCTAGGAACATGGGATGTCCTTCCACTTTTTTGTGTTCTTTTTAATTTCCTTTTCAAGGTGTTCATAGTTTTCCTTTTAGAGGTCTTTGACTTCCTTAGTTACTTTCATCCCTAGGTATTTTATACTTCAAGTGGTTATGGTAAATGGGATTACTTTCTTCAGTTCTGTCTTTGCTTGTTGTTTGTATATGGAAATGCTATAGATTTTTGTAAGTTAATTTTGTATCCTGCCACTTTACTGTATGCATTTATTACTGTGAGAAGTTTTTTTCATGGTTACTACTGAGTCTTCTATGTATACAATCATGTCATCTGCAAATAGAGATAATTTTCACTCTTCTTTCCCTATTGGAATGTCTTTTATTTCCTTCTCTTATCTGATCACATTGGCTAGGACTTTCAGTACTATATTGAATAGGAGGAAAGAAAGTGGATAGTCTCGTCTTGTACCAGATTTTAGTGGAAAAGCTTTCAGCTTTTCCCCATTAAGTATAATGTTAGTTATATATTTTTCATAGATGGCTTTATTATGCTGAGAAACGATCCTTCTATGTTAACTTTACTGAAAGCCTTAATCATAAATGATTGTTTTATTTTGTCAAATGCTTTTTCTGCATCAATTGAAATGATTATTATTTTTCTTTCTGTTAATATGTTGTATTACATTTAAGGTTTTGCATATGGTGAACCACCCTTGCATCCCTGGAATAAAGCCTACCTGTTCATGATGAATAACCTTTTTTATATACTTTGAATACAGTTAGCAAGTATCTTGTTAAGAACTTTTGCATCTATATTTATCAGAGATATATGTCTGTAGTTTTCCTTTTTTGTTGTATTCTAATCCATTTTGGGAATGAGGGAATGATAGAGACTTCATTGAATGAATTTGGAAGGATTCCTTCATTTTGGATCTCTAGAAACAGTGAGTAAAGTGGGGGTTACCTCTTCTTTAAAAGTTTTGAAAAATTCAGCAGTGAAGCCATCAGGATTTGGGCTTTTCTTTTTTGGGGGGTTATTTATGACTGATTAAATGCCATTGCTTGTTACAGGCCTATTCAGGCTTTCTATGTCCTCCTGAGTCAATCTTGGTAGATTATATGTGTCCAGGTATTTTTCCATCTCACTCAGGTTTTCTTGTTTGTTGGCATATGGTAGCTCATATTATCCTCTAATGATGTTTTGTATTTATTTTATGTCTGTTGTAATGTTGCCTGATTCATTGCAAATTTGATGTACCTGGTTCCTTTTTCTCTTCTTCTTAGTCTAGCTAATGGTATGCCAATCTTGTTTATCTTTTCAAAGAACCAGCTTTTGCTCTCATTTATTTTCTCTATAGTTCACTTATTTTGTTTCATTTATTTCTGTTAGAATCTTTATAATTTCTTTTCTCCTGGCATTTTTTGTATTTTTCTGCTGTTGTTTTTCTAATTTTTGAGGCATGATATCAGATTATCCTTCTGCCACCTTTTCACTTTTTCTTGTGTGCACTAATTTCTATGAATTTTCCTCTTATGACTGCTTTTGCAGTGTCCCATAAATTATGGAAACTTGTGTAGTCAGAATCATTTGTTTCCGTGAATGTTTTGATTTCAGTCTTAATCTCTTCAGTAGTCATGAAGTCATTCAGAAATAGGTTATTTAGTTTCCATGTATTTGTGTATTTTTGAGGGTTTTTCCTGAGTTTAATATCAAGTTTAATTCCATCATGGTTGGAGAAGATGCTGGATATAGTTTCTATGCCTTTGAATCTGTAAAGGCTTATTTTGTGCCCTATCATGTTGTCAGTCTTCGAGAAAGTACCATGTGGGGCTGAGAAAAATGTATATGTATTTTTTTTTTTGGTGGAAAGTTCTAGAGATGTCTATCAAAGTCCATCTGATTTATGGTATCATTTAGGTTCAGAATCACTTTGCTTATTTTTTTGTATCATTGACCTGTCTAAAGGAGATAATGGGGTTCTGAAATCTCCAACAATTATTGTGTTACAGTCTATCTCTCCTTTTAGATCTAGCAGTCTTTACATATTTGGGTGCTCCTGAGTTGGGTACATAGATATTCATAAGTGTTGTATCTTCTTGGTCAATTAGTCCTTTTACTACTATATAATGATGCCCTTCTTTATCTCTTCTTATGGTTTTTGTTTTAAAGCCTATTTTGTCCAAAGTCAGTATAGTGACTTCCTGCTCTTTTTGATTTCTATTTGCAAAGAATACCTTTGTCCGGCCCTTCACTTTTAGTCTATATATGTCTTTGTCCATGAGACTGGTTTCTTGTAGGTGGCAGATGGAGCATTTCTGATTTTTGATCCATTTAGCCAGTCTGTGTCTCTTGATCAGAGAATTTAATCCATTAACATTCAACGTTATTATCAACATTTCCAGGCTTGTCCTTACCATTCAGTTGGCCATATACTCGGTTGTTTTTTGTTCTCTTATTGTTGTCTGTCTGTCTTTACTTTTCTTGGTATAGTACTCTTTTCAGAATTTCTTGAAGAGCTAGTATGGAGTTGGTAAATTCTTTCAGATTTTATTTATCTGAGAATGTTTTTATCTTCTTTTCCCATATGAAGGATAATCTTGCTGGGTACAGTATTCTTGGTTGAAATTGTTTCTCATTTAACACTTCCAATATATTTCCCCATTCTTTGCTTGCTTGCATTGTATCTGAAGAGAAGTCTGGTGTTCCCCTGATGGGATAGCCTTTGTAGGTGATTTGACGTTTCTCTCTTGCCAATCTTGGCATCTTGTCTTTGTCTGTGGTTTTGGCCAATCTAGCTATGATGTGCTGTGGAGAGGATCTCCTTGAATTGATTCTACTTGTGATTCTTTGTATGTCTTGGGTCTGGATGTTTGAGTGCCTCTCTAGACTTGGAAAGTTTATTTCCAGAATTTCATGGAATAGATTATCAATGCCCTTATTAGATTGTTAACCTTCTGGGATACCAATTATTTGGATGTTTGGGTGTTTCATGGTATCTAGTATTTCTTGTATAGTATCCTCAGCTTTCTTAGCTGTTTTCTTAGTATTTTTCTTCTTCTTCTTCTTCTTTTTTTTTTTTTTTTTTTTTTTTTTTTTTTTTTTTTTTTTTTTTTTTTGGCCATTTTGTCTTCTACTTCTGAGATTCGATCTGCATGGTCTAACCTACTTTTAATACTTTTGAGGAATATTTTGATTTCCCATATCACAACCTTCATATCTAGCAGTTCCATTTGATTCTTTTTTATGGTGTCCAGTTTTTCTTTCATATCATGGAAGAACTTCCTCATCTCTCGGAGCTCAATGTCTCTTTTCTCTTGCATCTCATAGAATTTTATTCATATAAATGTTCTAAATTCTTTTTCTGAGATTTGGTAATATTCTCTAATTTTTCCCTACTTGGAGATGAGTTACAGTGTTCCCTGTGGGTGATGTATTACTTGATTCTCTAATCTTTGAGGCTCTTGACCAATTTTTAGTCATTTGTAATATATTCACTTTTGGCTAATTTTTTGAAATATTCTGTAAGTGTGAGCTCATGTGTTTCTCTTACTGTGAAATAATTCAGAGCTATTTTCTCCCTTCTACTGTGTCCTCCAATGTGGGACTCACAGGAGGAGTGTTGAAATCAGATTTATGAAGGAGAGCTTCCCTCTTTTTACAACCAGTACAGTGAAGGGCAAAGAATTCTCTAAAACTCACAATATTCAGATGTTTAGGTGCTATTCACCTAGTGTTCTCTAGGCAGTGAGAGCTTAATAATGAAATAGGAAAGTAAGTAAAAAGAAAAAGAGTAGGAAACAGCAATAGGAAGAAAAAGTGACAAAATCAGAAGAAACAGAAAACAGAGATAGGAAAAAAAGGGAAGAAATAGGAATAAAAAGAAGGAAAGAACTAGAATGAAAGGAAATATTTCCTTCTTATTTGTGGTCTACATTTTCTTTCTCACAGCAGTGTTATCCAAAAATCAGTTATCAGTTTTTGTGAAATCTAAATTAATAGAATTTTTTAGAGCAATTGGCTTTTACTGTTAAAAAAGAAATATTTACTGTCAAAGAAATATTTACTACAGTACTCTACAACTCATTCCATTTATCCACTTGTACCCTTAGGCCTGCTAACCACATGTTCTATGTCCTGTCTCACTCACCTTTTCCTCTTCTTTTTAAATTTTTTTCGTTTTCTTTCTTTTCTTTTTTTTTTACATTCAATCATTGAACATCTTTACAGTATATAAAATGAATTTCTGATACCCATTGTTACATTCTCCACTTCTATGCAGTCACAGCTTCCTCTAATGAGTGAGAACATACAGTATTTGTCTTTTGATGCCTGGATTACTTCACTTAGAATTATTTCTTCCAGGTTTGTGATTCAAACTTAGAAATGTGGATTTTGAAAGTGCATAACACAAACTAATGATAGGTGTTTGAAATGGTGAATAAATTTAGTGCCTTTATTTGATCATTTATAACATATATATATATATATATGAATGTTTTTAAAAATTACACATTTTTCCATAAGTAGGTACAATTATTATATTAAGTTTATAGTTATAATTAAAGATTTCTGCATCATTCAGTCATATGTATTTACTGCTATATTTTATTAGTCTTATATTTTTAGGTTTTACATTTTTATAAGTTTGAGTCAATTTTTGTTCTGAGGTATAAATAAAAGTATGTTTAATTTTAGGGACCAGCAGTTAGTGTAATGGCTATGTCGCTGAACTCCCATGTAGTCGACCATGGTTCGAGTCCCGGACCTGGTGGCTTAAACTCATACCGGGTGCATGTGCATGTGTACCCAAGATCCGGAGAGGAGAATAGAGGAGAAGGGATTGCAGCGTGGCCATGCCCCCTGGGGGGTGATTTCTCACTTTCTATCTCCCTGTCTCTCTGTCTTTCTGGTGAGTGCATGCACCCTGTAGCAAAAACCTCTAAAAAAATAGTATGTTTAATTTTATTGCTAGAGGGTATATGTGCTCATGAGAGAGATACAGAGATTTATAGAGACACAGGATTCCCCCAACCCCCCACCATGAGGCATGGTCATGCCACAATCTTTCCCTGCCTATTTATTGTATCGGGATTTTAGGTACACATCCTATGAGCCTGGCATGTTTTTCATCTTTCTGGGACCAGTACTGCAACTGTGGTTGACCATGTAGGATCTGACTCCCACTGCACAACTTAGTCCTTGTGTTACATGCTGGCTCATCAGTTCAGTTTTTCCACATATGGATTAGCAATTATTTCTGGTAATTTGTTTTTCAGGTTTTTACCTTTTTATGTTTCTTTTTTTTTCCCCCCAAATCAGTGCTTATCTTTTAGTACATATTTAAAACATCACATATAGGACTTACAAATCAAATCATCAGACATTTTGCTTCTGTAGCTAGAAACCTCTTTGCTCTTATTCATCACCTGGTGAACTATTTTCAGAGACATATACCATCCCATTTTTTTTTTTTTTAATATTCTTAACTGATTTGGGAACTGAGGGTTCCAAAATCAAAGAAGCTGAATTTGAAAGAAGTTTAATGTTGTTTCCTTCAAGGATCAACTCATTTTTCTGAGTGTGAGATCCTGAACTACCTACACTTAGTAACATTTTTACCCTGGAGATAACTTTTGCACTCAAGATATTTTCATTTTCAACAAGAGATCCATTCTCCTTATTAATGATGTTTATGGTAAAGTGAGCATACACATACCTCATCTTGTAATGGAAGCCAAGTACAACGTGCTGGATCATGTTCTGTAAATAACTACAGATAGTGTGAGCTAGAGCTGGTCTCTATTTCCTATTTGTCAACCCAAAGCCTCTTTTTTTCTTAGTAATGACACTGAGTTCTACATTGATGTGACCAAAGTTTCTCAGCAGGGATGGGATCTGTCACAAAAACTATGCATCCCTTCAGAGGATGTTGACTTTTTCTGGAATGTCAACAGTCTGATTTTTGAGAATAGTTTTCATTCTCATAGTAGATACAGCATAAACATGTTTTTTTTCATTTATTTATAATTTAACATATGAGGTGTATTTAAACATGATGGTGTATTTAAAGGGAAAAATGCCTGGATATTTTTCTTTTTCTCTTCAAAATTATTTAGTTCTACAAAACAAAAGATTTTTCCTATATATACTACCAAAATAGAAAATAGTTTTAAAAGGGCCAACCAATGACATGATGGTTAAGTTGGTTGGGTCCCACATTGCTGATTTCACAGTTCAAGCCGTGGACCCAGTAGCTTGGACAAGACACTGGGCATGGGTGTATTTATGTCCAAAATCAAAAAAGAAGAGAACGAAGGAGAAAGAATTGGGGTATGACCATTTCCCCTGGGGTATGATCCCTTGCTTTGCCACACACACTCTCCAGTGAGTGCATGTGCCCTCCATCAAAACAAAACAAAGCAGGATTAGTTTGAAAGATGTGATAACATTTACAATTACATATGAGAACATTAAAATTTTAAAAAGAATCTCTTTAAAGTCTTACTTAATAGAAGACACATATTTCTGTTTTAATCTTTTGGGATATTACAAATCACACAGCCTCTGGAAAAATTCCATTGTACACTTAGATTGAGAACCAAAAAAGAGAAATAAGGTGTCATTATTATGAAAATAGTTTTGATTTTTGAGGATCCCTTAATAGGGCCTTGCAGACTACAGACCACTCTTGAAATCACTTACCCTATAGATTGCAATATGCAACCTTGACCTATGAGAATTATTTATTTGTTACTTTATCTTTTCAGACAATACAAGGAGCCTAAAACACTTGAACCTTTAATCCCATTCATCCTCTCAGCTCTGCCCTTTACTCTATGTTTTACTGTAATCTTCATATGTGTTTAACTCTGTATGTGTTAATCCCTTGAGACATCATTGTTGGTTTTTTGTCATTAGATTCACCCACACATAACCTAGTGTTCTTTGTTAAGGATGATGAATGTGTTAATATCCTTACTGTACTATGTACATGCTTTGAAAAACCATATTGCACCCTGTAAAGATGTAAACTTGTGAATGTGAATCAGAAATTATGAAATAAAATTCTTATATGACTTTTTAAAAAAAAAATTATTCAACTCAACAGTATGTTTGAGGATTATTACATTGTTGGTATTATTGCTAAAATAGGGAGAATAAAATTAATTTCTGCAAGATAAAAAATTGAATGATCATGCCACTAGCAAAGAAAGTCTTTTCATAAGACAAGTATTTTCCACATCCCATCTCCACATGGTGTCAATTTGGCTGCCTCAGAAGTAAATCTATCAACACAACTTCCACTATCGCAATGACTAGTGTGGCTGTGGAGGTGAGGCCACTTCTGAGACCCCAAAACTACATAGCTACCAGAATGACACACCATACTAGTAGTAGTACAAGCACAGACACTACACTGTGAGAGAAGTTGAATAGACTAAGCTCAGCAAAGCCATGGGGTAAGGATACCTGCAGTGTTGGGGCCCAACTTCCATCCCAGTGTGCTCAGAAGGTAACACATGGAATCAAAGATTATTCTGGGGAACCAGCAGTTAGCGTAATGGCTATGTCGCTGGACTCCCACGTAGTTGACTGCGGTTCGTGTCCCGGACCCGGTGGCTTAAAACTTACGCCAAGTGTGTGTGCGTGCGTGCCCAAGATCCCAAGAGGAGAATGGAGGAGAAGGGATTGCGGCGTGACCATCCCCCCTGGGGGGTGATTTCTCGCTTTCTGTCTCTCTGTCTCTCTCTGTCTGTCTGGCGAGCGCACGCGCCCTATAGAGAGAACCTCTCAAAAAAAAAAAAAAGATTATTCTGGACTCTTGAAATTTGATATATTTCATCTGGTTTGGTTGTAAACTTACTGTGAAACATTTCTTCTTTTCTTTTGTGTATTTCAGCCTGAAAACAATTCTCTGTCTATCCCATCTCTTTATTCTTAAGTAGGTAACTCTAGATTTCACAGGCTTACAACAGAAAAAAATTCACTTTAAACATTATGCCTTGGACAATCCTGTGGCCTGGTGGTTAAGGCAGCTGGATTTCGCATGGCTGGATCACACAGTTCAAGTACTGAATCCAGTGATTTCAAAAATATACTGGCTATGTATACATGTAAGTCCCAAATCTCAAAAGGAGGGAGAAATGGAGACTGGAAGAATGGATTGTGGCATGACCATACCCCATGGGATAATTTTTTTGAATTCCCTTTCTCTCCAGTGAGCACATGCATCTCAAGCACATTTTTTTAAATACTGTTTTTTAAATTATGCTTTCACTCTTACCTTTGATATAGATAAGATACTAGCCACTGATATTTTGAAGTGGTACTATAATAAATTCAAATTTTCGAAGCTATTGGGAGGAAATGACTGTGCTTTGCATGTGAAAAGGAAATAAAATTTGAAGGACAAGATAGAATACTCTGGTATGAAATGTGTCCGTAGAAGTTCATTTATACAAAATTTAATCCCCTATCTGGTAGTGTTGTGAGACAGGTACTAATGGGAGGTGTTTCAGTCATGAGGGTGACATGACCATATGCTGAAAGAACTGTGAAATTACTATTATATTTAAGCACAAATATCTGTAAATAGTTCAGTGAAATAAAAAAGAGGACAAACTTTGGCCAGATATTAGTTAAGTCAGGAATTGATTGCTAACAGGTTGCATGGTAGTGCCACATGGCCAGCCACAATTTGAGTCTTGAATCCAGCAGCTTGAAATCTACACCAGGCATTTGTGCATGCATGCACACAAATCACAAGAGAAGAATGAAGAAGCGATTGCACTGTGGCCATCTCCTCTAATGAGTGATTTCTTAGTTTCTCTTGCTGTCTCTCTCCTGTGAGCACATGTACACTGTGGCTAAATCAAAAACAAAAACTAGCAAACAGACTAAAAGGATTAGCCCCCCTTAACAGTGTTTAAGCAAAACAATAAAAAAAAATGTCTGCTTGGCCAGTATTAATTATGCAGGGAGATTCAAGGCTGTTCAGACTGCCTGGACTTTTAAGTCACCTGGAACTTTGTTCACAGCTGTTCTCCATTCTATGAGTACACACTCTTCAGAGTTACAGGCCCAAATACCTAGAGATATGTAATTACTGGGATTGCAAAGGTAATGAGAAATTCACTGCTAGCCCTGAGTGAATTACTAACCAGGAAAAACTGGCCATGAGCATTTGGTTGTTGTATCTAGGTCATATTATGTTGTGGTACCACAGCTGGCCAGTTCATACAATAACGTGGTGAAAGACTATTGGATAGGCAAAGTAACAGCCACCTGAAATAATTTAAAACATGATGAGCTTGGTATTAGGAACTTTAATACATTAAGACATTGTACAAATATTTATTGTTGGAAATTCAGAGATATCACTTCCTGACAAAACATCCCCAAAATTTTTGATTCATTTGTTTCTCCCTACTTCTTCTGTATTTTTTCATGAGCTGACTGAGAAGAAAAGTGACAATAGGTTTGTTGATGTAGCTAGTTCACTTTATGAGTGTTGTAAAATAAATTATTGGTTTTGTTTATTAGGAAGCTCACACAGGAGACAGATATATTTCTGATAATTTTTTTTTTTTTGGAGAGGTTTTCGCTATAGGGCGCGTGCGCTCGCCAGACAGACAGAGAGAGACATAGAAACAGAAAGCGAGAAATCACCCCCCGGGGGGATGGTCATGCCGCAATCCCTTCTCCTCCATTCTCCTCTCGGGATCTTGGGCACGCACGCACATGTGCCTGGCGTGAGTTTTAAGCCATCGGGTCCGGGACGCGAACTGCGTTCGACTATGTGGGAGTCCAGCGACATAGCCATTACGCTCACTGCTGGTCCCCTCTGATAATTTTTCAAAACACTTTTTTGCTCCTCTTATTTTGCCTTGCATGTTTGTCCAAACCAGTTATATGGCTCTATTTCTAGACTTATTCTATTTTATTTTTATTGATCTATGTTTGTCTTTAGAGAAAACAACACTATTTGGATTAGTTTATATTTTTAAAAATAATTATTCATCCAATTTTATTTATTATCATGATTATTTTTAAAAATTTGACCAGAGCAAGACAGAGAGAGAGAAAGAGGGAAAGTGAAAAGGCAAGCCACCTTGGTAAAACAATCTATATCTGAAGCTTTGAGGTGTGTTGTCAATAAGCTTATGTTATCAACTTGAATGTTCATAATTTCTTTAACTTTTTGATGAAAATTTTGCAATGTCAACCATGGACAAATATGGAAGAATGCTGAGTGAAGCAAACCAAATAATGAAAAAGAAACATTGTATGTCCCCACTTAATATATAATGAACATCTACACTCTATGACAAAAACTGAAAGATTGGAAGGTAAAAAAAGCATGGAAAGCAACTGTGGATACTAATGACAGTGAGGGAGGAGGGTAGACAGTGAGGGGGTGGAAGAGAGAGAATCAGCAGAAGAAAGTAAAGAAGAAACATTTAACTGACACCAAAGTGTATGATTATGTGTTAGGATGACGAGTGTGGTAATACTGTCAATTAGACTAATATGCCGGGTATATATGCCAGGAAGATTCCTTTTGTATGCTGCAAAGATGTACAGTAATAAAATACAAATAAAACAAACAAACAAAAAGTGTAAACTGTCACAGGTTCAAACTTTGCAAAAATAAAAATAAAATAGTCAACTTAAGGCTGATGTTAAGTGTTACAACTAACCTATTGCTAAACAAAAATTTCTCTTTATAAATGAAATCAGTAATAAATATGGAAAAAATTATGAAAAAATAAAATAATTCATCACAATGAAAGCAAACAAAACTTGGCGTTTTACAGCTCTAAATAACACAGTTATTCTGAAACTATTTCATTTACTCCAAATTAGTCCTCTATATGACTAAAAACTTCTTTCTATGAAAATACTATAGAAAAGTAACAAAATGTGACTCTTCAGGTAACAGAAAAAAATTTAAATTTCAAAATTAGGAATATGCTGTAAAACAATTAACCCATAATATCTTTTAAAGCACAATAAAGAATATTTAAACCCTTAAAATATATATAGTAAGTGTGTCAATGAAGTTTTGCAGTGAGTTAGTAAAATGAGGCTCAACTTTGAATACAACAAGGACAAATGAGAATTTACAGCCAAGGAGCAAGGGAATTATTGGATAGAAAATTAATAAGAGGTAACATGAGGAGTAATAGAAATTCTGGCAAAATCCTCCTATGTAGATTATATAGAAGCAAGCACATAGGTCTAGGCAATGTTTCAGAAACAAAACTTTTTTTGTCAGTACAGAATATTTGAGTATAATAACAAGCAGATTTTATTTAAAAATAAAACAATTTGGGGAAACTTTAAAACAGCACACATTTAGTAAAAAAGTTAAACAATAAAATCATATTTTATAAAAATTCACAGCAATTAAATTAAGGAAAATAAAACAAGTTGAGTGTTGATTGGATTAAAATATTTAGTTTGATATGATTTGTTGTTTTTGAATATTTGCATTAAACTTAAAATTAGAGAAATTGAGAGGTAACCAAATAATTTTTTTTTTTTTTTGAGAGGTTTTCACTATAGGGCGCGTGCACTCGCCAGACAGAGAGAGACATAGAGACAGAAAGCAAGAAATCACCCCCCAGGGGGGATGGTCACGCCGCAATCCCTTCTCCTCCATTCTCCTCTCGGGATCTTGGGCACGTACGCACACGCGCCCGGCGTGAGTTTTAAGCCACCGGGTCCGGGACGCGAACGGCGATCGACTACGTGGGAGTCCAGCGACATAGCCATTACGCTAACTGCTGGTTCCCAATGACCAAATAATTTTTAAATGAAGAAAAAATGTTAGAGGCAGGACCAGCAGTTAGAGTAATGGCTATGTCACTGGACCCCCATGTAGTTGACCATGGTTCGAGTCTGGGACCCGGTGGCTTAAAACTCATGCCGGGCACGTGTGCGTGCATGCCCAAGATCCCAAGAGGAGAATGGAGAAGGGTTTGTGGCATGGCCATCCCCCCAGGGAGTGATTTCTCTCTTTCTGTCTCTGTCTCTGCCTGTCTAGTGAATGCACACACCCCATAGCAAATAAAAAAACCTCTCCAAAAAAAAAAAAGAAAAAATATTAGAGGCAATAAAGAGGAGTAATTAAGAAATAAGAAAGTGAGCTAATTCTAAAACCCTATAATATATTTTAGCTAATCTTCTATAGCAACTAATTTTTAGTTGTAAAATAATACACTAGAAACTAGAATTAACTGCAGAGGAAAATATTTTTTAATTGAGTATAAACTCTTTTTCAAGAGCTTTTTGCTATTAGATGCATGTGCTTGCCAGAGAGACAGAGAGACAGAAAGTGAGAAATCAGGTTAAGCATTCTAAGAGCTGAAATAGCTTCCTAAAATGTGTGAAGGAAAATGGTTAAAAAAAGGAAGCCAAAGTAAAAGGTACCTGGGTTCCCAGCCTGCTCTACCCAGAGAAACATACTTTGTGAGAACCAGTGGAAAGGAGCCTGAGCTTCTGGAAACCATTCCCTATGAATTCATGGCATGATGGGTATTAAAAATAAACTATGTATGGTCTATGAAAAAAAAGAAATTGTTAAATCACACCTTCCCCTCTGGGGGGATGGCCACACCACAATCCCTTTTCCTCTAGTCTTCTCTTGTGATTTTGGGCACATGCACACACAACACCTGGCCTGAGTTTCAAGCCATGGAGTCCAGGATGTGAATCACTGTTGATCATGTGGGAGTCCAGTGATGTAACCCTTACACCATCTGCTGGTCCTTATAAGCTTTTTTCACTCAATAATAAATAACTAGAACATCTGAATGAAATGTTTCTATTTCTAGGAAAATTATTTTTAAAACATTAGAGTTGATGTAATACTATAGAAGAAAATTGCAAAAAGCCATCTAAAATGTATGAAGTGCATGTTTTAGAGGATAATTTTGCCAAATGGTTGAAAACTGTAATTTCAGGTGCTTTTTGTTGTTTTTTGATTTTTGCTGTAGAATACGTGTGCCTGCCAGAGAGATACTGAGAGACAGAGAGTCAAATTATAAATTACCCTCTAGAGGTCAGACATACTGATATCCCTTCTCCTCTGTCCTCTTTTCTGGTTTATGGGCATCCATGCACATAATGTGCTTGGATGTGCTTTTCAAGCCACCAAGTTTGGGACTTGAACTAAATTGGTTATGTGAGGCCCAGTGCCTTAATCACCACAACATTTGATGGCCCCTCAGGTGCTATTTAAATGTTGCGGAGCATAGGGAAAAGAATTTGTACCATGGTTTTTAGACCTCAGCAGAACCAAAGTAACATTTAGGATACACCTAAATTTGGAAGTATTTATGATGGTGAGTGTAAGCCTGATGAATAGAGCTAATTGCTACATACTGTGCATTATTAATATTGCTAAGGGAATGTGTTTCTAATGTTGTCATCACAGAAAATGTGAAATATTTGAGGTGAAGTATTCATAATTTATCATAGTTTAATCACTGCACATTATATTTAAACATTTTTAAATATGTTGGATTTTATAGACATGTATATCTATATTTTACATATATATAGCTTGTTTTTTCTTTTTAAAATTTATTTATTTTTTTATTTACTTTTTTTTAAATACATTCAATTACATTATTTAGCTTACAAGGTGATCATTTCAATATGTGAACATTTCTCCCTGGTTGAGTTGATTAAAACATAACAACACTACCTATCTGTCTCAACAATGCTGTCTTCGTATCCCTCCTCCAAATGTTCTTCCCCAGGCCCTACTCCTCCACATAAATGTATAAAAATGGTGAATGTGTGTATTCCTTATTTACATCCCTAGAATAAGTCATTTTGCCATCTTTGCCATATATTACTAATCCTCTCTTAATATCAACTCTGTTGGGGTGACAGCATCATCACACAGCTAAATGAGTCCTTGTTCCACTCACAGTATCCTCAAAAACCTTTCTTGGTTGTTTCAATACAATTTGCTGTAATAGAGGAAAAAAGAGATTTCACGTTTTTCTAGAGCCCTGGAAACCTTATTCACATCAGCTTCATTTACCAGTGTAGGAAAATCTCTTAATAGCAACCTAAAATTAAATTTTGTGTCTCTTGGATTGGCTGAGTTTACCTTGGATCGCATCACCATGTTTCCTAATGTTGTCCCTTCTGTTTAGGTATCATTGGAAGAACTACCAGTTTGTACTGACTTTTCTCTTTGCCATTGAGGACATCAACAAGAGCTCCAAGTTGCTCCCCAACATTTCCCTGGGTTATGATTTCTACAATGCCTTTTCCAGTCACCGAAGGACCTTAGAGAGTGTTCTATTTCTGCTCTGTGGAGGAAATCAGACTCTGCCTAACTATAACTGCCAGAGACAGAAAACATCTATTGCTGTCATTTCAGGAAACATGCCAACATTTTCAGCTGAAATTGGAACCCTTTTGGAGCTCTACAAAAGCCCACAGGTAAGTGTGTTGCCAATTCTGGAGAATTATGTTTTGATCCCTCTTAATGAAGTTTTTTCTTTTCTGAGCAAATAAAATGTGGAATCTGGATTTACATTTTTCATGGAAGGTAGAAACACTGCAGAGAATTTCCTGCATCATGATATTATTAACAGTGCAATGATAATATAGAAAAAAAGTGGAATCTGTGAGGCTCCACCCAGATCCCCGTCCATAGTCAGTGTATTCAAACTCCACTGTTGAGAATATTGACTGATGACAACTCAAAGATGTGTGTCTCCTAGAAAGTGTAAACAGCATAGGGAAATACCTCATCTTAGTACATTATCAGGGGCATTCAGAAGACAATGACCACTAGTGGTAAAGATACAAAGACCTGTGCATCTGGTTTACATTTTGGACAAAGATGAAGGGACATTCAAGCATTAGAGATTCCCCAAATTAACTATGGCTCAGTTATAGCTGCTGTGGTTTACAAGTTCCTTTGGCCTTTCCTCACATCCATGCAGGAAGAGCTCATGAAAGCACTGCCAGTTACTATCCACATAACGATTCCCCACCTCAGAGATTCTTTCCAAGGAAACTAACACAAGCAGCATCTGGGAGACATTATGGTAAACAGACAGCATTAACTTCTGAGAATTATGTTCTGGAAAATACATACTTTATTTATTTATTTTAGAGGTTTTTTGCTATAGGGTGAGTGCACTCACCAGAAAGACAGAGAGAGAGAGACAGAAAGTGAGAAATCATCCCCCAATGGGGATGTCCACGCTGCAATCCCTTCTCCATTCTCCTCTCGGGATCCTGGACACGCACGCACATGCACCCAGCGTGAGTTTAAGTTAACGGGTCTGGGACTCGAACCTCAGTAGACTACATGGAAGTCCAGTGACATAGCCATTATACCAACTGCTGGTCCCCAAAATACATACTTTAAAAATATTATAGAGAGTAAGTGGTTTCATTTTTATAAATGAAAGATAATATAAATGAAGCTCTAATGATCATTTAATTCCATAGCACCAAATATCAGTACAATAAAAATTTAATTTTTTTGAGTTTACATTTAAACTTACTAGCTAGGAAAAGGAACCTTTGATTCACATGTTACATGGGGCCAGCATGGCAGAATCACCAACATCTTGTCATACCATTTTTATAAAATTTATGCCTTCTTCAGTTCTTAGTATAGATGATAAAGAGGGTACTGAAGCTTACACTTTTTCTTTTATGCTTTGATCAGGGAGTAATACCATTGATCTAGACTATAGTCACCTTTACTAAAAAGAATGGGACTGAGAAACATAAGTTTATGATGCCAAGAATGAAAGGATAGGGTCATAGCCTCAGCATATTTTTCTTCATCCAATATCCAATTCTCTACTTATCAGGTAGATAATTACCTGCCCTCTATTTAAGGGGAATAACCATACATTCCACTAAGGTCAGAATCAGGCTACTTATTTTCTTATTCAGGTCACATATGGTCTTTTTGATCCTGTTCTAAGTGATAAAGACCATTTTTCATCAGTTTATCAGTTGGCTACCAAGGATAGCTCTCTGGCACATGGAATCATCTGGTTGTTGCTGCATTTTGGCTGGACGTGGGTGGCACTCTATGTATCTGATGATATACAAGGGGAGTTGTTTCTTCAAGATCTCAAGGTGGAGACTATAAAAAGGGATATCTGTGTGGCCTTTACAGAAAAGCTCCCTGCCACAACAGGTCTTTATGCACAACGTGATGTCAATTTTATGCCTATGATCAGAACTTCATCTGCAAATGTATATATACTATTTGGTGATGAAGGAAGTGTCTTGAGCCTCGTATTGGTAAAAGAATTCTATTTAATTTTAGAAAAAGTGTGGATAATAAGAAATCTCTATTCATCACAATGGGAAGACATTTTTTATGCCAACTTTGAAAAACTAAACCTTTTCCATGGAAGCCTCTTATTTTCAAATCAGGAAAGAAAAATCCCTGGCTTAAGACAATTTCTCAGAACAGTCAACCCTTCCCAATACCCAGAAGACTTTTACTTCAGTAGACTTTGGTTTGAGAATTTTAATTGCTTACCTGCTGGATCACTATGTAACAAACTTGGGGACTGCCCAATAAATTCTTCCTTAGAGTTTATACCATCTGGTATGGACATGATGACTGTGTCTGACTCCAGTTTTTTAATCTATAATGCTGTTTATGTGGTAGCCCAAGTACTTCATAAAATGCTATTGCAGAAAATAGAAATGGGATCTCCAGGAGATGCAGATCAGCCTGTGTTTATTCCCTGGCAGGTAAACATCCTTCATACCAGGGCATGAATTGGGCACCTGATAACATTTAGAGGTATTTTAATAAAACACAGAATTATGGTCATGCAGTTGTCTCAAGTTCAAATGGATTAGGCAAAATGGTGGTGAGAAAGGGTTTATTTTTAAATACTAGATAAAAGTATTTGTGTAGGGGCCAGCAGGTGGAGTGGTGGTTAAGGTGCCTGACTCCCACATGGCTGACCACAGTTCAAGTTGGACCTGGTGTCTTGCTTCCTTTCTCTCTCTCTCTCAGTCTCTCTCCGGTGAGCACACATGCCCTATAGAATATTAAAATAATAATGGTAATAATAAATAAAATTAAATGATTGGTTTTTTTAATTTAAAAGTATTTATATAATAGTTATATCTATTTAGAAAATTTTGCCATTGGGGACTTAGACTAAAAATATTGAATTATATCAGAAAAAAATTTTCTAATGAACAATAAACTACCATAAAATATCCAAAAAAAGACACTCATAACAAAATATAAGGGAATAAAACATTGATCATATCTATATGCATTTTCTAGGAATGTATCAAATGTCAATAAATGTTGATATAATGGCCATATTTGATTCCAGCTATTTCATATAGTAATGTATATGCCATGACCCAATCCCTTTATGCAGTACTTATAGAGAGAACAAAAATGGGTTCCATATAATAGCCTAAGATGATTCAAGTTTTTATGCATAATTATACTTACAATATATGCAAAAGTTATGGGATTTTAGGGACTGTGATTCAATTTTAAAATACTACACCACTTATATATGTTTAGGACATCTTGCCTGGTTTACAAATAAATTTGTATTTTAAAACAAACCAGTCTACTTCCATAGTTATATATAAAATCTCTTTATGCAAAAAAGACAAATACATGAGTCAAATTTGTTGAGTAAAATAAGTAAATGTAGTATATATACATGTAAAAATAGCATCAGAAAGTTTAGTTTACCATCTCATTTCTATCTGTACTAATAATATAACATTTAATTTGCATTCAGAACTAATTTGAAGTTGACTTTTAGGAAAATGGATAATTTTGTCAAGATGAAAACCTAGATGTGATTATGGATTGCTTAAATTTCTTCCATTCCAAAAATTAAAGATTTTTTTGATGGAAAAATAACCTCTAAAAAATTAATAATTAATAATTAATGCAGTTTATTTCCAAGGCAGAATATGAGTGACCCAGGCCCAGAGAGGAGGCATACATGCCTTTCTTGGGGTGATCACTTATAAGGGTTCCTTTTATTTGATTTTTTAAGATTGACAGACAGAATTAGTGAAGAGATTTCCATTGGTCTGCCTCAAAAAGATGGGACATGTGGAAGCAGGGGCTTGTAGGTTATAGGTGCGTTCCACAGTTTCTAGGTTGGTGATTGGAAGGGAAGATCTGTGCCCTGGGAAGAGATTCCTAAAAGAAATCTACACCTCAAGGAAAAGGAAATTCTGTGTCTTGGGAAGGTTAGCAAAAGAATATACTATAATTGGTTGAATATACATCTCAATGATACTGTGCCAGGGACAGGATGCAGGAAGAATCCTGTTAAATGGGATAAAATGGTCTGTTAATGTTTGTGGGTGTGACCCCCCCCTAGGCCCTCTTGACAGGACTTTGGAAAAATAGGAAAGCAGTCAGACTTCTGTCCACAATTTAAATACTTATATAAATAATAAACGTTAAATTCTTTGCAGTAGAATATCATAAAACCAAAGGTTGAGGCTTATATTAAAAAATATTTTTAGAATTCAAATTTTTAGATTTCAAATATTTTTAAAATACAAATTTTATCATGATTTGTTCCATTCTTATCAAGAAAAGTTCAAAATAGAGAATGAAAAAGTACATTTGTCCTCTTTTTAAAATTTTTATTGAGGCATAATTAACATTTTAAAATTTGCACATACTAATGTATGTATTTGAATGAATTTGGATATATGAGTACACTTATACTGCCATCACCATGGTCAAGAACTAAACCTATCCATCCGTGTGATGCCTTCTTCTGTTTTGGAGAGATTTTTGCTACAGGGTAAATGTGCTCGCTGGAGGCACAGAGAGAGACAGAAAGCAGGAAATCACTCCCCTTGGGGAGGGTGGCCATTTTGCAATGCCTTCTCCTTTATTCTCCTCTCAGAATATTGGGCATGGACATATATACACCTAGTGTGAGTTTCAAGTCGCTGAGACTGGGGCTTGAACCCAATCAACCATGTGGAAGTCCAGTACACCACCTGCTGACCCACATATAATGCCATTTTTAAAGTAGTAAGAGTCTGTATTTTACTAGAGTTCATGCACAAATCACCCTTTGGGAAATATTCTAGATTTTTTTTTGATAAGATGCAATTAATTCTCCATTGTTTTTGCAAAGAAAAAGAGAGTTCACCTCATATGAGCCATGAGATGGTGATACCCAAACAAAACTAAGCTTTTATCAGAAAGTAACCCTAAGGGTAGGGAGGCAGATATAGATTACATAGTAAGTATGGCATGCCCATCTCTACATTAAATAAACTGCTAATTTCTAAATTGTATCTCACTCAGCTTCATCCATTTCTGAGGAAAAGCCTTTTAATAAATAGTCCTGGGTACTACATACCCCTAGAAGACAAAAGAAATCATATGGCACAGTATGATATTCAGAACCTTGTAAATTTTCCTAATGACAGTTGGCTGCTGGTTAAAGTAGGAGGTTTTATTCACAGAAATCTGCATGATCAAGGATTGGTCATCAATGAAAAGATGATAAAATGGCCTATTCATTTTAAAGAGGTATGACATCTCAATATTAAATTTATACAGTTATGTAAACAGAGTATGTAAGAATAAATTTAAATTGTGCCTTTTTGCTCTGTAAAGATAAAATTTAACCTTTGCTTTTGCCGGACGCCCTTGTGATAAACCGCCCTTGTGATAAACTGCCCCGACAGACTTAATTATGCAAACCTCCAGGAACTGAGCAAATGGAATGTGGACAAGGAACTAGAAAGACAACCCATGCACTTGTGTCGCAAGACTGCCACTCTTCCCCCTAGAAATGAACTACCCATTAAACTTCCGCATACCTTCTCCTGCTTATAAAAAGGCCTATAACCCGGGACCAGCAGTTAGCGTAATGGCTATGTCGCTGGACTCCCACGTAGTCGACCGCGGTTCGAGTCCCGGACCCGGCGGCTTAAACTCACGCCGGGCGCGTGTGCATGCGTGTCCAAGATCCCAAGAGGAGAATGGAGGAGAAGGGATTGCAGCGTGGCCATCCCCCCTGGGGGGTGATTTCCTGCTTTCTATCTCTCTGTCTCTCTCTGTCTGTCTGGCGAGCGCACGCGCCCTATAGCAAAAACCTCTCCAAAAAAAGAGAGAAAAAAAAAAATAAAGGCCTATAACCCTAAAAACGGGGTCCTCGCTTGGGCCTACTGCGTCAGGTGTTTGCTTGGACCCCAGCCGGCTGGAAAAATAAAACCTCTTGCATTTTGCATCAAGAACCAACTCTTGTGGTTGATTGGGGGTCACGTATCCTCTGGACAGAAAACGCGCTGAGCCAGGTGGCCAGTGGTCTTTCAAGTACTGAAATGAAACTATGTGAATACTTTAACTCAGAATAAAATTTGTCTTTTACCTCTTGACTTTGTACGATGTAATTTTATTTTATTTTTAAATTGTATTTATTATTATTATTTGTTTTGCTATAGGGCACACATGCACACCAGAGAGAGACAAACCAAGAAAGAGAGAGGGAAAATGAGAAATGAAACATGGAGTGGAGGGAGGGGAGATGGCCACACTGCAATTCCTTCTCCTCTTGGGATTTTGGTCATGTATGCACATGTACATGTACATGCACACAGCATAATATTCAAGCTGCTGAGTGCAGTATTCAAACTGTAGTCAACTATGTGGGATGAAGCACCTTAACCTTCATGCCACCTGTTCATCATATACTATGTGATCTTGCTTAAACATTCTGAAGTAGAACTATAAAAAGAACTTATTTATATATAATGGTCTTTTAAAATTTTAGTCTATTCAAGCAGCAGTCCAATGAATGACATAAACAAGTGGATAAACATATATTCATAGTTAAATATTGTTTAAACAGAGGAATATGTCAGAGAAATGCATCTTTAGACAATTTTGTCATTGTACAAACAACACAGATTGGCTTATAGAAACCTAAATGATATTGCCTACTACACACAGAAACTATGTCGTCTAGCCTATTACCTTATGGGACCATTGTCCTATATATTGTTCATCATTGACCAAAATGTTTTATGTCTTTATGTGGCACATTATTCTATAACCCCCCCTCCAAATTCCCTCCATAAATTCCAAAACCCTTTATCATTTGTGAAGAAATGTTTTAGATTTTGGTGTACTGTGAATACAAGTAGATTATGGCTTAATGTACCATTCACCTTTTTGAACATGCCACTCATATTTTCTCTTGTCATTTTGTGTAAAGTTCAGTCTTCAACCTTCAAGCACCTCAAAACATTAACCATAACCTTGGGTGATTAAATTTAGGCTGATGATTTACATAACAATCATGCTTTGCACACTTATTATGTTGTTAATAGGTAAAATGCAGTACTTCACTTACACTCAGAAACCCATTAGAGAAGGAACCACAATTTATGGTTCATAACCAACTGTCATTATTTGTTGACCCATAATTTTTAACTAGTTAACTTTTTTTTTTTAGAATTATTTTATTTAACTTTATTTATTTATTTTAATTTGACCAGAGAGGGACAGAGTGCGAGAGAGGAGGAAAGAAAGTGAGAAAGCAAGCTGCCAGGTCTGGGACTCGAATTGCGGTCAGCCATGAGGAAGTCCAGCACCCTTAATCACCATGTCACCTGCTGGCCTCGGCTACGTGACTCTTTTTTTTTTTTTTTTTGGAGAGGTTTTTGCTATATGGCGTGTGCGCTCACCAGACAGACAGAGACATAGAGACAGAAAGCGAGAAATCACCCCCCAGGGGGGATGGTCACACCGCAATCCCTTCCCCTCCATTCTCCTCTCGGGATCTTGGGCACGCATGCACACGCGCCTGGCGTGAGTTTTTAAGCCACCAGGTCCGGGACACAAACCACGGTCAAATACGTGGGAGTCCAGCGACATAGCCATTACGCTAACTGCTGGTTCCCTAACTAGTTAACTTTTAATAGTGAGCCTATATAGCACATCACATATGAAGATATGGTATAAATATTTTCAGGAACCCAACTCCTGAGAATCTTTAACATATAAAAGTGTTAGGTTGATAAAATTAATGTCTGTGTCCCCCCATTGCAGCAAAGAATTGAAGGACAAGGAGATAAGCAGAGCACAGGTTTATTGAGACAGATAGATATGGCCCATGGACAGAATGGGTCATTACCAAGGGAGACAAGTTGGCCTCTCTTTTACAAGGTCTCCTTTTATCTTGTTTTAGGTCCTTTGTTCATCTAACATATGTCCTTAGACTGCCTCTAGTTTGTTAATTTCTCTTTTGGCTTATTTCTCATTTTTGTATCTTGTAGGGCTCATGCTGCCAGGAATGTCTTGAGTTAAAATGCACATGTAGTCCCTCCTTAAAATTTCTTTGTGCTCCAACCTAGTTCCCTGATCTATATTGGCCTAACCAAGGTTATCATTCCTAACAACATTGCATTAAAATGGTTTTGAATGAAGTGGTTAAATAAGTGTAGAGAATAATCAAAGGGATATTTGCAGAAAAGATAATCATTAGTCATACTCATGTACACTACGAGCTTCTTTGATAGGATGTCTATATTTTTCTCCCCCTTACAGAAAATTTTGACCTTTAATAGAAGTTCATCACTATGTATCTTCCCAACTCCCATTTTGCTGATATTACTTAGACTTCTAATTAGTAGTGACATAAGGAACTTGCTGGTTAAGTGAGTTAGATTCCACATGGTCAACCATGTGACCAACCATTGCAAATATTTGCAGTCATGTATAAAATAATTAGGTACCTTGGTGATATTTCATAAATAGTTATGAATACAGAGAAAAGTTAACATAGCAACTATATTTTTCCTTTTAAATTATCTGGAGGACACTTGTGTTCTCCAGGAGAGACAGAGAGAGAATGAGAATGGATCCTCCACGTGGAATGGTCATGCCACGATCTCTTTGTATTTTTTCCCTTTTGGGATTTTTGGCACACACACATGCACTGGACATATTTTTCAAGCTGCCAGATCAGAAGTTAAGCCACATGGTTTACCATGTGGAATCTAACTCACTTAAACAGAAAGCTCTGAGCTTGTCCTTATGTAACTATTAATTAGAAGTCTAAGTAATATCAGCATAATGGGAGTTGGGAAGACACATAGTGATGAACTTCTATTAAAGGTCAAAATTTTCTGTAAGGGGGGAGAGAAATATAGATATTTCATCAAAGAAGCTCATAGTGTACATGAGTATGACTAATGATTCTCTTTTTTGCTCAGACTCCTGAGTCCGTGTGTAGCCAGAGCTGTGGTCCTGGATTTCAGAAAATTTCCCAAGAGGAAAGACCTGTTTGCTGCTTTATTTGTGTTTCTTGTCCAGAGAGCACCATTTCAAATCAAACAGGTATGAGATGTGTAAGTACCCTATGATAACTCCACTCTCTTAACTCTTTCTCAATAAAAAAGAAAAACAATGAAATTGTACATTGAATATAGAGCACCTTTGTTCTCAATTCACATTTTCACTTGCCTCAATTTATTTTATTTTATAAACACTATTATTTTTTAATTTGAATTTATTTATTTATATTGATTTACTATACATCATTATAGCATACAAAGTGAGATTTTTCCATCCAGAATACACTGTATATTGGCTCAATCAAGCAAATCAACATACATGTTATTGTCAACAAATAATTTTCTATTTCTTGTTTCCTGTATATTTTGCTGTTTTTCACATCCTTGATTCCCTATCTCTCACTCTCTGCCATCTCCCACCCTCCTCCCACACTGTCTCTGGTATCCATGGTTGCTTTATATTGCCTTCCCCCACACACATTTTATTGATTCACTAAAGATCTTAATTAATCTAAATATTTTGCATAGCAAGCACAGCTGATATATATACATATTCATGGACACAAGTCTGACTAGGTATAAACCTCAGCAAGTAGAATGAACATACTATGAAGTAGCACCTAGAAGGGGCTATATAGCTTACTGCAGTCATCAAATAGGTATTTTAAATGCTTATTTTTTAATTTAAAGAAAAAGTTTTCATGTTTTTTCCCCTGAAACTTTGTTTTTAATTAATTAATTTACATTCATTCCCTAATCATCACAGCATACAAAATATGATTTCCCATCCAGAATATACTGCATAGTGGCTTAATCATGCATGTTATCATCAATAATTTAAATATATATATTCTGACCCTCTGCCTTCTCCCACCCTCTTCTCACACTCTCTAGTGTCTACAGTTGTCTTCCATTCCTTTCCCCCACATTTTATTGATCACACAATTTCTTAAATAACTACTTTCAATAACAAGTTCATCTGGTAATTTCAAGAAAAGCAGTTTTAACTTTAATAAATCAAAGAAATGCTAAAGAACATTGCTTAAAACTTAAAGCCAGGAAACAGGTTAGGATTCTGTTCAAATAATAGGTACATGAACCTACCAACAACTCAAGATAGAACAAAGATCTTTAAAACCAGACAACAAAGCCTAGATGGAAATCAGCAATATTTTAGTCAAAAGTCATAAAATATGATTTCACCAGATCAGTCTCATGTACTTAATCTGTCTTCTGTTGTGGTTTGATCCTGATTGAATTCTGGGATATAATATTCAACTCCAGGCTTGTCTCTATGATTAAGTTGGCCATTTTCTTAGTTTTTGAACTCTTATTTCTGTGTGTCTGTATTTAATTTTCCTGATTTAGCACTCCCTTGAGAACTTCTTGGAGATCTGGTCTGGTGCTGGTAAATTCTTTCAGGTTTTGTTTATCTGAGAATGTTCTTGTCTTTTCTTCATATATGAAGGATAATCTTGCTGGGTACAGTATTCTTGACTGAAATTGCTTTTCCCTTAAGACTTTGAAAATATTTTCCCATTATTTTCTTGCTTGCATTGTTTCCAATGAGAGGTCTGTTGTTAGCCTGATGGGTTATCCTTTGTAGGTACTTTGCCATTTTTCTCTTGCCAATCTTAGTATCTTGTCTTTGTCTGTGGTTTTGGTCAATCTGGCTGTAATGTGTCTTGGAGAAGATCTTCTTGGGTTGATTCTTTATGGGGTCCTTTCTATTTCTTGAGACTGGATCTTTGAGTGCCTCTCTAGGTTTGGAAAGTTTTCTTGCAGGATTTCATGGAATAGATTATCAATGCCCTTATGAGTCTCTTTGTCTTCTGGGATACCAATTATCCAGATGTTTGGACATTTGATGGTATCTAGTATTTCTCATATATTATTCTCATTTTTGGGGGCCATTTTCTCTGTCTTGGTGGTGGATTTTTCTAAGCCAGCAATTTTCTCTTCTATGTCTGAGATTCTATTTTCTGTATGACGTAGTCTTCTTTTAATACTTTCAAGGGAGATTTTGACTTCCGGTATTATAGCCTTCATCTCTAACAGTTTCATTTGATTCTTTTTTAAATTGTGTAATTCCTCTTTTAGATCTTTCAAGAATTTCCTCACCTCCTGGAACTCATCTGCTCCTTTCTCTTTTCTCTTCAGCAGTTCATTGTCTCTTTTCTCTTCCATCTCTGTTACCTTCTCCATTATGAATATTCTACATTCTTTATCAGACATTTTCATGATTCCATTGAACTGTCTGTGGATAAAGAGGAGCTATTCTTTTCCTTTGGAGGAGAGGTATTTTCTTGCTTTCCTGTATTTCTTGTGGCTCTGCATTGATTTCTAGTCATCTGATTGATGGCGTGTTTCTTCCTAAACTTGAAGTTCAATCTGAGCGTTCAGGAGTGTGCAGAAAGAGGTGATCTGGAATCTGTTTGCCAGTCCGTTTTGATCCCTTTGTGCAGCAGATTCAGTAGATATTGAGGAATATGTTAACTCTAGTAGTATTTGGATGTTCCCTTAGATCCATCTAGAAACACAGTGAATGGAGATTGAAGAGCAGAGAGATTAGATAAAAGAAAAAGAAAAGGAAACAGAGAGAGAGAGAGAGAGAGAGAGAGAGAGAGAGAGAGAGAGAGAGAAAACAACAACAATAATAACCAAGAAACAAAAAAGAAAGAAAAAAATGAAAAAGAACTAAAAAAAATTTTAAAATACAAAAAATAGAAAATCACATGGTGTGCTTGCACATCATGTGAAATCACTAGTTCTCAGGAGCCAAGGTGTCTTCTTCTCAAGGTCTGCCCCTTGCCTCTCTTGGGTGGGAGAGGAGAGAGGATTGTTAACAAGATAAAGGTAAAGGAGGGTCTGAAAACTTAGAAAATACTGTACCTTAAAATATTTTAAAAAGTCAACATTACAAAAACATGAGAAGACAGAGACAGAGATAGACAGAGATAGGGAGAGATAGAGACAGAGACAAACAGAAGGTTTGAGGGACTTCTTACCACTCTAATTTGTGGGCTGGAGGCTGAATTATCAGTAGAAAATCTCCATTTCTCTTTTTTCCCTGAAATCACTAGTTCTCAGGAGCCATGGAGGTGGTCTCTATAAACATTTTATGTATCTACTCCTTTTTATTTATTTACATTCATTCACTGTACATCATTATAGCATACAAAATGAGATTTTTCCATTCACAGTGCACTGTATATTGGCTCAACCAAGCACATCAAGATGTGTGTTATTGTCAACACATAATTTTCCATTTCTTGTTTTCTGTATATTTTGCCTTTTTTCCCATTCTTGATTCCCTATCTCACCCTCTGCCATCTCCCACCCACCTCCCACATTGTGTCTGGTATCTATTGTTGCTTTCTCTGCCTCCCCTATTTTATTGTTTCACTAAATATCTTAATAAATCTAAATATTTTCAATAGCGAGCACAGCTGAAATATACATATACATGAACACAAGTCTGACTTTAGGCATAAACCTCAGTGAGTAGAATGAACATACTATAAAATAGCATCTACCTAGGGCTATATAGCTTACTGCAGTCATCAGATAGGTATTTATAATGCCCTTTTTTTCTGAAAAAATTTTTTTCTATTAATTTACATTCATTCCCTGAGCATCATCACAACATACAAAATGTGGTTTCCCATCTAGAATAAACTGGATAGTGGCTTAATCAACTGGATAGTGGCTTAATCATGCATGTTATCATCTATAATATTCCATTTCTACTTTCATGTATATATTTTTTTTACCCCATGTCTGACACTCTGCCCTATTCCACTCTCTTATTACACTATCTCTGCTGTCTACAGTTATCTTCAATTCCTTTTCTCCCGACATTTCATTGATCACACAATATCATAAGTAATCTAACTATTTACAATAGCAAGTTCAGCTGATGGTTTCACGAAAAGCAGTTTTGAACTGGTAAGGATATTTCCTTGAAACTTAAGGTTTCAAGGTTAGTATTCTGTTCAAATATTAGGTACATGAATCCATTGACAGCTCAAGACAGGACAAAAATCCTTAAAACTGGACAACAAAGCTTAGAAGAAAAGCAGCAATATTTTAGTCAAGTCATAGAATGCTGTTTCATCAGTTCAGTCTCATGTACTTAATTTTCTTCTTTCTGTTGAGGTTCGATTTTCCAGATTGAGCTCTGGGATATAATACTCAACTCCAGACTTTGTCCCTACAATTAAGTTGCCCATTTTCTTAGTTTCTGAACTCTTGTTTCTGTGTGTCTGCATTTAATTTTACTGACATAGCACTCCCTTAAGAACTTCTTGGAGATCTGGTCTGGTGCTGGTAAATTCTTTCAGGTCTTGTTTATCTAGGAATGTTCGTGTCTTTTCTTCGCAAATGAACGATAACCTTGCTGGGTACAGAATTCTTGGTTGAAATTGCTTTTCCCTTAATGCTTTGAATATATTCTCCCATTCTCTCCTCGCTTGCATTGTTTCCGATGACAGATCTGCCGTTAGTCTGATGGGATATCCTTTGTAGGTAACTTGCCGTTTTTCTCTTGCCAGTCTTAGTATGTTGTCTTTGTCTGTGGTTTTGGTCAATCTGGCTATAATGTGTCTTGGAGAAGATCTTCTTGGGTTGATTCTGTTTGGGGTCCTCTGTACTTCTTGGGAATAGATCTTTGAGTGCCTCTCCAGGTTTGGAAAGTTTTCTTGCAGGATTTCATGGAATAGATTATCAATGCCCTTATGAGTTTCTTCACCTTCTGGGATGCCTATTATCCGGATGTTTGGACGTTTAATTGTATCTACTATTTCACGTATATTATTCTCAAATTTTTGGGCCATTTTCTCAGTCTTCATGGTGGATTTTTCTAGGCCAGCAATTTTCTCTTCTACATCTGAGATTCTATTTTCTGTATGATCTAGTCTGCTTTTAATACTTTCAAGGGAGATTTTGACTTCTTGTATTATAGCCTTCATCTCTAACAGTTCCATCTGATTCTTTTGTAAAGTGTGAAATTCCTCTTTTAGATCTTGCATGAATTTCCTCACCTCCTGGAACTCTTCAACTCCTTTCTCCTTCCTCTTCAGTAGTTCCTTGTCTCTCTTCTCTTCCATCTCTGTTAGCTTTGCCATTATGAATGTTCTGAATTCTTTATCAGACATTTCCATGACTTCCATTGAACTGTGTGTGGATGAAGAGGAGTTATCCTTTTCTCTTGGAGGAGAGGTATTTTCCTGCTTCCCCATATTTCTTGTGGGCCTGCAACGATTTCTAGTCATCTTGTGGATGGTCGATTTTGTCCCAAACTTGGAAGTTCAATCTGAGGGTCAAGGACTGTGTAGAAAAGGAAACAGAGAGAGGGAAACAAAAGCAACAACAGCAAAAAACAAAAACAAAAACAAAAAAACAGAAATGGACAACGAACAAAGAAAAAGTGAAAAATGAAGAGAAAAACTTTCAAAAAAAACTAAAAAAAAAAAATTAATATTCAAAAAATTTCAAAAAACCCAAAAATTAGAAAACCACGCAGCGCACAAGCGCCGCACGACATGGCTAGATCGCAGGAGCCATGGAGCTGGTTCTTGAAGAAGGGCTGTTCTGTTCCCTCTGCCTCTCCTGGGTGGGGAGTGGGAGAGGGAATTATTAACAAGATAAAGGGCTAGGCGGGGCCAACAGGCCCAGAAAGATGCCTCACCTTAAACAAAATTCTAAAAAGCAAAAATTTAAAAAAAAGTAAAGAAAAAAGAGAGAGGAGTCAGAGACAGAGGCAGAGATAGAGAGAGACAAAGACAGATACAGAGAGAGGAGGCCTGAGTCTTCCTACCACACGAGTTGTCTATACTGGAGGCTGAATTATTAGTGGGATCTCTTCATTCCTCCGTTTCCCCCAACACAGCTAGATCGCAGGAGCCATGGAGCTGGTTCTTGAAGAAGGGCTGTTCTGTTCCCTCTGCCTCTCCACGAGAGTTGTCTATACTGGAGGCTGAATTATTAGTGGGATCTCTTCATTCCTCCGTTTCCCCCAACACGGCTAGATCTCAGGAGCCATGGAGCTGGTCCTTGAAGAAGGGCTGTTCTGTTCCCTCTGCCTCTATCTACTCCTTTTTGAAGATGCTCATCCTATTAGGCTGTATAATTGATTCCAGTGGACACCTAAGTATAGCTCTCCAAAAAAAATTTTTTGGAGAGGTTTTTTGCTATAGAGCATGTGCGCTCGCCAGAAAAACAGAGACAGAGAGACAGAAAGTGAGAAATCACTCTCCCACGGGGTGGGGATGGCCATGTCGCAATTCCTTCTCCTCCGTTCTCCTCTTGGGATCTTGGGCACGCATGCACACATGCTCAGCATGAGTTTAAGCCACCAGGTCCTGGACTTGAACCTCAGTCGACTACATGGGAGTCCAGAGACATAGCCATTATGCTAACTGCTGGTCCCAAGATAATATACATTTGGCATGTGGTTATGCAAACTTCCAAGAGGACTTTCTTTTTTTTTAAATTTTATTGATTATCATTATTCTCTAATTTTGACCAGAGACAGAAAGAGATAGAGAGAGTGAGAGTGAGAAAGCAAGCTACCAGGTCCAGGATTTGAACTGTGGTCAGCCATGTGGGAATCTAGTGCTTCAACGACCATGCCACCTGCTGGCACCAAGACTTTCAATAGCTTAGAAGATATTCTCAAATGTTAACCAGGCGAATGTGATTCTATGAAGAGTTAAACCCTGGCTATTTCTCTAAAACACCCAAGTATCTATTACATGATTTCAAACCTCAGAGCTCTCCACCTTCCATCATGGCTGCCTGCCTCTCAGGCTTATATTAATCTTCACTTGTATTTGAGATGATAAAAATAGCTAAGTTATGAGAAATTCAGAGGATTATCTCACCCAGAAAATTAGCTGAACCACTTGAAATCCATTCAGTTTTAGAAAACAAATTCTAGGGACCAGCAGTTAGCGTAATGGCTATGTCGCTGGACTCCCATGTAGTCGACTGCGGTTCGAGTCCCGGACCCAGTGGCTTAAACTCACGCCGGGCGCGTGTGCGTGCGTGCCCAAGATCCCGAGAGGAGAATGGAGGAGAAGAGATTGCGGTGTGGCCATCCCCCCTGGGCGGTGATTTCCTGCTTTCTATCTCTCTGTCTCTGTCTGTCTGGCGAGCACACGCGCCCTATAGCAAAAACCTCTCCAAAAAAAGATTAAAAAAAAAAAAAAGAAAACAAATTCTATAACTATCCTAATAAATAGAATCTTTTATGTATTAATACAAAGTCATCTCAATAACATTAGGTTACAGAAAATCAGAACAAAATTTGCTAAATTATACTCTGATACTTTTCAAGTTAAGCACCATGAATATTTATTGAGCCCTTCCTCTATTCCAAGCATTAACCTAAACTCTATGGGAGATGAACAGTAAACCAGCACTCTGATGGAGCTTATCACATAATAGAGAAAAATAACATTTAAGACTAGAATTAGAAGTCAGACACAACATGGTAGAACAGAAAAGAGCACTTTTAAGTGAAGACAATTGGGTAAGATTTTCTAGGTGAACTGCTATTGAGATGTATTTTTAAAATGGATTTATCTTCTGCCCCCAAAGGCTTACTTAATACTTCTTTGGTTTCTTGCATTTTCTCCAAGGACATGTGACTCTTGTACCACTATGCTTCTACTCATCTGTCTTTTATGCCTTTTTTGTTGTTACTATAAATATTTTTTATTTCATGCTGATGGTATAATCACTTAGAAGTCTCACTGTTTAAAAGTTATAATCACATTATATTAAAAAAAAAAAAAAGGAGAAGAAAATAAAGAATTGTCCTTGATGGGGCCAGCAGATGGTGTGGTGGTTAAGTGCAGGACATTCCCACATGGTCAACAATGGTCTGAGTCCCGGATCTGGTGGCTTCCTTTCTCACTCCCCCGCCCCTCTCTCTGTGTGTCTCTCTCTGGCCAAATTAAAATAAATGATGAATAAAATAAATAAATAATTCCTTTTTTATTAATTTGTTTTTTAAAAAAATTTTATATACATTCAATTACATTATTTAGCCTACAATGTGAACATTTTAATATGTGAGCATTTCTCCCAGTTGATTTCTCCCAGTCCAGTTGATCAAAATATCTTCAACAGATAACACCATATCTCCCCATTCCCTCAATGCTCTGCCTCCATATCCCTCCTCCAAATGTCCTTCTTTAGGCCCCACTCCTCCACACACACCACATCTGGCATTCACACCCATCTCTTGTGTTTGTACAACCTTTAGTCAATCAGTTTCAGTCACAGAGTGCAGACACTCTGTATATATTAAGTGGGGACATACAATGTCTCTCCTTCATATCCTGGCTTGCCTCACTCAGCAGTAAATCTTCCATATTCTTCCCCTTTCTGTCAAAAGCCAGGGTTTTGTTGGTTTTTATGGCTGAATAGTATTCTATAGAGTATATGTACCACAGTATATCCCTGTTATAAAACTGTCCTAGACCCATTTATGAATGCTTATAACCCAGAGAAAAGCTTACATACTAACTATTGGCTTGCAGTAGTTCCTTAGACACACTGCAAACAGAGCATTGTGCCACAGCATTTACAATCTCATCTTCTTCAGGAGATATGGGCTCTTGTTTAATCTGAATTGAGTGTCCCTGAAGCAGGGACACTGCTATGGCATTGGAAAGTAGGAGATGTTGCTACTTGGAGAGTGTCCCAGTGGGTAAGAGAGACATATGGAAATATGGAGGCTCCAGGAAAACTCATTAAAAAATGAGTAGACATCATTGTGGCATTGGCAGATATTTGACATCTACTGTTCCTGGCTCCAGGGAGCCAGGTCTGGTTGCTCAGAAGCTTCATATGTTTCTTGTAATGACTGTAGAGTTTGTATTCCATGGGTCCTCAGTATACTTATCTCCATAGTTATCTGCTGCTTGGGCATACATAGCCTCTGAACTTCAACATAAACTGTTGGAAGTATTGCCTGGGCTTGCAGAAGGTTGTTATACATACAAGGATTTACTTAATTAGTCCTCTCTTAGAGAAATAGCAGCTGGTCAACCTGAGAAAGTTCTTTATTTCTTTAAAATTTTCTTTCATTTTTCTTCTTGAGACTGGGGAGTTCAGGATATGATCCATCTCCAGTGGTTCTTTGTTCCTTTGTAATACCCTGGGCATCATTTTGTTCAGCACCAGAGGTACAGCTACTATCTGGCTGCATCTGCAAAACAGGAGATTGTAAAGGCTAAGTATGTTTTCAGTGACAGAGAGTTTCCTTCTCCCATTACTCTCCAGGGCATTATGATTCTCTGAAGATGGCTTAGACCTCTCCTGGCTGCTCAGGTTTTGCTGGATGCATCATAGGTATTAATATGGTTAGAGTGTAACTGTGCATTATGTTGCCTTTGGGTAAAAACATCTTCGGCCCCTTCACCTGTTCTGAGGGAGGCTGCCAGAGGTTTCTCTTCCTGTTTAAGGCTTATCATTGCTTTTGGATTCTGTACAGCTCTCCTTGAGTTACTAGGTGAGTCAATATGCTGATGCTCATTTTCATTGACTACCTTTCTTGAAGAATAAGCTATACATACGGGACCAGTATTTGGCATAATGGCTATCTTGCTGGACTTCCATGTAGTTGATTGTGGTTCAAGTCCTGGACCCAGTGGTTTAAACTCAGATCAGGCACGTGTGCGTGCATGCCCAAGATCCCGAGAGGATAATGGAGAAGGGATTTCGGCATAGCCATCTCCCCTGAGGGGTGATTTCTCACTTTCTGTCTCTCTGTCTCTGTCTTTCTGGTGAGCGCACATGCTCTATAGCAAAAAACCTCTCCAAAAAAATTTTTTTTGGAGAGCTATACTTAGAAGGATCCCTGTCCATGATGGTGCTGCTTTCAGAAAGGCCTTGCTTTCTTGCCAGCCCAGAGGATGAAGAAATAGAAATACCTTCCCACCGGAATCCTTTTAGACTGGACAGATCAGGCTCCCCATCCAAGTTCAAGATCATCTATTTATTTTGAACCAGAGGTACTGTTTCTATGCCAAGTCTGAGTAAGCCTTTACCCAATTCTTGCTTTTTCTTGGATACCTGCTAAATGTTATATTCCCATTTGATGTTTCTCTAAAATACATTTACAATCTGCCACAGGGCTGACTTAAGCCAAGATTCATTCTCTGTCTCACTCCTTCAATGACTAATATTGCAAATGCAGCATGCACTATTGAGATTTGACCCAGGAAGTTGTGTTACAGTTTTGCTCTTCAAACTAATGTGCCAGGTTAAATATCTCTGGAAAGAGGCAACTTGCTTAGCTTGGGCAGGAGAGGGCCTGAGGGCTAAGTTATATTGTCATTCATAATTTGAATTCCTGGGTAACTGTGGCATTACATGCTAATATGGACAATTTTCTGGATATTTTCAGCATTTGGTCATTCCTTTCTTTCTCATCAACAGTGTCAGTGCTGCAGGATAAAGCATCTGTTAGTTGGGGAACCCAGAGTTAAAACTTGTGCTCCATGTATTTCGATGTCAAGTGTCTCTTTTTAAAAATTAATTAATTTATCTGGGAACCAGCAGTTAGCATAATGGCTATGTCACTGGACTTCCATGTAGTCGACCGTGGTTCGCGTCCCAGACCCGGTGGCTTAAAACTCACGTCGGGCGCGTCGCGTGTGTGTGTGTGCCCAAGATCCCGAGAGGAGAATGGAGGAGAAGGGATTGCAGCGTGAACATCCCCCCTGGGGGGTGATTTCTCGCTTTCTGTCTCTATGTCTCTCTCTGTCTGTCTGGCGAGTGCACATGCCCTATAGCGAAAACCTCTCAAAAAATTAATTAACTGATTTATTTTTTATATACATTCAATGACATTGTTTAGCTTATGAAGTGAACATTTCAATATGTGAAGAATTCTCTCCAGTCTAGTTGATCAAAATATCTTCAACAGTTGTCTCATCACTTTTTTTTCTGATCTGCTTACCTGAAAGTCATTCTTCAAAGATCATTTCTCAGATTCTTCTACATTCCTACTTGCTTTTGCATAATTCACATTCCTTTTAGAAGTGCCAAGAACTAAATTCTGCAATGACTCCTCACACTGTAGCACCTCTTTGGCTTTTTGTAATGTATCATTTAAATTGTCATGAGGTTCCTTTTGAGTGCCAAATGTATTTTTACTCCCTTTCAAAGAATGAGGACATGAATTATACAATTTGGGTGTTAGAAGCCATGGTTATCTTCCTAAGTGGGAATGTTTGAGGAATCTGAGTGTTCTCCAGGGGAAAAAAGAATTCATTTTAGTGTTTTCTAAAAGATTCTTTGACTTCTGCTTTTGAGGAACTGAGTTAATGACTGGAGTTGGGAAGAGTGGGGATTTTAATGATGGAATTTTATTTGAGTTATGCTCATGTTGATTTTTTTATGTAACGAGGCCATTTTTCATCTCACAGGGAGCAGCACTGCAGTCAAAAGTAGCTTTGTGATTAAAAGATCCAGTATGTATTTCTTTCTCTCTCTTTCTTTCTTTCTTTCTTTCTTTCTTTCTTTCTTTCTTTCTTTCTTTCTTTCTTTCCTTCCTTCCTTCTCTCTCTCTCTCTCTCTCTCTTCTTTCTTTCTTTCTTTCTTTCTTTCTTTCTTTCTTTCTTTCTTTCTTTTCTATTTATTTTGTGTATGTGTGTGTGTGTGTGTGTGTGTGTGTGTTCGTGTGCGTGTTTGGGAATTATTCATTTTATCAGTTTGGGGTTCTTGTATTCCTGTGATTAAACTAAAATCAAATAAAGGGTTAGTTGTAGTTTCTGACTTGTTACCAGTGACTTCTTTCAATACTGGTTATAAATTCAGAGTATTCTGGGAAGGATAAGGAGTCTAGTGATAGGGCTTTTCCCTTGCTATGCTGCCATTCTTTCCACTGACTTTGGAAGCTGTCTGTTTGGCTTTTCAGCTGCTCAAAATTGAAGTCAAGTAAGCCTTCTAAAGAAAATCACTTGTAAATGCTCGATCCTTGGCAACCATATCAACTTTGTCATTTTCCTTTCACTGTAAACCATATCTGTCTTAATTGTATTTGCTTGACTTTTCGGATTTCTTATTCCATAGCATATTCATGTCTTCCTTTGACAATTAGAATTTCTGTATCTGCTATTATGCTTCCAATTGATGATCCTACTATTTGAATGCCAACCACCTCCAGAATTACTATAGTTGTGAAACCAAGAAGAGGAGCCTCTTGCATCACCCTGAGTGTCCTCTTCATCTGCCATTATTTCTCAAGAAATGAGGAAAGTTGTTTTTCTTAGTAGCATTAAAGCCATCTTTTTTCCATGTTTGATCATACTGTGGAGGTCCATGATGACCCCATGCTGGCTGATTGTAACTCTCTGCCTTGGTAAGGGATTTGGTCTTCTCAACTCAACTGGGGTCACCTGTCATCAGAGTTTATTTCTTGGCTATTATTGGAAGGTTCATCTTGTTGATTTTGTTCTTTTCATTGTTTTATTAATGGAATGAGCTCCTTGTCAAAATAATCTTTTCTTTCTCTCCTTTTTCATCACATTCTTTCTCCTGGGCATCAATGTTATCTTTATGCCAAACAAACAGTGTGGGGCTGAAATGTGCTTTTCCATATGCTGACAGACCTACTTCTGTGGCCCCAAATACTTGGCACTCAGGACTACTCTCCTTGTCCTTTAGATTCTCAAGTTACTGTGATGCAACATGCTCCACATGTGTTCATCCATGTATTTTTGCTGTATGCAATTTTGCACAATATGCATTTTCATTCTCATGCCATATCTCATAGTAACCAGATATGAAGCACTCAATGTCACACATTCACAGCTGACCCTCTTATTCCAATCTGCCAAACACCTGGTAAGGGAGCTCCATAACACCCTAGATGACTCCTTTCAGATCTGGGTCTGGTGGCCTGCTCCAGACCTGCTTCCCACCGGCACCACTGCTGCCTACACCACCAGTATTCAGGCCTCAAACTATTTCTAAAGACCCAAAATGAAGGAACCCTCCCAAATTTATTTTATGAAGTCTCCATCACTCTGATCCCCAAAGCAGACAAGCACATAACAAAAAAAAAAATACAAAACAAACAAACAAACAAAAACTACAGACCAATATTTTCCAGTATATAAAGAATAAATACTGGTACCAGCAATATTTATTAACCACGGCATAATGGATACATCACTGGACTCCCACATAGTTGATGGGAGTTCAAGACCTGGACCCAGTGGCTTAAAACTCATGCCAGGCACATGTGCATACCCAAGATCCAGAGAGGGGAACGGAGAAGGTGTGGCCACTGTAGTGTGGCCAACTCCCCTGGCGGGTGATTCTTTGCTTTCTGTCTCTCTTCTCTCTGGCGAGCACACATGCCCTATAGCAAAAATCTCTCTCTCTAAAAAAAGAAAAAATGGGGACCATCAGTTAGCGTAATGGCTATGTTGCTGGACTCCCACATAGTCGACCGTGGTTCACGTCCTGGACCCGGTGGCTTAAAACTCATGCTGGGCACGTGTGCGTGCATGCCCAAGATCCTGAGAGGAGAATGGAGGAGAAGGGATTGCGGTGTGGCCATCCCCCCTGGGGGGTGGTTTCTTGCTTTCTATCTCTCTGTCTCTCTCTGTCTTTCTGGCGAGCGCATGCACCCTATAGCAAAAACCTCTCCAAAAAAAGAAAAAGAAAAAAATGAATAAATAGTAACAATGATTTGAAATTTTCTATATATACTATGCAATTCTAGTCATTATAACAGAAGACATCACTTAATTTTAATATTAGCAATATTACATAGATATGTTCAGGTGAGAGTATACCCCCCCAAAATTGTCTTTAATGGGAGATTTTTAACACCAAATAAGTTTGTAAAATTAGAAATAAAAATAGACAAACAAATAGTGTGGGATACAGAATACAGCGTACATGTTTCTATATGCCAAGCATGTCTTTGAGACAGAAGCCAGGAGAAACTGACTCTAGTAATGGGAATGAGTAAGTCAAGAGTAAAAATGTGATGGATTATCACATAATTGACTTTCTTTGACTATATAATATTATTGCACCAGTATTATCTACAAAATTAAAGAAGAACTCTAAGGAGTAGACAACCTACCACCTATTTCTGTAAATACAATTTAATTGAAAATAGATATGCTCATTAATTTCCATAGGCTTTCATATGCTTTCCTGCTACATAGCAATAGAGGTGAACAGTTACATCATAGTCCTTACATTGTGCAAAATTAAAGATATTTATGTCCCACCACTTATTTAATAACAAACCATTCCAATGACGAGCCTTGCTTTAGTGTGAGCTGTCTGTGTCTGAAAGGTTATGCTGCAGAGACCCCTAACTCATCCCCTCCCCCACTCAACTTTGAACTCTCAAGATCACCAGGGAGATTGAAGTGCAGAGAGTCTGTTCTCATCACCTCCCTCATGCCTGTGAATGCTAAGACCACATTTTCTGAAGCATTTAGTGTGTAACGCATTGCATGTGATCCTTTCTGTCTTCCACAGTTAAAGTTCAGCAACTCAGTCCCAGGCATATGTGTTCTCTAGAAATGGGGAGGACTTTTCATCCAAGTTCAGGGACAACAATGCAGGTTTCTTGTTAACATCAGGGAGGTGGAGCAGTAGAGAAATCACCAATCACCTTCTGCACCCTTTGAATGCTCAGAATTAACTCAAAGAACTTAGTAAGAAACGTAAAAATCACCAGAAGACTAGAAACCATCACAGAGGCACAAGAAATATGAGTGACCAAGAAAATATCTCTCTCCAAGGGAAAACATCAATTCCTCATCATCCATAGACAACACAATGGAACTTTGTGTCAGATAAACAAATCAGATATTTGTAGTGATATAATTAAATGATATGCAAGAGAAAAGACAATGAGCTCCAGGAATTGAGGAAGTCCTTTCACTATTTTAAAGAAGAAATAGACACCATAAAAAAGAACCAAACAGAATTGTTAGACATGAAGACTGTAATACAGGAAATTAAAACCTCCCTTGAAGGTATTAAATGCAGATTAGATCATGCAGAAGATTGAATCTGAAATGTAGAAGACAAAACATCTGACCTGGAAAAAAATCATCAAAAGGTCTGAGAAAATAACCAAGAAAAATGAGGACAATATATAAAAAAATATTAGATGCCATTAAGCACCCAAACATCCAAATAACTGGTATCCCAGAAGGTGAGAAATAATAAGGGCATTGATATCAATTCCATGAAATCCTGAAAGAGAACTTTCCAAACCTAGAGAGGCAGGCAAAGATCCAGACACAAGAAATACAAAGGAGAAGGGAAGAGTATAGGGAAGGATAGCAAGAGAACAAATAGAGTGGCATGACATTAGTGGGACACAGAAATGGTTTATTATGTGTTGATGATAACATGTACAGTATGCTCAATTGGACTGTTCTGAGAAGTATTTCATGTTGGCTAAATTCTATTTACCAAATGATATATAGTGATTGAATGTTTAAAAAATAATGAGAATAAATAATAATAATAATAATAATAATCTGAAAAAAAGACAAAAAACTATTTGATGATGATTTGGATAGTAATGTCTTTGTATTGACTGATATACATGGCAATCATGCTGGAAAAAGAGATGTAATAAACTAAAGATACATGTGACTAAATGTAATATAAAAATTATAATACTAAATAAAAAAGAAATACAAAGGACCCCAACTATGATCAACCCAAGAAGGTGTTCTCCAAGGCACATCATAGCCAGATTGACTAAAGCCACAAAAACAAGGTACTAAATTGGCAAGAGAGAAGCGTCAAATTGCTTACAAAATGTCAAGTTACTTACAAACCTTTGTTCCTTTCTCATCAGAAACAATGCATGCAAGGAAAGAATGGGAAAATATATTCAAAGTGTTAAATGAAAAACAATTTCAATCAAGATTACTATATCCAGTAAGTTTATCCTTCACATGGGGGAAAAAAAGATTTAAAAAAATTACCAGATAGACAAAACCTAAATTATTTACCAACTCCAGACCAGCTCTTCAAGAATTTCCTAAGGGAGTGCTATACCAAGAAAACTAAAGTCAGACATACAGATAGAGAAGAACATAAAACAATCAAGAAAATGGTTTGCTTAATGATAGGAACATGTCCAGAAATATTGAAAATAACATTAAATGTTAATTTACTAAATTCGCCAATCAAGAGATACAGAGTGGCTGAATGGATAAAAAAAAACCAGAAATCCTCCTCTATCTGTTGCCTACAAGAAATGCACCTTATGGATAAAGACATTTATAGACTAAAAATGAAGGGCTAGGAAAAGATAGCCCATTAAAATGGAAAACAGAAAAGGGCTGGAGTCATGATATTGATTTCAGACAAAATTGGTTGTAAGACAAAAACTGTAATAAGAGACAAAGAAGGGCATTATATGTAAAAGAGCTAATTCCTCAAGAAGACATATACTTATAAATATCTATGCACCCAACTCAGGAGCACCTAAATGCATGAAGGAAAGACTGCTAGAGCTAAAAAGACAGATAGGTTGCAACCCTATAATTGTTGGGTGTCTCAACACCTCATTATCTCCTTTAGACAGATCTTCTAGACAAAATATAAGCAGAGATACAGGACCTAAACAACACCATAATTCAAATGGACTTGACAGATATCTATAGAACTTTCCACCTATGATGACAAAAATACACATTTTTCTCACACCTGCATGGAACTTTCTCAAAGATTGACCATAAGATAGGGCAAAAATCAAGCCGTTGGAGATTCAAAGGCATAGAAAATATATCCAGTAAGTTCTCTGACCATGATGGAATTAAACTTGATATTAATTTCAAGAAAAGTCCTCAAAAGTATGGAAACACATGGAAACTTAACAACCTACTCCTGAATGACTTCTCAACTACCAAATAAATTAGGTCTGAAATAAAAAGATTTAGGGAAACAAATGACAGTGAGTACATGAGTTTCCATAATCTATGGGACACTGAAAAAAAAGTCATAAGAGGGAAATTTATAGCAATTAGTGTGCATAAGAAAAAGATGGAAAGGCAGCAAATGGACAACCTAACATCATGCCTCAGGGAATTGGAAAAACAACAACAACAAGTGCCAGGAGAAAAGAAATAGTAAAGATTCAAGGGGAAATAAATGAAATAGAAAATAAACTATACAGAAAATAAATGAAAGCAAAGACTGGTTCTTTGAAAGGATTGGCAAAATGGACACACCATTAGCTAGACTGATTAAGAAGAGAGAATGAAACCAAATAAATGAAATATGTAATGAATCAGGCAATATTAAAACAGACACAGTAGAAATATGAAACATCACTAGAGGAGACTAGGAGTGACTATATGCCAGAAAACAACAAAAACATGAATGTGATGGACTAATTCTACCAAGATTGAGTCAGGAGGACATAGAAAGAACAGACCCATAGCAAGTCATGATATTGGTTCAGTAATAAATAATCTCCTAATAAAGAAAAGCCCAGGCCCTGATGTCTTCACTTCTGAAATCTATAAAATTTTAAAAGAAGAGTTAACTCCCATTCTTTTTTTTTTTTTGGAGAGGTTTTTGCCATAGGGCACGTGTGCTCACCAGACAGACAGAGAGAGATATAGAGACAGAAAGCAAGAAATCACCCCCCAAGGGGGATGGTCACACCACAATCCCTTCTCCTCCATTCTCCTCTCGGGATCTTGGGCACACATGCACACGCGCCTGGCGTGAGTTTTAAACCACCGGGTCCAGGACGCAAACCACGGTAGACTATGTGGGAGTCCAGCGACATAGCCATTACACTAACTGCTGGTTCCCGAGTTAACTCCCATTCTACTCAAACAATTTCTAAAGACCCAAAAGGGAGGAATCTTCCCAAATTCATTTTATGAAGCCTCCATCATCCTCATTCCATAAACAGATAAAGACATGACAAAAAGGAGAACTACAGATCAATATCTCTGATAAATATAGATGCAAAAATTCTCAACAAGATATTTGTAAATTATATCCAACAACATATAGAAAAGATTATTCATCACAACCAGGTAGGCCTTATTCCAGGGATGCAAGGATGGTTCAATATATGCAAGACCATAAACATAATACACCATATTAGCAGAAAGAAATATAAAAACCATATGATAATTTCAATTGATGTAGAAAAGGCATTTTCCAAAATACAACAGCCCTTCATGATTAAGACTCAGCAAAATTGGCATGCAAAGGTCATTTCTCAACACAATAAAAGCCATATATAAAAACCTATAGCTATCATTAATACTGAATGGGGGAAAGATGAAAGCTTTTCCACTAAAAACTGGTACTAGACGAGGCTGCCCACTTTCTCCACTTGTTTTCATTTTAAAGCTGGAAGTCTTAGCCAATGCAATCAGAAAATAGAATATAAAAGGCATTCAAATAGGGAAAGAAGAATTGAAAATATCTTTATTTGCAGATGACATGATTGTATACATAGAAAACCCAAAGATATCCATGAAAAAAATTTGAAGTTATAACAAATACAGTAAAGTGGCAGGATACAAAATTAACATCCAAAAATCTAAATAGCATTTCTATATGAACAACAAGCTGACTGAGTTAGATCTGAAGAAAGGAACCTTTTCACCATAGCCACAAAATGTGTAAGATACTTGGGAATAAAGCTAACCAAGGAAGTCAAAGACCTTTACAAGAAAAATTACAAAAATTTTAAAAAATATATTGAAAAACACACGAGAGTGGAAGGACATCCTATGTTCTTCAATTGGAAGAATTTATATAATCAAAATGGCAATTCTACCCAAATTAATCTACATATTTAATACAATTCCAATCAAAGTACTGGAGACATTCTTCACTAGTCTAGAAAAGACAATTATAGAATTTGTCTGGATTCATAAAAAGACCAAATATTGTCAAAGCAATCCAGTCCTAGAAGAGTGAAGTAGGCGGCATCTCACTCCCTGTCTCCAAAATACACTATAAAGCTGTGATAATCAAAACAACATAGTATCAGCATAAGAACAGACAGGTGGAACAATGAAATAGAATACAGACTCTAGAAATAAACCCCCAAATTTAGCAGACAACTGATTTTTAACATAGGATACCAGTCAATCCAGCGGGAAAAGGAAACTCATTTTAGCCAATGATGCTGGAAAAACTGTGTATGTACCTGTAGAAAGATGAAACTGAATCTTCTTCTTTCACGAGTAGTAAAAATGGATCAAAGATCTCAACCTAAGCTCTCAAACTATAAAGCTACTGTTGGAAAACACTGGAGAAACTCTGGGAGACATAGGGATAGGCAAAGACTTCTTAAATAAGGCTCCCAAAGCCTAGGCAATAATTCCCAAAATAGACTATTGGAATTACATCAGATTAAGAAGTTTGGCACAGCCAAGGACACAGTAATTAGTATGAATTGACAACCCTCAGAATGGGAGAATATTTTTGTATACTATGCTTCAGATAAGGAATTGATAACCAGAATGCACAGGAAACTCAAGTGGCTTACCTGAAAAAAAAAAAAAAAAGATAAACTCAATTAAAAGATGGAGAAACTAGTTGAATAAAAAACTCTCTTAGGGGGACCATCAGTCAGCGTAATGGCTATGTCACTGGACTCCCATGTAGTTGACCGTGGTTCGAGTCCCAGACCCGGTGGCTTAAACTCACACTTAGCGTGTGTACGTGTGTGCCCAAGATCCTGAGAGGAGAATGGAGGAGAGGGAATTGCGGCATGGCCATCCCCCCTGGGGGGTGATTTCTCACTTTCTGTCTCTCTGTCTCTTTCTGTCTTTCTGGTGAGTGCATGCACCCTATAGCAAAAAACTCTCAAAAAATTAAAAAAAAAAACTACTCTCTAAGGAAGACATACAAGCAGCCAAATAGCCTATAAAGCAATGCTAAACATCCCTCCTAATAAGGCAGATGCAGATTAAAACCACAGTAAAATACCACCTAACCCTGATCAGAATGATGAAGATTAAAAGTACAGAAAATGATGTGTTGGCAGAGTGAAAGAGGAACTCTCCTACACTGCTGGTGAGAAAGTAAATTGCCCCAGGAACTGTGGAAAACAATATGGAGGGTCCTCAAAGACTTACAAATAGAACTACCATATGATCCAGCAGTTCTACTCCTAGAAATCTACCTAAAGTACAGGAGAATGCTCAGTCAGAAAAGCATTTGCACATCAATGTTTATTGTGGCATTATTCACAATTGCTAAGACATGGAATCAACTTAAATGTCCACAAACAGATGAATGGGTTGAAAAAGTGTGGCACATATACTCCATGGAATACTGTTCAGTCATAAAAAAAACCACAAGACCATGGCATTTGATAGAAAGTGGTCGAATATGGAAGTGCTGAGTGAAGCAAGTCAGAATATGAAAGAAATGTATGTATGTATCCACTTAATATATACTGATTGTCCTCACTCTGTGGTAGAGACTGAAATATTGGAAGACATAAAAGCATAAAAAATAGTTATGGACACTAGAGACAGTGTGGAAAACGGGTGGGAGAGAAGAGTATACAGAAGTAATTTAGCAGGAGAAATGGAGAGGTAAGACATATGTGGATTGTAGTAATGGTTTAGTACTTGTTGATGAGAACATGTATAGTAGTCTCAATTGGACTGATCTGAGGTGCATTTCATGTTGGATAAATTTTCTTTGCAAGCCAAATGATGTATAGGTATCAAATGTATAAAAAAATAAAAAATAGCAAACTGTGCTTTCAGGTGTAAGTAAGTGGAAACTTCAAAATTACATCACATTCTTCAGTAATATAATTAAAACAGCAATTTATCTAAAAATAATTAGATACAAGCAATAAAATTCCAGTCAAGATCCAAAAGGTTTTAATTTAATCAGACTGTTTTCACTGTTCACTTGGAAAATTTATGAGAATAGTGACAAAAATTGAAAATGTACAATGAGAATATTCTTGTATTACTAGGTAACATGTTACATACAAAATGATAGACGTTAGAGTATTGATGAAAGTTGGTATATTTCAGGAGAACTAGGTAAAGTTAATTTTTTTCTTAATAGAAATAAGAGAAACTATTTTCTATTGGGCTAAATAAATAATCTAAGTCATGGGAATGTAAGATTTATCAAGAGGAAAACCCAGAGGAGAGTAGAAAAGAGATCTGGGATGAATTTATTCTTGGCCACATGGAGTCACAAAATAGGCCAATGAAGATCATTTTTTTTTCTTTTTTTACTGAGATACTGCTTGAATGGCTTTGGTATTATCACCAGATGAAAGGATTCTTCCAGTGCCATTAATATATCATTTTAATTTATTGTAAGTTGGTATTACATCAGAGGCTGGCTGTACTCAAAATGATACAAAGGTAACTGTTCCTTCAAAATGAAAAGATAATTTGTAAAATTGAAATGCCTGATCTTTGCTTTTTCACCAGATGCAAAGCAGTGTATCCAGTGCCTACCTCAAGAGTATCCAAACAGGGAGAGAACTTATTGCCTCCTCAAGCCTGTGACATTCTTGTCTTTTGAGGATGCTTTGGGGATGACCATAGCCTGCATGGCACTCTGCTTCTCTGTCCTTACAGCTGTGGTTTTAGGAATTTTTGTGAAGCACAAAGATACTCCCATTGTCAAAGCTAATAACTGGACTCTCAGCTTTATTATGCTCATTTCCCTAATGTTGTGCTTCCTTTGCTCCTTGCTTTTCATTGGCCATCCTAACACAGCCACCTGCATCCTCCAACAAGTCACATTTGCACTTGTGTTCACTGTGGCTGTTTCCACTGTTTTGGCCAAAACTATTACCGTGATTCTGGCATTCAAAGCCATAAATCCTGGAAGAACAATGAGATATTTCCTGCTATCAGGAGCTTCTAAGGGTGTCACTCCTGTTTGCCTCCTGATCCAAGTGGTGATATGTGGAATCTGGTTGGGAATCTCTCCCCCTTTCATTGACATAGACCCACACTCTGAGGCCAGAAACCTTATCATTGTGTGCAATAAGGGTTCAGTCACTGCCTTCTACTGTGTCCTGGGATACCTGGGCTTCTTGGCATTGGGGAGTTTCACTGTGGCTTTCCTGGCCAGGAACCTGCCTGACACATTCAATGAAACCAAGTTCCTCACATTCAGTATGCTGGTGTTCTGCAGTGTCTGGATCGCCTTTGTTCCTGTTTACCACAGCACCAAAGGGAAGTTAATGGTGGCTATAGAGGTCTTCTCCATCCTCGCCTCCAGTGCGGGGCTCCTAGGCTGTATCTTTGCCCCCAAATGCTACATTATTCTGATAAGATCTGATAAGAACTCCTTGAAAAGTTTTAAAAAAAGAAGAGGTTCCAGATGAAACAGTCATTTTAAAATTTTCTCTCTTAAGTCCTTATTTGTTGCATTATCCTATAATCTTTTTATTTCTGTATGATCATTATGTCTTTATTTCCAAATCTGATTTATTGAGTAGTATCTTCTCTCTCTTTTCTAGGATGACTTATCTAAAGTTTTGTCAGTTTGTTGATTTTGTTAAAAAGCCAACTAGTGGGTATAAGTATTCTTTGTATGGTTTTCATCTCTTAAGTATATTCATTCTAATAGTAACATCTTTGTAACTACTAGCTTTCAGTTTGCTCTTCTTGTAGTTGCATGATGTATAAAATAGTATTGATTTAATGTTTTTATCTTTTTTTAAAGAAACTTGTGAAAAATTTAAGTGTCTGTATAAGCAAATTTGTTGCAGCTTCTCCAAATTTTTGGTATGTTATTTTTCCATTTTGTTTACATCAGATATTTTTGTTACTGAAATATATGAATAATTATTATTTAAGTAAAAATATGTAGTATGTGTGAAGCCATTTTTTCCCAACAAATATAACCACATAATACACCTTTTTAAAATACTTGCAATAATCTTGATTAAAGGCACTAGAATTTTCTAACAGCATTTGAGGAAAGTGAATGTCATTTAATGTAGAGGGCACTGCATACGGAAGCCATCTTGAGCTATCCACCATCTTGAGCTATCCACCATCTTGGAAACCATTAGGTTTCACTTCCTCATTGAGCACACCATTTCTCAGAAATCATGTGACCAACTGTTCTTACCATGGGGCAGTTGGGTTTCTAGGCAATGGGAAAGATCCACCCACACCAATGATTGGCTCATGCTGTTCTATCTCATTTGCATTTTGGGCAACCAATCGGTGCCTACCAGCCTGTATATAACTCGCCATTTTTCCTCAATAAACAGAAGACTTGATCAGCACCTCGTATTGTCTCCACTCTGTGTGCCTGTGTGTATTTGTCCCTTCTCTCACTCCCTCCCCCAGGAAACCTGTTTGACAGTCCCACAGGTCGGGACAATTTAAGTTACAAGATTTATTAGCAATAGAAACCTCACACAGCCTCAGTGGCACAGATACTATATGCACTGCTGCACAATTCTGGAAGCTAAATGGGAAGCTCTGAGTTCCCATATTGAATGAAAACATACACAGTGTTTGTCTAACAGTCTGGCTTAGTTCACTTAGCATTAAATCTCCTATATTTATCCACTTTGTATGGAGTAATAGTGTTTCATTTTTCCTTATGACTGAGTAATATTCTATATGCAACACTTTTTCTTTTTCTTTCCTTTTTTTTTTTTTGGAGATGTTTTTGCTACAAAGTCTGTGCACTCACCAGAAAAACAGAGACAGAAAGCAAGAAATCACCCCCCACAGGGGGGCTGGCTATGCCTCAATCTCTTCTCCTCCATTCTCCTTTGGGATCTTGCTCACATATGCACATGCGCCTGACATGCACCTGACGTGACTTCAAGCTGCCCGGTATGGGACTTGAACTGCAGTCAGCTACATAGGAGTCCAGCGACATAGCAATTTTGCCAACTGCTGGTTCCTATACAACACTTTTTCAATCCAATCATCAGTTATTGGACACTTAGGTTGATTCCATGTCTTAGTAATTGTGAATATTGCTGCAATAACATGGATGTGCAAATATCTTTCTAACTAAGTATTTTCCCATACTTAAGTCAAATATCAAAAAAGTGGGATTATTGGGTCATATCGAAGTTTTGTTTGTAGGTTTTTGAGGATACTCTGTATTGTTTTCCATAGTGACTATACCAATTCACATTCGCACCAGAAGTTTAGAAGTGTTCCCTTTTCACCACAGCCTAACCAACAGTTGTTCTTTATTTTATTCATGACAAGCTTTATTTTTTTTTTTAATTTATCTTTTAAGTTTTTACCATAGGGCACATGAGCTCTCTGGTGAGACAGAGAGAGGGAAAGTGAGAAATCACTCCCCTAATGGGGAGTAGAAGAGTTCCTTTTTCACCACAACCTCACCAGCATTTATCATTCTTTATTTATTTTTTTTATTATTAGCCATTCTGATGAGTAAAGTGGTATCTTATTGTGCTTCTGATTTGGATAATCCTAATGATAAGAGCTACTAACAAAATGGTTAGTCATGTTTTTTGGGGGAGTTATCTGTTTAGCTCATTTGGCCATTTTTTTTAGGGTTTTTGGTGTAAGGCATATGCACTCACCAGAAGGACAGAAAGAGACAGAGATAGAAAGCGAGAAATCATCCCTAGGGTGAATGGCCACGCCACAATCCGTTCTCCATTCTCCTCTCAGAATCTTGGGCATGCATGCACATGCACCTGGTGTGAGTTTAAGCCACCAGGTTTGGGACTTGAACCGCGGTCGACTACATGGGAGTCCAACGACATAGCCTTTACACCAACTGCTGGTGCCTTGCCCATCTTTTAATTGGATTGATCTTTTTTCAATGGTCTGCTTGACTTCCCTATATATTTTGGTCTGGTTATCAGTCCCTTATAAAAAGCGTAGTTTACAGAAATATTATCACATTCTGAGGTTTGTCTTTTCACTCTAATTATTGTTTCTTTTGCTGTCAGGTAGCTTTTTAGCCTGATATAGTCCCACTTTATTTTGGAGATTACTGTCAGTGTTTGGGGGTCTTATTTAAGAAATCTTTGCCTATTCCTATGTCTCCAAGAGTTTCCCTGGTGTTTTTGTCTAGTAGTTTTATAGACTAAGGTTTTATGTTTAGATATTTAGATTTTTGGTACAGTGTGACCCCGTTTTTGTTAATGTGAGAAATACGAGTCCTGTTTCATTTTTCTACAGGTGCTTATTATTTTTTAATCATCATTTGCTGAAGAGATTTTCTTCTCTGATGTTTTGAGCTCCTTGTCAAAAATCAGTTGACTATATGCTTTGGGATTTATTTATGCATCCTCTGTTCTGTTCCATTTGTCTATATGCCTGGTTTTGTGCAAGTACCATGATGTTTTGATATCACAGAGTCATAATATGTTTTGAGGTTATAAAGTGAGATGCCTCCTGCTGTATTCTTTCTGTATAGTATTGCAAAAGCGATTCAGGGCCGTTTATGATTTCAGACAAATTTTATGATTGTTTTTTCTATTACTGTGAAGAATATCTCTGATAGTATGATCCCAATTAGATTACATTTGTAAACTAATTTGGGTAAAATTAACATTTTTATTATATTGATTCTTCCAATCCAGGAACATGGGAATTATTTCCACTTTTGTGTTTCTCTTTCTGTTTCTATTTTTAGGTTTTTTTTTTTCTTTGTAGAAATCTTTCACTTACTTGGTATCTTCTTTTCTTTTTTTTGATGGCTATTGTAAATAGTATTGCTTTTTTCAGTTCTACCTCAGTATGTTCATTGTTTATGTATAAAAATGCTATATAGGGACCAGCAGTTAGCGTAGTGGCTATGTCGTTGGACTCTCATGTAGTCGACCACGGTTCGCGTCCCAGACCCGGTGGCTTAAACCTCACGCTTGGCACATGTGCGTGCATGCCCAAGATCCCAAGAGGAGAACGGAGGAGAAGGGATTGCAGCGTGGCCATCCCCTCTGGGGGGGGGGGTGATTTCTTGTTTTCTCTCTCTCTGTCTCTCTCTGTCTGTCTGGTGAGCACATGCGCCCTGTAACAAAAAGCCTCTCCAAAAAAAAAAAAAATGCTATATAGATTTTTGTATGTTGATTTTTGTATTCTGTCACTTTATTCATTTATCTCTTCTAGGTGTTTTGGGAAGGAGGTTCTTTTGAATTTTCCTTTGTATATAATCATGTCATCTACAAATAGAGATAATTTCACTTATTTTTCTATTTGAATGTCATTTATTTAGTTCTTTTGTCTGATTGCATTAGCTAGGTCTTCCATACAATGGCGAAAAGGAGTGGAGAAAGTAGGCAGTCTGGCTTTGTTCAAGATTTTAGTGGAAACACTTTCAGCTTTTTTTCCCCATTCAGTATAATGTTAGCTACAGGTTTGACATATATGCTTTATTGTCTTGAGAAATATCCTTTCTATGCCAATTCTGATGAGAACTTTAATTATGAAGGTATGTTTTATTTTATCAGATGGCTTTTCTCCATGGATTGATATGATCATATGGCTTTTATCTTTTTTTTTTAGTTAATGTGTTGTATTATGTTTATTATTTTGCATATGTTTAACTACACTTGCATCCCTGAAATAATGCTTGCTTGGTCATGGTGTGTAATTTTTTAATAGATTTTTAAATTTTATTATCATTATTTTTGCTATAGTGCACATATGCTCACTGGAGAGGCAGAAACAGTGAGAGGGAAAGTGAGCAAGCACCCTTCAGAGAGTATGGCCACACCAAAATTATTCTCTTCCACTCTTGTCCTGAGATTTTGGGCACACTTGCACATGTGTCTGGTATGAGTCTCAAGTCACTAGGTCTGGGATTTGAACTGCAGTTGGACATGTGGAAGTATAGCACCTTAACCATCACAATACCTATTGAACTCAGTGTATAATCTTTCTAATATGCCATTGGATATAATTTGCTAGTATCTTGTTTTAAATTTTTGCATCTGTATTCATCAGATATATTGGTCTGTAGATTTCTTTTTTTCTTTCTGTCTTTCTTTCTTTCTCTCTTTCTTCTTCTTCCTCTTTCTCTTCTTCTTTTCTCTTTCCTTCTTTCTTTTTCCTTTCTCCTTTCTTTCTTTCTTTCTTTCTTTCTTTCTTTCTTTCTTTCTTTCTTTCTTTCTTTCTTTCTTCTTTCTTTCTCTTTCTCTCTCTCTTTCTCCTTCCTTCCTTCCTTCCTTCCTTCCTTCCTTCCTTCCTTCCTTCCTTCCTTCCTTCCTTCCTTTCTTCCTTCCTTCTGTTTTTCTTTCTTCTTTCTCCTCCTTCTTTCTTCTTCTTCTTTCCTTGTTTGGTTTTGGTACCAAGGCAATGAAAAAGTCATGGAATAAATTTGGGAGGGTTCCTTCTTTAAAAAAAAAAATCTATTTTGATGTGCAAGCACTTTTCTGACTGAGCGTTCTCCTGTCTTTCAGGTAAATACCCAGAAGTGGGATTGCTGGATCAAATGGTAGTTCTATTTGTAGATCTTTGAGGAACCTCCATATTGTTCTTCACAGTGGTTGAACTAGTTTACATTTCCACCAACAATGTAGGAAGGTTCCCTTTTCACCACATCCCCGCCAACACTTTTCACTTTTTATATTCTTAATCTTTGCCATTCTCACAGGGGTTAGGTGGTATCTCATTGTGGTTTTTATCTGCATCTCCCTTATGATGAGGGATGTTGAGCATTTCCTCATATGCTTTTTGGCTGTTCATGTGTCTTCCTTAGAGAGATTTTTGTTCAGCTCATTTTCCCATCTTTTAGTTGGGTTAATCTTTTTTTTTTTTTTTTTTTTTTTTTTTGCATAAGGCACTTGAGTTCCCTGTGTATTCTGGTTATCAGTCCCTTGTCTGAGGCATATTTAACAAAAATATTTTCCCATTCTGAGGGTTGTCGGTTCACACTTGTTACTGTGTCCTTTGCTGTGCAGAAGCTTCTTAGTCTAATGTAGTCCCACTTGTCTATTTTAGGGATTATTGCCTGTGCTTTGGGGGTCTTATTTAAGAGGTCTTTGCCTACTCCAATGTCTCCCAGAGTTTCCCCAGTAGTTTTATTGTTTGAGGTCTTAGGTTCAGATCTTTGATCCATTTTGAGTTGATTGCTGTTAATGGTGACAGATGGGGGTTCAGTTTCATCTTTCTGCAGGTGGATACCCAGTTTTTCCAGTACCATTTACTAAAGAGATTTTTCTTTTCCCAATGGATTGACTGATATCCTTTGTCATAGATCAGTTGGCTGTAAGCTTTGGGGGTTATTTCTGGAGTTTCTATTCTATCCCATTGGTCCACATGTCTGTTTTTTTTGCCAATACCATGCTGTTTTGATGACCACAGCTTTACAGTATATCTTGGGACCAGGGAGTGATATACCTCCTACTCCTACTCCATTCTTTTTTCTTTTTTCTTTCTTTCTTTTTTGAGAGGTTTTTGTGATAGGGCATGTGCACTCGCCAGACAGACAGAGAGACAGAAAGCAAGAAATCACCCCCCAGGATGGCCATGCCTCAATCCCTTCTCCTCCATTCTCCTCTTAGGATCTTGGGCACGCACACACATGCACCTGGTGTGAGTTTTAAGCCACCGGTCTGGGACACAAACCGTGGTTGATTCCATGGGAGTCCAGCGACATAGCCATTACGCTAACTACTGGTCCCCTTCCTACTCCATTCTTCTTGCGCAGGATTGCTTTTGCAATACAAGGTCTTTTATGATTCCAGACAAATTCTATGATGGTCTTTTCTAGATCAGTGAAGAATATTTCTGGTATTTTGATTGGAATTGCATTAAACACGTAGATTAATTTGGTAGAATTGCCATTTTGATTATGTTAATTCTTCCAATCCAGGAGCATGGAATGTCCTTCCATGTTTTATGTCACTTTCAATATCTTTTTTAAGATTTTCATAGTTTTCTTTATAAAGGTCTTTGACTTTCTTAGTTAGGTATTTCCCTAGGTATCTTATACATCTTGTGGCTATGGTGAAAGGAATTTCTTTCTTCAGCTCTGCTTCATTCAACTTGTTCATAAATAGAAATGCTATAGATTTTTGGATATTGATTTTGTATCCTGCCACTTTACTGTATTCACTTATTATGTCAAGCAGCATTATTCACAATTGCTAAGACATGGAACCAACCTAAATGTCCACAAACTGATGAATGGATTGGAAAAGTGTGGTATATATACTCTATGGAATAGTACTCAGCCATAAAAAATAACAAGACCCTGGCATTTGATAGAAAGTGGTCAGATACGGAGGATCTTTTGCTGAGTGAAGTAAGCCAGGCTATGAAAGAAAGATATTGTATGTATCCTCTCAATATATACCAACTATCTGCACTCTATGGTAGAGAGAGAAAAATTGGAAGACATAAAAGCAGTGACGGTACTTAACGAGAACAGGACAGTGTGGAATGGGGGGTGTGAAGAGAAGAGGATAGAGAAAGATAGCAAGAGAACGAATAGAGAGACAGAATGTTAGTGAGAAACAGATATGGCTTATTACCAGTTGATGATCACATGTATAGTATTCTCAACTGGATTGGTCTGAGAAGTATTTCATGATGGGTAAAGTCTTTTTACAAGCAAAATGAGAAATAGTGATTGACTGTTTTAAAAAATAATTAGAATAATAATAATAATGATGATTGGGAAAAACATAGAAAAGATATTGAATGATGAAGTGGGGAGATTAATGTCTCTGTATTGACTGACATGCATGGCATTCCCTTTTGAAAAAGCAATGTAATGCACTGTAAAGTTATAGGTAATCCAATGTAATATAAAGAAGATTATGATGATAATAAAAATTAAAAAATTAAAAAAATAAATAATTTTTTAAAAATTCTATTTTATCATTATCATTATTATTATTATTATAGTTTGAGTAGAATTGGTGCTAACTCTTCTTTAAAATTTTTGTAGAATTCAGTGAGACCATTGGTACATGAGTTTTTCTTTATTGGGAGACTATTTACACTGACTCATTGTCATTGCTTATTATTGGTCTATTCAGGCTTTCTATGTCTTCCTGATGAAATCTTGGAAAATTGTAAGTGTTCAGAAATTTGTCCATCTCATTAGGTTTTCTAGTTTTTTGGCATATAATCATTCATATTATTCTATTATGATTTGTATTTTTGTTATGTCTGTTGTAATATTGCCTGATTCATTGCTGATTTGATTTATCTAGATCCTTTCTCAGTTCTCGATTAGTCTAGCTAACTGTGTCAATTTTGTTTATAATCACAGAAAAACAGGTTTTTACTTTATTTATTTTCTATATAGTTCTTTTACTCTCTAGTTCATTTATTTCTGCTTGAGCTTTTTATATTTCTTTCTTGTTGGCAACTTTTTGTTTGGGGGGGGTTGTTTTATCAGTTCCCTGAGATGTATGATTAGTTTGCCTATTTGCCATCTTTCAATTTTTTTAAAATGTAAACACTAATTGCTACAAAATTCCCTTTAATGACTACTTTTGATGCATCCCAAATGTGATGGATACTCATGTGCTCTTCTCATTGATTCCAATTAATATTTTGATTTTAGTCTTACTGTCTTTGGTGGTTGTGAAGTAATTCAAAAGCAGGTTATGCATTTTCATGTATTTGTGTATTTTGAGGTGAGGGTCCTTTCTACAGTTAATTTTAAATTTAGTTTCATTGTTATACATAATTTTCATATTTTACAATTTGTAAAAGCTTGTTTTGTGTCTTGTTGTATGGTCGATTTTCAGAAATGTTCCATGTGGGGTGAGAAGAATGTGTGTTTTGTGTTTTTTTGGTAAAATGTTCTAAAGAGGTCAGTCAAGTCCATTTGATTTATGGTTTCATTTAGCTCCTGTGTCTATTTATTTATTTTCTAGATGACCTGTCCAGAGGAAGAGTGGGCTGTTGAGATCCCCAGCTGCTACTGTGTTACAGTATACCTCTCCCTTTAGATCTAGTAATATTTTGCTTTATTTATCTATTTTCTGTACATTCACTCTCTGTGTATTAATAGAGCATACAAAATGATCTTCTCATCCTGAATATATTGTATATTGGTTCAATCAAAGATATTACTATACATATTATAAACAGATCATTTTTAAAAAAATTTTGTGTCCCTTAAGTGTTTTTCTTCATTTTTTGCCCTTGAGTCCCTCCCTTCTACCCTCTTCCCACACTGTCTCTAGTATCCATAGTTATTCTTCATATCTTTATACTGTCCAATCTTTCAGTTTCTGCCATCACTTTAGAAATTTGGTATATATTGATATACAATGCCTCTCTTTTATAAGTCTGGCTTGCTTTGTGTAGTAGTAAATCTTTCATATTCATCCATTTTCTATTAAGTGTCAGAGTCTCATTATTTTTTTTTCCAGTCCCTCTCTGCTTTATTAAGGTTGGCCAACATGGCACTCATATTCAGACATTCATTACAAGCTTTCAGTGATGTTCAGCTTCTGAATTATTTTTCCATCATTAAGTTAGGTTAGGCACATTGGTTTATATTATATAGGAAATACTTATCTTCAGGACACAGACAGGAACAATTATAATTAGCAAATGCTACAAAAACTGAATCCAAATCTCAGTGACCCTCTTTCCTAAACTGTAACCATTCATTTAGTCTTGATTGACAACAGACCAAAAGCACCACATCAGCCTGTCTGTGTGAGATTCTGGTGACTGAGAAATCCCTGAAAGAGCAGTAAGCTGTCATTACTGGGAAGCTCAAACACTGGCAAGGCTTAATTGCAAAGTATTTAACAGAAGGCCACAGGAGTTGTTTTCCTAAGGGAGCTAGAACTATCGATGACGTTTAGTAATGCATTGAAATGGCATTGCCTAGTGCGAGTGTTGCACAGAAACTTCAGGTCACCTTGTCTAGATCAATTGTTTTGGATACATTTCCACTATCATGGCATGGCCCTGTCCTCCAGTCGCACAGGCAGCCACTAAGCCATACTGGCCTCCTTCCTTCCGTAATCTGTGGGCTGCGGCCATTACCAACCAGCAGCCAGTGGCTCCAAAAGGATGTCCCAGGGACAGTGATCCGCCCCAGTTATTGAACTTGTCCAGAGGAGGCACTCCAACCTTGGTTTTTCTGTTCATGTAGTTTTGTGCAAACCAGTCAGAATCCATGGCTTTAAAACTGGCCAAGATCTGACCTGAGAAAGCTTCGTGAAATTCAAAAACATAAATATCATTCATGGTTAATCCTGCCTTTTCTAGAACTTTTGGAGTACCGTATGTTGGTCCGAGTAAAAGCTGGTCTTTTGGATCCTGAGATACGTACACAAAATCCCTCAGATATGCCTTTGGCTTATACCCCATGGCCAGGGCTTTCTCCTCTGCCATGATCAGCATTGCAGATGCACCATCAGTCAGGAAAGAAGAATTTGCAGCTGTCACTGTGCCGTAGGGCTTGACGAAGGCTGGCTTTAGTTTGGCCATCTGCTCCAGTGAGGAAAGACGGATGCCATTGTCTTTGGTAACTGTATCCTTTTCCGGAACGCTGAAGAGCATGACACCAGAAAGGAAGCCTTCATCCTGCGCCTTCTTGGCCAGACTGTGAGAGCGCAGCTTGTACTCATCCTGTTCCAGCCGAGAGATGGAAAAGACGGCAGCCAAGCGGTCCGCAGAGTGGCCCATGGTCTCGCTGGTGGAGAACTCGGCCACCGCCAGGAGCTCAGGTGATAGGAAATTCAATCTAAATTTAGAGAGAAAAGACAGTCGCTGGCCCAGTGTCTTGGCCTTATTGAGATCAAGCATCATTTTCCTCATTTTCCTTGAGTGACGAATAGGGACGTCGATCATTAATTCAACCCCGCCAGCAATGACCACATCACATTGGCCAGAGGCAATCAAGCCAACACCTGTGGTCATAGCCTGGTTGGAGGAGATGCAAGCCATGGTGACCGTGTGGGCGGGGGTTTTGTCAGAGAAGCCAGCTCTAAGGGCAGCCTCTCTTGCCACGTTGCTTGTTTTCACTTCCTGAATAATTGTGCCAAAGACAATATAATCAACAACTTCCTTTGGGACATTGGTGCGATGCAATAAACCCGTAAGTGCTGCTCTGCTCAAATCATGTGGCATTAGGTCTTTTTTTTTTTATTATTATTTATTTATTTTTGTATATACTTTCAATCATATTGTTTGGCTTACAATGAGACCATTTCGATATGTGAACATTTCTCCCCAGACCCGTTGATCGAAATATCTTCAACAGATAACACCACACCTCCCCATCCCGTCAATGCTCTACCTCTGTATCCCTTCTCTAAATGTCTTTCATTGGGCCCCACTTCTCCACATACACCTCATCTGACATTCACACCCATCTCTTGTGTTTGTTCAACTGTTAGTCAATCAGTTTCAGACATAGAATGCAGACAAACGGTATATGTTAAGTGGGGACATACAATGTCTCTCCTTCATAGCCTGGCTTGCCTCACTCAGCAGTACATCTTCCATATTCTTCCACTTTCTGTCAAAAGCCAGGGCTCTGTTGGTTTTTATGGCTGAGTAGTATTCCATAGAGTATATGTGCCACAGTTTTTCAATCCATTCCTCCATACGGGGACATCTGGGTTGGTTCCATGACTTAGCAATTGTGAATAGTGCCGCAATAAACATCGATGTGCAAGCACTTTTCCAATGAAGAATTCTTCTGTCCTTTGGGTAGATACCGAGGAGTGGGATCTCTGGATCATATGGCAGATCTATCTGTAGATTTTTGAGGAATCTCCAAATTATTCTCCACAGTGGTTGGACCAATCTACATTCCCACCAGCAGTGTAAAAGAGTTCCCCTTTCACCACACCCCCGCCAACACTTATCATTTTTTGTTTTTTTAATATTAGACAATCTGACTGGGGTTAGGTGGTACCTCATTGTTGTTTTTATCTGCATTTCCCTTACGATGAGGGAGGTTGAACATTTTTTCATATGCCTTTTGGCCATTCGTATGTCATCTTTAGAGAGTGTTTTCTTCATCTCCTTCTCCCATCTTTTAATCGGGTTGATCATCTTTTTTCCAAACACCTTTTTTAGTTCCTTGTGTATTCTGGTTATCAGTCCCTTATCTGATGCAACATTTACAAAAATATTTTCCCATTCTGAGGGCTGTCGATTCACACTAACTACTGTGTCTTTGGCCATGCCGAAACTTCTTAGTCTGATGTAATCCCACTTGTCTATTTTGTGGACGATGGACTCTGCTTTGAGGGTCTTCTTTAGGAAGTCTTTCCCTACACCAATGTCTCCCAGAGTTTCCCCAGCATTCTCCAGGAGCAGCTTTATAGTTTGAGGTCTTAGATTTAGATCCTTGATCCACCTTGACTTGATTCTTGTCAAAGGAGAGAGGTAGGGGTTCAGATTCATCTTTCTGCAAGTGGAAGTCCAGTTTCTCCAGCACCACTTGCTGAAGAGGCTTTCATTTTCCCACTGGATTGACTGGTACCCCCTGTCAAAGATCAGTTGACTGTATGTTTGGGCACTTATTTCTGGGGACTCTATTCTGTTCCATTGGTCCACATGTCTGTTTCTGTGATGTGGCATTAGGTCTTTATACAAAGTGCCTGACAGCAAAAATGGGATGCGAACACCACCCACTACCACGATATTCCTTATGTTAGGTTCGGTTAATGTCTTCTTCGATTTAGTCTGGATGGCTGGGGCAGCACGTAGCTGGGACGAACAGCTCAAAGGTCTTATAGAAAATCTGAAGGCCCATTTTGATGTACTGGGAAGATTTTTAAAAGTGTAAGTCAAGATGGAAGTCATTCTGAAACCTCTGTTCACTCCTCGCGACCTCCCGCTCCCGGCAAGCTTCGGACCCAAGTCAGAGTCTCGTTATTTTTTTATGGTTGAATAGCATTCCATAGTGTACATATGCCACACTTTTTTTCAATCTATTCATGAACATTTACATTAGTTCCATGTGTTAGCAATTGTCCTTAATGCCACAGTGAACATGGATGTGCAATTTTTTTCCTGAGTATATCCCTATTCTTTGGGTAGATACCCAGCAGTGGAATTGCTGGATCATATGATAATTCTATTTGTTGGTCTTTGAGGAATATCCACATTGTCCTCCCTAATTTACACTCCACCAACACTGTAGGAGAGTTCCCTTGTCACCACAGCCTTGCCAGCACTTATCATTTTTAATTAAAAAAAAAATCTTAACCATTCTGACTGGGCTTAGATAGTATTTCATTATGGTTTTGATTTGTATATCTTTTATGATAAGGGCTGTTGAGCTCCTTTTCATATGCTTTATGACTGTTTGTATGTCTTCCTTAGAGAGTTATCTGTTCACCTCAATTGCCATCTTTTAATTTGGTTGATCAGGTTTTAGGTAAGCTGTATGAGTTTCCTGTATATTCTTGTTATCAATTCTTTATCTGAGATATAATTTGCGAATAATCCCATTTTAAGGGCTGTTGATTCATTTTAATTATTAGTTCTTTTTCTGTGCAGAGCTTTTTAACCTAATGTAATCCCACCAGTCTATTTTGGGGATATAACCTGTGTTTTTGGGATTTTAGGATTTTATTTAAGAAGTCTTTTCCTACTCAAATAGTTCCAAGAGATTCCCCTGTGTTTTAGTTTAGTTATTTTTAGAGAGAGATTTTTGCCTTAGGGCATGAGAGAGAGAGAGAGAGAGAGAGAGAGAGAGAGAGAGAGAGAGAGAGAAGGAAAGTAAGAAATCACACCCAAGGGGAGATGGCAATGTCACAATTTCTTATCTTCATTCTTCTGGGATCCTGGACAAGCACACACATGTGCCTGGTGTGATTTTCACGCCACTGGGTCTAGAACTCACACTGCAGTTGTCCATGTGGAAGTCCAGCAATATAACTTCTACACCATCTGCTGGCCCCACAACCAGCAGTTTTATAGTTTCAAATATTAGGTTTAGATTTTTGATCCATTTTGAGTTTATTTTTGTTACTGGTGAGAGATAGGGGGCCAGTATTATCTTCTGCATATGGATACTCAGTTTTTCAAGCAACATTTACTAAAGAGGTTTTTCTTTTCCCTACTGGATTGACTGGTACCCTTTGTCAAGTCAGTAGGCTGTATGTTTTGATGTTTACTTATGGGGTCTCTATTCTGTTCCATTGGTCTAAATACCTGATTTTGTGACTGTATCATGCTGTTTTGATTATCATTGTTTTGCAATATATTTTGGGGTAAAAGAGTTAGATGCCTCCTACTGCACTATTCTTGCATAGCATTGCTTTGGCAATATAGAGTCTTTTATGATTCCAGACAAATTGTGTGATTTTTTTTTCTAAATCTGTGAACAATATCTCAGGTAATTTGGTTGGGATTACATTAAATATGTAGATTAATTTAGGTAGAATTGGCATTTTGACTATATTAATTCTTCCAATTCAGGAACATGGGGTATCCTTTCACTTTTTTTGTGTCATTTTCAATTACATTTTTTATATTTTTATAGTTTTCCTTTTGGAGGCATTTCACTTCTTTGGTTAGGTTTATTCATAGGCATCTTATACTTTTTGTGGTTATCGTGAATGGGATTGCTATCTTCAGTTCTACATCAGTTTATTCATTGTTTGTGTATAAATATACTATATATTTTGGTATGTTGATTTTGTATCCTGCCACTTTACTGTATTTATCACTTCTAGGAGGTTTTTATCACAGAATCTTTTGGATTTACTATGTATACAATCATGTTATCTGCAAATAGATGTAATTTCACTTCTTTTTCCTAGTTGGATGCCTTCAATTTTATTCTCTTGTCTGATTGCATAGATTAGGATTTCCAGTACTATATTAAGGAGGAGTGGAGAAAGTGGGCAGCCTTGTCTTTACAGTTCTTAGTGGAAAAACTGTAGTCCATTCCATATAATGCTAGCTATGGGTTTCTCATAGATGGATTTATTGTATTAAGAAATGTCCCTTCCATGCCAATTTTTATGAGTCTTAATCATGAAGGGATGTTGTAGTCTATCATTGATTCATATCATATGGTTTTTATCTTTCTTTCTGTTAATCTAGTGCATTATATTTTTGTTTTTGTGTATGTTAAATCACACTTGCATCCCTGAAATAAAACTTAACTAATCATGATGTATAATCCTTTTTGTGTCATTGGATACACTTTTCTAATATCTGTTGAGAATTTTTGTATCTATATTCATCAGCAATATTGGTCTATAGTTGTTTTTTTTTTGTGATGTTCTTCTCTGTTTTGGGGATGAGGGTGATGGAGGCTTCATTAAATGAATTTGGAGAGTGTTCCCTCCTTTTGGATCTTTAGAAATAGTTTGAGTAGAATGGAGGTTAGCACTTGAAACTTTTTGTAGAATTCAGAAGTGAAGCCATCGGGATCTGGACTTTTCTTTGTTGTGAGGTTCTTTATTGATGATTCCATCTCATTTCTTTATTTTTTCTTTCTTTCTTTTTTTTTTTTTTTTTGAGAGGTTTTTGCCATAGGGCGCGTGCACTCACCAGAGACACAGAGAGAGAGACAGAGAGATAGAAAGCAAGAAATCACCCCCAGGGGGGATGGCCATGCTGCAATCCCTTCTCCTCCATTCTCCTCTCAGGATCTTGGGCATGCACGCACATGTGCCCGGTGTGAATTTTAAGCCACTGGGTCCGGGACCACGGTCGACTATGTGGGAGTCCAGCGACATAGCCATTACGCTAACTGCTGGTCCCCAATCTCATTTCTTAATATGGATCTATTCAGGCTTTCAATTTCTCCCTGATTCAGTCTTGGTAGATTTTATGTGTCCAAAAATATATCCAGCCATATATCATCCAAGTTTTCTTGTTTGTTGGCAAATAGTTGCTCATAGTATTCACTAATAATCGTTTGTATTTCTGTTATGTCTGTTGTAATATTGTCTGTTTCACTGCAAATTTAATTTATCTGGATCCCTTTTCTCATCTTTATTAGCAAAGCAAAGTTATGTCAATTTTGTTTGTCATCTCTAAGAACCAACTTTGGTTTTGTTTCTTTTGTGTATAGTTATTTTATTCTCTATTTCATTTATTTCTGCTTGAATTTTTATTATTTCTTTTATCCTGGCATTTATTGTTGTTTTTTGATTTCCTGAGAGGTGTTGTTATGTTGTCTATTTACTACCTTTCTGTCTTTTTCTTATGTTCACTAATCGCTATGAACTAAGTTTATTCTCTTGTCTGATTGCATTGGCTAGGACTTGTAGTACTATATTAACGAGGAGTGAGGAAAATGGACAGCCTTGATTTGTTCCAGTTTTGAATGGAAAAGCTATTAGCTTTCCTATTCAGTATAATGTTAGCTATGGGTTTCTCTTTTGACTGCTTTTGCTGTGTCACATAGGTTATGGAAACTCATGTACTCACTATCATTGGTTTCAATGAATCAAGATGTTGCAAGGAATATCTTTTTACAATTCTCTTTTAATCACATCTTATTCACGAGGTGCATTTCTTGCAGGCAACAGTTTCTGGTTTTTTTAATTGATTCACCTTGTCCATGTCTCTTAATTGGAGAATTTAATCCATTAACTTCTCTGATCTCTCTCTCTCTCAACCTCTCTCTCTCGTCAAATTGAATAATAATAATAAATAAAATTAAATTATTTTTAAAAAAGGGAATGGAGAAATTTTACAGTCTTTTCTATTTTTTAGTGAGAAAGCATTCAACTTTCCCCATGGTAAAGGAGCTGTGGGGTTGTTATAGATGGCTTTTTTGTGTTGAGCAATGTCCCTTCTTACCTATCTCATAGAGAGTCTTAATTATGAAGGGATGTTGTATATTATCGAATTATTTTTCTGCATCAATTGATATAACCATATGGTATTTATCTTTCCTTTTGTTTATCTGATGTATCATATGTGTTGTTTTGCATGTGAGCCATCATTGCATCTTTGGGATAAAGTCTACTTAGTCATGGTATATAATATTTTAAATGTGCTGTTGGATTAAATTTTCTAGGTTTTTTTTGAGGATGTTTGTATTCATTGGGGATAGTGGCTTATGGTTGTATTTGTTATGTCCTTGTCTTCTTTTGATATCAGGGGACAGAGGCTTCATAGGCTGAGTTTGGGAGATGTCCTTCCTTTTCAACCTTGGAAATAGGTTGAGGAAAATTGGAGTTAATTGTACATCTTCCATATTCTTTTTTTCAAAAGCCAAAATGTCAAAAAAATTCAGAACTTAAGCCACCAGGACCTGGGTTTTTCTTTAGTGGGAGACTATTAGTAATTTAACATTATTGCTTGTGGTTAGTGCATTTGAGCTTTCTGTTTCTTCTTAGTTCAATCTAGGTATATATTATTTGTCCAGATATTTGTTTTATCTCATATAGTTTGTTAGCATATTATCACTAATAGTACTTTCTCCTGATTTTTTGTTTTTCTGTGATATCATTGTAATTTTGCCTGTTTAATTACTGATTTTATTTATCTGTTTTTTTTTCTCTGTTTTCCTTGATTAGTCTAGCTAGTTTGTCCAATTTTTTTATTCTCTAAAAAAAACAGCTTTCCTTCATTTTAGGGGATATTATTCTTTCCTTCTCAATTATATTTATCTCTGCTGTAATCTTTATTATTTCTTTCATTTTAGTATTTTTATTGTTGTTTTTCCAGCTCCTTGATATGTATTTTTAGGTTATTTATTTACCATCTATTTTTGTTTCTTGTGAGCACTAATTGGTATAATGTCAATCTTAGGACTGCTTTTGCTGTGTTCCAGTGATTATGGAGAGTTGTGTTTGCTACCTTTGGTTTCAATAAATCTTTTAATATGAATCTAATTTCTTCAGTAGTTTTGAAGTCATTTAGAAATAAATTGTTTAGTTTCCAGGCTATTGTGTATTTTAAAAGGCTCTTTCTGTTGTTGATAACAAGTTTATTTTCATCTTGGTTGGAAAAATAGCTAGATACAGTTTCTATACTTTTAGTTTTGCAAATGCTTGCTTTGTGTCCTATTATGAGGTCAATGTTCAAAAATGTTTCACATGGCACAGAGAAAAATGAGATCTGTAGCTGCTTGGTGAAATGCTCTATATATGTCTGTCAGGTTCATTTGTTGTATCATTTAGCTTCTGTGAATTTTTGGCTAGATGTCCAGTGGTGACAGTGGCATGTTAAAATATCTGGTTATTAGTGTGGTATGTAGCCCATCACTCTCTTGATATCTATCACTCTTTCTTTTACATATTTGGGTGCCTTGGTGCTGGGTCATAAATATTTATCATTATATTTTCTTGATGAATTAATCACATTAATACTATATAGTGTTCTTATTTGCCTTCAGTTGAATATTCTTCAGTTGAATATCCAGTTTTTCCAGCACTATTTGTTGAAGAGATCCCTTGCCTCCCTTGATTGGCTTGTGCCCTTTGTCAAAAATTAGTTGACTTTATATTTTTGGGTTTATTTCAGACTTCTCTATTCTGTTCCATTGGTCTTCACGGGTGTTTTGTTCCAGTACCATACTCTTTTGATTATCACAGATTTATAATATGTCTTGAGGCAACTTATTATGCCTCATACTTTATTCTTGCACAGTAGTGCTTTGTCAATACAGAAATTTTTATTATTTCAGATAAAATTTATAATTGTTTTTCTCTATTTCCGTGAAGAATATCTCTGGTAACTTGATTGGAAAAGCATTAAATATGTAGATTAATTTTGGTAGAATTGACATTTTGATTATGTTAATTCTTCCTATCCAGGAACCTGAAATGTTTTTCCACTTTTGTTTGTCATTTTCAATTTATTTTAAAGTGGCTTATAGTTTTCCTTTCAGAGGTCTTTTATTTCCTTGATTAGGTTTATTCTTATGTATCTTAATTTTTTGTCGCTATGGTAAATGGGATTGCACTCTCCAATTCTGCCTTAGTCAGTTCATTGCTGCTGTATTGAAATGCTGTACACTTTTTTTTTGAGAGGTTTTTGCTATAGGGTGTGTGCACTCACCAGAAAGATAGAGAGAGACAGAGAGACAGAAAGTGAGAAATCACCCTCTGGGGGATGGCCATGCTGCAATGTCTTCTCCATTCTCCTCTCGGGATTTTGGGCATGCACGCACAAGCACCTGGCGTGAGTTTAAGCCACCAGATCTGGGACTCAAACCACAGTCGACTACATGGGAGTCCAGCGACATAGCCATTACATTAATTGCTGGTCCTGAAATGCTGTTCATTTTTGTATGTTGATTTTGTATCTTGACACTTGACTATATTTATCATTTTCAGAAGGTGTGTGTGTGTCTGTGTGTATTCTTTTGGATTTTCTTTGCATAAAGTCATGCCATATGCGAATAGAGATAATTTTTCACTCCCTCTTTCAATGCCTTTTATTTTACTCTTTTGTCTGACTGCACTGGATAGAACATCCAGTACTATGTTGAAAAATAATGGAGAAAGTGGGCAGCCTTGTCTTGTTCCAGTGTTTAGTGGAAAAGCTTTCAGGTTTCTAGTATTAAGTATGATGTTAGCTATTGGTTTGTCATACATACTTTTATCGTGTTGAGAAATGTCCCTTCTGTGTTAATTTTGTTGATAGTCTTAATCATGAAAAAATGCTGTATTTTATTAAATGCTTTTTCTGCATTGATTGATATCATATCCTGTTTTTCTTTCCTTCTTTTAGTGTGGTGTAATTACACTTATTGTTTTCTGAATGTTAAACCATGCTTGCATTCTGAAAATAAAGTATTTCTGGTCATTATGTATAATATTCTTAATGCATTATTGGATATGATTTGCTAGTATCTTATTTAGGATATTTGCATCTATATTAATCAGGAATATTGATCTGTACTTTTCTCTTTTTTGTTATATCCTTGTCTGTTTGGGGGATTAGAGTGATGGAAGTGTTATAGAGTGAATTTATGAAGATTCCATTCTTTTGTATCATAGGAAGTAGTTTGAGTAGAATTGGGGTTATCTCTTCTTTAAATGATTAGTAAAATTAAGTAGTGAAGCTATAGGGACATCTTATTTGTTGGGAGGCATTTATTACTGATTCAGTATCACTGCTTGTTACTATTGTATTCAGGCTTTCTATTTCTTCCTGATTCAATTTTGGTAGATTATATATGTCCAGAAATTTGTCCATGTTATTTATGTTTTCATGTTTGTTAGCATATAGTCACTCATAATATCCTCTCATGATCTTCTGTATTTCTGTTCTATTTGTTGTAATATTGCCTGATTTTACTTAATCTCAAAACTTTGTTCTTGTTAATTATTTGAGATAACAGTGTGTCAATTTGCTTATTTTCTCAAAGAACCAGCTTTTTTCATTTTATTATTATTATTATTATTTATTTACATTCATTCACTGTACATCATTACAGCATAGAAAATGAGATTTTTCCATCCAGAATACACTATATATTGGCTCAATCAAGCACATCAACATATGTGTTATTGTCAACAAATAATTTTTTATTTCTTGTTTCCTGTATATTTTGCTTTTTTTTCCCATTCTTGATTCCCTCTCATCATCTGCCATCTTCCACCCTCCTCCCACACTGTGTCTTGTATCTATTGTTGCTTTCTATGACTTTTCTCCGACATTTTATTGTTTCACTAAATATCTTAATTAATCTAAATATTTTGAATAGGAACACATGTCCATGAACACAAGTCTGACTTTAGGCATAAACCTCAGTGAGTAGAATGAGCATACTGTAAAGTAGCATCTAGCTAGGGCTATATGGCTTACTACAGTCATCAAATAAGTATTTTTAATGCTTTTTTTAATTAAAAGAAAAACAGTTTTAGTGGGTTTTTTTTGTAACTTTTTTTATACTTAATTTACATTCATTCCCTAAGCATGGTCACAGCATACAAAATGTGATTTACCATCCAGAATATTCTGCATAGTGGCTTAATCATGCATGTTATCATAAAAAAATTTTCCATTTATATGTATAACTTCTATTTCTGACACTCTGTCCTTTCTCACCCTGTTCTCACACTACCTCTGGTGTCTGCAGTAGTCTTTCATTCTTTTTCCCCCCATATTGTATTGACCACACAATTTCTTAAATAATCTAACTACTTTCGATAGCAAGTTCAGCTGATTATTTCAAGAAAGCAGTTTTAACTTAAATCAAATAAATCTTAAGGAATGTTGCTTAAAACTTTAAGACAGGGAACATATTTGGATTCTGTTAAAATGGTAGGTACATGAACCTATTGACATCTCTTGCCAATCTTAGTATCTTCTCTTTGTGATTTTGGTCAACCTGGCTATAATGTGTCTTGGAGAAGATCTTCTTGGGTTGATTCTATTTGGGACTGGATCTTTGAGTGCCTCTCTAGGTTTGGAAAGTTTTCTTGCAGGATTTCATGGAATAGATTATCAATGCCCTTATGGGTCTCTTCGCCTTCTGGAATGCCAATTATCTGGATGTTTGGACATTTGATGGTATCTAGTACTTCTCATATATTATTTTCAAATTTTGGAGCCATTTTCTCAGTCTTTGTGGTGGATTTTTTTTCTTTCTTTTTTTTTTTTTTTTTTTTTTTGGAGAGGGTTTTGCTATAGGGCGTGTGTGCTTGCCAGACAGACAGAGAGAGAAAGAGAGACAGAAAGTGAGAAATCACCCCCCAGGGGGGATGGCCATGCCACAATCCCTTCTCCTCCATTCTCCTCTCGGGATCTTGGGCACGTGCGCACAAGCACCCGGCGTGAGTTTTAAGCCACTGGGTCCGGGACACGAACCGCGGTCGATTATGTGGGAGTCCAGTGACATAATCATTACACTAACTGCTAGGCCAGCAATTTTTTCTTCTATGTCTGAGATTCTATTTTCTGTATGATCTAGTCTGCTTTTAATACTTTCAAGGGAGATTTTGACTTCCTGTATTATAGTCTTCATCTCTAACAGTTCTGTTTGATTCTTAAAGTATGTAATTCCTCTTTTAGATCTTGCAAGAATTTCCTCACCTCCTGGAACTCGTGAAATTCTTTCTCCTTTCTCTTAAGCAGTTCATTGTCTCTTTTCTCTTCCATTTCTGTTAGCTTCACCATTATGAATGTTCTAAATTCTTTATCAGACATTTCCATGATTTCCATTGAACTGCTTGTGGATGAAGAGGAGTTATTCTTTTCCCTTGGAGAGGTATTTCCTGCTTTCCCATATTTCTTGTGGTCCTCCAGTGATTTCTAGTCTTCTGATGGATGGTGTGTTTCTTCCTAGTTCTTGAAGTTCAATCTGAATGTTCAGGAGCAAGCCAGAAAGAGGTGATCTGGAATTACTCTGTCGTTCTGTTGTGATCGCTTTGTGCAGCAGATTCAGTAGATATTGAAGTATATGTTAAATGCTAATAGCATTTGGATGTTTAGCTACAGTGCTCTTAGATCCATCACGCTAGCTTATTTGCTGGAGGCTGAATTATCAGTAGAAAATCTTCATTTCTCTTGTACCCTGAAATGACTATTTCAAGGACACAAATCTTTAAAACTAGACAACAAAGCCTACAAGAAAATCAGCAATGTTTTACTCAAAAGTCATAAAATTCTATTTCACCAATTCAGTTTCATGCACTTTATCTTCTATTGTGTTTCAATTTTCCTGATTAAATTTGGGGATATAATATTCAATTCCAGACTTGTCCCTATGATTAAGTTGACCATTTGCTTAGTTTTTGAATTCTTATTTCTGTGTGTCTGTACTTAATTTTTCTGATATATCACTGCCTTGAGAACTTCTTGGAGATCTGGTTTTGTGCTGGTAAATTCTTTCAGGTTTTGTTTATCTGAGAATATTCTTGTCTTTTCTTCCCACATGAAGGATAATCTTGCTGGGTAGAGTAATCTTGGTTGAAATTGCTTTTCCCTTAACACTTTGAATATATTTTCCCATTCTTTCCTCACTCGCATTGTTACCAGTGAGAGGTCTGCTGTTATCCTGATGGGATATCTTTTGTAGGTAACTTGATGTTTTTCTCTTGCCATTCTTAGTATTTTGTCTTTTCTGGGGTTTTGGTCAATTGGGCTATAATGTGTCTTGGAGAAGATCTTCTTGGGTTGATTCTATTTGGAGTCCTTTGCATTTCTTGAGACTGGATCTTTGAGTGCCTCTGTAGGTTTGGAAAGTTTGGAAAGTTTGCAGGATTTCATGGAATAGTTTATCAATGACCTTATGAGTCTCTTCACCTTGTGAGATACCAATTATACGGATGTTTGGATGTTTGATGGTATCTAGTATTTCTTGGATATTATTTTCTTTGAGCCATTTTCTCAGTCTTTGTGGTTGATTTTTCTAGGTCAGCCATGTTCTCTTTTATGTCTGAGATTTTTTGTATGATCTAATCTGCTTTTAATACTTTCAAGGGAGATTTTTTTTGAGAGGTTTTTCACTATAGGGTGTGTGCGCTCGCCAGACAGACAGAGAGAGACATAGAGACAGAAAGCGAGAAATCACCCTCCAGGGGGGATGGTCATGCTGCAATCCCTTCTCCTCCATTCTCCTCTCGGGATCTTGGGCACGAACGCACACATGCCCGGCGTGAGTTTTAAGCCACCGGGCCCGGGACGTGAACCGCGGTCGACTACGTAGGAGTCCAGCGACATAGCCATTACGCTAACTGCTGGTTCCCAAGATTTTTGACTTTCTGTATTATATCCTTCATCTCTAACAGGTCCTTTTGATTCTTTTGTAAAGTGTGTAATTCCTCTTTTAGATCTTGCAAGAATTTCTTCACCTCCGGGAACTCATTGTCTCCTTTTACCTTTTTCTTCTGCAGTTCATTGTCTCTCTTCTCTTCCATCTCTGTTAGCTTTGCCATTATGAATATTCTAAATTCTTTATCAGACATTTCCATAATTTCCATTGAACTGTTTGTGGATGAAGAGGAGTTATTCTTTTCCCTGGGAGGAGAGGTATTTTCTTGCTTACCTATATTTTTTGTGGTCCTGCGGTGATTTCAAGTCATCTGATGATAGTGGGTTTCTTCCTAATTCTTGAAGTTCAATTTGAGTGTTCAGGAACGAGCTGAAAGAGGTCATCTGGAATCTCTTTGCCGTAACATTGTGATCCTTTTGTGCAGCAGATTCAGTAGATATCGAGGAATATATTAACCCAAATTGTATTTGGATGTTTGGGTAAAGTTCCATTAGATCCATATAGAAACACAGTAAATGGAGATGAAGAGCGAAGAGATGAGATAAAAAGAAAAGGAAACAGAGAGAAACAACGACAATTTTTTTTTTTTTTTGGAGAGGTTTTCGCTATAGGGCGCATGCGCTCGCCAGACAGACAGAGAGAGACAGAGAGACAGAAAGTGAGAAATCACCCCCCAGAGGAGATGATCATGCCGCAATCCCTTCTCCTCCATTCTCCTCTCAGGATCTTGGGCACGCACGCACACGCGCCTGGCGTGAGTTTAAGCCACCAGGTCTGGGACTCGAACCGCTGTTGACTACATGGGAGTTCAGCAACATAGCCATTATGCTAACTGCTGGTCCCCCAATTTTGTTTTTTTAAAAAGAAGAAATTAGAAAACTGTGCAGCGCACTCTTGTCTCTCCTGCCTGGATGGGAGGGGGAGAGGGGATTATTAACAAGACAAAGGCGGAGCTGAGAACAAGAAAATACCTTACCTTTACAAAATTCAAAAAGGAAAAATTACAAAAAATGAGAATACAGAAGCAGAGAGAGACAGAGACAGAGAAACAGAGTCAGAGATAGAGAGAAGGCTAGAGGAGTTTCCTACCACTCAGATTTGTGGGCTGGAGGCTGAATTATCAGTAGGAAATCTTTATTTCTCTTTTACCCTGAAATCACTACTTCTCAGGAGCCATAAGGAATCTTTGTCTGAAGACCTACCTCTTGTCTCTTTTGCCTGTTTAGGAGGGAGAGAGGGATAATTAACAAGACAAAAGCGGGGCTGAGAACAAAATACTTTACAAAATTTTAAAAAGGAAAAATTACAAAAAATGAGAATATAAAAGCAGAAAGAGACAGAGACAGAGACACAGTGTTAGAGATAGAGAGAAGGACAGAGGAGCTCCCTACCACTCAGATTTGTGTGCTGGAAGCTGAATTATCAACAGGAAATCTTCATTTCTCTTTTACCCTTAAATCACTAGTTCTCAGGAGCCATGAGAAATCTTTGTCTGAAGACCTGCCTCTTGTCTCTCCTGCCTGGATGGGAGAAGGAGAAGGGATTATTAAGAATACAAAGGTGGAACTGAGAACAAGAGAATACCTTTACAAAATGTATTTTTTTTTTTTTTTTTTGGAGAGGTTTTTATTATAGGGTTCGTGGGCTCGCCAGAAAGACAGAGAGACAGAAAGTGAGATATCACCCCCTAGGGGGGATGGCCACACTGCAATCCCTTCTTCTCTCTTTTCCACTTGGGATCTTGGGCACACATGCACACATGCCCAGCATGAGTTTAAACCACCGGGTCCAGGACTCCAACCGTGGTCGACTACATGGGAGTCAAGCGACATAGCCATTGGGCTAACTGCTGGTCCTTACCTTCACAAAATTTAAAAGGAGAAAATGACAAAAAAATGAGAAGACAGAAGCAGAGAGAGACAGAGACACAGAGCCAGAGATAGAGAGAAGGCTAGAGGAGCTCCCTACCACTCAGATTTGTAGGCTGGAATCTGAATTATCAGTAGGAAATCTTCATTTCTTTTTTACCCTTAAATCACTAGTTCTCAGGATCCAGGAGGAATCTGTCTGAAGGCCTGCTTCTTGTCTCTCCTGCCACTCAGGTTTGTGGACTGGAGGCTGAATTATCAGTAGGAAATCTTCATTTCTCTTTTACCCTGAAATCATTAGTTCTCAGGAGCCATGTGGAATCTTCCTCTGAAGACCTGCCTCTTGTTTGTCCTTGAAATCATGAGTTCTCATGAGCCATGAGGAATCTGCAAAGAACCAGCTTTTGGTTTCATTTATTTTCTGTATAATTTGTTTATTTTCTATTACATTTATTTCTGCTCAAATATTTATTATTTATTTTGTCCTAGTATTTTTCTTATGATTTTTTTTTCTAGTTCCCTGACATATATTGTTAGGTTGTCTATTTTCTACCTTTCCATTTTTTTCTTGTGGGCACTAATTTCTTTTTCGGAGAGATTTTTGCTATAGGGCATGTGCACTCGCCAGACAGAGAGAGAGAGACAGAAAGCAAGAAATCATCCCCCAGGGGGGATGGCCATGCCGCAATCCCTTCTCCTCCATTCTCCTCTTGGGATCTTGGGCACGCACGCACATGGGCCTGGCATGTGTTTAAGCCACCGGGTCTGGGACTCGAAGCACAGTCGACTACATGGGAGTCCAGCGACATAGCCATTATGCTAACTGCTGGTCCTGTGAGCACTAATTTCTATGAACTTCCTTCTTACGACAGCTTTTGCTGTGTCCCATAAATTATAGAATCTCACGTGGACATTACATAGGTTTCAATGAATCTTTTAATTTCAGTCTTAATTTCTTCAGTGATTGAGAAGCCTTTTAGTTGTTTAATTGTTTAATTTCCATAAGTTTATTATTTTTGAGTTTTTTCCTGATCTTAATTTAATCTTTAATCCCATCATGGTCAGAAAATATGCTGGATATAGGTTCTATATCTTTGTATTTGTAAAGGCTACTTTTGTGCCCTATCATGTGGTCAATCTTCCCACCCCATGTGGGGGTGGGAAAAATGTATATTTTTTGTTTTTTCGGTGAAAAATTTCATAAATATCTGTCAAGTGCATTCAATTTATGATATTGTTTAAACCCTGTATCTCTTTGCCATTTATCTATCTATCTATCTATCTATCTATCTATCTATCTATCTATCTATATCTATCTATCTATCATCTATCTATCTATCTATCTATCTATCTATCTATCTATCTATCTATCATCTATCTATATCGATCTCTATCTATCTATCCATCTATCTATATCTATCTATCATCTATCTATCTATCTATCTATCTATCTATCTATCTATCTATCTAGATGATCTGTCCAGAGGAGACAGTGGAGTGTTGAGATTTTCAACAATTATTGTGTTGTCCTCTGTTTCCCCTTTAGGTCAAGCAGTTTGTCTTTCAAATATATGGGTGCTTGGGTTGGATGTGTCAATATTTATAAGTGTTATATCTTCTTGGTGGATTATTTCTTTTAGTATGATATAATTTTCTTATTTGTCTCTTCTCACAGTTTTGGTCTTAAAATATATTTTATCTAATATAAATATATTAACTCCAGCCTTTTAAAAAATTTACATTCACTTGGAATGCCATTTCTTTTTTTAATATTATTTAAATTTATTTTATACATTAAATAACATTATTTAGTTTACAAAGTGAATATTTTAACATGTATACATTTCTCACCAGTCTAGTCAACAGCGCTATAAAGTTATCTTCCACAGATAATAACCCTTTTCTTTGTCCATAAATGCTTTGTCTCTCTATTTTTCTCCTTAATGTCCTTTATCAGAGTCTACTCCTTAACCCACCCTCTTTCCACACTGTATCTGGTATTTACAATGATTTACTATGTTTCGATATCCTTTAGTCATTCAGTTTCAGTCATAGAGTATGGACATTTGGTATATGTTAAGTGGAGATATCCAATATCTCTTCTTCATTAGCCTGGCTTGCTTCACTCTGCAGTAAATCTTCCATTTTCATCCACTTTCTGTCAAAAGCCAGGGTCTTATTGTTTTTTATGGCTGGATAGTATTCCATAGAGTATATGTGCCACATTTTTTCAATCCATTCCTCTGTTCATTGACATTTGGGTTGGTTCCATGTTTTTGCCATTGTGAATAAAGCCACATTAAACATAGATGTGCAAGCACTTTTCTGACTAAGCATTCTTCTGTCTTTTGGGTACATACCAAGAAATGAGATTGCCGGATCATATGGCAGTTCTATTTGTAGATTTTTGAGGAATCTCCAAATTGTTCTCCACAGTGGCAGTACGAATTTACATTCCTACCAACAGTGTAGAAGAGTTTCTCTTTCACCACACCCCCACCAGCACTTATCATTTTTTTTTTTTTTTTGGAGAGATTTTTGCTATAGGGCGCGTGCGCTCGCCAGACAGACTGAGAGAGACAAAGAGACAGAAAGCAAGAAATCACCCCCCAGGGGGGATGGTCATGCCGCAATCCCTTCTCCTCCATTCTCTCGGGATCTTGGGCACGCACGCACACGCGCCCGGCGTGAGTTTTAAGCCACCGGGTCCAGGATGCGAACCACGGTCGACTACGTGGGAGTCTAGCGACATAGCCATTACGCTAACTACTGGTTCCCTTATCATTTTTTTTTTTTTTTATCTTAGTCATAGTGACTGGGGTTAGGTGGTATCTCATTGTAGTTTTGATCTGCATCTCCCTTACAATGAGGGGATGTCGAGCATTTTATATATGCCTTTTGGCGATTCATGTGTCATCTTTAGAGAGTGCTTTTTTCCAATGCATTCTCTTATCTTTTAATAGGGTTGGTATCTTTTTCCAGGATAGCTGCTTGAGTTCCTTGTGTATTCTGGTTATCAGTCCCCTATCTGATGTATAACTTACAAAAATATTTTCCCATTCTGAGGGCTGTTGTTTCACACTCATTACTGTGCCTTTTGCCATACAGAAACTTCTTAATGCGATGTTATCCCACTTGTATATTCTTGGGATTACGGACTGCGCTTTGGGAGTCATATTTTAAAAAGTCTTTGACTACCCCGGTGTCTCTCAGAATTTCTCCAGTGTTTTCAAGGAGCAATTTTATAGTTTGAGGTCTTGGGTTTAGATCTTTGATCCACTTTGAGTTGATTTTTGTCAATGGTAAGAGGTAGGGGTTCAGATTCTTCTTTCTGCAGATGAATAGCTAGTTTTTCCAGCACCATTTGCTAAAGAGGTTTTCTGTTTCTCACTGGATTGACTGGTACCCTATGTCAAAAATCAGTTGGCTATATGTTTCAAAGTTTATTTATGGGGCCTCTATTCTGTTCCATTGGTCCACCTGTTTGTTTCTGTGCCAGTAACATACTGTTTTTATTATCACAGCTTTGTAGTACATTTTTGGGCTAGGGAGTGAGATGCCACCCACTCCATTCTTCTTGTACAGGATTGCTTTGGCAATATGAGGTCTTTTGTGATTCCAGACAAATTGTATGATTGTCATTTTAATTAATTAATTAATTATTTTTTATTTTAAATTTTATTTTCTTTTATACAGTCAATCACATTATTTAGCTTACAAAGTGAATATTTTAACATGTGAACATTTCTCCCTAGTCCAGTTGACTAAACTATAATATATCTTTAACAGAAATTGGCACCTTTCTTTGTCCCATTACTGTTTTTCCTCCCCATTTTTCTTCTAATTGTTCTTCCTCAAACCCTACTTTTTCACACACACTATCTCTGTATTTACATCTGCTTACTGTGTTTTTATATCTTTTAGTCAATCATTTTCAGTCAGAGTGCGGACACTCAGAATATATTAAGTTGGCACATACAATGCCTCTACTTCATAGCCTGGCTTGCTTCACTCAGCAGTAAATCCTCCATATTCATCCACTTTCTGTCAAAAGCCATGGGTTTTTTTATGGCTGAATAATATTCCACAGAGTATATGATTGTCTTTTCTAGATCTGTGAAGAATGTCTCTGGTACTTAGATTGAGATTGTGTTAAATAGTAGATTAATTTGGGTAGAACTGCCATTTTGATTATATTAATCCTTTTAATATAGGAACATGGGATGTCCATTCACTTTTTTTGTCATTTTAAATTTCTTTTTTTAGCTTCTTATAGTTTTCCTTGTGGAGGTATTTAACTTCTTTGGTTAGATTTATTCCTAGGAATCTTATACTTACTGTGGCTATGGCAAATGGAATTACTTTTTTTAGTCATATCTCAGTATTCCTGGTCTTCCTATATAGAAATGCTATAGATTTTTGTCTGTTGATTTTGTATCCTGCAACTTTACTGTATTCATGTATTACTTCCAGGAATGTTTTTCATGGATACCATTGGGTCTTCTATGTATACAATCATGTCATCTCCAAATAGAGAGAGTTTAACCTCTTCTTTTGTTATTTGAATGCCTTTTATTTCATTCTCTTTTCTGATTGCACTGGCAAGGACTTCCAGTACTATATTAGAAAGTAGTGGAGAAAGTGAGCATTTTTGTCTTGTACCCGTTTTTACTGGAAAAGCTTTGAGCTTTTCTCCATTCAAGATGATGTTCACTATGGGTTTTTCATAGATAGCTTTTATTTTGTTGAGAAATGATGCTTATATGCCAATTTTGCTGAGAGTCTTGATCGTGAAGGGATGTTGTATCTTTTTTTTCTTTTTTGGGAGAGGTTTTTATACTATAGGGCACGTGTGGTCATCAGAAAGACAGAGAGAGAGATACAGAAGGTGAGAAATCACCTTCCAAGGGGGATGGCCACACCACAATCCCTTCTCTTCCATTCTTTTCTCGGGATCCTGGGCATGCATGCACACGCGCCCAGCGTGAGTTGAAGCCACCTGGTCCAGGACCCGAACCGCGGTTGACTACATTGGAGTCCAACGACATGGCCATTACACTAACTACTGGTCCCAAGAGATGTTGTATCTTATTAAATGTTTTTTTCTGCATCAATTGATATATATATGATTATGTGGTTTTTACCTTTCTTTATGTTAACATAGTGTATTACATTTATGGTTTTGTGTATGTTGAACCAACCTTGCATTTCTGGAATAAAGCCTACCTGGTTATAATGTTGGATACTATTTGCTAGTATCTTGTTGAGAATTTTTGCATCTATACTCATCAGAGATATTGGTCTATAGTTTTCCTTCTTTGTCCTATACTTATCTGTTTTAAGAATAAGGCTGATGGAGGCTTCATAGAATGAATTAAGGAGAGATTCATCCTATTGGATCTTCTTTTTTTTTTTTTTTTCTTTTCTTTTTTGAAAAGGTTTTTGCTACAGGGTGTGTGTGCTCGCCAGACAGACAGAGAGCCAAAAAGCGAGAAATTACTCCCCAGAGGGGATGACCACGCAGCAATCCTTTCTCCATTCTCCTCTTGGGATCTTGGGCACATAAGATCTTCTAACTGCAGTCGACTAAATGGAAGTCCAGCTACATAGCCATTATGCCAACCGGTGGTCCCTCTCCTCTTCTTAATAAATCTTGCTAGTGGTGTATCGATTTTGTTTATCTTTTTAAAGAACCAGCTTTTGTTTTCATTTATATTCTGCATAGTTCACTTATTTTCTATTTCATTTATTTCTGCTCATATCTTTACTATTTCCTTTCTCCTGGAGTTTTTTGGATTTTTTTGCTGTTGCTTTTTCAATTCTCTGAGGCATAGATGTTAGGTGATCCATTTGCCTTCTTTCCATCTTCTTCTTATGTGCATTAATATCTATGAACTTCCCTCTTATGACAGCTTTTGCAGTGTCCCAAGATTATGGAAACTTGTGTCCTCATTGTCATTGGCTTCCATGAATCTTTTTATTTCAGTCTTAATTTCTTCAGTAGTTGTGAATTCATTCAAGGGTAGGTTATTCAGTTTCCATGTATTTGTATATTTTTAAGGATTTTTCTTGAAATTAAAATCCAGTTTAATTCTATCATGGTCGGAGAACATGCTGGATATAGTTTCTACGCCTTTGAATCTGTAGAGGTTTGCTTTGTGCCCTATCATGTGGTCAATCTTCAAAATGGTTCCATGTGGGGGTGAGAAAAAAGTGTATTTCATGGTTTTCAGATGTAAAGTTCCATAGATGTCTGTTAAGTTCATTTGATTTATGGTATTCAGATCCTTTATCTCTATATTTATTTTTGGTCTAGATGACCTGTCCAGAGGAGACAATGGGGTGTTGAGGTCTCCAACAATTAATGTGTTGCAGTCTATCTCTTCTTTTAGATCTAACAGTCATGTATTTGGGTGCTTCTGTATTAGGTGCATAGATATTTATAAGCATTATATCTTCTTCTTTTTTTTTTGAGAGGTTTTTGCTATAGGTCACGTGCACTCACCAGACAGAGAGAGACAGAGAGACAGAAAGCGAGAAATCACCCCCCAGGGGGGATGGCCATGCCACAATTCCTTCTTCTCCATTCTCCTCTCAGGATCTTGGGCATGCACGCACATGCACCCGGCATGAGTTTTAAGCCACCAGGTCCGGGACTCAAACCACGGTCGACTACGTGGGAGTCCAGTGACATAGCCTTTATGCTAACTGCTGGTCCCGCATTATATCTTCTTGATGAATTACCTTTTTTACTACTATATAGTGCCTTTGTTTATCTCTTTGAACGGTTTTTGTTTTAAAGCCTATTTTGTCAGAAATTAGTATCACAACTCCAGCTCTTTTTTGGTTCCCATTTGCATGGAATATCTTTTTCCAGCTCTTTAGTTTTAGTCTATGTATATCTTTATCCATGAGATGTGTTTTTTTTAGGTAACAGATAGAGGACTTCTGTTTTATTTAATTTTTGTTTGTTTTGTTTTGTTGTTGTTGTTGATTTTTTTATCCATTCAGCCCATCCGTGTCTCTTGATCAGAGAATTTAATCCATTAACATTCAATGTTATTATCACTATTTCCAGACTTGTCCTTATATTTAAGTTGACCATTGTTTTGGTCATTTTTTATTTCTTATTTCTGGCTGTTCAGTCTTGCTTGCTTGCATTGTTTCCATTGAAAGGTCTGGTGTTAGCCTTATGGGATAACATTTGAAAGTCACTTGTTTCTCTCTTGCCAGTTTTTGTATCTCGTCTTTATCTGTGGTCTTTGCCAGTCTGGCTAAAATGTGCCTTGGGGAAGATCTTCTTGGGTTCATTCTATTTGGAGTCCTTTCGATTTCTTGGGTCTGGATGTTTGAGTGCTTCTCTAGACTTGGGAACTTTTTTTCCAGGATTTCATGGAATAAATTTTCAATGCCCTTAATAGTGTCTTCATCTTCTGGGATGCCAATTGTTCAGATGTTTGGATGTTTACTGAAATCTAGTGTTTATTGTTTATTATCCTTCTGAGTTTTTTTGGCATTTTTTCTATTTTTTTTTTTCTCCTAGGTCAGAGGTTTTATCTTCTTCATCAGAGATTCAATCTTCACTATGGTCTAATCCACTTTTAATACTTTCAAGAGAATTTTTGATTTCTATTATTGCAGAATTCACCTCTAATAGTTCTATCTGATTCTTTCTTATAGTGTCCATTTCTTCTCTCAGATCGTAGGACTTCCTAATCTTCTGTATTTCATTTTCCCTTTTCTGTTCCAGCTCATAGAGTTTTGTCACCATGACTGTTCTAAATTCTTTGACATTTTGTTAACATTTTCTGATTTTTTTTTTTTTTTTTTTTTTTTAGATATGGAGGGAAGTTATTGTGTTCTTTTGATGGGGACATATTTTCCTGGTTTATTCAGACTTGAGGCTCTTCTTATACTTCTAGTCATTGGGAGATGTATCACTTTTGGATAACTTTTAGGAAAAAGTTTGAATTTTTTTTGTGGTGCCTGTCTCATCCTTAGAATGTGATAGGATTTCTCAAGTTGGTTTTTTGTTCTTTGTTGCATCTCACTTAGTTTTGTGAGTATGAATAGTCTCAATTATTTTTCTGACTTTTCTGTATGTCTCTTGTACTGTGTGTGTGTTGTTGTGTTCATTTGAGGAAAAAAATTTTTTTTCCATATTTCTTTTGTCTCTGCACTGGTTTTTAGTCATTTGATGAAGTACACTATTTTTTCTTCTTGGAACAGCTTTCCTCCAAGATTATTCTTTGTAGAGGACTGCATCTGTGGCCACTTCTTCTTCAGTGGCTCATCCCTGCATTTCTCCTCCCCAGATCTTGGACAGGCAATGATGGAAGGTGCAGGACTGGAAGATAATCCAAAAGTCCATGAAGGTTTAAGACAGAGAGGACATTGCATGGAGGCAATAGGTTAGGAGCTCCTAGTTGAAATTGAATTTTCTTCTCTTTTCCTCCCTGAGAGTACTCTCAGGGGTGGGCACGTGGTTGTTAGAAGCAGGGCTAGGGACTAAAATAGGATGTGATCCTCCACACTGTTCTTGAAATTTCCTATGACCAGGGTAGTGCCATCCTTTTATGAGTGAAAAACACACTGGAGAGGGGCTTGGAGGAGCCTTGTTTATCAAGGAAAGTGACCGAGAAGAAAGCCAGTGAAACCATGGCCACACAACTTGCATGGACTGGGAACCAGCAGGGAAAGCAACACAGTGTATGGCTAGGTTTCATTTTTAGAAGAACTTAACTATAAACATTTTGATGTTGGTTTGTTCATCTATGATTTGGGATCATGCTGAAGTTTGAAAAATGTCTCTGAACTGCAATATAATAAACTGGGAAAAAAGTAAATCTAAACATAGTAATTTCAATTGCAGTCTTTAGATTGTCCTTGTATTGGGTTATGTGTCTTTTTTTTTTTTTTTTTTTTTTTTTTTTACTGGAATAGCTTAAACTGAAACAGTTTTCCCTGTTTTGGAGATATTTTATAGTTATTTTTAAATTTTGCCTATTGTTTGGAAAAGATGGGCTGTCCATGTAGATATTGAGTATTTTTTTTTATAAAACACATGTTTATTTTGTTTTAAAAATACCACTATACTTGTTTTACTATTTGTGTACAAGTGGCAATATTAATCCGGAACTGTAAAATTCAGAAATTAAAATGTGACCCAATAATTAAAAAACAAAGAAATGAAAATCTGAATAAGAAATTCCTAGTATTTCCGGATATATTAACAATGAAACAAGTAGAAATTAGTGTAGTGGTAAAAGTTAAGATAACCCAGAAAACAAGGCAAAATATTTTTTTCTCACTATTTACTCATTAATTTGGAAACTTTAACCTTGATTATTGTAGAAAAATATTATAAGTCATGGCAATTCAAAGGTTAGCATGAGGAAGACACTAGAGAAAAGAGTTGAAAAGCAGTCACATCTTTAGTAACATCACTGAACCACAAGATGAACCAATTCCAATGTCCCATAGACTGACATACAATCAGAATAGATTTTATGTTATCTGTAGCTGAAAGCATTCTCTATACATCAAAACTGCAGAAACTTAATATGCTGAGTCTGGGTATTACAGCAGAGGAAGTCTGTGTTTTAAATGAAAGTAAGGTGATTATTATATTCAACATGATAAGAACAAAAATCTGTGAGACAGAAACCCAGACTTTTCTCCAGAGGCATAACAGTGTGTTCAGTTCTCAGATCAAGAGTTTGCAGTGAGAGGACCAGCAGTTAGCGTAATGGCTATGTCGCTGGATTCCCACGTAGTCGACCGCGGTTCGAGTCCCGGACCCGGCGGCTTAAACTCACGCCGGGCGCGTGTGCGTGCGTGCCCAAGATCCCGAGAGGAGAATGGAGGAGAAGGGATTGCGGCGTGGCCATCCCCCCTGGGGGGTGATTTCCTGCTTTCTATCTCTCTGTCTCTCTCTGTCTGTCTGGCGAGCGCATGCGCCCTATAGCAAAAACCTCTCCAAAAAAAGAAAAAAAAAAAAAAAAAAAAAAAAAAAGAGTTTGCAGTGAGAGAAATTGATGCCTCCACAAGCCTGTTACACTGCTGATTTGTGAGGATGACTCTGATCCTCCTGTCTCTGTGCTTCTCTGTGGGTCCAATTTGAGAGGTGTTTCTCAAGTACTGATATAATACCCAGAGATAAGACCAATAACCAGATCCATTCCAGTGAGAATGGGTCTAGCTGCATGGTGAGCAGCAAGGGGACTGAGCTGCAGAGAGTGTGGCTTACCTTCCCTCAAATGCCATGGAACTCTCGGGTGAATTAATTAGGACTTCAGAGCCACTCCTTTCCACACCTCACACCCCCATGCCATTGGGATATCCACCCCAATGAGAATGGGCCTGGTTGCACTGTGAGCAGCAGGGAGGCTGAGCTGCAGAAAGAGTGTAGCTTACATCTTCCAAAATGCAATTGAACATTCAGTTAATTGGGACTTGGAGAGTCATTCCCTTTTCCCATCCCGCTACCATCTTCCTCAGTTGAAATGCAGCAGATCAGCCCCATGCACACCTGTTCCGTAGAAACTGGGAAGGCTTTTAATTATCCAGTTCCAGTGACAAAAGTGTAGGCTGCTAGGTGAGTGTCAGGCAGATGAAGCTGCAGAGAGATCACAGATCACCTCCTCTTGCAAACCTTTGAACACTCAGAATTAACACCAAAAAAGTTAGGAATAAATGTATAATCCATCAGACAACCAGAAACCACCACAGAAGCACAAAAAGTGTGAGAAATCAAGTAAACATCTCTCCCCCAAAAGAAAACATCAACTTTTCATCATCCACAGGCAGTGCAGTGGAACGGGAGGAAATGTCAGATAAACATTTCAGAATATTTATAGTGACAAAACTAAATGAGATGCAAGAAAGAAGAGACAATGAACTCCAGAAAATGCGAGGAAGAAGAGACAAAAACTTCCAGGAGATGAGAAAGCCCTTGAACAATTTGAAAGAAGAAATAGACACCATAAAAAAAGAATCAAATGGAGTTGTTAGAGATGAAAGCTGTATTACAAGAAATAAAAACCTCTCTCAAAAGTGTTAAGAGCAGATTAGATCATGCATAAGATATAATCTCAGATGTAGAAGATAAAACATCTGACCTAGAAAAAAGTCACCAAAAAGACTGAGAAAATAATTTTTTAAAATGAGCATAATATATGAGAAATATAGATACCATTAAATGTCCCAAATGCAGATACTTGGTATACCAGAAAGTGAATAAAATAATAAAGGTATTAATAATATATTCCATGAAATCCTGGAAGAAAACTTTCCAAACCTATAGAAGCATTGAAATATCCAGACCCAAGAAATACATGGGATCCCAAATAGATCCCAAGAAGAATTCTCCGAGACACAGTATAACCAGATTGGCCAAAACCACAGACAAAGAAAAGATATTAAAATTGGCAAGAGAGAAATGTTAAGTTACTTACAAAGATTTTCCCATCAGGCTGACATAGACCACTTACCAGAAACAATGCAAGCAAAGAAATAATGGGAAAATATATTCAAGATGTGAAATGAAAAATAATTTCAGCCAAGATTACTATATCTGTCAAGATAATATTTCAAATAGGAAGAAAAGATAAAAATATTCTCAGATAAACAAAATCTGAAAGAATTTACAAACTCCAGACCAGCTCTTGAAGAAGTTCTGAAGGGAGTGCTGTACTGAGAAAACTAAATGCAGACAGAAATAAAAGAACATAAAACAACCAAGAAAATGGCCAATTAATGGTAGAGACAAAGCCAAAAATATTGATAACAACATTAATTGTTAATGGTTTAAATTCTTTAATCAAGAGACACTGACTGGCTGAATGGATTAAAAAGCAAAAATCCTCCATCTGTTGCCTGCAAGAAACTCACATGATGCATAAAGATATATATATAAAAATGAAGGACTGGAAAAAGTATTCCATACAAACGGAAATTAAAAAAAAAAAAAAAACTAGTGAGAGTTGCAATACTGATTTCAGACAAAATAGACTTTAATACAAAAACTGTAAGATGAGACAAAAAAGGGTGTTATATAGTAATAAAATGGCTAATTCAGAGGAATACATAACACTTATAAATATGTATGCACCCAACTCAGGAACACTCAAACATGGAAAGGAAAGACTGTTAGGTCTAAAAGGAGAGATAGATTGCAACACACTAATTATTGGGGGTCTCAACATTTCGTTATCTCCTTTAGACAGATCAACAAGACAAAATATAAGCAAAGAGATACAGAACCTAAAGAATATTCTAAATGGATTTAACAGACATCTACAGAACATTCCACGCAAAAAACACATAGTATACATTTTTCTCACTTGTGCACAGTACCATTTTGAGTTTGACAACATCATAGGGCACAAATGAACTCTTCACAGATACAAAGGCATAGAAATTATATCCAGCATCTTTTCCAGCCATGATGAAATTAAATTTGATATCAACTTCAGGAAAAACCTTTCCAATCAGAAAAACACACACACACACAAACCCATAGAAACTGAACAACCTATTCTAGAATGACTTCACAACTACTGAATAAATTAAAACTGAAATCAAAAGATTTAAGAACACCAATGACAATGAGTGCATGAGTTTCCATAATCTATGGGACACCAGAAATGCAGTCATAAGAAGGAAGTTCATTGCAATTAGTGCATATAAGAAAAATGGAAAGGTGGCAAATGGATATCCTAACATCATGCCTTAGAGAACTGGAAAATAAACAACAAAAAAAATCCAAAAAATGCCAGGAGAAAAAATAATCAAGATTCAAGCAGAAATAAAATAGAAAACAAATGAACTGCACAGAAAATAAGTGAAAACAAAAACTGGTTCTTTGAAACGGTAAACAAGATTGACACACCATTAGCTAGATTACTTAAAAAGAAGAAAGAATGAGAGGGAAGCTATGCTCTAAACCCCATCTTCTAGACTCCCAAAATATTCAGACAAGGTAGGGTGATCTTCATCTTCTCTCTGTCTCTGGCTTTCAATCTCTCCATCTGTCTCACACTCTCTATTTAAATTTTAAATTTTTTAAAAAAATTTTCAACCATTTATCCTCTCCTTGGGCTTTTTCTTTCACTTGTCAATTTCTTTCTCTTTTTCTTTTCTTTTTTTTTTCTTTTTTTGGAGAATGTTTTGTTATAAGGCACCATGGGCTCCACAGAAAGCGAGAAATCACCCCTGAGGGGGGATGGCCATGCCTTAATTCCTTCTCCTCCACTCTCCTCTCAGGATCTTGGGCCCAGTGTGAGTTTAAGCCACTGGGTTCAGGACTTGAGCTACGGTCGGCTACATGGAAGTCCAGCAACATAGCCATTACCCTAACTGCTGGACCCATCACTTGTTAATTGCAGAAGCCATTATAAAGCTGAACTGTGTCCTGGCACGCTGCATGGTTTTCATTTTTCTACATGTAAAAACAATTTTTCCCTCTTTTTTGGTAATATTTTTCTAGTTTTTTTTTTAAATTTTTGCTTTTTTTTTTTTTTAACCTTACTTTTCCTCTCTAAACTTCACTCTCCACACACTGAATGTCTAGATAGGCCTAGGTGCACAATAGCAAAGCATCTGAATACTTTTAGAGTCATTGAAATCATCAGTGCTAATTGAATCTCTTGCTTTAATGAAGATGTTTCTGTTTATGAACCTGTAGTCCTGATCTTTGTGTGGATACCACATTGCGAAGCACAGTGGAGGATAGATTTATTCACAGAATGACCAGAAACAACTGCAGAGGCACAAGAAATGAGAAATCAAGAAAATATCTCCCACCTAAGGGAAAAGAACAATCCCGCATCATCCACAGAGAATTTAGAATATTTATAGTGACAAAACTAAATGAGTTGCAAGAGTTGAGAAATAATGAACTCTAGAAGATGCAGGAGAAAAGAGACAAAGAGTTCCAGGAGGTGTTGAAGTTCTCCCATGATATGAAAGAGGAAATACACACCATAAAAAAAGAATCAAATGAAACCATTAGAGATGAAAGCTGCCACTCATGAAATCAAAACCTCCCTCGAAAGTATTAAAAGCAGATTAATCCATGTAGAAAATTGAATCTCTGTTGTTGAAGGCAATACCTCTGATCTAGAAAGAAACAACCAAAAAAAAAAAAAAAAAAAAAACCCTGTGAAAATGACCAAAAAAATGAGAATAGTATAAGAGAAATACTAGACAGCATTAAATGCCCAAGCATCTGGATAATCGATATCCCAGAAGTTGAGAAAACTAATAAGGACATTGATCATCTGTTCCATGAAATCTTGGAAGAAAACTTTTCAAATCTAGTGGCATTCAAATATCTAGACCCAAGAAATACAAAGGACCCCTAATAGAATCAACCCAAGAAGATCTTCTCCAAGTCACATCATAGTCAGATTGGTCAAATCTACAGACAAAAGACAAAGTACTAAAATTGGCAAGAGAGAAATGTCAGGTTACTTATAAATGTTATCCCAACAGTCTAACCTCAGACCTGTCATCAGAAACTGCGAGCAAGGAAAGAATGGGAAAATATATTCAAAGTGTTAAGTGAAAAACAGTTTCAACCAAGAATACTATACCCAGCAAGATTATCTTTCATGTTGAAAGAAAGGATAAAAACATTCTCAGATAAACAAGACCTGAAAGAATTTTCCAATAGCAGACCCACTCTTCAAGAAGTTCTGAAAGGAGTGTTCTACCAGGAAAACTAAAGACACATTCAGAAATAAGAGAACAAAAGGCAACCAAGAAAATGACCAATTTAATGCTAGGAACAAGAAATATCAATAATAATGTTGAATGTTAACTTTTAGGATTTAAACGAAAAGATTGGAAAGACTGGACCACAGTAATACTGCATATTCCACAGAAGAGAGTTTGAACATAAGCATGAACTGGCTAAATAGAATTTTATGACTTTTTGAGTAAAACATTACTGATTTTTTAAAATTATGTTTTGTTTTCCCAATTTAAATGTTACTTTCTTTTGAGTTGTTGATAGGTTCAGCAATTTGTTAAAATACTATTCTTGTTTGTTTCTATAAATAGAAACATAAACTTTTCTTCTTTCCTGAAACCTCTGGAATTAGAAAATATTTGGGAGTATTCTTATTTTGTGACAAAAGGATTATTTGCATAAGTTCAATAATGCTTTTTTTGCATTGGATCAGAAATTGGAAATACTCATTATTGGACAGGGCTTTGACTGAAATATCATATCTGAAGATTAATCAGAAAACTATGGAACTAAGGTGGATCTCAAGTAAGCTAATGAAGCTCTTAGAAGGATGGCCTGGTATCGTATAGTTCTGCCTGGCAGAGAGGATTAGAGAAGATATATGAAAGACTTTTAACAAAATAACCTGGGCTTTTCCAGCCCAGCATTGTAATCAGTGGAGATTGGAAAATAGCAACCACACCATAGGATTATCTTGAGAAAGACTTTGAAGGAAGAAAAAGAGACTGATCTTTGATAGCAGATGGTATATTACAGAATACTTGGTAGGCAGGACTGAACTGAGAAGGTTTCTATGTGACTAGTGTGCTGGGCATTTGCTTTTCAAGAATTTGAGTAGTTGACATGTAAATATTTTACCAAAAACATTTAAAACCACACTGTTTCTGTTGTTATAGAATCACAAACAAAATTATAATAAATATATTGAACATTATCTTTAAAATATAGTATTCTAAAATTTTGAAAGTTGTTCATTAACTGTCAAGAATTATGGAGTATGAGCAAAAATTTTGTGATATGTAAAGTAAATGTTTGTGGAAAAATGTAAATAAATAAATGGAAAAAGTTACATGTGAGTAAATGTAATATAAAAATTATGATAGTAAAATTAAATGAAAAATAAAAAAAGAAAGAATGAGATAAATAAAATTCACAATGAAACAGGCAATATTACAACAGACATAATAGAAATCATGAGTGACTATATGCCAACAGACAAGAGAACCTGGATGAGATGGACAAATTCCTGGACTCATAATCTACCAAGATTGAATAAAGAGGATGTAGAAAGACAGAATAGACCCATAACAAGCAACAAGATTGAATCAGTAATAACATTCCAACAAAGTAAAAGCCATAAATGATCCTTCTATGCCAATTTTACTGAAAGTCTTAATCATGAAGGAATGTTGTATTTTGTCAAATGCTTTTTCTGCATTGATTGTAATAATCATATGGCTTTTATTTTTCTTTCTGTTAATATGGTGTATTACATTTCTAGTTTGGCATATGTTGAACCACACTTGCATTCCTGGAATAAAGCCAACCTGGTTATGATCAATACTTTTTTATATGCTGCTGAATATGGTTAGCAAATATCCCGTAGAGAATTTTTACAAAATTTATTATTCATCAGAGATACAGGTCTGTAGTTTTCCTTTTTTGTCATCTCTTTATCAATTTTGGAAATGAGGGTGATGGAGGCTTTATAGAATGAATTTTGAAGAGTTCCTTCCTTTTGGATCTCTAGAAACAGTCTGAGTAGAATGGGAGTTACCTCTTCTTTAAAAGTTTTGTAAAATTCAGCAGTAAAGCCATCAGGGCCTGGAGTTTTTATAGTTGGGAGGTTATTTATTAATGATTCAACCTCTTTGCTTGTTATGGGTCTATTCAGGCTTTCTATGTCCTCCTGAGTCAATCTTGGTAGATGATATTTTTCCAGGAATTTGTCCATCTCATCCAGGTTTTCTTCTTTGTTGGCATAGAGTTGGCCATAGTATCCTCTAATGATTTTTTTTTAAAATTTCTGTTATGTCTGCTGTAATGTTGCCTGATTTGTTGTGGATTTGACTTATCTGGTTCCTTTCTCTCTTCTTCCTAATTAGTCTGGCTAATGGTGTGTCAATCTTGCTTATCTTTTCAAAGAACCAGATTTTCCTTTTATTTATTTTCTGTATAATTTGTTTACTTTTTATTTTATTTATTCCTGCTCGAATCTTTATTATTTCTTTTCTCTTGGTATTTTTTTGGAATTTTGTTGCTGTTTTTTCAGTTCCCTGAGGCATGATGTTAGGTTGTCCTTTTGACACTTTTCCATCTTTTTTCTTCTGCACACTAATTGCTATGAACTTCCATCTAAGAAAAACCTATAGCTGACAGTATACTGAATGGGATAAAGCTAAAATCGTTTGCACTAAAAACTGGTACAAGAGAAGGCTTTCTATACTCAACACTCCTATTTAATATAGTGCTGGGAAGTCCTAGCCAATGTAATCACACAAGAGAATGAAATAAAAGGCATTCCAATAGGGAGAGAAGAGTTGAAATTATCTCTGTTTGCAGATGACATGACTGAATACATAGAAGACCCAATATATCCATGAAAAAACTTCACAAAGTAATAATGCATACAGTAAAGTGGCAGGATACAAAATTAACTTTGAAAAATCTATAGCATCTCTATATACAAACAAGAAGACAGAGACAGAACTGAAGAAAGTAATTCCATTTATCATAGCCACTTGAGGTATAAGATACCTAGGAATAAAAATAACAAGGGAAGTCAAAGACCTCTATAAGGAAAACTATGAAAATCTTAAAAAAAGAAATAGAGGAACCAGTAATTGGCATAATGGCTGTGTGGCTGGACTCCCAAGTAGTCGACTGTGGTTCAAGTCTTGGACTTGGTGGCTTAAACTCATGCTGGGCATGTGTGCATGTGCACCCAAGATCCCGAGAGAATTGAGAAGGGATTGCAGTGTGGCCATCCCCCCCTCAGGGGTGATTTCTCATTTTCTGTCTTTCTGTCTTTCTGGTGAGTGCATGTACTCTACAGCAAAAAACTCTCAAGAAAAAGAAAGAAAGAAAGAAAGAAAGAAAGAAAGAAAGAAAGAAAGAAAGAAAGAAAGAAAGAAAGAAAGAAAGAAAGGGAAAATGATACAAAATGTGGAAGGACATCTCATGTTCCTGGATTGGGAGAATTAATATAATCAAAATGGCAATCCTATACAAATTAACCTACATATTTAATGCAATCCTATAAAATTACAACAGACATTCTTAAAATATCTAGAAAAGACAATCACAGAATTTGTCTGAAATCTTAAAATATCCAGTATTGTCAAAGCAATCCTACACAAAAAGAATGGAGTGGGTGGCAGATAAGATCCCGACCCCAAAATATCCAAAGCTGTGATATTCAAACAGCATGGTACTGGCACAAAAAGAGACACAAGGACCAATGAAACAGTAGACACCCCAGAAATAAACCACAAAACATACAGCCAACTGATCTTTGACAAAGGGCACCAGTCAATCCAGTGGAAAAAGAAAAACCTCCTTGGCAAAGAGTGCTGGAAAAACTGGGTATCCACCTGCAGAAAGATGAATCTGAACCTCTATCTGTCACCATTAACAAAAATCAATGCAAAGTGGATCAAAGATCTAAATCTAAGACCACAAACTATAAAACTACTGGTGGAAAATGCTGGGAAACTCTAGGAGACATTTGGCTAGGCAAAGACTTCTTTTTTTATTTTTAATGTTTTTTTTTTTTTATTTCAAGAAAAACAATTTTAGGTTTTCTTTTTCCTGAAACTTTTTTTTAACTTAATTAATTTACATTCATTTCCTAAGCATCTTCAAAGCATACAAAATGTGATTTTCCATCCAGAATATACTGCATAGTGGCTTAATCATGTATTTTATCATCATATATTTTCCAATTCTAAATTCTAAATATATATATATATATATACACACACACACACATATACACATATACACATATATATACATATATATGTGTATATGTGTATATATACACACACACACATATATATACATACGTTGTATATATGTATATATATATACGTATGTATATATATGTATATATGTTTTTATATATATATATATATATATATATATATATAAAACCCCTATTTTCTGACCCTCTGTTATTTCCCATCTTCTTCTCACACTATCTCTAGTGTCTACAGTTGTCTTCCATTCCTTTTCCCCCCACATTGTATTGATCACACAATTTCTTAAATAAATCTAGCACACTTAAAGACAGGAAACATGTTAGGATTCTGTTAAAATGGTAGGTACATGATCCCATCCACATCTCAAGACAGGACACAAATTTTTAAAACCAGACAGCAAAGCCTAGAAGAAAATCAGCAATGTTTTAGACAAAAGTCTTAAAATTCTATTTCACCAATTCAGTTTCGTGTACTTTATCTTCTGTTGTTTATCTTGCTAGGTACAGTATTCTTGACTGAAATTGCTTTTCCCTTAACACTTTGAATATATTTACCCATTCTTTCCTCACTCGCATTATTTCCGATAAGAGGTCTGCTGTTATCCTGATGGTATATGTTGTGGTTTGATTTTCCCGATTAAATTATGGGATATAATATTCAACTCCAGACTTGTCCCTATGATTAAGTTGGCCATTTGCTTAGTTTTTTAACTCTTATTTCTGTGTGTCTGCATTTAATTTTCCTGATATAGCACTGTCTTGAGAACTTCTTGGAGATCTGGTCTGGTGCAGGTAAATGTTTTCAAGTTTTGTTTATCTAAGAATGTTCTTGTCTTTTCTTCCCATATGAAGAATAATCTTGCTAGGTACAGTATTCTTGACTGAAATTGCTTTTCCCTTAACACTTTGAATATATTTACCCATTCTTTCCTCACTCGCATTATTTCCGATAAGAGGTCTGCTGTTATCCTGATGGTATATCCTTTGTAGGTAACTTGATGTTTTTCTCTTGCCAGTCTTAGTATCTTATCTTTGTCTATGCTTTTGGTCAATCTGGCTATAAAGTGTCTTGGAGAAGATCTTCTTGGGTTTACTCTATTTGGGGTCCATTGTATTTCTTGGGACTGAATCTTTGAGTGCCTCTCTAGGTTTTGAAAGTTCTCTTGCAGGATTTCATGGAATAGATTATCAATGTCCTATGAGTCTCTTCACCTTCTGGGATACCAATTATTTGGATGTTTGGACATTTGATGGTATCTAGTATTTCTTGTATATTATTCTCATTTTTCGGCCCATTTTCTCAGTCATAGTGGTGGACTTTTCTAGGCCAGCAATTTTCTCTTCTATGTCTGAGATTCTATTTTCTGTATGATCTAATCTGCTTTTAATACCTTCAAGGGAGATTTTGACTTCCTGTTTTATAGCCTTTATTTCTAACAGGTCCTTTTGATTCTTTTGTAAAGTGTGTAATTCCTCTTTTAGATCTTACAAGAATTTCCTCACCTCTTGAAACTTGTCATCTCCTTTCTCCATTCTCTTCTGCAGTTCATTGTCTCTCTTCTCTTTCATCTCTGTTAGCTTCATCATTATGAATATTCTAAAATTTTTATCAGGCATTTTCATAATTTCCACTGAACTGCCTGTGGATGAAGAGGAGTTATTCTTTTGCCTGGGAGGAGAGGTATTTTCTTGCTTTCCCATATTTCTTGTGGTCCTGTGGTGATTTCTAGTCATCTGATGGATGCTGTGTTTCTTCCTAATTCTTGAAATTCAATCTGAACATTCAGGAGCATGAAGAAAGAGGTTATCTGGAATTTCCTTGTCATTCTGTTTTGATACCTTTGTGCAGCAGATTCAGTAGATATTGAGAAATATGTTAATCCAAATAGTATTTGGATGTTTGGCTATAGTTCCCTTAGATCTGTCTAGAAACACAGTAAATGGAGATTGAGGAGTGGAGAGATGAGATAAAAGAAAAAGAAAAGGAAACAGAGAGAGAGAAAAAACGATGACAATAACAAAGAAACAGAGGAAAAAATCAAGAAAAAAAAAACAACTAAAGAAATTTCTTTTGAAAAAGCACAAAATACAAAACCGTGCAGTGCCCTAGCATACTGCACTAAATAACTAGTTCTCAGGGGCCATGCAGAATCTTCTGAAGGCCTGGCTCTTGCCTCTCCTGCCATTCAAGGTTTTGGGCTGGAAGCTGAATTATCAGTAGAAAATCTTCATCTCTTTTTTTCCTGAAATCACTAGTTCTCAGGAGCCATGAGCAGGGTAGGCAAAGATTTCTTAAACAAGACTCCCAAAGCACAGGCAATAATCCCTAAAATAGACAGATGAGATTACATAAAATTAAGAAGTTTCTGCACAGCAATGGACACCATAATTAGTATGAATTGACAACTCTCAGAATGGGAGAAAATTTCTGTTAGCTATGCCTCAGATAAGGGACTTATAACTAGAATACACAGGGAACTCAAAAGGCTTACCTGGAAGAAAATGATTAACCCAATTAAAAGATGGGAAAATGAGCTTAATGAACAACTCTCTAAGGAAGACATATGAACAGCCAAAAAGAATATGAAAAAATGATCAACATCTCTCATTATAAGGTAGATACAGATCAAAACGACAGTGAGATACCACCTAACCCCAATTAGAATGGCAAAGATTAAAAAAAAAAAAAGGTAAGTGCTGGCAGGGATGTGGTGAAAGAACTCTCCTATATGGTTGATGGGAATGTTAATTGGTCTAGCCGCTGCAGAGAACAATATAGATGTCCCTCAAAGACCTTCAAATTGAACTACAATATGATCCAGCAATTCCACTCCTGGGTATCTACACAAAGGAGAGGAGAATGCTCAGTTGGAAAAGTGCTTGGACAACTATATTTATTGTGGCATTATTCACGATTGCTAAGATATGGAACCTAACCCAAATGTCCAAAAACAGATGAATGTATTGAAAAAGTGTGCCACATATACTCCATGGAATACTATTCACCCATAAAAGAACAAGACTTTGGCATTTGATAGAAGATGGATGAACATGGAAACTCTATTGCTGAGTGAAGCAAGTCAGGCTATGAAACAGAGACATTATATGTCTCCACTTAATATATACCAAGTGTCTACACTCTATGGTAGGGTGTTAAAGACTACAGGACATAAAAACACTGAAAATTGTTATGGACACTGGGGACAAAGTGGAAGAAGAGGGAGAGAGAAAGTGTTCAGGAAGGAAAATTTGGGGGAAAATGGAGAAGACATCTGTGGGACACAGATATGGTTTGTTGCCTGTTGATGTCATGTATAGTATTCTCAACTCGCCTGGTGTGTAGTGCATATTATGTTGGGTAAAATCTCTGTACAGTCTAAATGATTTATAGCAATTGAGTATATAAATAATAAATAATAAAAAGTTTTAAATAAGCAAGTAAATAAACAAAGTTAAATCTAAAATAAAAATTTCTGTGCAGTGGTGTGAAAAATGTATATTTCATGGTTTTGAGGTGAAATGTTCTTTAGATGTCTGTCAAGTCCATTTGAATTATACCATTTAGAGACTCTATCTCTTTGCTTATTCTTTGTCTACTGAACTGTCCAAGGGAGATAGTGGGCTGTTGAGATCCCCAATAAGCAATGTATTTCCATATATCTCTCCTTGTCTTTCTAGCAGTATTGCCTTCATGTATTTGTGTGCTCTTAAGTTGGGTGCATATATATTTATAAGCATTATATCTTCTTGATGAATTAGCCTTTTTAGTGCTACATAATGTTCTTTTTTGTCTCTTTTTATAGCTTTTGTCTTAAAGTCTAATTTGTCTGGTATCAGTATCATGACTCCAGCTTTTTGAAAATTTCTATTTGCATGGAATGTCTTTTTCCATCCTTTGATTTTTGTCTATGTATGTCTTTATTTGTAAAGTGTATTTCTTGTGGTCAGCAAATAGGACGGGCTTGCTTGCTTCCTTTCTTTCTTTTCTTTCTTTTTTTCATCCAATCTGCCAGCCTGTGTCTTTTGATTGGAGGATTTACTCAATTAACATTCAATGTTATTATTGATACTTGCAGATTTATCCTTGCCATTTTGTTAATCATTTTCTTGGCCATTTTTTTGTTCTCTAATTCCTGTCTTTCTTTCTTTACTTTTCTTTTTTATATAATACTCTCTTAAGTATTCTGGAAGAGCTGATATTGGTAAATTCTTTCAGGCTTTGTTTGTGAATGATTTTAGTTGTTCTCATTTGAAGAATACTCTTACCATGTATAGTATTATGTATTGAAATTGTTTTTCTTTAGTATTTAGAATATACTTTTCCCAGTCTTTGTTTACATCTTTTTTTTTTGATTGATAAGTCTGATGTTAGCTTAATAGGGTAACTTTTGTAAGTGACTTGATGTTTCTCTTTTACCATTTTTAGAATCTTGTCTTTGTGATTTTTACCATTCTTGCTATAATCTGCCATAAAGAGGATCTTCTTATCTTGATTCTATTTGAAGTCCTTTGTATTTTGGGGTTTGGATGTCTGAATGTTTCTCTAGATTTGGTAAGTTTTGTTTTGTTTTGTTTTTGTTTTTTTGAGAGATTTTTGCTATAGGGCACATGTGCTCACCAGAAAGACAGAGAGACAGAAAGTGAGAAATCACCCCCCGGGGGGATGGCCATGCCACAATCCCTTTTCCTCTATTTGGCTCTCGGTATCTTGGGCACACATGCACACATGCCCAGCGTGAGTTTAAGCCACCGGGTCTGGAACTTGAACCACAGTTGACTACATGGGAGTCCAGCAACATAGCCATTACGCTAACTGCTGATCCCGTAGATTTGGTAAGTTTTCTGCAATATTTCATGAAATAGAAGATATATTTTTTTAAAAAAAATAATTGTTTTATTTTACTTTATTTATTTTTAATTTGACCAGAGAGGAACAGTGAGACTAAGAGACAGAGAGAGAGAGAGAGAGAGAGAGAGAGAAAGCAAGCTGCCAGGTTTGGGACTTGAACTGCAGTCGGCCATATGGGAGTCCAGCACCCTTAACCACCATGCTACCTGCCGGCCCCATGAAATAGAAGATCTATTGATCTACAAGAAGCCCTTGTTCTGTTCTTAGCTTTCTGAACTATCTATTATTTGGATATTTTTAAATTTTATAGTGTCTAGTATTTCTCATTGGATGTTCTCATTTTTAAAAATTATTCTTTCATTATTTTTGGTGATTTTATATAAGTCAAAGGTTTTGTCTTCCAGTTCAGATTTTCTGTCTTCTCTGTGGTCCAATATGGTATTAATACTTTCAAAAGAGGTCTTGATTATTTGTTTTACTGTCTTCATGTCTAGAAGTTCTGACTGATTTTTGAGAGGCAGAGATTTTTGCTACAGGGCATGTGCACTCACTGGAGAGACAGGGAGAAACAGAGGGACAGAAAGTTTGATATTACCCACCTGGAAGGATAATCATGCCACATCCCCTTCTCCTTTATTCACCTCTCAGGATTTGGGGCATGCACACACATGCACCTGGTGTGATTTTCAAGCCACCAGGTCCAGGACTTGAACCATGGACAACCATGTGGTTGTTCCATGTACTAATCACTACATCACCAGCTGATTCTGATTCTTTTTTATGGTGTTTATCGCCTTCTTTAAATCCTGAAAAGACTTCCTCATCTCTGTTAAGCATGAATATTTTGAATTCTTTTTATGACATTTCTGATTTTTTTTTTTTTTTTTTTTTTTTGGTGCTATCTATGGTTGAAGAAAAGTTGCTATGTCCCATTGAGGAAGAGGTGATTCCTTGTTTTCCCATATTTCTTGTGCCTCTGAGCTGGTTTCTAGTCACTGATGGAATATACACTTCTTCCAACTTTTCTGTTATGAATTCTATGGTGTCAGGGGGAAAAAAAAGAGCTCTATTTCTTAAATGCGTTTTTGGTAGAGGGCCTTGTCTTCCAGTCAGAGAAGTGTTTATATAGCCAGCTTTAGGTGTTGATTCCTTTTCTAGTCTCTTGGGACCAGGCACACTTGGTACTGAACTGGAGAATTCCAACTCAGGGAGGGAGTGGGAGTTCAGTAAATTATAAAATCTGAAAATATTAATGCACGGGCAGAAAGTAGCTAGAGGTCTGAGAAGGTCTTCCTGGTCTCACTGACTCTACTACTCCCTGCTCTACAGTATAGGCTCCAGTGGTAATGGCGGCAAAGGGATGTGGGAGAAGCCAGTCTGGTATGTACCTGAAGCAGTTGGAAGGAATTGAAAGGCCTGAGGTGGTTTTTCTGCCTCGGTTGGTCTCATTGACTACAGTTGTTCCCTGCTCTGTGGCACAAACTCTAGGTGAGGAGGGACACTGAGAGAGAAATGGAAGGGTGGGGCATTTGGGAACAAAGAGATGAATTACTGTCTGTTGAAGGTGATGTGTATAGTATTACCAACTGTATTGGTGAGAAATGTATACATGTTGAAATATTCACTTTGCAAATATATATATAGAGAGAGAGAGAGAAAGAGAGAGAGAGAGAGAGACAGAGAGAGGTTTTTGCTATAGGGTGTGTGCACTTGCCAGAAAGACAGAGAGACAGAAAGCAAGAAATCAACCCCCAGGAGGGATGGCCATACCTCAATCCCTTCTCCTCCTTTCTCCTCTCAGAATCTTGGGCATGCATGCACACGCGCCCGGTGTGAGTTTAAGCCACTGAGTTTGGGACTCGAGCCATGATGGGCTACATGGGAGTTCAGCAACACAGCCATTACACTAACTGCTGGTCCCAGAAATAAAATATAGTTTAAAAAATTAAAATGTTGGGGGGAAGTGGAATAAAAACATAGACTCTAATCTATAAAGATGTATAACTAGTATATGTAAATTGAAAATTACAATATAATTAGTTTATAAAATTTTTTAAAGGTCAACAAACTGATAAATCTTTAGATAGACTGTCCTGAGGGGAGAAAAAAAATTAAATCAATACATTAGTTATGTAAGTTGAGATATCACTACTGGCTTTGCAGAAATAAAAATAACTATAGTGAACTGAATAAATAACAAAATTTCAAAATTAATTTTATATCCATAATTTCAGGGATGCAGTAATCTGAGGTAACATTAGCATTTGTAATTTTGTTGTCTGAGGTTTGTTTTACCAATTAATTTTCTTTCTATTTTTTTAGAGAGAGTTTACTATCGGGCACATGTGCCAGGGAGACAGAGACAGAGAGACAGACAGAAGGCAAGAAATCAGGCCCCGGGGTGATGGCTATGTTGTAATCCCTTCTTTTCCATTCTCGGGAACTTGGACACACGCGCACACACACACACACACACACACACCCCATGTGAGTTTTAAGTGACCTGGTCTGGGACTCAAACCATGGTTAATTACATGGGAATCCAGTGACATAACCATTACACCATCTGCTGGCCCCAGAAATTAATTTTCTTAAAGAAAGAGATGTGTCTAAAAAGATAAATCACTTTCAGTTTCTTTATAATATTGGAATGAAAATTAGGAGATGTTTTGGCTCCAAACACTAAAAAATGAGACAGAGGGGACCAGCAGTTAGCATAATGGCTATGTCGCTGGACTCCCACATAGTCGACCGTGGTTCGCGTCCTGGACCCGGTGGCTTAAAACTCACACCAGGCGCATGTGCGTGCTTGCCCAAGATCCCGAGAGGAGAATGGAGGAGAAGGGATTGTGGCATGGCCATGCCCCCTGGGGGGTGATTTCTCGCTTTCTGTCTCTCTGTCTCTCTCTGGCGTGTCTGAGCTGAACAGTTCACTGTCTGGTGAGTGTTTGCGCCCTATGGCAAAAAAAAAAAAAAAAAAAAAAAAAAAAGAATAAAAAAACAATGAGACAGAAACTTATGACATAAAAACTACAGAATGGGTTCAGCCAGTGGCATGCTGGTTACGCCAAGTGGATACTACACGGCTGACCACACGGTTTGAGTCACAGACACAGTGGCTTGAACATGTGTTCATTGCATGCCCAAAATCCTGAAAAGAGGGAGAAATTAAGGAGAAGGGATTGCAGTGTGACCATCACCCATGGGGCTCTTTCTTCCTTTCTCTTTTGTCTGCCTGTTCTGGTGAGCACACACATCCTCTAACAAATGAAAAAGAAAAAAAATAAAATTCTCAGAATGCCTATTTCCCTGGAACACTCTTCTGTTTTTAAACTATTCAAAGCATTCTTATCAGGTCTTATCAGAATAATGTAGTACTTTAAAGTAAAGAGGCAATCTAGAAAACCTGCACTGAAAGCCAAGATGGAGAAGACCTCCATGCACATTATGGATATTCCCTTGGCACTGTAGAACATGGGGAAAAAGGTGACCCTGACATTGTAGAGCACCAGGATGCTGAATATCAGGAACTTCTCCACATTGAACATGTCACACAAGTTGCTGGTGGAAGAAAGACAGAGTGAAAGCTCTGGGGCAAGAAGCCAAAGTATCCCAGGACAAGGTAGATAGCAGTGACTGGGTATTTTTTGCATACAATGATAAAGTTTCTCTACTCAGAGTGTGAGTCTATATGAAAGTCAGGGAAGTTCTCAACCAGATTCTACAGATCACTATATCAGGGGGCAGGTGAGAATGACAGAAGCTCCTGATACATAAGTCCCTATTGATCTTCTGAGATTTATGGCTTTGAAGGCCAGGATCATGGTAATGATTTTGACTAAAACAGTGGAAACTGCCACAGTGAACACAAGTTCAAATGTGACTTGTTGAAGGATGCAGTTGGTTGTATTAGGATAGCCAATACAGAGCAAGTTGTAAAGGAAGCATAGGAAAACGGAGGTGAGCAGAAGGAAACTGAGATCATGGTTACTGGCCTTTATTTGTTCTAGTATATATATTAATTATAACTATTACATGTTGTATAAAATTAAATAACAGAGAAAAAGTCCAAAATGTTACAAGTAGCTGAGTGTTTCTTTAGAATTAACTTTTAAAATATTTATTTATACTATGTTTTTATTTATTTTATATATTTAATCACTATACATCACTTAGCTTATAAGTTGAATTTACTCAACATGAATATACTTCATACCAGTCCAGTTGAGGATACTATACATGATATCATCAACAGATAAGAATCCATTTCTTCATCTCTTGAATGTCTTTTCTCTCTATTTTTCTCTTTAAGTTCTTTCCTTACATTCTCCTCTTCTTTCATCCTCTCCCTACATTGTCTCCAGTATCCACAATCATTTTCAATGCTTCTATGTCCTGTACTCTCACTTTTCAACATAGAATGCAGACAGTTGGTATATGATAAGTGAAGACATAAAATGTTTCTCTTTCATAACCTGGCTTGCTTCACTCAGCAGTAAATATTCCATATTCTTCCACTTTCTATCAAATTCCAGGATCTTTTTTTTTATGGCTTAATTTTATTCCATAGAATATATGTGCCACACTTTTTCGATCCATTCATCTGTTTGTGGACATTTGAGTTGGTTCCATATCTTACCAATTGTGAATAATGCTGCAATAAAAACAGATATGCAAGTACTTTTTTGACTGAGTGTTCTCCTGTGGAGTGGAATTGTTGGATCATATGATAATTCTATTTGTAAGTCTTTGAGGGACCTCCATATTGTTCTCCACAGTGACTGGACCAGTTTACATTTCCACCAGTAGTAGAGTTCCCCTTTCACCACATCCCTGCCAGCACTTATCATCTTTTTTTTTTTTTTTTTTAATTTTGGCCGTTCTGACTGGAGTTAGGTGATATCTTATTGTAATTTTGATCTGCATCTCCCTTATGATGAGGGATGTTGAGCATTTTTTCATATGCTTTTTGCCTGTTCATATGTCTTCTTCACAGAGTTGTTTATTTGTTCAGCTCATTTTTCTACCTTTTAATTGGGTTAATTTTTTTTTTGGGGGGGGGGGGGTTGGAGTGTGGGGGGTAAGCCACTTCAGTTCCCTATGTATTTTGGTTAAGTCCCTTATCTCAGGCATAGTTTACAAAAATATTCTTCAATTCAGAAGGTTGTCGATTTACACTAATTAATGTCTTTTGCTGTGCAGAAATTTATTAATCTGATATAATCCCATTTCTCTATTTTTGGGATTATTGCCTGGGCCTTGAGGGTCTTATTTAAGAAGTCTTTGCCTATCTCAGTGTCTCCCAGAGTTTCCCCAGTGTTTTCCACCAGTAGCTTTTTTTTTCTTTCTCTAGAGAGGGTTTTTTCTTTTTCTTTGAGAGAGATTTTTGCTATATGACATGTGTGCTTGCCAGAGAGACAGAGAGAGACAGAGAAACAGAAAGCAAGAATTCACTTATTAGAACAGTTTAAAATACACCTACAGGTCAAACTGGATTGTTGCTTGTTAAGCAATATCCACACTGAATTACAAGCATTGAAACTGATTTCTTTGCCTTCATTGATGGGCTCCACCGTAAAAATCAGTAATTAATAGGGACCAGCGGATTGCATAATGGTTGCATTACTGGACTCCCACATGGTTGACTGAGGTCTAAGTCCTGGACCCAGTGGTTTAGGACTCACGCCTGGTGCAAGCTTGCCTGGGGTCCCAGGAGAATAGTAGGGGAGGGGGAAGATTGCCACATGGCTGTCCTCCCTGGAAGGTGATTTTTTGCTTTCTGTCTCTCTGGCAAGTGCACACACACTATAGCAAAGGTCTCTCCAAAACAGATCAGTAATTAATTAAGAAATGTTTTGAGTTTAAAAGGGCACATATCAATTAAATTGGTCCTAAAAATACAACTTTCTGGCAAATTAGTGTCTATTTAAAAATCTTGGGAAAAATTCCACTTGTTTATAAATACTGTTATGTCTCTAAAGTTTCTTACAGTGAAAAATGTGTAAGTTTAAATGTATAACATAAGCCAACTGCATACAGTGCAGCTGTTCAGGGCATTGCTTAAAGAAACCCAGCTATGTCTCATTCCTAGCCCCTACATGCTGTTTAAAAAAGGCCTATGTATACATACACCTAAACCTGCATTATTAAGAGGGGAAAAGTGGAGACACAGGGATTGCTGTATGACCTCCTCCTTGTTGGGAATGTTTCTCAGTTTCACAAGGACACCTGCCCTCTGGCAATTAATCTGCATAACAATGTTTACCTTTAATCATCCTGCATCTGTTATGTGCCTTTAAAATATAAACTTTCTACCTCATTTAACCTACTAATTGTACCTATTAAATAAGTATTTAGGGTTAAAGCAATTAATGGCAAAATTAACACTGAAAAAGTAATGCTAATATACTTTTTATTGTGGGTATATACGAAAGTAAAAACAAAGTATTATTTTGACAGACTCAGAAAATCAGAAAGTCTGATTATATGAGTCACAGAATTAAGGGGTTTTTCCTCTGGGCAAATGGGGAGGAATGATCAGTTTCAGTTCTTTGCAAGGAATGTGAAGATAGGCAATGATTGACAAGGCCACAGGAGCCAAGGTAGAGCTAATCAAGACAGCTCTTACATTCTCATTTTGATATGTTAGGCCAAGTTAACATAATCACCACCATGTTAGGGAATGCTGGGGCAAGTTAGCTTAATTGCTACCCTGTTAAGTCTTCAAGGAAGGAGTCCACTTTGTTAGGGCCTCAAGGACAGAAACCAGGAGTCTGGGAACTCTCAGATAAGTGGGAAATGGGAGGGCCCAGCACCTCTGAGGCAAGGTCATCCAAACCCTTAGCTGAGAGCCCTTATCTAGACCTGAGCAGGGGTGAAAGCGGGACCCTTGCTTCTCATAACCCCCCTTCCTTTGTGTGTGTTACAGTCTAGAAAACATCCTGAACTATAAAAGATCCCCTTATCTTAGGTACGGGGTCCTTGTGGAGGCCCGCTGCGATGGGCAGAAACTTGGACCCCAACTAGCTGGAAAAAATAAAAGCCTCTTTTGCAAGTTGCATTGTTGTTGTCTTTTCTGTGTCTCCATCAGTTAGACCGATCTCTGGACCCTTACAGATACAGGTATCTATAAGGACTGAGCAGGGTTAAAATATAAAGCATTCTTGGGGCCAGCAGGTGGTGTGGTGGTTAAGGCACTGGAATTCCTATTGTTAAGCCAAGTTAGCATAATCACCGCCATGTTAGGGAATGCTGGGCCGAGTCAGCTTAATTGCTACCCTGTTAAGTCCTCAAGGATGGAGCCCACTTTGTTAGGGCCTCAAGGATGGAAACCAGGAGTCTGGGAACTCTCAGATAAGTGGGAAACGGGAGGGCCCAGCACCTCCGAGGCAAGGTCATCCAAACCCTTAGCTGAGAGCCCTTATCTAGACCTGAGCAGGTGGTGATAGCTGGACCCTCGCTTCTCATACTCCCTCCTTTGTATGTGTTACATTCTATGAAAAATCCTGAACTATAAAAGATCCCTTTATCTTAGGCTCGGGGTCCTTGTTGAGGCCCGCTGCACTGGGCAGAAATTTGGACCCCAGCTAGCTGGAAAGAATAAAAGCCTCTTTTGCAGTTGCATTGTCGTTGTCTTTTCTGCATCTCCATCAGTTAGACCGATCTCTGAACCCTTACACTATATGGCTGACTGTGGTTTGATTGTCAGACCTGACGACTTGCTTTCTCTCTCCCTCTCTCTCTTTCTGTCTCTCTGGCAAAACTTATGTGAAAATAATAATAATAAATAAGTAAATAATTCTTTAAAAAATGTAAAGCATTCTCATTTTGGGGGGAGAGAAGCATTAAAGAATTTTTCAAAAAAGCTATGAAATCATTTGTTTCCTGTGTGTGTATGCATATATGTTATGTGGTATGTTGTATGTCTATGTTATAAAAGGCCTTAAGGAATTTCATTCAATTTATAAAAAGAACATCTATAAAAATTAATTTAAATGCTTTTCAAGTTCATGTGACTTAAGTAAATAAGCTGTTTTCAAATATGATAAAAGGAAAAGGTTTAATAAGTGAAGATCTTCACAATTTCTAATATATAGTTTTTTGGGGGCTTATTGATCAGACAATATCATAATAGTCTTAATATGGTTGGTTTAATAAAACAGCTGGTTTTTATGTTATATGTTACATGGTGGATATCTGACCAACAGAAAAAAAAATGGCTTAATAACTTGCCTTCTCTAATATTTTGTTTCTCACAGACAATCAGTGTAAATGTTTAAAAAAAAAAGTTTCAGGAACCAGCAGTTAGCGTAATGGCTATGTCGCTGGACTCCCACGTAGTCGACCGCGGTTCGCGTCCCAGACCCGGTGGCTTAAAACTCACGCCGGGCGCGTGCGCGCCCAAGATCCCGAGAGGAGAATGGAGGAGAAGGGATTGTAGCGTGACCATCCCCCCTGGGGGTGATTTTTCGCTTTCTGTCTCTATGTCTCTCTTTCTGTCTGGCGAGTGCACGCTCCCTATAGCGAAAACCTTTCCAAAAAAAAAAAAAAAAAAAAAAGTTTCAAGTGCTGTTAAATAAGACTGATTTTCCTAAAGTTTGATTTTTGGTTCTTTTACAGTTCAGTTACAGGACTAATGACTAAAAGTGGTAAAAACTAGATCTAAAGGAAATTTTATATGTGATCCATATGTTAGTCATTGTTATATGTGATCCATATGTTAGTCTAATTGTTATCTTTGGATGTCATATCTGGATGCTATAGTCTGCCATATATTGTTTTTAGTTTTGGTGCCAACGGACACTGAATTAACCCTTTTTTGTTTGTTTGTTCATCCCTAAGGTGAAGAACATTTAACTTTCATTTTCTGTTAACTGTTAAGTCAAGTGTTTAAGCTTTTTCCAGTATTTGACAAGGTTTTTTCAAAATCAAAGTTTGAATTATTTTATCTTAAAATAACTTTTGGATGTTTACAGAGGGCCCCTGAAATATCCAAAAGATAGATGTTAGAACCAGTCAGATTTATTTTAATATGTTAAATGATAGGGGAAACATTGTCAAATTGAGAGATTTAAATTTTCTTTACATTATGTTTAAATTATGTGTATGAACATGTTATATGTCTATGTGTTTATGTGTGTATTTATACATTGACTGTATACCAAAATGAATTGGAATTTCCATAAGTTTATAATGTGATATTTATCAGTCATGTTGTAGGTTATTGTGTTTAAGTGGTCTATGTCACAGATACAGCCACATTTCTTTTTCAGTTGTCAGATCTTTAACTAGGGTTGGTTCAAGTCTTATTGCCCACGGATAATTGATTTGTTGGATGTCTTTCTAAAGCTTTTTGCACGTGGCTATAATCCTAATGTGTTATGTCTTTATGGAAATTCACAAAACAGATGGAAAGAGGATGTATTATTATAAGTACAGGTTTCTGATAATTGAATCATTTAACTGGGTAAAGATTTCCATTGTCTATGGAGAAACTAATCAGTTTTCTGATCTGCTAAACCAATCCTTAAGCAGAACCAAAATTACCAAAAACAAGGAAATGGTTGATAGAATTACATGCTAAGTAGTCAATATCAAAATTGTTAAGATATGCCGTACTTCCTGGCTTACTGTCAGAGATCAAAAGTAAATTGTTGGGACCAGCAGTTGGTGTAATGGCTATGTTGCTGGACTCCCATGTAGTCGACCATGGTTTGAGTCCCAGACCCAGTGGCTTAAACTCATGCTGGGTGCATGTGCATGCATGCCCAAGATCCCCAGAGGAGAATGGAGGAGAAGGGATTGCGGCATGGCCATCGCTCTCTGGGGGTGGGGGTGATTTCTCGCTTTCTGACTCTGTCTCTCTCTGTCTTTCTGGTGAGTGCATGCGCCCTATAGGAAAAACCTCTCAAACCAAAAAGTAAATTGTTAAGGTCTGTAATTTAAATGAATTCCATAAAACCAATCTAAGTCAATTACCTGTGATAATCAATTTAATAAGCAATGCTATACATCTAAATTAAAGAGGTGAAATTGATATGATATAAATCCAATGTTAAGAACGGACTCATGGACAGTCTATGGACAGCCACCTAGTTCTCCTTATAGTTCATTATTTAAAACCTCTATACTCCATGACTCACAAAATAGAGAAAATTATCCAGATATTTTAAAAAATGATAATTTATATGGTACTATAGTGTAAAAACTTCTCTAAACTTGCTAAAATATCTTATAGCCAATGTTTAGTTTGTCATCTTGATATTGAAAAGACAGTAAAAACTGCAGGTACATTTCTACTATCTGATATGTCATTTCAATATTATAAAGGATTTCACTCATTGTCATTTTCATTACATACTTTTAGTTGAGTAGGGACTTTTCCATAAAGGAAAGTAATGCTGTAACAGTAGTCAAAGGGTTATTAGAAAATGTGTTTCTCTCAATAGACATTTCTGGACAAATCTGAGGTAACTAAACTCTGCCAGGCTCTAATGCATTATGCCAAAGTATATTTTCATCAGATAAAGAATGCTGTTTGTGATTCACTGACTGAAGACAATCAAACCCTTCCTGGTCCAGATTAGGGGTCTTTTTGGAAACGATAGCAGAAAAAGACTGCTTATGAGCTCTACTGGAAGATATTGTACCAAATTCTTCTCACCATTCATACTGCAGTAGAGCTTCAAGAACTTGAACTCTGGGTTCACAACTCAAAAGAGCTATTTTAGATTTTTTTTTTAAACTGTGCACTTGTTGGGGACTTTAAGATAAAATTGACCAAGAAAATTTCTTCTTCAAAACAGACTCTTGGACATGGACAGTTATGCCCCAGTATCATGGGTCAAGACTTCTCTGCCATCATGAAAACTTCATGTTGTTTCTTCTCTCTCTCTCTCTCTCTCTCTCTCTCTCTCTCTTTCTCTCTCTTTCTCTCTTTCTTTCTTTCTCTTTCTTTCTTTCTTTCTTTCTTTCTTTTTTCTTTTTCTTCTGCTTATTTTCCTTTCTTCTGCTTCTTCTGCTTGTGTCTTCTGCTTCTTCCTCCTTCTTCCTCCTCCTCCTTTTTCTTCTTCTTCCTCCTCCTCCTCCTTCTTTCTTCTCTCCTTCTTTCTTCCTTCTTTCTTTCTTTCTCTCTTTCTTTCTCCTCTTCTTCTTCTTTTCTTCTTCTTCTTCTTCCTCCTCCTCCTCCTCCTCCCCCCCCTCCTCCTCCCCCTCCTCCTTCTTCTTCTTCCTTTCTTCTCTCCTTTCTTTTTCTCCTCCTCCTCCTCCTTCTTCTTCATCTCAATTCTTATTGTCTTAATTCTTTCTTCTTCCCTGCAGGAAACTCATGGAACCATAATCAGAGGTTAACTTTAATTTGAATTTATGTGCTAATACAAAGCCAGAACAGTTAAGTTTATATACTACTGCAGATGAGATTTCAGTAAGATTCCTGGAGATTTACTTTTGGCAGTAATGGGATGCTGATTGTATTTAAACCTTATCCATAAACTGGGGAAATATTTCAATTTATAGCCAATAAGACCTCCTGGAGTTTCAGGTGGGTAAAAACCACCCCACAAAAGGTGAATGATTAACGTACAAGTTAAACAAGCTTTGGATAAGCGGAAACACTTAATGAAATATCATCTAGCTTTAGATATCCTTTTTGTTCAAGTTAGGGGCTTGTTTTGTTTAATACTAAACAAAACTGAACATTGTACCTAACTATCTCCTGACTTTAATACCACAAAATGTTTAATTAAAGAAGTGACTGATACTGCTGTTTCCTTAGATTCAGCCACCAGATATACTAGGGAAGTCTCTCAAGAGTAAGGATGGACAGTTGATGTGTTTACAGGTGCAATTAACAGTCAGTTTACAGGCATCCTAAATAGTGGATGGCAGGGTTGTGTTTTTCAAGGTTTTTTAAATCTTTGTATTTCTCCTAGTAGGCCTCTAGGTTGTTATGATTTGTATTACTAAACTAACAACAAAGATAAATACTTTTTTTTTTGAGAGGTTTTTTGCTATAGGGTGCATGAGCTCGCCAGAAAGAGAGATAGAAAGCAAGAAATCACCCCACCCCCCCCGGGGGGGGGGGATGGCCATGCCGCAATCCCTTCTCCTCCATTCTCCTCTTGGGATCTTGGGCATGCACGCACACACGCCCAGTGTGAGTCTAAGCCACCGGGTCCAGGACTCGAACCACGGTCAGCTGCATGGGAGTTCAGTGACATAGCCATTACACTAACAGCTGGTTCTGATAAATACTTTTTTAATCAGGCCATTTTAAAAAGAACTATGGTCCTCAGTTATCATCACACTCCAGACAACTAGGCTCAAATACTGTTGAATTGATTATGTGGCCTGAACCTTAACCTATTTTAAATTAATCTCAGCTTGTTTCATAAGAACTTTTGTTAAGAGGTTCACCTTAGTCATCACATTAATTCTCCTAGTCTGTATCCTTTCAAGTCTTAACTGCTTCACACATAGCCATCCATCGACTGTTAAATGGTTTTGTTTCAGGCAGATCCATAAAAGCTCAAATAAAGACCTGTTTGACCTGCGTGACATCATGTTCGACTTGTGTGATGTTGCAACCTGTGGATTCCATGCTAGAGACCAGAGAACACTTCTGCTCTCTATGCTGAGAGCAAGGCAACATCATTTATATTGGTGACAGAGAGTTGTGCAAATGCCCTAAGTTTGGTCAATCTCCCAAATATTTGAGAGGATGACCAAAAGGGTCAAATTGTTAAATTAAACTATTTTTGCCTAAAAGAGCCACTGTACTCCCACACTTTGATTTCTATGGATAAGCCAAAATCATACATGTTAGGCAGTTTTTATGAGCTGGTTGCTAGGTTGCCTCCAATCACAGCAGCTAGATTTCAGTCAATCACAGGAATCCCACCTTTTAAACCATCTTAATGCAGAAAAACTTCATAATGTAACAAATGATTTCTCTACCTCACTCCCTGAATTATGTTTTTGTACAACACTTTCCTGTTCTGCTGACATAAATGCCAAGTTGACCACGAGGTTGGCTGGAATCATCTGGAAGTCCAGGGACAACTTCCTAATTTTAATCATGTTAAGATTTGCTCTGTTAAAACTACATTAAATTAGAGTTGGTTAAACACCAACTGGTGGCACCTCCTGGTGGTATTTTCAATAGCTACTAACCTTGCCGGGTACAATATGAAAGTTGTAAATTGGAATGGAAATTTAAAGCAAGTTCTTGTTGATGCACAGCACAAATTAATAGTTATATCTGGGGATAGTTGTTTTTTCCATGTTCAGTTGTCTCTGATGCAGCTTATGAAATAATTGCTCTGTTAGTTGAATACCACTCTAATTACAAACAAAATAAATTTGCAGCTGTTTTGTTGCCATTCTGAATGTATATAAGTAAGTATAAATTTTAATTAAAAAATATACAAAGATGCCCACAAAAAATAAAAGCAAGTGAAGTTCTGGACTTAGTATCTATAGAATCCTTATCCTCCTGGTCCCCAGCTTGTTGGATACAGAGCCTGGTGGAGACCATCTTGCCTCCTTGCTCTCTGGGAGCTGGTCACTGATTTGTTTCCCACGTGAGGTGTCAGTACATAGGTAGCAAGCCCAAGCTGGGGACTATTTGGCTGATTTTTTTATCTGTCTTCCCCCCCCCCTTTTTTTTTTGCTATAGTGTGTATATGCTTGACAGGAAAAGAAAGAGAAAAAAATGTTAGAAAATACTCCCAGGGGATGGCCATACCACCACCCTCTCTCCTCCATTCTCCTCTTGGGTCTGGGGCACACACACACACACACACACACACACACACACACACACAGCCAGTGTGATTTTAAAGCTGGCAGGTTCAAAACTCAAACTATACAGCAGCCCTGTGGGATCTGACACTTTAACCTACATGCCATCTGCTGGCCCAGCTGCCTCTTTTTCATGTTCACATCTGATTTGTATATTTTCAGTTCTTCCCCTGAGACAGAAGTGCTCATGGAAGGATGGGTCTTAAAGAGCAGGATTCTTTTTTTTTTGTTTTTTTTTTTTTTTGTTTTTGAGAGAGGTTTTTGCTATAGGGAGCATGCGCTCACCAGACAGACAGAGAGAGACAGAGAGACAGAAAGCGAGAAATCACCCTCCCAGGGTGGATGGCCACACCGCCATCCCTTTTCTCCATTCTCCTCTTGGGATCTTGGGCATGCACGCACACGTGCCCGGCGTGAGTTTAAGCTACTGGGTCCAGGACTCAAACCGTGGTTGACTATGTGGGAGTCCAGTGACATAGCCATTATGCTAACTGCTGGTCCCTCAAAGAGGAGGATTCTAAAACTTCTTTCTGCTGTTCTTCACAGTTCAAGGCTTTTCAACTATGGTGCATTGGTTTCCTAAAAATGCAGTTTCTGATGGTGTTGGTCTATGGGAGAATCTTCTCATTGGTGTGGCCTGGCTAGTGGTGCAGGTGGTAAGATGCCAGTTTGTGATGCTGTGTCACATGGCCCACTGAGGTTCTCCTTACCAGTTAGCCTGAAATATAATGGGCATGATCCTGAGTAACTGGAGGGCTAGAAGAAGGAGATTGAGGTATGAAGAGACTCTTTGTGAAGAGGCCTGTTTCTCTCTAGAATGTGTACTCTCTATTGATCATGAAAGAAGAAAAAAATTTTAATGCTTTAACTGGTCTGAAAACATTGCATTTCTAATGAATGCAAGTGAAATACTGTCTTTTATATCTTAACATAACTTTCTTATCTTTATTTTGTATAACAACGTCCTTTTAGGAGCCTGCAGGTGACTTCATGGTTAAGGCACTGGATCCCACATGGTTGACTGTGCAGTTCAAGTTCCAAACCCAGCAACTTGAAAAGCACACTGGACATGTGTACATGTATGCCAAAAATCTCAAGAGGAGAATGGGAAGAGGGGATTGTGATGTGGTGATCTCCCTTGGGAGATAATTTTATACTTTGCCTCTATTTCATTCAAGCAAGCATAAACTCTATAGCAAAAAACAAACAAAACAAACAAACAAACAAAAAAACACAAAAAAAGACTAAGAAAATCCTTTTATAAACTGATAGCAAAAACAAGTATAAATTTTTTTAAAAAAATTTTCTATTTGGTGAAATGGGAGGCCAAAAGCCCAATACGCCAGACCCCTGAGATTTTATTATTGCTGAAATTTTATAGGTCTATGAAATTCATAGTCTAGGAAACACTGAGAAGAGGCTACTGGCTGAGGTCCACAGTACTTTATTCTTTCTGTCAAGAGACCCCCCCCTAACAACATATATTACTGTGTTATAGGGCTCCAGGGCCACTGGTCAGAGCTCCTCTATATTTTTAATTTTCGTTGTCAGAGGATTCTTACACCTGCTAGAGTGAGAGGGTGTACCCACAAATGGGACATAATCATAACACAAGCCTTTCTCCTTTATTTTTTCATTTCTGCATGATTTAGAGTATGCATTCATGCACACACATTGGGCATGTCTTTTAGATCTCCAGGTCCAAGATTGTAACTGCAGTCAGCCATGTGGTATCCGCATTCCAGGGCACAGAACTTTGCCAACTGCCATGAGAGATTGTCCAGGCCCTTTACTGTTTTTTGACAATGACTTTTTCTTGAGATATCTTTTTTGTTAAATATCTAATGAGTTAATAGTGTGTGGATGATCTTTAGACTCAGATTGCATACAAAGTTAGAAATAATTTTGGAATGGGGATTGAAAATCCCATTTTGGGGGCCCAGCAGATGGCATAGTAGTGATGTTGCTGGTGTTCCACATGGCTGACCCTGTTTTGAGTCCCAGACACAGTAACCTGAAAATCACACCAGGCACATGGGTGTATGTTCTCATGATATTGGAAGGAGAATAAAGAAGTGATTGCAGCATGGCCATCTGCCCTGGGGTCAGGGTAGGGTGAATTTTTGCTTTTCCTTTCACTGCCTCTTTCTCTCCAGTAAGCACATGCACCCTAAGGCAAATAACTCTTTTAAAAAATCCTATTTTGCAGTGCTGAAAAAACTGGATATCCACCTACAGAAAGATGAATCTAAACCCCTACCTCTTATCACTGAAAAATTCAACTCAAAGTGGATCAAAGTTCTAAACCTAAGGCCTCAAACTATAAAACTACTGGTGAAAAACACTGGAGAAATCCTAGGAGACACTGAGGGTAGGCAAATAATTCTTAAGAAAGACACTCAAAGTACAGTCAAATAATCTAAAAATAGTGAGATTACATCAGATTAAGAAGTTTCTGCATGGCAAAAGACACAATAATTAGTGTGAATTAGCCCTCAGATTGGGAAAATATTTTTGTAAACTATGCATGAGATAAGGCACTGATAATCAGAATACACAGGGAACTCAAGCGGCTTACTTGAAAAAGGTGATCACCCAATTAAAATATGGGAGAATGTGCTAAAAAAAACCCCAACTCTCTAAGAAAAACATATGAATAGCCCAAAGGCATATGAAAAAAATGCTAAACATCCCTCATCTTAAGTGAGATGCAGATCAAAACCACAATGAGATACCACCTAACCTCAGTCTGAATGACTATGATTAAAAAAAAAAAAAAGATAAGTGCTGGTGGGGGTGTAGTGAAAGGGGCACTCTCCTACACTGCTGGTGGGAATGTAAATTGGTCCAGTCACCATAGAAAACAATTTGGAGATTCCTCAAAAATCTACAAATAAAACTACCATATGATCCAGCAATCCCATTCCTTGATATCTACCCAAAGGACAGAAGAATGCTTAGTCAGAAAAGTGCTTGCACATCTATGTTTATTGCAGCATTATTCACAATTGCTCAGACATGGAACTAACCCAAATGACCACAAATAGCAAAATGGATTGAAAAAGTGTGGCACATATACTCTATGGAATACTATCCAGCCATAAAAAAACAATAAGACCTTGGTTTTTGACAGAAAGTGGATGAATATGGGAGATTTACTGCTGAGTGAAGCAAGTCAGGCTATGAAGGAGGGACATTGTATGTCTCCACTTAATATATACTAACTGTTAGCACTTTATGGCCAAAACTGAATGACTAGAGTCTACAGAAACATAGAAGATGGCTATAGATACTAGAGACAGTGTGAGTAGAGGGTGGGAGAAGGAGGAGAGTCTGAGGGAAGACATTAAAGAGAAAAATGGAGAGGCAAGACATTTATAGGACAAAGAAATGGGTTATTATTTGTTGATAGTGTGTAGAGTATCTGCAGCTGGACTGGTGAGAAATGTATTCATGTTGGAACACTCACTTTACAAACTAAATGACATATGTGATTGAATGCATAAAAGAAATTAAAATAAAGTTAAACAACAAGACCCTAGCTATTGACAGAAAATAGATGAATATGGAAGATTTACTGCTGAGTGAAGCAAGGCAGGTTATGAAGGAGAGGCATTGTGTTTCCACTTAAATATATACTGACTGTTCACACTCTGTCTGAAACGGATGATTGGAGAATATAGAAAAATACAAAATGGTTATATATACCAGATACAGTGTGGGAAAAGGGTGGGAGAAGAAAGAGAGTCTGAGGAAAGACATAAAGGAGGAAAATAGAGAGGCGAGACATTTACGAGGCAAGGAAATGGGTTATTATCTGTTGATGATAATGTGTATAGTATTCCCAACTGGACTGGTGAGAAATGTATTCATGTTGAAACACTCACTTTACAAACTAAGTGCCATATGTGATTGAGTGTACAAAAGAAATTAAAATGAATTTTTTAAAAATTCCATTTGGGGGACAGCAGGTGGTGTGGTGATTATGATGCTGGATTCCTACATTGTATGCTGTGGTTCAAGTCCCAGATCCAACATCGTTGAAATCACAACTAATAAATGCTCAAAAAATAAATTAATTAAAAAAATAAAAATCCCATTTGTATTTACTTATATAATTAAGCCTGGGCCAGGAACCCCTCTAAATCTCTATTTCACAAAGGGCCACTGCATTATTAAGTAATGATGACATTTCTGGACATTATAGTTATGTTTCTGATCCTAGCCTTGGGCTATAGGAATTTTACAATTCCTGTAAGGTCTATCAGACAGCCAAAAATTCAAATCCACTGTCCTAATCGGAATGGTGGCTGTGTTTCTAGACTTTTGACTTGCAAGCTATTTTCAACATTGTGGATGCCTGGGCTCCTTCCAGACCAAAAATTTTATAATTGCTGTGGGAAGTGTGAGGACATCAGAATTTATTTTTTAAGAAATTCAAGGTTTTTTTTTTTTTTTTTTTTTTTTTTTTTTGGTCTTTTTGTAATTCATGAACAATCCACTATTTTGGAGGTTTTTCAGTCTTGGAAGCAAGTCGTAGCTTTTTTGTGTGTGTTGCTAACAGAAATACCCTAGCCTGGGGGATTTATCAAGTATACAGAACTTTGTTTACAAACTCACAAATCTGGTAACTGGAAATTCAAAGTCCTATTATGGTACCGAGAAGCACAGAAGATGGTGAGCACATGCCTAATATATGACTGAATATATAAATTATGCGTTCTAATTATGTGTATTTGTTTTATTACCAAAGCTTATAAGTGGGTTTTCAGAAGTTCATCTGTTGGACTTGAGAGGATTTTGAGACTGCATTAACTATTTTGGGGTCTGGTCCTAAAAGGTATCTAAGGTAAATGAGTGGAATGTGGTGATTTGTAACATTTTTTTTAATGATAATGAAAAGAGAACTGTTTTTTGTTTTGTTTTGTTCTTTTTTTTTTTTTTTTTTTTGAGAGGTTTTTGCTTATAGGGTGCGTGCGCTCGCCAGACAGAGAGAGACAGAGAGACAGAAAGCAAGAAATCACCTCCCGGGGTGGATGGCTACGCCGCAATCCCTTCTCCTCCATTCTCCTCTCGGGATCTTGGGCACGCACGCACACGCACCCGGCGTGAGTTTTAAGCCACCAGGTCCGGGACACGAACCGCGGTTGACTACATGGGAGTCCAGCGACATAGCCATTACGCTAACTGCTGGTCCCGAAAAGAGAACTGTTTAAGTTTGATACTTTTAAATAGTTTTAGTTGCTTATTCTGGTAATGGAGATTTTCTATAAATATATGATGAATGGTTTTTATGCTATATTCAGTATACACTTAAATATCCGTTGCTTATTCTGTTAGGCTTTAAGAAAATGGAATGTTTACAGGTCCTTAAAATACTTTCTAAAAACCTTTTAAAGATGCTTAACAAAGTTTTTCCAAGAGGATTTTATACTGAATTTAAATGTAAGGTTTATCAGACTGAAATAGTACAAGTATTAAAGCAATCATATGTTAGAGACTATTTTGTAATGTAGTGAATGGTACTTTTAATTAAAAAGTGATCACAGGGACCAGCAGTTAGGGTAATGGCTATGTCACTGGACTCCCATGTAGTCGACCATGGTTTGAGACCCGGACCCGGTGGCTTAAACTCACATTGGGTGCGTGTGCGTGAGCACACAAGATCCCGAGAGGAGAATGGTGGAGAAGGGATTGCAGCGTGGCCATCCCCCCTGAGGGGAGATTTCTCCCTTTCTATCTCTCTGTCTCTCTGTATCTTTCTGGGGAGTGCATGTGCCTTATAGCAAAAACTTCTCAAAAAAAAAAAAAAAAAGAAAGAAAAAGAAAGAAAAAGTGATCACCAATATGTTTTTATATCTGATCTTTGTAAATCCCAATGTCTGTTGTCTCCATGATGTGATTACCATAATCCAATCATCACTTACTAGGCTTCAACCTGGAAAACCATGACAAAATTAAATTTTCACTTAATCCCTTTCAATAACAGACAATACAATCAGGTTCAAACACATTAATTTTCAGGGGACATTTTCAAGCCATAGAAGGTATTAGTCATTAAACAGAAAATGAAGTGATGAGAGAAGAATAATCATGATTTTAATGTTTTCATTGATAGTGTTAAAAAAATTCATTTGTATTTTGAGGCATGATTAGTCTTTATAGGAGGTAAAAAAAATCCAATAAAAATCACCAAAATATTGTATGGGAAAAATAATTGATGTATTAAGCAGGGTAAATTACTTGATCATGATAAATTGTTTCATCACCTACAAGTTCAGATTTTTCATACCATAACCCCACAGGCTTGTTACTAAACAGTAAGTTTAGTAACACTGCTAGCATTTCCCTTTGTGTTTATGTTTAAATGGTTAGGAATCCTAAGGTACAGAGCGAGTTAGGATGCCTCCTGCTGTTTACTCACATAATGATTGGGTTATCTACTCTCTTCCTTTATAACTGAGCAGTAAGATGCAGAAGTCACTGCTTTTTCCAGCAAGCCACAGGCTGCGTGCATCTTAGGAGGTCATCTCCAAGACCAGCTTTTTGACTATGGGGGAACCTGCATCAGCTTCTGTCCTAAAGAAGCCTTTTCTGGTGAGTACAAGATCCACATGGACAGCAAGAGAATTTACTTGTATGTTTCATTTGGCAAACAGCTCTTTTATTTTTAATTTATTTTCTTTACTTATGATAGAGTATGTGCATGCTCTTGTGGGATTAAGAGTGAGAATGAGAGATGAGCACCGTCCAGTGTCTGTTCAGATCCCTGTCTTCTTGTTCTCCTGACCTTTGGATTTGGGGCACTTGTGTGCATATCTAGTGAGTTTCAGGCTGACTGGGCCAGGTATTTGAATTCCAGCCACCATGTAAGAAGCAGCTGTGCCAATGGGCTGGACCAACAAACAGTAGTTCTTAAAAGAACAAGATGATATTGTTTAGAACGTTATTTTGTCTGTATTAGTATTTGTCAGATTATATTCAGAATATTTTAGTTCTGTGTATATGAAGCTTTCTTGGCTTTAAAATCAGCACCTCTGGATAGGAAAGTAGTGTTAAGCCTTGCACTGTCCCCACTTGGAAAATTCCTTGCTCAGAATGTGGTCATTTTTGTTTTAAATTCAGTTCTCTGTGCAGAGATCACGTGTCAGTTTACTGCTTTCCTAACCTCACTGTTACAGTTAATTTCTTTCCATTTCTATCTTTCATTCTCTTTCCCTTTCCTTTCTCCTTCCCTGTCTATCTTATCATTTATCATAGCTCATAATTGCATCTGAATGTATATTAGAAAGCTATTATTCTGTTTATTAACTCTTTCCTCTCATCAAGATTTAAACATAAAGGAGCAGTTACTGGTATAAGTTTGTGAATCATAGACTTTAGTACACATTTTGGCACATAACATTTGCCCTATATATGGGCAACCCAATAATTTTTCTCTCAAACTGGAACATATGGGGTAGTTAAATGTGTACTATTAATAATGATGCTTGGGGGATGAGTAGATGGCATAACAGTTACATTGCTGGATTCACATGTAGTGGTTCGAGTGCCAGATATGGTGCTAAAACTCATGCCAGACACGTAAACTCATGTGCCCAAAATCCCTAGAGGAGAAAGAAGGAGGATTGCATTATGGCCACTCCCCCTTGGGGGTGGTTTATCACTTTTTGTCTCTCTCTGTCTCTGGCTAACTCATGTGCCCTATAGCAAAAATTTCTCAAAAAAGAAAATCAAATACTGAATTGGGGGTCAGCAGGTGACGTTTTGTTTAAGGCACTAGACTCCTATATTGATGACCATGGTTTGATTCCTGGATTGGTGGTTTGCTTTCTCTTTCGGTCTGTGTAATTCTGTTTCTCTCTGCTGAATGCATGTGCCCTATAGTGAATTAAAATAATAATATAAATAAAATAAAATACATTCTTTTTTAAAATGATGCTAAGACAAAAGAAACATAATAAGAGGTATGTTTTCCATTTCTTAAATATCTACTGAGGATAAAAGTAAAGTTTTAAAATGAAAAGTGCACTGATTATGTTTGCATTTTAAGTAGCTTACTGTTCCTAGCCTTAACTGAATTATGAAAGGAAAGATTTAAAACATTAGGCAGTATTTAGTTCATAGTTTATTGCTGCATACCACTTAAAGAATTGTATCATAAGTGAAATAGATTCAGCTCATAATTATAGTTTCATAAGTTTGTTTAAAACATTGAAACAATTAAAACTATATGTTAGAGTAATTCATGATATTTGTATAAATGAGCTCTGAGAAAAATCAATTCTGAACACAGCTGTGTAGAACATTTTAAGCACACATGAATGTTCTTTTTCTAAATATTGAGTGGCAAAATGATATGAGAGAAAGAGATAACACAACTATGTAAGTAAGCATTTTTTTTACAAGGTATTCTACTTTTGATTGCTGGATCAGGAAGGAGTACTGTATGGAATTTATTTATTTATATTAGCCAGAGGGCACATGTGCTCAGCTGAGAGGGGGAGATGGAGAAAGCACCACCCAATGGGCGATGGTCATAGTACAGTCACTTCATTTTTCTATCCTGTCAGGATACATACATCCAGTTTATTTTTCAAGCCACCAGGTAAGAAGCAAAACTGCATTGTTGATCATGTAGGTATGAGCGTTCTTAACCAGCAGGGCATGGGGCCAGCACAAGTGGAAGTATTTTGTATATCACCTAAAAAGTAACCAGGAATCACTTGAAGTTAAGAATCTATTTCCTGGGAACCAGCAGTTAGTGTAATGGCTATGTCGCTGGACTCCCACATAGTCGACCGCGGTTCGTGTCCCGGACCCAGTGGCTTGAAACTCACGCCGGGCACGTGTGCATGCATGCCCAAGATCCCGAGAGGAGAATGGAGGAGAAGGGATTGCAGCATGACCATCGCCCCTGGGGGATGATTTCTCGCTTTCTGTCTCTATGTCTCTCTCTGTCTGTCTGGTGAGTGCACACGCCCTATAGCGAAAACCTCTCCAAAAAAAGAAAAAGAATCTATTTCCTTGAGAAATGATTATTTATAATGAAGATCTTTGTGTAAATAATCTATGTGAAGGAAAAATGGGTGTTTCTGAGGTTTTCATTTATGACCTATAGAATGTTATGTGAGCAGAATCTTGGTATGTGGTTATTTAGCAGTCGAGTTGTACATGATTTCTTTGGAGATCTGGGATCAAAAAGTTAGAAAAACTAGAACGTGATTTGTGTGGCCTGCAACATAATGAGAAGGACAGGGAAATTGAGGCCTGTGATCCCTCTGTCACAGTGATGGTAGGTTAGGGGTGCAGCACATCTTATTTCAGAGTGACAGGGATGGGAGGACAGTAACATCCTCAGAAGAGCATGAAAATGATCTGAACCCAGCCCCAGGTGCTGATCTTGAACTTACCATCCACTCACATCAACCAGATGAGGTTATAGGATCTAGGTGTCAAGTGTGAAGCTTGAAACATATTGGCAGCAACATGGAAACTTGGCAAAATAAATTCTTGGGCACCACCCAAGACTTCCTTGAGTTCAGAAATCTATGTTATAAAAAAGTTCAGATGTTTGTGATTCACAGTACAATTTGAGACATTTGTTCAAGGGTAGAGGCTGGTTGGAAAATTTACTTGAGCCAAGGTAAACTTCCATATCTGATAGTATCTACTCATTTTTCAAATCTCTCTCAATCTTTCCTTTCAAAGGGGAAGCTCAAGAGAAAAATGATGCCCCAGGCTTTACAAAGGAAAAGGAATCAAGTCCATATAATGAAGGCCAAGAGAAGACAAAGATTAAATTCTGCACTTCCAGTGAGGCTGACCAGCTGCATCTTCCCAAGGCCAGTGACTAGAATAACTTCCCATCTTGGCAGTGAGGTTAGACACCGTCGAGGGGAGGAGAACCTGGAGAAGCCACAGCAAATCTGTGCGTACAGGAGACTATGGAGTTCCGAAGCCTGCAGCAGTGAAAATGAATCTTTAATTTTGTTGCATTTCACAAATTACATCAAAAGAATTACACCAGGTGAGTCTCTGGGCCATGCTAGTGCTGGGGGTCTGTACACTCACCCAAAGTTTGGCCCTGGTCAGCCTTTGGATTGTGCAGAGATGACTCCAGAAAGGACTCTTTATTTCTCACCATCTCTCTTTACCAAAGAAGTAACATCTGCAGATATCCGGAGACAGACACGGAAAGTAAAGAAAGCCAGGAAGAAACTGGAAGAGGCCCTGAAGGCAGACAGGCTCCTCAGGGAGGCGGAGAGAGCAGGAAGCCCAAAGTAAAAGCCTGAAAATAGATGAAAAATAGAAGGTAGTGCTGAAGAAAAGTTGTGTGACCTTTGTGAAGTGATTCACCAGGAACAAATTTCCCTTTGTCTTTAATGTCAATCGTCATTTACCTTGAATTGTAATGCTCCATTAAGCCCAAACCAATCTTTATTAAACACATTCAAAAGACCAAAAGTGTGAAGAGTATTTGGATTTTGTTGAGAAATTGGATTTTATCTTTGCCTGTCATTGTGCATGTCCGTGTTTGTTTTTTTTTTAATTTTTATTTAAAATTTTTTTATTTCATTTTCTTCCATACATCCAATCACATTATTATTTGTCTTACAAAATGGATATTTCAACAGGTGAAAATTTTCCCTAGTACTGTTGATAAAACCACAAAATATCTTCAGATAATACCACACATCTTTGTGCCACTAATGCTTTGCCTCTCTGTCCCTCCCCCAAATGTCCTTCTTCAGACCCTCCTCTTTCACACACACTATATCTGGTATTTACATCAATATACTGTGTTTCTATATCCTTTAGTCAATTAGTTTCAGTCATAGAGTGCAGACACGTGGTATATACTGAGTGGGGACATACAATGTCTCTCCTTCATAGCCTGGCTTGCTTAATTCAGCAGTAAATCTTCCATATTCATCCACTTTCTGTCGAAAGCTGTTTTTTTTTTTTTTTTTTATGGCTCAATATTATTCCACAGAGTATATGTGCCACACTTTTTCAATCCATTCATCTATTCATGGGCATTTGGGTTGGTTCTATGTCTTAGCAATTGTGAATAGTGCCAGAATATACATCAATGTGCAACCACTTTTCCAATGAAGAACTCTTCTGTCCTTTGGGTATCTACCAAGGACTGGGATTGATGGATCATATGGTAGTTCTATTTTTAGATTTTTTTTAAAAGAATTATTTTTTTTCTTTTATTTTTCTTTCTCAGATTAATTAAATTCATTTTACATAAAGATCCCATTATGATGTATACAATATACATATATGTATATAGTTTTCAACAGAGAACTCTACATTTTTTGGTGTTAAATGATTCTTCCCTTTGCCCCTCACGCCCACTCTCTACCACCCACTCCCAACCACCCTCTCCCCTCCCTTACAGCCTCTGGTATCTACATTTATCCTTTCCGCTATCATATCATCAGATCTTTCTCCATCTGCCAGAAGGCTGATATTATTATCATTCATTGCACATCTTTACAGTGTACAGCATGGTCTTTTCCAGCATGAGTATAGTTCACATTAGTCAAGACAATGATACCACCACATACATCATCATCAACAGACCACCCTTCACCCGTGTCCATCAAACATGGTGATCGTTCCCTGAACCGCCCTCCATCACTCATTCCCATTACCTCTCCCATGCTGTCTCCAGCATCCGCAGTTGCCATCCCTGTGACCATACCCCCCAGATCTTTCACCCCTTTTTTTTTTTTTCCTTTTTCAATTATGAGCTCATAAAGTTTTCCACAATAGGAAACATAGATTCTATTCAGGGTTGGGTCAAGGGTGGGTCTCGTGCAGTTCCGCAGTTGTAGGTGAGTCTCTATGGAATACAGTTTCAGGAACGCAGTTCTGGTAGGCAGAGATGGTTATCAGTTGATGAGGTCCAGCATCCATCCTGTGATTACCGAGAATGGTGTTGTGGGGATCTGCAGCGTGAGTCATCCTCGAGTATCTGGCTTCCTTAAGAATGGTAGAATAGTTCTTGTTTTTCCCTGAGGTAATGCAGGGCTGGTAACCATCATTTTCTCACTGCCCATAGGCAGCGAAAATCCTCCTATACAATATATTTCTCAATTGGTTTAAGACATCTAAAGTTTCTTTCTGTTGCTTATATTTTCAAGATCTTAATCCTTGTTTTCGGCTTCAGTTTGCCGCTCGCGACCGGTGGCCACGCGCAGGCCCGGCGGTCACACGCAGGCTCGTTGGCCACGCCCGGGCGCAGGCCCGGCAGCCACGTGCAGGCCTGGTGGCCACGCACAGGTGCAGGCCCAGTGGCCACGCCCGGGCGCAGGCCCGGCAGCCACATGCAGGCCCAGCGGCCACGCGTGGGCGCATGCCCGGCAGTCACACGCAGGCCCGGCGGCCACGCATGGGCACAGGTCCGGTGGCTACGCGCAGGCCCGGCGGCCACGCACAGGCCCGACGGCCACGCGCAGGCCCGGCGGCCATGCTCAGGCCCGGCGGCCACGTGTAGGCCCGGCGGCCACACACAGGCACAGGCCCGGTGGCCACGCGCAGGACCGGCGGCCATGCTCAGGCCTGGTGGCCACTCGCCAGCCCAGCGGCCATGCACAGGCACAGGCCCAGCGACCCCATGCAGGTCCGGCGGCCACTCGCAGGCCCAGGAGCCACACGCTGGCCCGGCGACCACGCTCCGGCCCAGCGGTCACGTGCAGGCCCGGTGGCCACACACAGGAGCAGGCCCAGTGGCCGCGCGCAGGCCCGGCGGCCACGCGTAGGCGCAGGCCCGGCAGCCACACTCAGACCTGGCAGCAACTCGCAAGTCCGGGGGCCACGCGTATGCCCAGTGGCCACTCGCAGGCCCGGCGGCCACGCGCCGGCCCGGTGGTCATGTGCAGGCCCAACGGCCACACGCCAGGCCCGAGCGCGTGCCACCATGCTCAGGCCCAGCGGCCATGTGCAGGCATAGGCCCGGCGGCCACGCGCAGGCCAGCGGCCACGCGCAGGCCCGGTGGGCACACGCCAGCCCCCGAGCGCGGGAATGTGCGTGGGACCCAGCACCATCTCCGGCTCGCCTGCCCGGCCAGAGCACCGCCAGGTGGTGTCAGCGCCGAGCGCGGGACACACCCAGCGCCAGAGAGGCAGCGGGGGCTGGGTGGCCTCGGCTGCGGAACGCGAAGCAGAGGCGCTGCGCGTGCTGGCCCCGCCGCGTGCGCTGGCCCCGAGCGCCCAGACCCGCGCAGGCCCAGAGCGCCCGAATATTTTTAGATTTTTGAGGAATCTCCAAATTGTTCTCCACAGTGGCTGGACCAATTTACATTCCTACCAGCAGTGTAAGAGAGTTCCTCTTTCACCACACCCCTGCCACCACTTGCCAATTTTTTTATCTTAGTCATTCTGACTGAGGTTAGGTGGTATCTCATTGCTGTTTTGATCTGCATTTCCCTTACAATGAGGAATGCTGAGCATTTTTTCACATGCCTTTTGGCTATTCCTATGCCATTCTTAGAGAGTGGTTTTATCAATTCATTATCCCATCTTTTAATAGGGTTGATCATCTTTTTTTTTTTTTTTTTTTTTTTTTTTTTGATCAGCTGCTTGAGTTCCTTGTGTATTCTGCTTATCAGGCCCTTATCTGATGCATAGTTTACAAAAATATTTTCCCATTTGGAGAACTGCCAAGTCACACTAATTACTGTGTCTTTTGACATGCAGAAACTTCTTAGTCTGATGTTTTGGGGATTATTGACTGTACTTTCAGGGTCTTATTTAAGAAGTCTTTGCTTACCCCCAATGTCTCCCAGAGTTTCCTTAGTATTTTCCAGGAGCAATCTTACAGTTTGAGGTCTTAGATTTAGATCTTTGATCCACCTTGAGTTGATTTTTGTCAAAGGTGTGAGGAAGGGGTTCAGATTAATCTTTCTGCAGGTGGAAATCCAGTTTTTCCAGCACCATTTGCTGAAGAGGTTTTCCTTTTTTCACTGAATTGACTAGTACCCCTTGTGAAAATCAGTTGACAGAATGTTTGGGGATTTATCTGGGGACTCTATTCTGTTCCATTGTTCCACCTGTCTCTGTGCCAGTACCATGTTTTGAATACCACAGCATTGTAGCATATTTTTGGGTCAGAGAGTGAGATGCCACCCATTCCACTCTTCTTTCGCAGGACTGCTTTGGCAATATGGGGTCTTTTGTGATTCCAGACAAATTGTATTGTCTTTTCTAGATCTGTGAAGAATGTGTCTGGTTCTTTTATTGGCATTGCATTAAATATATAGATTAATTTGGGTAGAATTGCCATTTTGATTATATTGATTCTTCCAATCCAGCAACATGGGATGTCCTTCCACTTTTTTTGTGTCATTTTCAATTTCTTTTTTAGCTTCTCATAGTCTCCCTTGTAGAAATCTTTAACATCTTTGGTTAGATTTATTCCTAAGTATCATATACTTTTTGTGGCTATGGTAAACAGAATTACTTTTTTCAGTTTTATCTCAGTCTGCCTGTTCTTCATATATAGAAATGCTATAGATTTCTGGATGTAAACTTTGTATCCTGCAACTTTACTGTGTTCATGTATTACTTCCAGGAGTTTTCTCATGGATACCGTTGGACCTTCTATGTATACAATCATGTCATCTGCAAAAAGAGTTTCACCTCTTCTCTATTTGAATGCCTTTTATTTTATTCTCTTTTCTTATTGTGTTGGTGAGGACTTCCAGTACTATATTGAAAAGGAGTGGAGAAAGTGGGCATCCTTATCTTTTACCCATTCTTAATGGGAAAGCTTTCGGCTCTTCTCTATTCAGGATGATGTTTGCTGTGAGGTTTTCATAGATAGCTTTTATTGTGTTGAAACATGACCCTTCTATGCCGATATTGCTGAAAGTCTTGATCATGAAGGGATGTTGTATCTTTTACCAAATGCTTTTTCTGCATCAATTGATATGATCATATGATTTTTCTCTATCTTTCTGTTAATATGGTTTATTACATTTATGGTTTTGAGTATGTTGAACCAACCTTGCATCCCTGGAATGAAGCCTACCTGATCATGATTTATAATCTTTTTTATAGTTGGATGGATACGATTTGCTAATATATTGTTCAGAATCTTTGCATCTATAATCATCAGAGATATTGGTCTACAGTTTTCCTTCCTCAACCTGTCCTTATCTGTTTTAAGGATAAGAGTGATGATGGCTTCATAGAATGAATTATGGAGAGATTCACCCTTTTGGATCTTTACAAAAAATGAACAATATGGAGTTAACTCTTCTTTGAAAGTTTTGTAGAATTCAGAGGTGAAGCCATCAGGACCAGGGCTTTTCTTTGTTCAGGGGTTATTTATTACTGATTCATTCTCCTGGCTTGTTATGGGTCTATTCAGACTTTCTACATCTTCCTGACTCAATCTTGGTAGATTATATATATCCAGGTATTTGTCTACCTCATCCAGATTTTCTCGTTTCTTGGCATATAGTTTTTCATAGTATCTTCTAATGATGTTTTTGTATTTCTACTATGTCTGTTGTTACATTGCCTGCTTTATTGCTGATTTGATTTATATGGTTTCTTTTTTTCTACTTCTTAATAAGTCTCGCTAGAGGTGTACCAGATTTTACTTATATTTATTTTCTGTGTAGTCCTTTCATTTTCTATTTCATTTATTTCTGCTCATATTTTTATTATTTTCTTTCTCCAGGAGGTTTTTGGATTTTTTCTTTTTTTTTGCTTTTGCTTTTCACATTCTCTGGGGCACGACGTTTGGTGATCCATTTGCCTTCTTTCCATCTTGTTGTTATGTGCACTAATGGCTATGAATTTTCCTCTTATGACTGCTTTAGCAATGTCCCAAAAATTATGGAAACTTGTGTCCTCATTGTCATTGGCTTCCATGAATCTTTTGATCTGTCTTTATTTCTTGAGTAGTTGTGGAGTCATTCAGAATTAGGCTATTTAGTTTCTATGTATTTGTGTATTTTTGAGGTTTTTTTTTTCTTGAAATTAAAATCATGTCTTATTCCATCATGGTCAGAGAAGACACTGGATATAGTTTCTATGCCTTTGAATCTGTAGAGGCTTGCCTTGTGTCCTATCATTTGGTCAATCTTTGAAAAAGTTCCATGTGGGTGTGAGAAAAAATATATCTTGTGGTTTGGGGATGGAAAGTTCTATAGATGTCTGTTAAGCCTATTTGATTTATATCATTAAGATCCCTTATTTCTTTACCTATTTTTTGTCTAGATGATCTATCCCGATGGGATAGTGGGGTGTTTAAGTCTCAAGTAATTTATGTGTTGCAGTCTATCTCTCCTTTTAGATCTAATGGTCTTTCCTTCACATATTTGGGTGCTCCTGTTAGGTGCATAGATATTTATAAGCATTGTATCTTCTCAATTGACACTTTTACTACAATATAGTGTCCTTCTTTGTCTCTTCGAACAGTTTTTTTTAAAAGCCCATTTTGCCAGAAATTAGTATCATGACACCAGCTCTTTTTTGGTTCCCATTTGCATGGAAAACATTTTTCCAACCCTTCACTTTTAGTTTATGTGTGTCTTATCCACGAAGTGGGTTTCCAGTAGGCAACAGTTAGTGGATTTCTGTTTTTTTTTTTCTCTTTTTTTTTTTTGCATTCAGCTAGTTTGTGTCTCTTGATAGGAGAATTTAATCCATTCACATTCAATGTTATTATCGTTAATTCTGGATTTGTCCCGATGTTTAAGTCGGCCATTGTCTTGGCTGCTTTTTTTCCTTTATTTCTGGCTGTTCATTCTTTAGTTTTCCTGAAACAGTACTCTCTTCAGGGTTTCTTGAAGAGCTGGTCTGGTGTTGGCAAATTCTTTCGGGTTTTGTTTTTCTGAAAAGATTTTTTTTTTTTTTTTTTTTTTTTTTTTTTTTTTTTTTTTTTTTTTTTTTACCATATGAAGGATACTCTTGCAGGATATAGTAATCTTGGTTGAAAATGTTTCTCTCTTAATACTTTCAATACGTCTTCTCATTCTTCGCTTGCATTGGTTCCATTGAGAGGTCTGGTGTTAACCCGATGGGATGACCTTTGTAAGTCACTTGTTTCTCTCTTGTAAGTTTTAGTAGCATGTCTTTTTCTGTGGTCTTGGACATTCTGGCTAAGATGTGCCTTGGGGAAGATATTCTTGGGTTGATTCTATTTGGGATCCTTTGTATTTCTTGGGTCTGGATATTTGAGTGCCTCTTTAGACTTGAGAAATTTTGTTCCAGAATTTCATGGAATAGATTTTCCATGCCCTTAGTAGTTTCTTCACCTTCTGGGATGCCAATTATTCAGAATTTTTGGCATCAAATGGAATCTAGTATTTCTCATATATTATCCTTATTTTTTTTGTTATTTTCTCTATCTTTTTGGTGTTTTTTTCTAGGTCAGAGGTTTTATCTTCTACATCTGAGATTTGATGTCCAGCATGGTCTAACTGACTTTTAATACTTTCAAAAGAGTTTATGACTTTCTGTACTATAGACTTCATCTCTAATAGTTCCATTTGATTCTTTTTCAAGAGTGTCCATTTCTTCTTTCATATCATGGAAGGACTTCCTAATCTCCTGTAGTTCATTGTCTCTTTTCTGTTCCAACTCATAGATTTTGGTCACCATGAATGTTCTAAATTCTTTCTCTGACATTTTGGTAATATCATCCATTTTTACGAAAGATGGAGGGGAGATACTCTGTTCCTTCAATAGAGACATTATTTTCTGGTTTATTCAGACTGGAGACTCTCCTTCTACTTCTAGCCATTGAAAGATGTATTTACTTTTGAATACCTCTTAGGATAATGTTTCTTCCACTAGGAGCAAGTGTGTTTCCCTTTTGCTTTGAATTGATGTGTGCAGAAGTCTTTCTTCTGTTGTTTTTACCAATGTGGTCTCAAGAGGTATACGGTATTCAGGTATCTGAAGAGCAGTATCTCCTTTTTCACAGGTGGTTCAGTACAAGGGAGGATCCCAGGGAATCTTACAACACTAGGGAATTTTAGAACTGTGATTCTAGACCTGTCTAGTTTCTCTGGCAGGGTGGAGGATGAGGAGGAGAGGATAATATAAGAGGAAAGAGAAGAGTACAAAGGAGAATAAAGAAAAAGATTTCACCAGGGGCTTGGAGATGGAACTGGAGCTCTGCTGCAGTATAAAGGCCAGTTGGTGAGGCAAGGAAGAGGAGAGTATTAACAAAAGAAAGAAGAAGAGCAAAGAAAAAAAAAAAAAAAACTGTCCTCCTATCTAGGGGGTTGGGTCCTGGGCAAGGGAGCCTTGAAGTGGGGTGGGGGAGGCAGTGGTGCCCCTGCCTTAATGTCCTTTGCTATCCAGGGGCCTGGAGATGGAACTGGAGCTCTGCTACAGAAAAAAGGCCAGTCTGTGGGGCAAGGAAGACAAGGGTATTAACAAAAGAAAGAAGAAAAGGAAAGAATAAAAAACTATCTACCTGCCTAGGGGGTTGGGTCCTGAGCTTGGGAGACAGAAAGTGGGGTGAGGGGCAGTGGTGCTCCTGCCTTAATGTCCTTTGCTGGCCAGGGTCCTGGAGAGGCAACTGGAGCTCTGCTGCAAAGCAAAGGCCAGTCTGTTGGGCAAGGAAGAGCGAGAAGTTTTTTTTTAGATCAGTGTTTGCTATGGGGTATGAGTGCTCACCAGAGAAGAGACAGACAGAGATAATAAAAGGTAAAGTGAGAAATCACCCCTCAGGGGGATGGCCACACTTCAATCTCTTCTTCTCCATTCTCCTCCTTGGACTTTAAACATTCATGCACACACACCCAGTATGATTTTCAAGCTGCTGGGTCTAGGGCTCAAACTGAGGGCAGCCTTGTGGGGTTCCAGTGCCTTAACCACCACACCAATTGCTGCCTCCTAGATATTTCATTTTAAAATGATTTTAAGTGTCAACAGCAGATGGTATAGTGGCTATATCACTGAATTCCCACATGGCTGATCATGGTTCAATTCCCAGACCCGGTGACTTGAAAAATCAAACTGAGTTGGGACCAACAGTTGGTGTAATGGCTGTGACACTGGACTCCTATGTAGTTGACTGAGGTTCGAATCCCAGACCCAGTGGCTTAAACTCATGTTGGGCATGTGTGCTTGCATGCCCAAGATCACGAGAGAAGAATGGAGGAGAAGGGATTGTGGTGGGCCATACCACCTAGGAGGCGATTTCTCACTTTCTGTCTCTCTGTCTTTTTAGTGAGCATGCACGCTCTATAGCAAAAACCTCTCCAAAGAAAGAAAGTCACTCTGGACATGGTACATGCTTGCCCAAGTTCCAACATGTGATTGCAGAAGAAGAGATCGCAGAATGGCCATACCCCTGGGGGATGATCTTTTTACTTTCCTTCTCATTGTATATTTTTGTCTGGTAAGTATACATGCCATAAGGCAAAAACCTCTTAAAAATAATTTAAAATAGCATGCAATAAAACAAAAGAAAAAGAGAATTCATCATCGTATTTCTATCTTTTTTTTTTTCAGGGGAGAGTGCGCACGCAGTCCCCCACTACCACAAATTAGCAGCCGAGTTTCCTGCATTTGGGGAAATCGCAGAAGTCAGCACACCCGCAGTGCAATGGGTGAGCCTTGCCCTGGGAAAACCACCTTCGTGATCATGGTGTTTCCCCTGCCAGGTAAGTATGTATTTCTATCTTTTAAAACTGACTTATAAATTTTGCTCCCTAGAATGTTATACAAATTTTGAAAATGACCAAAATTCATTTTTAAAAAACTCTATTCACAATGATGTCCTGTAAAGAACACTTTAGTAAGCTGAAAGTATTGTTTTGAATGACCTCATCACAGGGTCATGAGAAATAAGCAAAAATTGCAATATTCACATTGAAAGATTAGTTAAGATGTAAATACCTACAGTATTATTGATAAATTAGCTTACGTTGAATTCAGGCAAGAATAATAGTAAATATAAGCTCTGGTTTTAAGCATTTAAATTTTAATACAATTACACATTTTTAGTAAATTTAAAGTAGAAGGAAATCAAGGATTTAAAAGTGCATTAATCTATGATTGTCATAATGTTTTCTGTGTTTTCATGTTTCAGTATAAGGAGACCAAACCAAGGCTTGTGTCTAATTCCTTTACCCAGACCTGGTATCTTTATATACATTTCACACTGGTGCATGTTTTCTTCTCTCTGAATCTGTATCAGGATTTCTCTTTGGAAAATTCTAATTTATAGAAAGTAATACTATGATTTCCATGTATAAAAATTCTCAATAAATAAAATAATTATTGCTAAAATGTTACCTGAGGAAATAAAGAACAGCTATGAGAAACTGTAGAAAAAGAAATATTCTGCACTCACTCCATGAGGAGAAGTCCGGGAAAGTCTTCTCAGTTGTCAAGGCAAGATGAAGAGTGCCTGCCTTCCAAGATTCCTAACTCCACTTTATCCTCAAGCTCTGGTGGCACCTTTTCTAGTAGGTCCTGAGGAAAAGAATGATCCCTCTTCATCGTGGACACACAGTGCTGAGGTCTGCAATCAGCGCACACATGTGCACCAGGCAGGGTGAAGACGTTGGGCTGGCAACACACTGCTGTCCACAGAGCACAGCACAGGACTGTCAGAGACGTGGGTAAGTGGTGACCAAGTGCACTCACTTCAGGCCCTCTGGATGAATCTCCAAAATTTAGTATTCGGATTACTTAGTGTTACAGTTATGAAAATTCAAGCAGTTTTGGACCTGTGCTCTAATTACAACTGATGAAAATAATGAAAAACCAAGTATGTGAATATAGAAAATTAATTACTAGTATGTATCCCAGTAATGAATAATTTGAATTTTAAATGAAAACAGTAATAATTACATGATGCCCAAAAGAAAAAAAAAATGACAGGGAGGCAGGGCACAAAAAAGAAAAGAGCAGTTCCCACGTACAAATAAAACAAGATATGTACAGTTGTATATGAAATAAAGTATGAAGACCTGTTGAAATTTTAAAAATCTAACTAATGGGTACATATTCCTTCTTGATGATCAAAAATATATAGTCTTGGATGGCTCCATGGAATACTGTTTTAAGAGAGCCAGATCCCAGATAGCTTGACATTGCTCAAGTCCTAGATCTAGGGGATTCAGAAACATGCTGGGCACCTGTACTTGTGTGCACAATTTTCTGAAAGAATAAGATATGGAGAGAAAACTGAGGTGCGACATTTCCCTATGGGGGATATGCCCCCTTAACCCGTCACTCTTGGCCAAGCATATGCACCCTATAGCAAAAAAAAAACCAAAACAACAGTATTAATTAGAAAGAAACCTTTCCCAATGTAATCAATAAATTCATCATTCCAATAAAATCCTCAGCAAGCAAGCAATTCCATAGATTATGACAAAATCTTTTTTTTTTTTTTTTTTTGGTAGTCTTTTGCTATAGGGCGTGTACATTCGCCAGAAAGACAGAGAGAGACAGACAGAAAGTGAGAAATCACCCCCCAAGGGGGATGGCCACGCCGCAAACCCTTCTCCTCCATTCTCCTCTTGGAATCTTGGGCACCCATGCACACAAGCCCGCCATGAGTTTAAGTCACCAGGTCGGGAACATGAACCTTGGTCTATTACGTTAGAGTCCAGCAACATGGCCGTTACACCAACTGCTGGTCCCAAAATCTTTTAAAGCTTGACTAATACAGACAATCCTGATAAAGAAAGAACTTGGAGTTTATACTTCCTTAATTTAAAATGTATTATAAACCTATACTCCCAAGGGGTCCCTTGTCCTAGCAATTGTATTGGAGTTTACTTTTCCAATCTATGAACTTTGTGGTATGCTTTCAGACTATAGCAGTTATGAGCATGGTAAACTCTCAAGAGATGCTGGTGTCCTAAGTCCTCCTGGCCCTGGTCAACCAGCCTAACTTACAGTTATAATGACATGTCTGTGAAGGTCCATATTCAGCACAGGACCATCATCCCTGCAGTCCAGCTTTGTGAGAGTAAGGAGTTCTTTAGAGCCTACCCATCCAGCTCGACCTGGGCCTCTGTCCCCCAAATCACTCTCTGAATGAGGGACTTCCTCGGGGGTGTGTTTGTTCCACCCAGGCCTCTGCTCCCACAAGGAGGGTACCCTTCCATCTCCAAGAGCCGCTACGCTCTTCCTTCACACTCACGTTCACCTCATGTCCTGGAGAGCTCGGCCGGCACAGAAGCGAATTTCTACAGCGACATGGCGAGTTGAGCGGAGCCGCCCCAGCGAAGGAGGAACCCAGAAAAGCCGCCCGCGTGGGCCTGTACTGATGACGTCATCGGAGAGGAGACTGCGTTTCCCACAAGGCTCTGCGATCCTCCGTGGAAACCAATGGGAGTTTTCGCAGCGGAGTTCTGTTGCTAGGAAACCAGAACCTGTTAGGCCCCAGTGGTAGCTCTCCCAGAATATGGGGAAATTGCACGTGGATCACTTAGTGACATTAATAAGTAACTTTTGTTGTCGTCTTGATATAGTTATTGCTGTTATACAACATCCAACTGTTTTTTGCAGATATGTTTTAAAACATGAAAAATATTGTGTTTATTTTAAATATTGTAACAAATAAATAATTAGTACGGTATCTCTCTTGCAGTCATTAAAATGTTTGTCGTCACCCAAAAAGCTAATTTTTGAGTATACAATGGACTGTTCTAGTGTATATATGGAATAAGATAGTAGGATCGTAGGGTAGATGTACTTCATAGCCCTGTATTTGTTTACACTTCAAGTGTCTGATAATTATTTTGCCCAAAGTTCCCAAGATATATTTATCAAATCTTTAGTTATGGAATGTGTCTGTGTGTGTGTGTCTGTGTGTGTGTGTGTGTGTGTGAGAGAGAGAGAGAGAGAGAGAGAGAGAAAGAGAGAGAGATGTACCTGATTTATTGACCCTTCTTTGATTTCTTCTGGCAGCATGACCATATGAGATGCTTCCTCACTTTCCCCCTCTCTTTCTTTTTCTCTGTACTGTGAGTGCACATGACCTTTGGAAAAGTTTTTTTATTTATTTTTATTATTATTATTATTTTAATTTGCTAGAGGGCACTTGGGCTCCCTAGAGAGAGACAAGAGAGAGAACAAGAACGTGAGAGAGCAAGACTCCAGGTCTGACTCAAACCATAGTTAGCCTTATGGGAGTCCAGCCCCTTAACACTGCATGACCTGTTGGCCCTGGCAAAGTTTAAAAAAAAAGAAAGAAAGAACTATAAATTATTTTAGTATGTTTATATTGCATCTTGTTGTTTTCTTGAATTCATTATTACCAATAGTTTGTAGTGGATTCCTTATGACTTTCTAAATACTAGATCATGTCATTTCCAAATATAGGTAACAACATGTATTCCTTTCCAATATAAATGCCTTTTATTTATTTATGTAGCTTATTTACCCTGGTTAACACCTCCAGTACAACGAGGTGTTGGTGGTTATGTTGAACTTGTTCCTGCTCTTAGGACATGAGTCTATCAGCTTCCCTGCTTAAGAATGATGTTAGTTGTGGGTTTTTCACACACCCTTTTTCAGTTTGAGTATGTTTGCTTCTATTCCTATGTTGTTGAATGTTGAATCTTATCAAATTTCTTTTCTGCATATGTTGAGGAGGGTCATGTGATTTTGTGTATCATTGTATTAATTATATGTATTCTATTAAATGGTTTTAGCTCTCCTGGGTTTTGTGAACGTGGCAGGAGCCTTCTAGATCCAGCTTAATTGTGCTGTTACACTCTGGATCCTTGGGTTTTCAGCTGACACCTTCAAGTGGGAACTCAAGAATCTTCATCCCCTTTTCCTGCCAGTCTCATCTCCACCCCACCTCGTATAATTCAGGATTTGTGCTTGTCCAATCTCAAGTGGGATCGACAGAATAGTCTACGAAGCTCATGTCAGGCAAGAAAGCTGAGGCCCCAAAGGGCTATTTTTTTTTTTTTCTGAGATGTTTTTGCTATAGTGTGTATGCGCTCACCAGAAAGACAGAGAGACAGAAAGCGAGAAATCAACCCCCAGGGAGGATGGCCACGCCACAGTCGCTTCTCTTCCATTCTCCTCTCAGGATCCTGGCCATGCATGCACATGCCTCAGGTGTTAGTTTAAGTCACCGGGTCCAAGACTCGAACCACGGTCCAGCGACATAGCCATTACACCAACATCTGGTACACAGAGGGCTAAATTTAGTGACTGGAGATCTGGGCTACCCAACCCTGAATGGAGAAAGGCCAATGACCTGGCCTCTATTCTGTTCTTCCCCCTCCCAAAACCTTTCCAACTGCCTCAATCAGCATTCTTAGAGTTCACCAGGCCCTCTCACTGCACATACACTGTGCTCACACATGAAGTCTCGCATCACAGAGACTTCCATAGTAGCCTAGAGATTTGTCCCAGAGGTATTGTGGGGCTGGAGCTTCTTGTGGCACAGTGTCACATTCAAGCTCTTCTCTGTCCATTTCAATAGCTCAAGCATGTTACAAGGGCTTGCAAGAGTCCAGGAGAGCAAACCAGGCTGTGGAAATAACTTCAGGAGCTCTCTGTGCCCTGTGGAATTATTGAAGTCCGCCTTGTAAATGCAGAGTGATTCCTGACAGTAGTTGGACTTTGAAGTTCCTAGTGAGCACACACTTATTTCAGAGGCCCTCCAGTTATACAGTTGTGTTCTTCTATGGTAACAGTGAACATAGGCATTTTCCCATGCTTCCTAGTGTATGCACATGTGTCACAACCATACCACTTAGACTGACTGGGTGTATGTGCTTCAGTAGCTGTGTCACCATGTGGGGCTGCCCATGTGGCCACAGGGATGCACAGATACAGCATTGTACGTAGGGTCTCTTTGCTATGAATCTGCTTTCAATATGGTGCCATCCTGTAGCTGTTTGGGGTTAAGACAGTGGGATGACCTTGTGCATGTTCATTCCTTAGAATATTGCCCTTTCGTGGGCCTCAGAAATATCCTACACCAGGTTGCAGGCGTAGTGCAAAGCTGTTCCATGGCTTTGATTGTGGTCCATGATGCCAACAGAGACCACTAGGGGCCTGTTTTGAGAGGTTTTTGCTGTAGGGCATGTGCGCTCACCAGAGAGACAGAGAGAGACAGAGAGATAGAAAGCAAGAAATCACTCCCCAGGGGGGATGACCACGCCGCAATCCCTTCTCCTTCATTCTCCTCTCGGGATCTTGGGCACGCACACACACATACCAGGCATGAGTTTAAGCCACCGGGTCCGGGACTCGAACCACAGTCGACTACATGGGAGTCCAACAACATAGCCATTACGCTAACTGCTGATCCCCAGGCTGGCTACTTTCTACTCATTCTCAGAGCCAGAACTCAGTAAGCCAGGGTTGGAAAGTTGCTGGACTTCATTTTTTTCATAAGGCCCCCGTGCTAGCTGAAGAGAGACACAAAAGAAATCACTCCCCAGATGAGGTTAGCTACACTGCAGTTCCTTCTCCTCCATTCTTCTCTTGTGATTTTGGACACCTGCATATGCGCAGGGGTGAGTTTTAAGCCCCCAAGTTAGGAACTCCAATCAAGGTTGTGTGGGAGTTCAGCAGTTGGACTTTGAAAAGTGCCAGGATCCTCTCCCTTGCCAGCTTCTTGGACAAGCGTCTCATTCAGGTTTTCACAATGAAGCAAATGACGTTTGATTGTGTTTCTTCCATAAACCAGTACATGTCAAAGGGAGTGGAAAAAAGGGAATTGGAACTTATGTCAATTGACTATAGAATCTTCATTCTTGCACTTGTAACAGTTTAAACCTAGTCACCTTATGTGACCTCTTAGGAAAATGGTTCTTAGGGTCACACCAATCTCATGGGATTATGTTGAGTTAAATGCAAATACTTCTATAGAATAGCTTCTGTAGTTAAGTTGATTTTCAATAAATTCATTGATTGTCATGAATGTCAGACTGTATTGCCATTCTGTTGCCCTTTCTGTGACTGTAATTAAAGTCATTCTAGTGTAGCTTCTTGAAATAGAATCCACAGCTCACATTCTAATAGTTCTTTGTAAGTAGACTTCACTCATGTGTTGTGATCTAAATGATTCCCCAACATCCTGTGTGGGAACCTTAATCCCAGATACAACAGGACTGAGTAGGGCTACGTGGAGGAAGTGTTTAGGTCATGAGGTCTCCTTGATCTAGTCTTTTTCTGTATTGCAAATAGTTTAGAAATTCTCAATTCTCCTTTTTGACAATACCATAAACTGTTAAAGGTCTTTTTTTTTTTTTTTTTTTTTTTTTTTTAGGTTTTGCGATAGAGCACATGCACTCATCTGAGAGGGATAGAGAAAGATCAGTGAGAGGGAAAATGAGAAATCACTCACCCCCCCATGGGGGGCATGGTCATGCCACAATCCGTTCTCCTCACAGGATTTTGGGCATGTGCACACATGGCATGATTTTCTTTCTTTTTTAAAAAATTTATTTACATTTAATCACATGTCTTTACAGGGTACATCATTTATTTTTCTAGTACAAATATGCATGTCAGTTAAGACAAAGATATTACTGTATACATTATTATCAGAAAATAGCTTCTCATTTTTGGTCAATTAAGCATATTTTTACTTGTTTTATCTGTCCCCTTTCCCCTCCCACTGTTCCATACTAAACTTTTTATTTCACATTTTATTGACTCACAAACGATCTTGAACTACAAATATGGATAAAGCTAGAATCTAGTGACAAGAGCACTGTCATTTTCTTCTGAAACATTTTTTTTCTCTCTCTCCCCATCCCCCCTTTTACTGAAGAGAGGTATAAACTAATTTATTTGCAAAAAAATTACGATAATTTCATTTTGGTCTGTTATTTGCACAGAGCCCCATAAGAATTCAATTTCTCAGGCAAGGCAACAGATACTGAATTACTGAACTTCCCCAAATAACCATTCTGCCACAAAATAAGAATGCTCACAAATATGTTCCAATTGCAAAGGGGTCAGGACAGGAGAAAAGTTTATGTTTCAATTTAAAAAATATTTAAACAAATTGCTGATCCTATCAAAAAGAAGAGCAAAATCCTTAAGTATGGAAGACAAAAAATAGAAGAAAGTTAGTAATGTTTTAGACAAAAATCATAGAATGCTATTTCACTAGTTCAATCCCATGGAATCTCTCTTTTGTTGAATTTGTAGTGTTACAGTGATCTTTCTTTTCTTTTCTTCTCAGTGTTACAGTGATCTGATCTTTCCATTTAAATCCTGGAAGTTAACACTCAACATTATTATTGATATTTCTGAATTTATCCTTATCATTAAGTTGGAACTTTACTTTGTCATTTTTTGTTCTCTTATTTCTGTCTGTCTTTAGTTTTTCCTTCAGAACTTCTTGAAGAGCTGTCTAGTGTTGGTAAATTCTATCAGGTTTTGTTTATCTGAGAATGTTTCAGGCTTTTGTTCCCATATGAAGGATAATCTTGCCAGGTATAGTATTCTTGGATTAAGTTGTTTTTCTCTTAATGCTTTGTATATCTTTTGCATTCTTCTCTTGAATTTTTTCTCACCAGGGGTATGATATTAACCTGATGGGATATTCTTTGAAAGTAACTTTATATATTTCTCTCTTGCCAATTTTAGTATCTTGTCTCTGTCTGTGGTTTTGGTCAATCTGGCTATGATGTGCCTTGGAGAAGATCTTCTTGAGTTGAGTCTATGTGGGGTCCTTTGCATTTCTTGGATCTGGATCTTTGAATGCCTCTCTAGGTTTGGAAAGTTTTCTTCCAGGGTTTCATAGAATAGATTATCAATATCCTGGTTAGTTTCTTCACCTTCTGGGATACCAATTATCTGGATGATTGGTATATAGTATTACTCGTATATTATTCTCATATTTTGGGGTTACTTTTCTGTTCTTTGGTAAATATTTCTAGGTCAGAGGTTCTGTCTTCTACATCTGCAATTTGATCTTCTGCATGATCTAATCTGCTTTTAATACTTTTCAAGGGAGGTTTTGATTTTCCATATTACAGCCTTCATATCTAACAGTTCCATTTTATTCTTTTTTTATGGTGAGTATTTCCTCTTTTAGACCATGCAAGCACTTCCTCACCTCCTGAAACTCATTGTCTCTTTTCTCCTGAATAATCAGGAGTTTCTTGTCTTTTGCATCCCTGTTAGTTTTGTCAATGTGAATATTCTAAATTCTTTATCTGACATTTCTACAAGTTCCATTGTACTATCTGTAGATGATGAAGGACTGTTCTTTCCCCTTGGAGGAGAGATATTTTCTTGGTTTCCCATATTTCTAGTGCCTCTGTGGTGGTTTCAGGTCATCTGATGAATTATACAATATTTGCTACTTTTTTGGAGCTAATTCCGAGTGTTAGAGGTGTGTGGGAGGAGATGACCTGCAATATTTCTGCAGTTCCGCTTCCCTGATCCTCACCAGGCAACCTGCACTTTTGTCAATATTACAAAGGCTTCCAAGGTTCTAGGGAACAGGCACACCTCAGCTGAGCTGCAGGTTTACAACAAAGAATAGAGGTATGTGGGAGACGATGAGCTGAACTCACTGCAGCTCTGTATTTCTCCCTGCTACTCACTTGACAGTCACTTTTCTACGATTTTAGTCTTTTGGTGGTATATTCAGGTTTGGACAATTTGTTGGAGATTTCTGCTACTATAAGCTAGTATGCTTCACTTTACTGTGAGGTACTTCTATGCCAATTTCTCCACTAATGTGTTTTGCAATGTGGAATCCACAGAAAGAGATTTTAATTCAGATTTATGAAGGTGTGTTTCTTCTTTTCTGTAGCAGTTTAGTGGGAATTGAGATTTTCATTTCTTTTTTATTTATTTTACATACTTTCACTGGACATCACCACAGCATATAGAATGCAATTTTCCTGCCAGAATACACTGTAAAATGGCTTAAACATGCATGTCATCATCAACAAAGAATTTTCCACTTCTTGTTTCTTGTGTGTGTGTGTGTGTGTGTATGTGTATGTTTTCTGTTTTATATATATATGTATATACATACATATACATACACACACACACACACACACACACACACATATACACATATATATCCTCTACTTCTCACCATCTGCCATTTCCCATCCTCTTCCCACCCTGTTTCTGGTTTCTGCAGTTGCTTTCCATTTCTTTATTCTTTCCCACATTGTATTGATCACAAAATCAAAAAAAAAAAATGTTAAGAGAACTCTGTTTAATACTTAAAGCCAGGAAACAGATTAGGATTCTGTTTGAATAGTAGGTACATGGACCTGTCCACAACTTGAAAGAGGACAAAACTCCTTAACTCTGGAAAACAAAACATAGAAGGTCAGTAATGTTTTAGTCAAAAGTCATAAAATTCTATTTCGCCAGTTCAAGCTCATGTACTTTTTCTTCTGCTGTGGTCTTAGCTCTCCATTTAAATTTGGAAGATAATATTCAACTCTGTACTTGTCCCTACCATTAAACTGGTCATTTTCTTAGCTGTTTTAGAACTCTTATTTCTGTGTGTCTGACTTTAGTATTCCTGGGATAGCACTCCCTTCAGAACTTCTTGAAGAGCTGGTATGGTATTGGTAAATTCTTTCAAGTTTTGTTTATCCGAGAAAGTTCTTGTCTTCTCTTCTCATATGAAGGATAATTTTGTGGGGTATAGTATTCTTGGTTGAAATTGTTTTTTCACTCAACCCTTTGAATATATTTTACCATTCTTTTCTTGCTCTCATTGTTTCCAATGAGAAGTCTGCTGTTAGCCTGATGGGATATCCTTTGCAGGTAACAATGACATTTTTTTCTTGCCAGTCTGAGTATCTTGTCTTTGTCTGTGGTTTTGGTCATTCTGGCAATAATGTGTCTTGGAGAATATCTTCTTGGGTTGATCCTATTTGGGGTCCTTTGTATTTCTTGGGTCTGGATGTTTGAATGCCTCTCTAGCTTTGGGAAATTTTCTTCCAGGATTTCATGGAATAGATTGTCAATGACCTTATGAGTCTCTTCACCTTCTGGGATAGAGATTATCCGGATGTTTGGACATTTAATGGTATCTAGTATTTCTCATATATTATTCTCATTTGGGGGGGCTATTTTCTCACTCTTCATGGTGGATTTTACTAGTGCAGCAATCCTGTCTTCTACATCTGAGATTCAATTTTCTGTATGATCTAGTCTGGTTTTAATACTTTCAAAGCTTGTTTTGACTTCCGTTATTATAGCCTTCATCTCCAACAATTCCATTTGACTCTTTTTTATGGTGTGTATTTCCTCTTTCAGCTCTCGCAAGAAATTCCTCACCTCCTGGGACTCATCAGCTTATTTCTTCTGGTGTTCATTGTCCCTCTTCTCTTCCATCTCTGTTAGTTTTGTCGCTATGAATACTCTAAATTTTTTATCAGACATTTTCATGATTTCCATTGTATTGTCTGTGGATGAAGAGGAGTTGTTCTTTACCCTTGGGTAAGAGGTATTTTATTAGTTTCACATATTTTTTTGTACCCCTGTGGTGATTTTCTTTATCCTTGGAGGAGAGGTATTTTCTTGGTTTCACATATTTTTTTGGTGCCCTTGTGGTGATATTTAGTCATCTGATGGATTATTTGTTTCTTCCTGATTTCTACAAGGTCAATCTGAGTGATCACAGGCACACTGGAGGATGTTGTCTGCAAACTCTTTGGTGTTGCATTTTTCTACCTTTGTGACACAGATTCAGTGGGAGTTGAGGAATATGAGGACCCAAAAAGTATTCAGATTTTGGCAAATTTTTATTTAGACTTTTCTAGACACTCAATAGGTGGAAGCAGAACAGCAAAGTGTGGATTGAGATTTTCTAGGACTCTAAAAGTATACATATGTTTTGTTATGGTGAACCTAGACCTGTCTAGTCACTCAATGTGTGGAAGCTGAGAAGCAAGGTAAGAAATCAGGTAGAAGAAAAGGGAAAAAAGAGGAAAAGACAAAAAAGTAAAACAAACAAACAAAGCACAAAAAAAGGGGAAAAAAGAAAACATGTTTTTAAAGGCAAAAATTTAAAGTGTCAGGGCTGGGTGCACCTCAGATGCACATGGATTCTTGGTTTGCTAGGTGCTGGGCTGGAAGAAGAACATGGTAGGATTTTAAAATCACCACATCCAGGATTCAAACTGTGTTCTGTCTCATGGTACACACTACAGAAGTTCATTGTTAATAAATTATATCCTAGCCTTTCAGCCCTTTCATATGTAGATAACATCTTTAGTTTTCTAGCTTTTGTTGTTTTATTTTTCTGGGAGTTTTTTTGCTATAGGTCATGTATGCTTACAGGAGAAACAGAGAGACGGAATGCGAGAAATCACCCCCTACATCAATATCCCTTCTCCTCCATTCTCCTCCTAGGACTTTGGGCACACACACACACTCATGCACCTGGCATGAGTTTTAAACAGCAGGGTCCAAGACTTGAATCGTGATCAACTACATGGGGGTCCAGTGATGCAACCAGTACACCGTCTGCTGGTCCCAAGCTTTTATAGTTTTAACACTGGAACATCAATGATGGATATGACCAGAGACAGCTAAAAAGACTGCAAATTCTTTTTCTCTTAGTTCATCTATTTGTCACTGTCTCTTGGTTACAAGTATATCAGATTTATTGCCTTTCAGCATTCTCTGCTAACACTTGGGATGTTCTCAATTGTCTCTGTGTTTTGTGGGTTGGTTGTGAGAAAGAGCTTGAAAAGGTGGTGCCACTGTGGGGAGGTTGTGAATCACTGGTATGCCTCCAGGAATGATCCCTTCCATAGCTTCTAGAAGACTTCCTTGGGTCACACCCATGATGGGAGACAGATATCTGTTATGTGGCATCAATGAGCTTCAGATGAATTGCTTCTTGGTCTATTACTGACCAAGGAGCTGATGTGACATAGAATTTCTTTTTCTTTTTCTTTCTTTTATTTTTTTTTTAAAGGTTTTTGCTATAGGGCTCGTGTGCTTGCCAGACAGACAGAGAGAGAGACAGAGAGACAGAAAGCAAGAAATCACC